>CM033623.1:40489215-41144215 GCA_019453435.1 Rhinogobius similis
ATTTGCAGTTTAGGTTTTCAAATCAGGACACGGTGCAAATTTCAAAAACTTCCAGGAGCATTAGCATCATCTGAGAGAATATGAGATGTGAGGCGCAAAACTAATACAAGAGCCATGTTTGCGGCGCTCTGAACTACACGGTGAAAAGCAATTTCCATAGAAAGAAAATTCTATTATCTAAATAATTGCAGCCGTTGTGATTTGCAGATTCGATTCGACTGTGCTTATTTGTGCGACGTGTTATGAACCGAGGGCTCCGACAGACACGCTTTACAAAACTGGAGTGACAGCAGTAAAAAGGTTAACACTCATGAGAGTTAAAGTGCACGGCAGGTACGGACGTTTGTTTGGTGGGATAGTCACTGCGGTAAATATAATCATAGTTTTAAATCAGTCAAGTGGCAGTTTGTGGTGAAAATTAGAAAAATAAACGTTTAAAATGACAGGAAGTAGTGGTGAATTCTACATCGGAATCCCTCTGTGATGTCATCAATACGAGACATTCGACTGAAAATGCAGAGATGGTTTAAGGCGAATGACACATTTTTTTCTGACAGTTTTAACAATTTAACAAACTTAAGGTGTTATCACGTATTATTTTGGTAACGCTTTAGATTAAGGTTCCTTAGTAAACTATTTATAATGCATTAATAAACACTTGTTATGTGTTTCTAAGCACTTACAAGGCATTTACAAGCATTTATTAGTGTGATAATTGAAAATAATGTAATATTCAGCTCATTGATGCTCTGTACATGTGGTTTATTCACTCAAACAATGGATTATAAACATGTATAAGGCGTTATAAGTGCATAAACAAACTATTAGAGCTTATTAACATCTTATAAATAGTTAACTAAGGAACCTTAACCTAAAGCGTTACCATTATTTTTTGTCAAACTATAACTATAATAACTATACTATAACTGTAATGTATATGTGTTTTAGGCCTTGTTTACAGTCTGGTTGCTAGGTAACCTTGTTGTGGAATTAGCTCTGCCTTTGTCACATCGGCGGCCCATGTTCAACAGGGGAAGTAAAATTATATAAACTTAAAAAATAGGCACATATGTTGTCTAACCTGTCAAATGCACTTAGGTGATTTGGATTCTTCTATAAAAAAAATTGTTAGTGCCGTTATTTTACTTTCGTTTATTGCATTTTTTCATTTAGATTTTTTAAGTTGTTGTCTGCTCTCTGGTCCTCTTTTCTGTTTTATAAAATCATCTATTCAGCATCTATCAACGCATTAGGAAAGTGACCGATACATGTGACTACTGCAAAGAGTTTAGAATGAACTAGTTTTGTTTTTCATGTTTTAAAACAGTAAAACTCAGGTACAGCGCCTTAAAAATTAAATTATTATTATTATTTATTTTCTATGTTTTAAGCTGTTTTGTGATTTTAAAACAGAACTAAATAGCATGTTTACCTTATTAAACGTCTTTGTGTGGTGTGTGTGTGTGGGAGTGTGCGTGCATGTGTGTGTGGGAGTGTGTGCAGGTGTTTGGTGGGTGGGGTCTGGTGGTTGTGGGGTGGTTGTGGGGTGGTTGGGTGTGTGGGAATGTTTTTAATTCACTGTAAAGCACTTTGTGTTACATTTCTGTATGTTTACATTATAAATAAAGTTTGATTGATTGATTGAGTGATTGATTGATTGAAAACCGGCTGCAACATTTCCTGACGCCGACAACTCTCCTGAGAAACACTGACTCTCTTTTTTATATTTGGTGACATTAAATGTTTTTGTGTGTGATTGTACTTCCTCATTCCAATAAAACGGAAGGGGAAAAAGCTTTTGCATCTTTTAACTGGCAGAGTATTTTCACAAGAGACCTGCAGGGGGAGCTCTATCACTGAAGTTACTTGGTTCTGCTTTAATACAATTTCATTCTGTTATGTAAATCCATGGATGTATTAAATGAACTGGATAAGACACGCCCCCTCTGTCTGTGTCCCAGATTGATTAGTGGTCGTGTGAGGTACTGCAGCCTCTTGGGCCCAGCCTTTTTCTAAAATTGCACATTATAATTGCAGACAGTAGTGAATTATTATCGGTATTTAAATAAAATAGAAGGAAATGTTCTTTTCTACCGTTTCTAAAAATCACAGAAATTACCGTTTTTATATGAAGTGACGTCACACAAACATGTGCGAGTCACGTGAACGAGCGTCGGACGATACAAACAGAAGCTCGTGGAAAAGGCTCGACTAGAGACACCTGTAAGTTGTATTTATTTCATTTCAGACGCTTTCACGTGTGTCTAACATGAAGAACACAATTACAATCACACAAGCTAATGTTAACACAAAAACTTGCAGCTGCTGGTCGTTCACGTCGCTCAAAGCATCATGGGGGATTGTCGTCACGTGGTGCCCTAAAGCAAAGATGGCAGCCTCCGTATCAGGAAGTAAATGCGGAAGTAAGACATTTTTTTGGGGTCATGCGCCAATGAGCACACGCCATAGGAATAAACAGGGCGCCATTTTGGGTTCATCTTCCAGGTTTTATTATAGTTCTATGTGTAAAGCACTAAAAATAAAGCCCTACAAATACACTTGCTTTGCCTTAAAAATGACATGTTTTGCTGTTTAGCCTCCATCAAACTTCTAATAGAATTTCAGAAACGTCAGTGAAAGAACAGTATGACAGTATCCCACTTTTTTATTCAATATTAAACACAAACTTGTGAGTGAAATGACACGAGTGAAATTTCCTTAGCGCTCTAATTTTAACACTTGTTGAAAGCTGAATTAATGAGTCTCATATCATTTTTACGCGGTGACAAACGCTCTCTCTGGGGGATTGGTCCTTATGTGAACAGCCCTCCATGATCTAAACTTAATGTCCTCTCCACTGCGCCGCACATCATATTTCTTTGGCAGCGCTGATCCTTTAATTGCAGTGTGAATTTGTCGCGCTTCAGAGATGAGCGCCTTATTGAAAGCTTAACACCATGTTCCTTTTAGTCCGTGATTTGCTGCGTTCGCTAATAAGTGCGCTTCGTTAATGGCGAGACAGCTGGGCAGAACACGGCGCCGAGTTTGTAAATGTGGAAATGTTTCTGAGCGAGACGGGGGGAGATTCAGGGTTTTTTTGTTTCACATCCTCGTCGTTTTATGTTTTTTTTCGCGTGAGGCCGCTCGAACATAAATGTCTCGATGGGATTTAATGAGCTCGTGGTGAGAAAAGAGGCCGACTGGCGACGCGCTCTGCACAAAGTCCCGCTGTGATCCCGCTTTCTGTCGTAAAACAACAAAAAGGAGAGAATGGCTTGGGCTTCTGGAAAAACTGTGCCGTCTGTAATCAGTGTGTTGATAATGTCTCTTGTCATTTAAACCGGCAAAACGGGATTGTATTTGAGAGTTTTGTGGATATAGAAAGCAAAAATGTCTAACGGACCACAAGGGAAGTGTCTAGTGAAGGGTTCTTCTTGTGGTACACTGGATTCAAAGCGTTTCAAGTCTTGCGTTCAATTAAAGATCTCTTTCAGAAAGGAAATGTAAGGACTAACGTAAAAAACTGATGTATTTCTGTAAGAGGAGTTAATTTATGGAACAATTTGGAGGAGACATTAAAAGACTCTAAAAGTATTTACACTTTTATAACAAAATTTAGATCCAATGTAACAAAAAAAATCAAGAAATCGAAAGAATGAATGAGTGTGTGAGTGCGTTTGTACAGGTCAGTAACTGTTTGTGTCTGTTTATATTACACATATTTATGGATATAAAAAGTGTTAAATGTGCCTGTGATTATAGATTTTTATTATGTTCATCTGTCGCTCTCTGCACGTCATACTTTAAGTTATTGGGGTTTGGCAAAATAAGTGTTAAACTTCAGCCTAAAAAACACTTTCGGTCTGTAAAATGTTTTCTTTCATTCATATGCTTTTTTTTGTTTGTTTTGTTTTTGTATTTATTTATTTTATTTATTTATTTGACCAGGACCATGTACAATGACATTATGCTCGGGGACAAAGATGATTGCACCAGATTATAGCTATGCAAGCTAAGTATTTCTATGGAACGAAGAGAAATAAACTAATAAAAAAAAAAAAAAAAGATGCGCTATGGCTACGTTCACGCTGCAGGTCTCGACGTTCAATTCAGATTTTTTTTAGGAGAGGGCGTTCACATTGCAAATAAAATGTGACTTAAATCAGTTTTGTGTGAACTGAACAGCCCTGAAGTGTCTGATGTGGAGAAGAACAAGACAGAACCAGGAGTCGAGCTGGTGTCACATCACATTTGTAAATATAAACCCATAATCATCTTTATCGTTTGTCTTAAATCGGTTGATATCTTTGTAACACTTAAACCTTTCTAGCTTCACTGCTGAGTCTGGTTGGACGTTTGAAGGTTTAATCTGTTTAATTCAGGCATCTCAACTCGCGGCCCGGGGGAAAAATGTGGCCCTCAAGATGATTTCTGGTGGCCCCGAGACGATTTTAAATTTGTATTATAAATGGCCCGCCGACAAAATGCATAGAACCCATTAAAACTACAAATACCATAATGTATTGCAGCATCAGCGCCTACACTGCCCCCTTCCCCACTGCTCCTGGAGCGCAGTACCGACAGATAAATATAGCATGGATACTCTGCGCTTTTTCACCAACTTTTCAACTTTACTCAACAAATAAATGGACAGAGAACACGCGGGATGTGAGCGCAGGAGCTTCAAGAGCAGAGAATGTCAACATGAGAGAAGACTACATTTGTTTGTTTGGTGCTAATTTGCTCTCCAAGAAAAGTTAGGCTTCACCGCATTGTGTTCTGAAGCAAACAAATATATAAATGTATACGCTCCGTCTGATAAAACGTAAAGCCACCAACACCAGCTGCGTTTACAGAGAGCAGTGTGTGAGAAGTGTCCATGAGTTATAGATGTACATCACACACGGGGAGGGCATCTGACACTCCCACTTTCTCCCCTGTCTCTCCTCAATAATGCGACAAAGCGCTGCAGCAACACTTTGACACAAACAACAAACAAAAGGCACTCGTCCTAACGCTGCAGATACTTGGACTCATGACTCCTGCAGCTGAAGGTTTGATCATTCACCGACACAAGAGCCAGAGTTAAACCACTGCTTCAGTCCCAGCCTTGTGCAGATCACTACATCAGTAATTATTGGGCCTAATAATACATTACATCACATACATACATCAATGTCAACATGAACTTATGACTAAAAGAAATAGTTTGAAGGTAGTTTTGTGGCTTATAAGGTATTATCATTTCTAAACTCTAAAACATGTCATATATGTCTTAAATCAGGGGTCCAAACTTTTTCCATCGAGGGCCACATATTGAAATATAGACCAAGCGGGGGGCCACAAATAATTGTGAAACGTTAAAAAAAGCTGCATTTATCTGATGTTTTAAGCACCACCACATCTACATTCAGTCTCAGTGCCTTAATATCAGGTCTGTATTGCACCAAAATGTTAGTTATTTAGGTTGAAATTGTAGAAAATCTGAAATGTGCTGTAAATAGTACTTATCAGGACAATGTGGGCCAGTTCACCAGGAAGCCTGAGGGCCAAGAAAAATTGGTCTGAGGGCCACATTTGGCCCCCGGGCCTGAGTTTGGACATGCCTGGTTTAAATGTTCAAAGCATCTGCCAAATACAATCTCCTATATATAGATTTTGTGGGTAAGGAAAATGTATTTTAGTTTAGTCTGTTTCTGTTGCGGCCCCCTCTCAGATTGAGTTTGAGACCCCTGGTTTAATCCCTGTCTTCTCTTGTCTCCTGTCTCCTGTTTGAGCGCAGAAGTCAGAATAATGTGACCTGCACCTTCAGACGGCAGTCACTTTGCAGAAGATCAGATCTGAATCCGATTTAGTACCACATAAGAGAGTGGCCCGGGTTGCATTAGAAAAAAAAATCAGATTCGGGCTTTTCACGCTGTCATAAAAAAAAATCAGATTCGGGTCATGTTTGGCCAAAAATATCAGATTTGACCTGCAGAGTGAACGTAGCCTTTGTAACTTTTCAGGTTGAGTTTTGCCACCTCTCAGATGCTTGTCTTGTGTCTTTGCCAAAAATGTTCCATCAAAGTATCTCTTCATCTCACGCCACCAGGATAGAGCTCTTGCAAGTCATTTCCTTTGCAATAAAAACCACTGTAACTCAATTAAAACCAGACGTGTTTAATGCCATACTGTGGAACAATCCAGGCAATAACATCTCCGTGGAAACGATCAGGTGATGGAGAAAAGTTACATGGTGCATTTGGTGTTTCCTCTGGCTCTAGAGGCTTAGGGTGGCGGTGCTGGACTTAATCCCCTGTGTGTTTTATTTGGTTTTAATTGCATTAAAACAAAAGGCCAGCTCAATATTTTCCAGGCCCAGTTAATGTCATATTGCAGTGATTAAATATTAAAGTTATGAGGCAAAGTTAGAAATGAAAAGGCTTCTAAATACAACTGAACAACCTATTTATAATGAATGTGGCTCTGGCCCTTTAAAGCTGCATTACTCAACTTTTTTTCTTGTAAAGAGGTTAAATTGTTTTTCCATTGTGTATTGTAAACGGCCTTTGTGTCCGTCAGATCGCTGCGTGCTGTCGTTATCCAACTAAAAGAACATTTTATCAGTGCAAATTTGTACAAAAGGGCTCTGTGCGTCGCAAAAGAAAGAGGTTATGCAGGTGACATCACGACATTCTGAAGACTCTCAAGTGAGAGTCAATGGAGAGTAATGGCATTTTTTTCTAAAATGTGAAAAAAGCTGCTAAAGTCTGATAACAAATATAAACGCCTACAACTCTGCTAAATATTTAGTTTGTAGCTGAAGTCTAAAAACAAGAAATCAAGTAAACAGTTGTAGAAAACCAGATAAACAACAGGAACACAGCAGCTGCGCTCACATTTATCACTCACACCGACTTTGGAATCAAACACAGTTGAACTCATTACCTTTCTCTCCGTAAATAAGACGTTTTTGAGTCTGTTTGTTGAGGAAAGTAATTGTTGTGCGTAGGGATGGGACAATAAAAAATAATATCGTTTATCGTGATAAAAAAGGAAGACAATAATCGTTTGTGCTACATTTTGTGTAATCGTGATCATCGCCAACAAAGATAATCACCATTTTCTCACCAGATTGTGCAGAAAAAAAGCAACTTACCCATTATGTTCTCTTCTAGATGGTTTTTGTTTTCACTTCATAAAGTACAAATATGTCAGAACTTATTTATAATGAGAAAGTCTTTATATGTCACATTTTCAAACTGTCAGCAATTTTAACAACTGTCGTGATATTATCGTTAATCGCAATTATTTTGGCCGTGAAAATCGTGACATAAAAGTTCAGTATCGTCCCATGCCTAGTTGTGCGGCAGTTGATATGTCCTTCATCTCCAACCATCATTAGCTCGCTTAACTCTGAACAGTCATCAGTTTACATTTTACCGTAGAAAGTTAATTTGAGCAAAACATCATTCAACAACAAACCAACAACGGTAAGGCTTTAGATTAAGGTTCCTTAGTTAACTATTTACAAGATGTTAATAAGCACTAATAGTTTGTTTATGCACTTATTACGCCTTATACATGTTTATAATCCATTGTTTGAGTGAATAAACCACATGTACAGAGCATCAATGAGCTGCACATTGCATTATTTTCAATTATCACACTAATAAATGCTTGTAAATGCCTTATAAGTGCTTATAAACACATAACAAGTGCTTATTAATGCATTATAAATAGTTTACTAAGGAACCTTAATCTAAAGCGTTACCCAAACAACAAACTGTACATAATTCTGTCACTCAGTCCAAATGTTGAGAGGCAGGTTTAAAAAAAAAAGAAAGAATATCGGTGCACAATCTCTATACGACACTTTGGGATGAGAGCTGATTGGCTGTGCACGGGAGATTAACGCTGCTCCACTTCTCTTTCTTAAAAACTTTCTCAAAAACTGTGCCAGTGGCCATAAAATCATCGATGTGAATACGACGTGTTAAAGGGTTTGGGAGAGCCGGGAACAAGTTAGATAGATTTAAACATTTACTTCCTCCTTTCACGGTTTGGAAATCAGACACTCCAACTTTAACTCAGACAACTTGAAGCTGTAGTTGGCGCATTAGCTTTCACGCTCTGCTGACATCAACGCAGCAAAGCAAACACGGGTAAAAGTTATTAAATGTAGAGCTCTCTGTCTTTCTATCGTCGCTGTGTAGAAGCTGTGCACGAAGCGGTCAAGAGATAAGAGTCCAGCGACACGCAATGACTTAAAAACCACGATTGTTTCGAGAAAGAACTCTAGAGGCGCAGTCAGGTGGATTATTAAAGGGGACATTTCACTTTTGCGCTCAGCAGAGGTTGCAAAAAGTTCACTGCTCAAGTAAAAGTACAATTACATGTCTAAAAATGACTCTGGTAAAAGTAAAAGTACATAATGCTGATGAAAGATGCAGTATATCCTACATATTTTGTTGTTGGTTGCTAAGAAAACCATCACAGTAAATTGGAAAAAAACATTACATCATCATCTGTAGCTGAATGAAAACAGAATAAAACAAGTATAATGTATGTTATGGTAAAAATGACTGCTTCTCTTTAGTTTAAAAATGACCAAAAGATGGTTTTGGTCAAGCTTTACTTGGATGTTGTCTAATTCAGTGGTTCCCAAACTTTTCTGGCCGGGACCCCCAAAATATCCATTTAACCAACTCGGGAGCCCCAAATAAAAATAATAAATTTTAAGCGTCAAAGCGTGTTAAATCGGGTTTAATATTGACTATTTGAACAGTTTATTGTCTTATTAGACCCTATTTCACTAAAATATAATGTTTTTGATTACAAATACAGTGTCATATTTATTCAAATTAGATCTTGTAATCATCTCACGACCCCCTGGGGGGTCCCGACCCTCACTTTGGGAACCACTGGTCTAATTGATTGATTGTCTAAATTAGGTTGTCGTTCCTCAATATATTATTTTGTCATTTATTTTTCAGACATTTTTCTTTTCACTCTTTTGTCAATATCTATCCATATAGTATATAGCGTTCTTATTTGTATTTTTACAACTATATATGTTATAATTTGTCGTTAGACTAATCTTATTTCAGGGAATATTCGGTTTGTAATGTGAAAAAATGAAGGAAAAAGTAAAAGTGCAACTCCAACGCCATTACTTAAATAAAAGTAGAAAAGTATACCATCGTAGATTTGCTTTTAAGTAAAAAAGTACAAAGTAAAAAGATACTGCTGAGGGGATCAACTGAATTATGGGTTTTATAATTAATTAATTTTAATGAATTAATAAAATCAATAAAACGTTTAATCATGTGGTAAAAAGATATGCGTAAAGACACATTTTATTTCATTTTTTTCTACATTTCAGCTTGATAACTCTAATTACAGCTGCACTAGTGTTCTGACTGATGTGATCTTTCAAGCCTTTCATTTGGTTGAGCTTTATTTGCATGTTTGATTGTCTAAATTAGGTTGTGTCTCCTCAATATATGTCATTTATTTTGAGTTGCATTACTTTCTTGTCAATATGTGCCTTTAAAAAACATCTATACATACAATATATAGCATTTCTGTTGTAACTGTATATGTAATAATTTGTCGTTAGACTAATCTTATTTCAGGGAATGCTCTGTTTGTAATCTGAAAAAATGAAGGAAAAAGTAAAAGTGCAACTCAAATGCCATTACTTAAATAAAATTAGAAAAGTACACCATTGTACATTTAATATTAAGTGAAAAAGTACAATGTAAAAATATACTGACGATGGGATCAACTGAATTATTCACCTTATTCCTGAAGTTCCCGTATGCGCCGCCGTCTTGTTTCCGTTGTAGTTTACATGGAGCAGACGAGCTCAACAGAAAATAAGTTCTACATGGACTAAAAAGACGTTTTCAGACCGACCAGGAAATCGTTGTGTTGTGACTTGTTGTTGCTCATAAACATAAAACATTTTACACAAATCAACATACTTTATGTAACATTTTAGCGGCGAGACTTTTCCCTCGTTCGTCATTAGCTTTAACGGAGTTCTCGTAAACAGAAGTGCGTTTACAACAAAAGTGCAAAAAACGGCAAAAGTGGGCGGGGCAGAATAAGGTCAATAGGCTTTATAGTGAATATATTTGAATTAATTAATAGAATCCATAAAACATTTAATCACGTGGTAAAAAGATATGCGTAAAGACACTTTTTATTTAATTTTTTTCTACATTTGAGCTTGATAACTCTAATTACAGCTGCACTAGTGTTCTGACTGATGTGATCTTTCATGTGGAGGAGCCTGAAGCTGCTGTGTCTCTGTATTTGCTGAGATCTCACACATGCGTCAGTGACACTGCACTCCGACACCACAATATACGATTCAGTCAGCTGTCCCGGTGTCTCCACATGAACACGCTCCTGTCAGGTCTCACCTCTGCACCTCGCTCACCCACCTCCACCGGCTCTGCTCATGTTCATGCCACCGTCCTCCAAATGCCTTACACTGTGGTTCTTGCTATAAGTCGTGTGTGAGTCCGTGCCGCGATCAAAAGTGTAGAAATGAAAGGGGAAGGAGTGAAGTGCTGCTCTACGGCCACACTCGGGCAAAGAAAGAAAGCTGCGTGGTTTTAACAAAAATTAACAAGCCCGTTTTGATAATGTAAGAGGTAGAAAGTTCAGATAATTGGGTAAAAAAGTAAGGAGTAATAGTAAAAAGTCACCAGAAATTGTAATACTAAAATAAAGAGATAAAGAGAGAGAACAGATATCACAAAAATCTACTTACGTACAGTTACGGAGTACAAATACTTCATTACTTACAGTATTCTCCAAGATGACACAAGTATTTATGAAATGTACCAAATAAACTTTAAGCACATGATTTACTGGCTAAGCAATCCAAGATGTAGACTTACTTTGGTACCACTTTATAATAACTACATCTTATTTTGCCTTAATAAAGCATTAGCAAAGACTTAAATCATAATGAATAGTTATTAATTATTAATTATAGTTTATTAACCATGATTTAGGGTTAGTAACTACTTAATTAAGGTTAGGGTCAGGGTTAGAAATTAGGCTTAAAATATTTGTTAAATAGCTAATTAAGCCTGAATCGTTCTTAATAAACTATTTGTTGATTATGAACTAAGTCTTTGTTCATGTTTTAATAAAGTGTAGTTATTATAAAGTGTTACCCTTACTTTTACCAATAAATATCTATCTATCTACTTCCTTCTGACACAACAGGAGACAGTTTTGATTCTTTTGTGTCTAGATTCACGATTTAACTGTACATGATCCTGTAAATAAGTAAATAGACAAGAATAGTATAGTTAAGCTTATTGTAAATTGTTCATATCGGGGGTTTAGTTGATTAATATGATACTTTATAAGTTAAGTTAAATGGGGTTGACCATTATAGATCTATAGTATTTTATTTTTATTTTATATACATCTTATTTTGTTTATAATACTTTACTGTCTCTACTGGTCGGTTGCATGTAAAAAAAATAATTTCACCTTGGGGATAAGTAAAAGTAATTCTGATTCTGATTCTGAGCTGATCTGTAAAACACTGCAAACTAGTTTTTACACTGATTTCCACGTTTGAACACTTTGAGCGAATCTGTTTTCTGACGTTCTGGAGTTTCTGTTGGAGCCAAAGTGCTTACCGTGTCTGTTGATGAGCAGAGCGATGTGCTGTCTGTAGGAGGCGACGTAGAGCAGCATGGCCGGACTGTGGCTGGTCCTGAAGCTCACGGACATGTTCTCTCCGGGCGCCCCCTGCTCCCCAGAGGGCGGCGACACGCTCAGCTCAAACGGGTCGTCCAGGGAGAGCAGCACCGACGTGGACGGTTTGAAGACGGCCGACACCTCTGCGACAGAAAGGACAGGAAATCATGTTCAAGAACCGCATTTGTACTGTTTTTGTGAAAAGATTCAAAAGCAAATTGTATTGTTTGGTTAAAATGACATTATTCCGTCTGTGTTGTATTTTAAGCTTGTTGTTTTCTAAGTTTCCAAGCTAGTAATTTAGAACATTTTGATCCACTCTCATAATATCTTTGTTTAGTAAAGGTCATTTTCTTAATTATTTCCTGTGAGGACAGATCATTAATTTCGCTCTTATCTTCTTCATTTCCTATAGCGCTTGGGGATTCTCATTCCTGGCGTGTTCAGCCTCCAGCAGTTTTTAGTTTGTACTGATGATCGTGCAGCTTTTCTGCTTTTGTTTCGTTTTAGTCAAGGCAATCGTTTTACCTCTCAAAACTGCTTCAGCTGCATCTCTTTCACCATACGTATGTTTCAATGTCAATTTGTGCTACTTTCAAATCCTAAAAGATGGAGGCATTTATTTTCCAAACGAGATCCAAACGTCCAGGTTTAGCACAGTTTTGTGATAATGTGAATGGAAACAACAACAGACCAGCACCAAGAGCTTCTTGAACAATATACTGTACTGGGGCAAAACTGACTTTTTACTTCATCAATCAATCAATCAATCAATCAATCAATCAATCAATCAATCAATCAATCAATCAATCAAACTTTATTTGTATCGTACTTACAGCAATTAGTAACAGACAAACAACCTCCCTTTCTTCCTTCATTAGCATCCAGACTGCGGTTCAAGGATACAAATAAAGAACAAAACAATAAAACATTCTTTTTTTTTTTTTTTCATTTTCTACCGCTTATTCCCGTTAGGGGTCGCGGGTGACTGGAGCCTGTCCCAGTGACTTTGGGCCTTAGGCGGGGTACACCCTGGACAGTGGCCAACTCGTCACAGGGTTAACACAGAGAGACAGACAAGGACAACCATTCACTCTCACATTCATTCACTAGGGACAATTTAGAGTTCTCAATTAACCTGTACAGTCATGTCTTTGGACGGTGGGAGGAGCTGGAGAACCCGGAGAGAACCCACGGTAACACAGGGAGGACATGCAGACTTACCCAGAGAGATCGTGTGATGTTAGGGTGGTCCGGGATTCGAACCCACAATCTCCTTATTGAATTAAAACATGAAACTCTTAAAGGTTTAAATAGAAAAAAAAAATTGAGAGTTGGAAATTAACATAAAATTATTATCATTATTCGAATGTAACGTCTTTAAAACCAAAATACAAACTGTTTTGTGCTTCTGTTGTCTGTTTCAAATGGCGTTTTAATTGCGTCGCTCACAATAATGTCATTCTGTTTGGAATGTCTTTTTAAGCGTCCGTCACAAACTTTATAAACAACACAGTAAATGTGCTAAACCACCTTGACAACAAAAACTGTACTTTGTCTTTAAAAAACACAAGCACACTCGGTTGCAAAGATCAATTAGTGAAAATGAAACCAAGGTTACAGCGAAAAACAGCTTGGGAAAATCATCACACAACTGGCCATTAAGGTGAAATAAAAGCAAGAGTAAAATTGAAATCTCAGCCCAAACAGAGTCCAAAAAGAACCTTCAGTACTTTTTAGATCATGTCAGACTGCAGAAAGATTAGTTCTGGCCCGCGGAAACTGGTATCTTTTTATCTAGTGGGACAGAAATTAACTCCAATGTCAGAGAATGGTCAAGCTGGACACGGAAGAATGCGTCTGATTCAAGACCTTTATCTCACACATATTGGTTAGAGACGTCTGTCATTGGCCCAACAGCCTCTGACACAATTTAGCTCAGACAACATTTGTTTTCGACTGAGAGGTTTCCATTAATGTAAACTGGACAAAAACGTAAAATTATAACATTAAAGGCTTTGCTGATACAATTATAATCTTATCCAAAAAACAAAAAGACAACCTGTGCAGAAAATACAATCTATGAACACTCCTTTTACAGATCGAAGATGTGTCCGATCGTAGCAGAATTTTACGAGATTGTCTGTAACCCAGGTTCTCATAAGACTCCGCTATCGCCAGTGCTTTGAATGACTCTGAATCTCCACTCAACAAAATCTTATGTCACTCAATCATCCCTTTGCGCCTTGTAACAAACTGATCAGAGCAGCATCAGCACAACTGTAAGTAATGGCTTTAATCGTCTGTAAAATGTAAACAAACGAGGGGAAAGAACACGCCCCTGTGGCAACCCTGCAGGGAACTCATCAAATTTATGTCATTTCGGAAACTTTCTGACCCCATAAGTCATGACCAAACTAACTTGTGCAGTTCTCTAATCACTTTTTCATCAAATCAGATCAAGGTCCAATCCTTTAAAATGTCAATGTAAGCTTAGGTCTTTTTAATCAAGAGGTCTACAGCCTGGTTTGGAGCAGAGTTCATACTTTGGGGAAATTAATTTGGCTATTTTTTGTTAAAAGGCACTGATTAAAAGTCGTCTTGTATGTTCTTGGGTTAAGATTGAAAGACATTTTCATTTGCTTTTAATAAGAAAAAATAAATAAATAAATGAAGTAAGGACAAGATGTTCTCTTCCAGGCTGCGTCAGAACACCAGGTTTCCATTCATATTCATTACTCTGGTGCTCGATCCTGGTTCTTGGTTGGATTATTTCCTGTTGCTTGGGGATTGGGATTGTCTTAAATGTGTTTGGGCCGATATTTGTGGCACAAAACTGTGATATGATAGCAATATTTTATACTTACAATTACAACAGTTAAGTGTTGAGTTTGAATTCTAAAGGGAAAATACATGACTTTCAAATCATACCGAACTTGCCGCGTTTCTAACATGGATGTATTAAAAGAACTGGATAAGGTACGCCCCCTCTGTCTGTGGTCCCAGATTGATTAGTGGCCGTGAGAGGTACTGCAGCCTCTTGGAACCAGCCTTTTTCTAAAATTGCACATTATAATTGCAGACAGGACTGAATTATTATCGGTATTTAAATAAAATAGAAGGAAATGTTCTTTTCTACCGTTTCTAAAATCACCAAAATTACTGTTTTTATATGAAGTGACGTCACCGCAAACATGTGCGAGTCACGTGAACGAGCGTCGGACGATACAAACAGAAGCTCGTGGAAAAGGCTCGACTAGAGACACCTGTAAGTTGTATTTTATTTCATTTCAGACGCTTCACGTGTGTCTAACATGAAGAACACAATTACAATCACACAAGCTAACGTTAGCACAAAAACTTGCAAGCTGCGTGATCGTTCAAGTGGCTCAAAGCATCATGGGGGATTGTCGTCACGTGGCGCCCTAAAGCAAAGATGTCAGCCTCCGTATCAGGAAGTAAAGCAAAGATGTCAGCCTCCGTATCAGGAAGTAAATGCGGAAGTAAGAAACTTTTTTGGGGTCATGCGCCAATGAGCTCACGCCATAGGGATAAACAGGGCGCCATTTTGGGTTCATCTTCCAGCTTTTATTATAGTTCTATGGTTTCTAAGTGATCGATAGCATGAGCATCGAACGCTGTGTATACTTATGCATATGTCTACTTTGAAAACCACACTTTCTTATCAATCAGGTGTTCTCTCATCAGGATTTGATTTAGCACTCGAGCTACTGGCGGCAGAGAGAATTAGCATGGTGAAATAAACAAAAACTAGCTTCCCTCAACATGCTGAAGTAAACATGCAGTTGTAATAAACACAATTAGACAATAGAAATGTTCAGAACAAGTTTGGCAGTGATTTATGGACTTAACAACAGCACATGAAACCCCTGGATCTCTGACGTCACAAAATCGGGAACATTTGAAACCATTTTTATGAGGCTCAGAGCCAAAGGAACTTGTAAACAGGATTAATGAAACAAGCGCACTGCGAAAAATGAATTCTAGACAAGTTAAAATGTCCTAATTTCAGGATATTAATCTTAATTTAAGACGTTTTGACCAGTTAAGATTTTTAAAGACTATTTATTTGAGGGAACTAGATTATTTTACTTGTTTCAAACCGTGTCTGACTTGTTTCAATACATTACTTCTTGCTTCCAGCCAAATTATCTGTCAATGGGGTAAGATAATTTTACTCATCTCGTCTTATTTTAAATTAAATTTTTACATGATCAGTCAGGAATACCTTGAACCTAATATCTTGAACCCAAATCCCATTGAGTCAAAACTACTCAAATCCAGAAAAAACTAATAAATTCAAGTCACTTTAAGGTTAGATTTACATTTTTTGTGGCTAAATACAAGCTAAATACAACTCCAGGAATGTTTTTGATGAGCGAACACAATTTAAAGCTCAATAATAACAATTCTACCATAAATCTACAATCTTCTCTCGTATTTTGGTGCCAACAGTTGACGAAGGCACTGCAGCCACATTCTTGCTTTCAGAGTCCAGACTTTTATGAACAATACACGGCCACTTCTCCGTCGGCCACCGGAGCTTTTGACATTATGTTGACTTTAAACAAACTCTGTCTCTCTTTGTACAACAGATAGGACAAGTGCTCTCGGGAAAATCCTCCATCTTGACCCCGGCGAGAGAAAAGCCGGTCGTACAGCGTCGTATGTAGCAGTGTCTGATGTATTGACTGAAAGAGTTGACCACAGACAGAAAGGTTAGTCCCTGAACAAAGACGTCTGCTCAGCCCGCTCCGAAAAAGTCCTTGTGAAGTCTGTAATGACTGTGTACAATAAAGACTCAGAGTTCAAAACTGCCACGGCGGCCGGAGAGTGCGAAATGAGTCTGGCCTTGTGCGACGAATGGAAAAGTTGTCTGTCTATTTATAATGTAATGATATCAACGTGTTTTTCAAAATATATATAGCGGCTGCGTTAGTCCTTGTCTCGAATGGTCAAATCGGGTCACCGTTTTCAAATTAGTCCTTGTGCTTTGGTTTTTGATGAATCACTCGCACAGATACTCAAAATTGCAAGGTTTTATAGTAATGCTTTGAATGAAGATATATAATTGCAGAATTAGATCTTTTGCGCGTTAAAATTTTGATAATTAATGCTTTTATTTTTTGGTATTGTGATTTTAATGTACATTTTAATATCGGTAAAGCACCTTTGTATGAACAAATTTTGCTTGCTTTCCTCCTAAATGTTTATTTTCATTTTCCCCTGAGAGAAGATAGAACTGTCATACCTTTTTGGTCTCAACTTCAAATATATAACATGTTTAATAACTAAACAAAATCAAGTGGAGGCAGAATATTTAGTTTTCGCTGGTTGCTTGTAACAAAAATTGTAATTCTTTAAAGGCGCTGTACCTGATCGTTTATAAAATGTGAAAAAAACAAAATAAGTTCATTTAAAACATGTTACAACAGGCAACATCTCTTGATAAACCTTATGCGTTCCAAGTATCCAAGTTATTAACCACTATGAGTTTATATGAGATTATAAGAACTTCTCGTAAAGCTAACAACAGCTAGCATGCTAACAGAGCACTTCCTGCTTTGTGGAGAATAAAATGCATAATAGAGCTGCACAATTAATTAACTTTGAATCGAAATTGCAATTTGAATGGATGTTATAAGCAAATTGCAAAGGCAGCAAATTTTGAACTGCAATAATTTCCTCCACAAACAACTAAATATACTGTTTTATTTTGCATAAAAACTAACCCTTGTAGTTTAGATTTGTGACAACATGTTTTGAAACAAAACTAAAATCATCCAAAATGTACATGTATTATACATGTAGTTGAAAGTGACAAAAATGCAATTAAAAGCAAAAAAAGACCAATAGCTGTAAAAAGAAAGTAAAAAGAAACAGAACTTAAAGTGACCAATACACGACTAAAAGTAACAAAACGCGTCTAAAAGTTAAGAAAATGTGAATAAAAGAATAAAATATAAAATAAAATATAGAACTAAAGCTTATGGTGACAAAAACACATCAAAAAGTGACAAAAAGTGACTATTAGCGATAACAAGCGTGACTAAAGGCGAAAGAAACAGATATTAGAGCAAAAAAAAAAACAACACAACTAAAGATGACAAATCGCGCCTAAAAGCGATAAAAATAGTACTAAAAGCGACAAAAACAAAATCGTACAGCTTTACTCTATAATTAAATTCCAACAGAACATAGCGGTTTCATTTTCATCCTAATCCATGCTTTTAAAATACATCTGTACTCTCACTCGCTCACTGATTTTAATTGTAAATTGTACAGCCCCTTTAACACGCTCCTCTATTATTGTACTGCAGAAAAGGCTGGTGTTATTTCTCAACATTCTTCAGTAGAGCATGTTCATTTTCACATCTTCCTCCCTGCATCTTTTGGCCGTCAGCTCCAAACGCACATAAAACTCAGACACAGGCGGTTACATGGACCCCACACGCCTCAAACCTCAAGGCCACTTTGATTTTATATAATTTCCTCCACAAACAACAAAATATACTGTTTTATTTTGCATAAAAACTAACCCTGGTAGTTTAGATTTGTGACAACATGTTTAGAAACAAAACTAAAATCATCCAAAATGTAATCTGACACACAAAAAGTGAGAAAAAAGACTAATAGTGGTAAAAACATGAATAAAAGCGAAAGAAACAGAACTTAGAGCGACAAAAACGTGACTAAAATCGACAAAAACACAATCTGACAAAAAATGCAGCTTAAAGTGACAAAAATGCATCTAAAATTGAGAAAAAGAGACTAATAGTGGTTAAAACAAGACTAAAAGCGATAGAAACAGAACTTAGAGTGAAAAAACGCAACTAAAAGTAACAAAACACATCTGAAAGCGACAAAAATATGAATAATATATAAAATAAAGAACTAAAGCTTATGGTGACAAAAACACATCAAAAAGTGAGAAAAAGTGACTATAAGCGGTAACAAGAGTGACTAAAAGCGCAAGAAACAGATATTAGAGCGACAAAAACACAACTAAAGATGACAAATCACGCCTAAAAGCGATAAAAATAGTACTAAAAGCGACAAAAACAAAATCGTGCAGCTTTTACTCTATAATTAGATTCCAACAGAACATAGCGGTTTCATTTTCATCCTAATCCATGCTTTTAAAATACATCTGTACTCTCACTCTCTCACTGATTTTAATTGTAAATTGTACAGCCCCTTTAACACGCTCCTCTATTATTGTACTGCAGAAAAGGCTGGCGTTATTTCTCAACATTCTTCAGTAGTGCATGTTCATTTTCCCATCTTCCTCCCCGCATCTTTTGGACACTGGCCGTCAGCTCCAAACGCACATAAAACTCAGACACAGACGGTTACATGGACCCCACACGCCTCAAACCTCAAGGCAGCGGCGCAGACGACTCTGAGCCGCTGTGAAATCCACTGTGCGTCGGACTAATGCGATTCTGCCTGTTCCCGCCTCATCTCACTGTAAACAGAGCTGCTCCTGTTACTGAGAGGACGGCACACAGAGACGAGCAAAACAACGGCACAAACATCACTGGCGAGAGACGAGGAAGCAGCCGCAGTACATTCATCTCTGTATGCTGAGTACAGAAGATCTTTTACCGTATGGAAGTTAGAAAAGAGTGATGAAATAATTGTGAAATGTCTGCTTTTTTAAAATACGTTTTCGCCACCAGTTCTTTCACAATAGACTGTCTTTGACTTTTGTGTGGGAAACATATCTCTGTTAAAGGACAAATGTTATGCAAAATTGACGTTTTGCCTGAATTGAGCTTTTAGCCTGTTCTAATTATAGAGTAAAGCTGTACGATTTTGTTTTTGTCGCTTTTAGTACTATTTTTATCGCTTTTAGGCGCGATTTGTCATCTTTAGTTGCGTTTTTTTGCTCTAAGTTCTGTTTCTATCGCTTTTAGTCTTGTTTTTACCACTATTAGTCTTTTTTTCCTCACTTTTAGATGCATTTTAGCCATGTTCTAACATTGTTCCATCCTCAAAACCTGCCTGGAGAAGTATTTAGGTTGCTTCATGTTTGTTTGATGAATCCTCTCTCTCCAACATTGTGTTCTGAACTCCTTCGATGTGTGACGTAGATGATGCTGATGTCATTTATCCCAGAATCTTTTGCTGCTTTAATTCCTTAAATCATGGCCAGACTGAACATTTTTTTCTGTTTAATCACGGTAACTACAACTACATCAGATCCAATGCTTTAATTCAATTCCATTTATTTTTGTAGCGTCCAAAATCACAACAACAGCTGCATCGATGGGCCAGAGGTAGAAAGTGGTTCAAATAAACAATGCTCAAGAGAATTTAGCACAACTGGATAACTGTCCCAGAGCACCTTGACCCTCCTTTGAGGCAAGAAAAAACTACAAAAAACCTGTGGGAAGTATAAACCTCGACGAGAACCACAGACAGACTAAATCAACACACATCCATCTGGACCAGAACCACTCAAGAGGAAGGAAGGTGGATCATCTAGTGCAAAGAGAGTTCCTCCAGGCAGGCGAGGAGCAGTTCATCTAGTGTAGAGAGAGTTCCTCCAGGCAGGCGAGGAGCAGTTCATCTAGTGTAGAGAGAGTTCCTCCAGGCAGACGAGGAACAGTTCATCTAGTGTAGAGAGAGTTCCTCCAGACAGACGAGGAAAAGCTAATCCACCGCTTGCTGGAATGTACTGTGGGTATATATTTACATGTGTGTAATTGCCTCTACAGCCAGTAGATGGAGCCACAGTTAAGTCAAAATGGCATCTCCCAACAAGGTGATAAAGTTATGTTTTTCTTTGTAAAAGCATTTCATTTTTAGTTCTAAAGCATGACATGTCAAACTGAAGACAGTCAAGAGCAGGTTTAAAGGCCAATATCAATACAAATAATGCATAATATTTGTCCTTTAAAATGTAGAAAATATTGGACAAAACTAACACAGAGTTTGTGCTTTTTCGTTTCATCAGGCTACAGTGTGTAACAGTGCCACCTTCAGTAAATATGGCGCCCTCTTTTGGATTTTCAGCAGATTTATTTCACACTCATTTCATGGTTTTCTCTAACCAGGAGCGCATGTAGAAGCAGTATCCTCGTATCCTTGTATTTTTGTCTTCATTTCACCTCGTTCAATCACGACACTTGCGTTCTCCTTCGCTTGTAGAAAATCCACACTGATCTCTGTCCGTCATGAGTGTGTGGGACAAATAATCGCTGCAAAATGTTCTTACGTCTGTATCTCGCACTTTTTTTAAACGTCTTAAAATAGCAGAAGATTTCAAAATCCACTAGTGTGCTGTCGTCTTAAATTGATAGATGATTATATGAAAAAACAATCATTTTTGTTTCTTTTTCTTAGAATAAAATCTGTGAAATAGTCAGAGTTTGATATTTCTATACCGTATTAAAACTGAGCATTACTTGTGACTCCAGTGTACTGAGCACAAAATAAATGAAATGTTTAATGAGTTGAATGAAAAGGTTTTTTCGGGCAAATTGGGCAATGGCAATTCTCCCTCCATCCTATTACTGATCTGCTCTTGTGACACACTGCTTGTCTGCCTCTCTACAGCCACTTTTCGCCTTTCTTTCTCCGTTCTCAGCAAACCCTCCATCACCAAACCATCAACGTCCCCCTCCATCTCTGTCCCTTCATCAGAACCAATGTCAAAGTGTTGATGTGACAGCTTCTTAAGGCTCGCTCTGAATACTTGGCAAAGAACCTTGTGGCTCCTTAAGCCAAAACCTGATCTACGTCATCGTCTGCCAAGATAAGAACTGTTTGAATAGTTCCCTGAGCTAAGAAGGTTTTAGGAAAAGAAGCTTGGATGGTTTTACGAACACAACCGATTTCTGCACGATGAGTTTATAAGTTTTACTGCCTCAGACTTTGTACAATAAAATTATCTGCATAATCCCAACTTCATGATAGTATGACGATCATTGCTTTAAGGCCGCCAAAATCTAACGTTATTTGTAGATAACATAAAGTTCCATAAAGCTGAGGGAAGTCTGCACACATTTGTTTACGTTTATAGAAACAAAACTTCAAGCCAAATGACTATTTGCGTTAACTCCGCCGATAGAACAGATCTGTGCTTGGATTTGGTGGATTAATTAGTTCTTTCAGAGGGCTGTGTGGAGCTGCTGGTGAGTCTGCTCGGTGCATGTGCTTGTATCGATGGAGGAGGTTCATGCTCAAACTTTCCAGAGTCAGACATGGCACAGTCTGTGGGGTTTGTTGCAGCAGCAGTTTCACTCACTAACGCTGGGGTCATTTATGAAAACTGTCAGGGTGGAATTCTCAGTGCAGCAGTGAAAAATGGTGTGCGTTTATTGAAGTCGGTGTAGGTCCTCTTTCATTCAGTAGTGTTTGATCGTAGAAAAGGTTTCAGAGGTCGTCATCTGGACATCTGAAAAATCAAGGCGTTTCGACTTCCATCCAAAAGTCCTCCTCAGTCAGTGGGACTGGTCTGAGAACTCTGACTTATAAGCTGCTTTGAGCTATGAAAGCCACAGGGAGGAGTCTCTGGTAATAGCTTATCTTTGTTAAACTATTTGTTTACTCTGCCTAGTCTCACCTGAAAGTCTTTTTTTGTTCCTCTGTTAGCCCTATGAACAGTCCTATTGTTAGCGGGCTGTAGCTCCCTCGTCTCTGATGAACTCTGGCCTGTTGGTTTTACCTGACCACGGCAGTGTACACCAGTGATTCCCAACCTTTTTTGCCTTGAGTACCCCCTAAGGTTTATTTCACGCTCAGAGTACCCCTTAACTTGAGTTTTAGGCAAATAAATGGGTTTACTAGTCAGATATAGTCAATTATTTCTATTATCTTTATTGTTTTATTACATTTAGGTCCAAGATGCTTCAAAAAGATGATAAATTTACAACTTTTTATTGAGAGAAAAGTACATTTCATCTTCATTTAAAATCATTCCAAGTACCCCCTGGTAATGCCTCACGTACCCCTCGGGGTCCCTATACCCCTGGTTGGGAAACACTGGTGTACACCATTGTAGTGGTCGTGTAATAACACCTCTGTAGGTAAAACAATAATGTAACTTTTAAGTTTAATATTCCAGTGGCACCACTTCTCATTTCTGGCCCAGCTCTTACCTGGTGCAGTGTCAGAACCAGTTTTCAGCATCTGGTGCACGTATTTTTTGAGTGAAAACGACAGAACTGGTTCTAATGGGCACCGGCTCAGAACTGGCACCAGCAGCACATCGATGTACAAGGGACAGTGACATAAAGATCAGCACTTAAAGTAGCACCCACATGCACAAAACTTTACAATCTTGGACAAGAGTTTAACAGATAGTGCAAGTAATCATTTTAGAAGAAATCTCTAAATGTAACATATGTTTCATGTAACGTCTCGCCTTATTCCAGTGAGTGTACCTTGGTGGCAGAAGGCTCCAGTGAAGGCGGAGGGTCCACACTGGCAGTAGAAGCCTCTCTCCCGCTCCACACACTGCCCCTGGTTCCTGCAGAGCGTCCCGTAGGTGCTGCAGTGTCCGGGGCACCCTGCTCTGACTCCGGGGGTCACTCTGGCCCTCTGCTCCAGGTCCAGCGTCTCTCCGTTCAGCTGCAGAGCTCGCAGACAGCCCAGGAAACCCTTCTGACGGGACGCCGTGCCTCCTGACGACAAAGATTTAACAACAACTGAGTCAGAAGTGCGATGCTAATACAACCAACTGAAAATGAATGACATGTACACTGCAGTAGACAGAAGGAATTAATGCCAGAAGTTGGGGCAAATGTGACTAAGCGGTGGTCGACTTATAACATGAGTTTCTTGTTGGAAAAAAACAAACAAATCGACCATATTTTGTCCTGTTGATGTGATTTTCTTTTCAGTATAAATACCTGCTCAAAAAAGTATCTATAAACTGGAGAGTTTTAGTATTGATTAGTTTCTACTTTTGACAACCAATATCAACATAATAAACAATAGATGTGTAACTTTGGAATATAGTTGTGGTTGCAGGAAAAAAGGAATCACAAAAACACGGACGACACAGAATGAACCAACTGTCAAGGACTTGCACCTGCACAGTCAAGTTTAAGGCACCATTAACAATACAAATCAAACTGAACTTGTTCCAATGGGGACCAAAGTTAGAGCATTGTATCGTTCACTGAGCTGGTGTGGTTCACCATCACAGAGCACTTTTGTCAATCGAACCAAATGTCCAGAGGGACGATTGGCCACCTCCTGTGGAGAGGCGCTGCACAACCTGCCCCTCATGTGGAGAGGCGCTGAACAACCTGCCCCTCATGTGCGCAACCCGCCCCTCATGTGGAGAGGCGCTGCACAACCTGCCCCTCATGTGCGCAACCCGCCCCTCATGTGGAGAGGCGCTGAACAACCTGCCCCTCATGTGCACAACCCGGCCCTCATGTGCACAACCTGCTACTCATGTGCACAACCCGCCCCTCAAGCGCACAACCTGCCCCTCATGTGCGCAACCCGCCCCTCATGTGGAGAGGCGCTGAACAACCTGCCCCTCATGTGCACAACCCGGCCCTCATGTGCACAACCTGCTACTCATGTGCACAACCCGCCCCTCAAGCGCACAACCTGCCCCTCATGTGCGCAACCCGCCCCTCATGTGGAGAGGCGCTGAACAACCTGCCCCTCATGTGCACAACCCGGCCCTCATGCGCACAACCTGCTACTCATGTGCACAACCCGCCCCTCAAGCGCACAACCTGCCCCTCATGTGCGCAACCCGCCCCTCATGTGGAGAGGCGCTGAACAACCTGCCCCTCATGTGCACAACCCGGCCCTCATGTGCACAACCTGCTACTCATGTGCACAACCCGCCCCTCAAGCGCACAACCTGCCCCACATGTGCACAACCCACCCCTCATGTGCACAACCTGCCCCTCATGTGCACAACCCGGCCCTCATGTGCACAACCTGCTACTCATGTGCACAACCCGCCCCTCAAGCGCACAACCTGCCCCACATGTGCACAACCCACCCCTCATGTGCACAACCTGCTACTCATGTGCACAACCCGACCCTCATGTGCACAACCCGCCCCTCATGTGCACAACCTGCAACTCATGTGCACAACCCGCCCCTCATGTGCACAACCTGCTACTCATATGCACAACCTGCTACTCATGTGCACAACCCGCCCCTCATGTGCACAACCCGCCCCTCATGTGCACAACCTGCTACTCATGTGCACAACCCGCCCCTCATGCGCACAACCTGCTACTCATGTGCACAACCCGCCCCTCATGCGCACAACCTGCTACTCATGTGCACAACCCGCCCCTCATGTGCACAACCTGCTACTCATCTGCACAACCTGCTACTCATGTGCACAACCCGCCCCTCATGTGCACAACCTGCCCCTCATGTGCACAACCTGCTACTCATGTGCACAACCCGGCCCTCATGTGCACAACCTGCTACTCATGTGCACAACCCGCCCCTCATGTGCACAACCTGCTACTCATGTGCACAACCCGACCCTCATGTGCACAACCCGCCCCTCATGCGCACAACCTGCTACTCATGTGCACAACCCGCCCCTCATGTGCACAACCTGCTACTCATGTGCACAACCCGCCCCTCATGCGCACAACCTGCTACTCATGTGCACAACCCGCCCCTCATGTGCACAACCTGCCCCTCATGTGCACAACCTGCTACTCATGTGCACAACCCGCCCCTCATGTGCACAACCCGCCCCTCATGTGCACAACCCGCGACTCATGTGCACAACCTGCCCCTCATGTGCACAACCCGCCCCTCATGTGCACAACCCGCCCCTCATGTGCACAACCTGCCCCTCATGTGCACAACCCGCCTCTCACGTGCACAACCTGCTACTCATGTGCACAACCCGCCCCTCATGTGCACAACCCGCCCCTCATGTGCACAACCCGCCCCTCATGTGCACAACCCGCCCCTCATGTGCACAACCTGCCCCTCATGTGCACAACCCGCCCCTCATGTGCACAACCTGCTACTCATGTGCACAACTTGCCCCTCATGTGCACAACCTGCCCCTGATGTGCACAACCCCCCTCATGTGCACAACCTGCCCCTCATATGCACAACCCGCCCCTCATGCGCACAACCTGCTACTCATGTGCACAACCTGCCCCTCATATGCACAACCCGCCCCTCATGCGCACAACTTGCTACTCATGTGCACAACCCGCCCCTCATGTGCACAACCCGCCCCTCATGTGCACAACCTGCCCCTCATGCGCACAACCCGCTCACTCCTTCTACTTGCACGTCTCTCTGCGTGTCTTTTGTCCCGTTAATGATCTCCGCACACGAGTTAGTTTTGATCCGGAGCCTCACGTGCGTCTCGGCGTGGTCCACTTCCCGTTTCTGTTCCGCTCTACGGTCCATTTGTGTTCGTAAACAAAAGAACCGCGCCAGAGTTCAGTTCATTCAGACCGAGATAGACCTGTCCAACTGAACCAGAGCTCGCTCCTTTGGCCCGGATCAGAGAATTGAATCAAAAGTGTGTTGTGAACGCAGCCTACGACGACAAACACTGGGACAGTTTTACAGACAGTACATGATTCTTACTCGGTACAAACGTTTTACTGTTCACTCTCAGAATGCTGCTGCTCGTTTGCACCGGCACCAGGAAATATGAGCGTATTTCTCCCATGTTGGCCTCTTTGCACTGGCTCCCTGTCGGCTACAGCAGTGTTTCCCAACGAGGGGTACGGGGACCCCAAGGGGTACGTGAGGAATTACCAGGGGGCACTTGGAATGGTTTCAGGTTTTAAATGAAGATGAAATGTACTTTTATCTGAATAAAAAGGTGTCATTAGTTGTAAATTTAGCATCTTTTTGGAGTATCTTGGATCATAAATATAATTAAAACAAAAATCTAACAATAATAATTGACTATATTCGACTAGTAAACCCATTCATTTGCCCGAAACTCAAGTTAAGGGGTACTTTGAGTGTAAAATAAAGCTTAGGGGGTACAAGAGACAAAACAGGTTGGGAACCACTGGGCTACAGGATTGATTTTAAGATTTTGTTGATGGTTTTTAAATGTTTAAATGGATTGGCTCCTTCTTATCTCTCGGAGCTTCTGTCTGTCCATGCTCCATGTAGACCAGGGGTGTCCAAACTCAGGCCCGGGGGCCAAATGCGGCCCTCAGACCATTTTTTCTTGGCCCTTAGGCTTCCTGGTGAACTGGCCCACATTGTCCTGATAAGTACTATTTACAGCACATTTCAGATTTTCTACAATTCCAACATAAATAACTAACATTTTGGTGCAATACAGACCTGATATTAAGGCACTGAGACTGAATGTAGATGTGGTGGTGCTTAAAACATCAGATAAATGCAGCTTTTTTTTTACGTTTCGCGATTGATTTGTGGCCCTCCGCTTGGTCTATATTTCAATATGTGGCCCTCGATGGGAAAAGTTTGGACACCCCGGATGTAGAGCGTTGAGATCAGCAAACCTCATGATCTCAGACGTCCCGAGATCACGGTTAAAAACCAGAGGGGCAGGGCTTTCTCTGTGGCAGGTCCCAGACTCTGAACAGTCTTCCTCTGGGCGTTAGAACAGCACGATCTTTGAATATTTTTAAGAGTTTGTTGAAAACCCATTTGTTTGCACAGGCTTTTAACACAAGCTGAGCAGAACATTTGTATTGCATTTTTATTTTAGCTCGTTTCTGCATGTTCTGTTTTTGTCTTATTGTATTTTATATTGTGTCTGTACAGCACTTTGGGCCATTGTGGTTGTCTTTAAATGTGCTTTATGAATAAATTTCACTTGACTTGACTCTCTTCAGTTTATTAAAAAAATCTCGAAAACAATAAACCGTTTCCGCGAGCCGAGTCGTGACGTGAGACAAATACGCACGCGCTCGCTTCATTTAACAATTATCTACTTTGGATATGACTTTGCGAATGAGGTCAATGAAGAATCCCGTTTTGACGCATGCGGTGAAGCCTTGTACAATTCCAATCACCACAGACGCACTCACCGCTTCAACTCGCGGCTCATTAATAATTAAAACCAGACCACTCCACTTTCTGTTTGTGCCTCCGTATCATGCAATTAATTTCGATTTCACAGCCGTTTTGCCGCTAACGTTATGGATTAGCCGTCAGCCATTCTCCCGGCTTGTTCTTATTCATTTCTCAAATCAACTTGTCTCTGAGAATAAACACGAATCAGTCTGTTCTCTAATCCACTGCGTTTCCGTGCGGCCCCCGCTGCATTGTGGGTAAACACGGAGGGAACTGCCGGTGGTCAATTTGTTCACACAAGATTATTAGCCGAAAGACAATCAATTCTTCCCACACGCGCGTCTATTTGTCCATGGAAATGCGTGATTGCGAGCGTTCCAAATATTTGCGCGGGGATGAAAATGCACAAAACAGACGGGATTTGCATGTATTCAACGTGCTCCGGAGGTGGGAGAGAATTATGGACGGACTGAGGGGATTAAGAGCGGTTTGGAAGAAAGATCTCACTCTTTAAAAACAATTTTCTCGACGGGGAAGTGGTGTTATTTATAAATGTGTTTCCATCATGGCCTAGCCCCTTGATTTTCACTACTGTGCCTCGAGGTATGGCCAGTTGTGCCTTGAAAAAAAGGTCAGATTCATGAATTTAATGAAATAATCTATTGTGTCGCAAAACAATCATCATGCCTACATTTAAAGAACCAGATACAGTGGCATGGACAATATTTGCAACATGAAACATCACTTTTTGTTCCTAAAGAGGGTGATTTGGCAAGATTTAAGTGGTGTGTCGTGCAATATTTTCAATCAAAACAGTGTGCCATGACTCAAAAATGATTGAAAAATACTGGCCTAGCCTATTCACCTTATTCTGCCCCGCCCACTTTTGCCGCTTTTTGCCACAGATACACACTTTAGTTGTAAACGCACTTCCGTTTGACGAGAACTCCGTTAAAGTTAATGATGAACGAGGGGAAAGTCTTGCCGCTAAAATGTTACATAAAGTAGAATGATTTGTGTAAAATGTTTAATGAACACGAGCAACAACAAGTCACAACGCAATGATTTCCTGGTCAGTCTGAAAACGTCTTTTTAGTCCATGTAGAACTTATTTTCTGTTGAACTCGTCTGCTCCGTGTAAACTACAACGGAAACAAGACGGCGGCGCGTACGGGAACTTCAGGAATAAGGTGAATACTAAACAGAGTATTTAGAGTTTCTGACCAGCTGAGCAGTGAAGGGAATAACGGGGTTTTCATCAGTAACGAGTAATCTTACTAATGAATTGTTCCTCTGCCATAACATCGATATTGTTACTGCCAATGAAACGCAGCCCGTTATTTTATTGTATCTCGTCTCATTCAGACCCTAACTTTTTAATTTTAGCTTGTTTCTGCATGTTCTGTTTTTGTCTTATTGTATTTTATATTGTGTCTGTGCAGCACTTTGGGCCATTGTGGTTGTTTTAAAATGTGCTTTATAAATAAATTTGACTTGACTTGTGGATCTATTAAAAGACAACTGACCCTAACCTGTGGAAATGAGCGGTTCTGTCTAAAAAAAAAAAACAATAAGAGCCCAAAGAGACGAGACATGAGCGTGTTAGAGGGCGATTTTGGAAGTTACTGTTACTGTCAATGAAACGCAGCCTGATATTTTATTGTATCTCGTCTCATTCAGACCCTAACTTGTGGATTTATTAAAAGACAACTGACCCTAACCTGCGGAAATGAGCGGTTCTGTCTAAAAAAATCCAATAAGAGCCCACAGAGACGAGACATGAGCGTGTTAGAGGGCGATACTGTCAATGAAACACAGCCCGATATCGTCTCATTCAGAAAACTTGTATTCGTTGTTTGTTTGATGAAGTAAACAGGAGCAGGATGAGGCCGCTCTGTTCATAACTCTGGCTGTTCACCTCTGGTTTTACAAGCGTGAGCCCAGTCATGTAGCGTGGATGTGTTTGTTATGCTCGATATCAGCGTGTGTTTGGTAAAGCGCTGTTTGACTTGTGTCTGCTGCGTCAAAGTGACAGTTGCTGCTGTACAGATTGTGTCTCTGGAGGGGAATCGCTAATATCTGACACTGGTTGGGGGGAAGTTGGTGATTTTCAGTCTGAGGATGAAAAAGGCAGAACAGAGAGATAGATAGTTTACTTGATTTAGGAGAGACACTGCATGTGAATAGGAAAAATCTTAAATGTAAAGATATCGGTAACACTTCATAATAACTACACCTTATTTTACCTTAACAAAGCATTAACAAAGACTTAATTAATAATGAACATATAATTTATTACGCATGATTCAGGATTAGTAACTACTTAATTAAGGTTAGGGTTAGGGTCGGTGTTAGGATTTAGGGTTAGAATATTAGTTAAATAGTTGCTAAGCCTGAATAATTCTTAATAAACTATTTGTTCACTCTTAATTAAGTCTTTGTTTCTGCTTTATTAAGGCAGGAATAAGTGTAGTTATTATAAAGTGTTACCAAGATATCAATTGTAAACTTCTCCTGTAGTTTACTCACAGAAATGTTAGAAATAAATCTATTACAAGATTTTCATCATGACATGTTTTGATAGAGAAATAAGGCATTTTATGTGGAAAAATGACCAAAAATACACATATTCGGGACATTTTAATCTGGAAAATGGACAGAACCAGGTTTAAATTCCTTGGTTCATTTTGTACACATATTAGTTACAAAAAAATATACAGAGAGGATTTTGGATTTCTTATTTAGTTTGTAAGTAAGCTAGATTGGACTGAAAATTGTTCTAAAAATTCTAATTTTGCCTCTTTTTTTAACTTAAAACTTCAACAAATCAGTTTTAGACTTAGATATCAAAAAATCCCTCAGTACGTTTTGCCAAAATCTTGTACAGTTTGATGTACGAGCTACTTTAAGTGATGATCCTTATGTCTCTGTGGGAGAAAAATGCATTTTAAGAAAATGGCTTTTGAAGTTACAATGTGGATTAAATGGAAGAATAAAACATTTTAAGGAGCAGATTGGACACATTTGTTGTTTCCACATGAAAGCCGAGATGTGGAAAGAACAAACTCATCAAAAAACAAAAAAGTGAAAAAGATTAGTTTTGCCTGTCGTGTCTCGCCTTAAGCAGACGTGGGTGTATTTTTGGAGATTTTTTTTTTGTAATTTGATAGTTACTTTACCTGGTAATTTTCACCGTTCAATAACATAATTACTTTTGGAAAGGAGTAACGGCAAACTATAACTAAGCGCTTTTTTAAAGGAGCTCTCCTAACCCTGGCTGTCACAATATCACATTTTTGTGTCGCTATTCCTGTGAAAAGGACTTGTAATGATGCTTTATAGATAAATAAGCCTATAAGTACAAATTTCAAGGTTGAATTTTTCATTGAAATCGTCTCTTTTCTTCTTCCTTCAAAGGTGCCATCTGTCACTGCTTCTCTCTGTGGAAATGCGGTTGCTTTGCCTGGAATGTTTCAAACTGGCATTAAACATCTCTGTTTCTGTGGAGACAAACAGGTGACATAACCAGGTCAAGTTACAGGGCAGGGCCTGCGTACGCACAAAAATGTTGCGTATGTGACTTTTAACGTTAAGTTTGTGATCTATTAAAACACAACTGACCCTAACTTTGGAAATGAGCGATTCTGTCTAAACAAAAAACGATAAGAGCCCAGAGAGACGAGACATGAGCGTGTTAGAGGGCGATTTTGGAAGTTTGTGTTTAGTCCTTACGTACCTTTTTAGTAAGAATTTAACGTTAAGTTTTATAAATGAGAAAGTAATTTCACGTCTATGAATGTCTATGTTTGCTGTCCATGTCCAACCAGGAAATAACACGATAAAACTTAGATAAAAATATATTTAAAAAAAAATATTAATAAAAGTAATTAAAAGTAATAATCATTAAAAAATAAATAAATATAAAATAAAAAGGATGAATGAAATATATGTTAAAATGACAAATGAATTAATTAATAAATAGGTCACAATGTTTATTTACTACATTATTTATTAAAAAATACATACTTATTTATTTACTTTATTTTATTTATTTTCTTTATTTTTTTAAAGATTGGTGTTGCTTTTTGTAAATTTTTTGTTATAAATTGTTATTGTAATTTGTCTTTTTGTCTTCTCTTTTGTTTGCTTTTATTTCTCTTTCTGTTGTCTGTCAGACGGGGATTCTGTCTTGTTATCCTGTGTGGGACCTTTGTTTATGTCTGAGTATTTGTTTTGGTTATGTGCTAAGAAAAAAAAAAAAAAAACTTAAATCTTTTTCACTACATTTTAGTGAAACGTGTAGTCCAGGGGTGTCCAAACTTTTTCCATCGAGGGCCACATACTGAAATTTAGACCAAGCGGAGGGCCACAACTAAATCATGAAACGTTCAAAAAAGTTGCATTAATCTGATTTTTAAAGCACCATCACACCTAAATTTAGTCTCAGTGCTTTAATATCAGGTCTGTATTGCACCAAAATGTTAGTTATTTAGGTTGGAATTGTAGAAAATCTGAAATGTGCTGTAAATAGTACTTATCAGGACAATGTGGGCCAGTTCACCAGGAAGCTTGAGGGACAAGAAAAATTGGTCTGAGGGCCGCATTTGGCACCCGGGCCTTAGTTTGGACATGCCTGGTGTAGTCTAATGTGTCATATAGACTTTAAAGATGATTCCAGGCAAATAAATAACACTGTATCTCCATGGAGACAAGCAGGTAGCACACCAGGCAGAAAAGTTACACAGTGCAACTTTAACTCCATCTGTTTTTACCGCTACTCTTTGGAGACCAAACTTAACGGCTCCTGGAGGAACAGCGCATACATTAAAACACCCACTCTTTCTCGATTTCCAAGTTATTATTGTACTCCACGGACGCCCTTAAACGAGGCAGAATAAACAGTAGAAGCACGAGTGTAAAACCAGCAAAATGTGTGAATAAAAGCCACGGAGGAGCGAGCAAATGTGTTAAATGTTTGCTTTTAACAGCTTTTGACATGTAACTACAGCTCGATAAGCATACGTTTCTTAATGAGAACATATGTCTTGGATTTTCACAGGTGCCAAGCTGCTAATGAGGTGATGAGAACGCTTTTACACTTTCTGCTCCATTTCTAAATTTGGATGTCATTGTCGTTGCGTCCTCAGCTAATGTCAGGGTTATGTTGTTATTGAAACATATCTTCAGTTTGTTTGGTTTATCGGTAAGGCTTTAGATTAAGGTTCCTTAGATTAAAGGTCCCATATTCTGCTATTTTGCCCTTTACACAGTCTATTCTAAGGGCTTAATTGATAAAATTTTGCGTTGTGCAATATCCATAACATAACAGTTTCCAAAAAACACCCATTTCTTGGACTGGCCCCCCTCTTTGTAAAAGCAAACGGCTCACTCTGAGATCTGACCCCCCCGAACAGAGAGCAGGCTGCCTCCCCCGCCCAACTTGTGCCGAAGCCTAGAGCGGAGATAGTGCGCATGCGCCGTTTGCTCCGGTAAACAGCGATACACAAACACGGGAATAAACATTTTCTCCGTCCTGACGGTGCGTCGTGCTGAGTCCTACGTCCTGGATCTGACCTGGAGGTTGACGTGCTCCAGGGCCTCGACGACGGACGTTGCCGTTTGGTAAATAACAAGCTAACTCTTCTATCTGTCATATCCATCGTGTAATTACTGTGTAGCATTAGCATTAGCTGTTTTTATTCTGCAGCTGCGCGCTTCCTGGAGGCGTGGCTTAAACACCGCGTCATCCTGGTGAAGCGCGTCATCTTAGTGAGGAGCCCCCGTCTGCTGCTCAGCCGAGGGGGACGGAAAAGACAGTTCTCTAGCAAAAACATGTGGGAATCAATCAAAAAACCACTTTGGGCACAACATACGAGGCCCAAATAGCACTGTAGGAAGGTTAAAACCTCTGAAAAGTTGATTTTGCATGTTATGGGACCTTTAAGGTTTAGATTAAGGTACCTATTTATAATGCATTAAAGAGCACTTATTATGTGTTTAGAAGCACTTACAAGGCATTTACAAGCATTTATTATCGTGATAATTGAATATAATGTAATATGCAGCTCATTGATGCTCTGTCCATGTGGTTTATTCACTCAAACATGTTTTGGCTCATGGATTATAAACATGTATAAGGTGTTATAAGTGCATAAACAAACTATTAGCACTTATTAACATCTTATAAATAGTTAACTAAGGAACCTTAATCTAAAGCGTTACCGGTTTATCTTTCATGTGTAGAACGTATTACAATGTGATACGACTGTCGCATTGGTTTTATTTTTACACAAGCAAAAGAAACCAGTGCAACGGAGGAAAAAAGTAAAGGAAAATATTGTACAACTATTGTCTACTGCCTTGATTTTCAACCAGAGCGCCGGGGAACACTAGTGCGCCTTGAAGTTTTGTCAGGTGTGCCTTGAAAAAATATCCAATGTGAGTCATTATATTAATAAATGCGAATGTAATTGACTAATTTGACATTTTGGAGTGACTCGAGCAACTTCTGCATCAAACAAGAGCGCAGAACCATCACTATTGTTAAATTTAAAGAACTAGACAAGGGCACGGACATTTTTATGTATTTTTATCATTATGTACTGTACTTTTTTTTTAACTAAATGGTCTCATTTGGTAATGTTTTAATAGTAGTTGGTGTTCTGTGGTATCTTTCAAACCCAAAAAGAGTGCCGTGACTCAGAAAAGGTTGAAAAACACTGGTCTACTGTATCACGCTCATAGCTCATTTGTTATATATGGTTAAACTTTAGACGACTAGATGGATAAATAAAGCTATAGATTGTACGATAAGCTTGTGTGACATTAGATTACTTGAAATAGTTTAACCTGTTTTGGTATAAAATAAGATAACAGTCAATCAAATGTCAAGAGAAAATATAAGTTGACTGTTTTAGTTTTAGAAAGACTATGGTAATGGTTAAAAGGATAAAAAGGATAAAGATCTAATGATGCAAATGTAATAGGGCTGTGCTAAAATATTAAAGACTGATTTTGTGATACTGTATCCATATTGGGGGCTGCTGTATTGATTTATCGATTATTTTTTGGGTTCAGTTCAGAGCAGCATGAAGTTGAGTTTCTCTGCCCAGCTTCTTAGATTGAAAATAATTTAATACGATTTAAAATAATGTTTTACAGCAGTATTTTGTGACCGCGAAACAATTGTGTTGCTTGTTTTGGGAAGGGAGCTTGTTTATGCAATGGATTTGACATATTCACTGTAATTAAAACGGGTGTGATTCATTTAAATGTCTATGTGACAGATTAGACGACACATTTCACTAAAACGTAGTGAACATGATTATATTTAAGATCTGACTAAACAATTTGCCCGTTTGTCCCCAGTTTGACAGTTTTTGTGAAGTTTATAATGTCACTTCCTGGTTGAACATGAGCAGCAAATATGACATAGTTAGAGGTAATTCCACAACTGTTACCATAGCAACCAAACAAGGCCACAATCCACATACATTTCACAATAGTTATGATTTGACAAATAATAATACCCGATAATGCTTTTATTTTGTTGAATGATGGTTTAAACTGTGAGAATAATATATCAGTTGAGTGTTGGCACAATGCTTTTTGATGACGTCACAGAGGGATTACGTTTTAGCAGCAATACTCAGCACTACTTCCTATTCACCTTATTCTGGAAGTTTCCGTACGCTCCGCCGTCTTGTGTCCGTTGTAGTTTACACGGAGCAGACGAGCTCAACAGAAAATAAGTTCTACATGGACTAAAAAGACGTTCAGGAAATCGGTGCGTTGTGACTTGTTGTTGCTCGTGTTCATTAAACATTTTACACAAATCAATCTACTTTATGTAACATTTTAGCGGCGAGACTTTTCCCTCGTTCGTCATTAGCTTTAACGGAGTTCTCGTCAAACGGAAGTGTGTTTACAACAAAAGTCCGTATCTGGCTAAAAGTGGGCGGGGCAGAATAAGGTGAATAGTTTTGAACTTTTATTTTTCAAAATGGTTTCACAAACTGCAATTTCATGGATGTAAAATTATGATAAATATTTTCCACACGTGCCCTCCCACCAAACTAAGTCATAATTAGACATAAGAATCTTTATATAGACTTTAAGTTTGTTGCGGTTGTGGTTTAACAAAGAAATACTGCAGTTAAAATGTATTTGATTCTTAAAAATACTGATCAATTAGAGAATATCATGTCCAATATATCGATTATTGCAAAATTGTGACATTATCGTATGTATCATGTGCCGTATCGAATTGTGAGTGACCCTCAGGTTACCAGCCGTAGAATAAAACTGAATTTAGTTTAATATAAGGCATTTCATTTTTAGACAATGGCAACTGCTTCAAACTTGTTCAGGATCAATAACACTGGATTACCATCAGATTACATCGACAGGCGCGACAGGAGCAAGTGTTTTGAGCTCTGCAGAGGGCGACAGGCTTAAATGAGAATCCACCATCGCTGAAAAGTGTGGGACAGAGCTTCAGGTTTGTTTTGGAGATTGTTATATTGTTGTCCCTCATCAAAAACGTACCTGGAGTTGTATTTAGCGTCATTCAAACTTGTTTACAAGGTCATCCTCTCTGAGTCTCATAATTTACTCCGTTTTAATGTTCCTGTGTAGTTTTTAAGTCCATAACTCATCACTGGACTCGTTGTAAAGCTAAATTGTGTTCACAACCAATACATGACTCTCTATGAGCTTAGCGGTCACGTTGCCTAAGGGCTTCGTTTATTTCACCGTTCAGTCCCATTGCTGCAGCTCCAACGCCTAAATACGCATTCGGAGACAGAAGTTGTGGCATTTAAAGTGTGTTTTCCGAACGTAGACATTGCTTTGAGTAAAAAATGTGATCAAAGCATGTTTAAAAGCCAAATAAATCCAAAAGAATGTGTTATATGTCACCTTTAAAACGTGAATTTAGTGTAATAGAGTCTGTTAAGTTAACTGTAAATACAGAGGCTTTCTACATAAGCTATAGAAGTCTATGAAAAATTCAAAACTGCCCGATACTTGCTGGTTATTTGAGCGAGAAAAGAAAACACTGGCTCATCGTTGTCGGTCAGATTGTGGAGCTCAGTGAGAAGTGGTGCAGGATGAAAAGCCGGTTCCGTGTCGTCTCCAGTGGATTACCTGAGAACACATGCAGCCTTCATCTGCCCCGACTGCAACAACCCGGAGAGGAGCGCTGCTGTACTTTACATTCCACCAAAGTACAACAGAAACTACATAATTATAAAGCCGAGGAATCTTTTTTCTGACACAAAGACTATCACTTGTCAATCACAGTCTGCTACCTTTTCCCCTCAACAAAAAACTCCAAGTATTTCCATCGCTCCAAATCGAAATAAATGCACCATATGATACTAAAAAAGGCTAGACAGGTTCACTAAAATGGAGTGAACATGATTATATTCAAGATTATACATTTTGCTAAGGCTGTAATCGACTAAAGAAAATGTTGGTCGACTGAAGACATGCCCTACTGATTAGTCGATTAAAAAGGGATGTGGAAAAAGCTATAAAACTATTTAGTATCTCCATGTATCTGACCTAAACTGCTCTCAAAAGACCAGAAAATAAACAGAAATAACTAATTCTTCAGAAACACCCTCTTAGATATATTCAACAAACTGTATGACAAGAACTGTCCAATTAAAAAATGCAGAAGAAACAATACCACAAGTACTCCATGGATAACAAAAGGGATATTGAACGCGTGTAAAAAGAAATTTTATTTATACAAATTATTTCTTAAAAACAGAACAACTGAAGCTGAACAAAAGTATAAGAAATAGAAAAATAAATTAACCAGTATTATGAGAAAATGTGAAAAAGATTACTACAATAATCTCCTTTGCAAAAAAAAAACAACATACTGCGAATGTGGAGAGTTTTAAATAATATCATTAGGACTGGTTCAAACAGTTCATGCTATCCCGAGTATTTTGTGGAGAACAACAATATTTTAAGGGAGAAAGGAAAAATTGTAGAGGCTTTTAATAATTTCTTTGTAAAGGTAGGGCCCAACATAGCTGAAAAAATCCCATCATGCAACAAGCCATTGGAAAACTTAATTGATATAAACTCACATTCAGTGTTTCTTACGCCTGACTTAGGTCGGATTTCTACAAAGCGAAAGCGTCCACCATCCCCCTTTCAAACCAGGCAATTGTAGGTGAATGATGTGAATGTGTGGTGTAACCTGCATGCAGGTTTGAAATAAAACGACTAAATGAAAAAGAAATGTACAAAGAAACATGTATTTATGTGTTAGAGATCATGATTCACTCCAAAATCTTCAGCTAACTCTCTCCTTATCTTCTTTTTTGCTGTCGTTCCATATAAATCCTTTTACTGTAAATAAAATAGTTATTCGACCAATAAAGATGTTGGTTGGCAAAGACATCATCGATCAGTTAATCGACTAAACGAAAGGATCACAGCCCTACGTTTTGCCTCTTTGTCCCCACATAATGTTTATTATGTGACTTCCTGGTTGAACATGAGCAGCAAATACAAAACTCCCTCGACTGAAGACATTTTTTGATGTTTGGCGTCACTCATCCAACAATCTTTGGCTGTTTTAAGTCCTTAAATCATCACAGACTCACGATCGCAACAAACTAACCAGCTCACTCGCATTTCCTCACAACCGCATTTAAGGCTTGGGAAAGCACTATGCAGCCAGTAGATGGCGCCTAAACTCAGTAAGTACTAGAACAAACAGAGCCCGATACAAATGTTCATTTTCATTTAAAAGAATATATGTTTGTGAGATGGCATATTTAAGGTATTCAAGAGCATGTTTAAAGGCTAATAACAATATAAATATCCTAGAAAGGGGTTCAGAGGTTGTCATCCGGATGCTGTTTGAAGATCGAGACGTTTCGACTTTTATCCAAAAGTCATTGTCAATCATAGAGCTGGTCTGGGAACTCTACGATGAACCACACCTGGACGAATGAGGGATTACATCGACCAACAATATAAATAATGCATACTAGTTTTCCTTGAATCATTTATGGCCCATTCTTATCCATATTTGTATATGTGGCTTATTAGCAGCACTGAAGGCTTCTTTACATAAGCTGAACAGGAGCACAGGTTCAATTTTCAATTCAGTTAAATGTATAATTTAATTGAAAACAGCTGCCTCGATGGGCCAGAGGCAGAAAACAGTTCAAATAAACAATGTTCAAGAGAATTTAGCAAATGTATAACTGTCCCAGAGCATCCCCTGTTCTTCACCCTTCTTCTCTCAAGGAAAAACTACAAAAAACGGTGGGAAAAAGTATAAACCTCATGGAGAACCACAACGAAGAAGATATCCTCCTCCCACAGACGGACAGACTGCAGATGGACCAGGACTGACACATCCATATGGACTGTGGAGCACCGCTGCTGTGTCGTGTGTCGAAGGAAAAGTCGATGACCACAAACAAAGACACTGACGAGGCTTTCTTTGGCGCGAGGCTTTGGGAGCCACATGTCAGCTCCTCTGCTCAGAAAGTCTGCACAAACTCCTGTCGCTATCACCCGCGTGGTGGCTCGCCTTTTCTCCAGTCGCGAGTTTGTAAATAAGTGTTGAATTACTCTTACCTCAATAAAAGTCATTTGAGTTCTGTTTCTAATATCACATTGTATCCAGTTGGGTTTAAGTTCCTCCCAAAGGTTTAGAGTCATGGTTATAGTTAAATACTCAATAGACATCTGTAATAGTTCACACTGCAAAAAAGGTATTTCTAGATGAGTTAAAATGTCTTGATTTCAGGATATTAATCTCAGTTTCAGACGTTTTGACTGGTTAAGATTAGTTTAGACCAGGGGTGTCCAGACTTTTTCCATCGAGGGCCACATATTGAAATATAGACTAAGCGGAGAGCCACAAATCAATCGTGAAACGTTTAAAAAAGCTGCATTTATCTGATGTTTTAAGCACCACCACATCTACATTCAGTCTCAGTGCCTTAATATCAGGTCTGTATTGCACCAAAATGTTAGTTATTTAGGTTAGAATTGTAGAAAATCTGAAATGTGCTGTAAATAGTACTTATCAGGACAATGTGGGCCAGTTCACCAGGAAGCCTAAGGGCCAAGAAAAATTGGTCTGAGGGCCGCATTTGGCCCCCGGGCCTGAGTTTGGACATGCCTGGTTTAGACAATTTATTTAATGGAACTAGATTATTTTACTTGTTTCAAATTGTTTCTGACCCGTTTCAATACATCAATTCTTACTTCAAGCCAAATTATCTGTCAGTGGGTTAAGATAATTCTACTTACCCCATTGGCAACTTATTTCAAGCTAAATTATCTCAGAATCAGTCAGAAATACCTTTAAACTAGAGAAATATTCTGCATCACAAAAGCAGTTAAACCTCATTGAGTCAAAACGACACAAATCCAGACAAAAACAATAAATTCTAGTCACTTTAAGCTCGACTAGATGTACATTTTTTGCTGTGCATTAAAAATAGCCAATGTTAGTACGATTACTCTTTGCGTAGTTGTCAGAGTGAATTATTAGAACTACAAACCATTTAAGTCATCTCCTCCTTCCCTGGTGCCGCCCGTATAACGCAGTAACGTCAATCCCTCATTTGTGCCTTGTTATCACAGTATATTTATAATTTTTAAAACCGACACGCTTTAAAACTCACTCACCGGGTCTGAGGCGATAATGAGGTGACAAACACTTTCATTTAAACACTAACTGCACAGAACGCTGACTTTCTGTGATGGGGCTGATTCCTGCAGTGTGAGTGTTACTAAATAATCAGTCTATCGGATCTCACGCTGCTGTTTTTATCTGACAAATGACAAAACCGCTACAACTAACACATCTTATAACACCGAAGAACTGTGGGACGAGCTCGTGCCACAAGTGCAGGATGCTCTACGATTGTCTTTTACAGTTTGAGCGGTGAAGAAGGTTTCATTTGGACAATGTTTTAGAAATCAAGACGTTTTGACTGCCATCCGAACGTCATTTACAATCTGAGGACACTGAAATATGTTCAGATTGAAAATGACTTTCAAATGGAAGTCGACACATCTTGACTTGTAAAACATTGAAACTTAGAAACTTTTTCAACCATCCAGGAACGAAACACTACATCGACTACACATTTGAATATAATGTGTTTTCCATTAAAGGTCCCATATTCTGCTATTTTGCCCTTTAAACAGTCTATCCTAAGGGCTTTATTGATAAAATTTTGCGTTGTGCAATATCCATAACATAACAAAACACCCATTTCTTGGACTGGCCCCCCTCCTTGTAAAAGCAAACGGCTCACTCTGAGATCTGACCCCCCCGAACAGAGAGCAGGCTGCCTCCCCCGCCCAACTCGTGCCGAGGCCTAGAGCGGAGATAGTGCGCATGCGCCGTGTGCTCCGGTAAACAGCAATACACAAACACAGGAATAAACATTTTATCCGTCCTGACGGTGCGTCGTGCTGAGTCCTACGTCCTGGATCTGACCTGGAGTTTGACGTGCTCCAGTACCTCAACGACGGACGTTGCCGTTTGGTAAATAACAAGCTAACTCTTCTGTCTGTCGTATCCATCGTGTAATTACTGTGTAGCATTAGCATTAGCTGTTTTTATTCTGCGGCTGCGCGCTTCCTGGAGGTGTGGCTTAAACGCCGTGTCATCCTTGTGAAACGCGTCATCCTTGTGAGGAGCCCCCGTCTGCTGCTCAGCCGAGGGGGACGGAAAAGACAGTTCTCTAGTGAAAACATGCGGGAATCAATCAAAAAAACACTTTGGGCACAACATACGAGGCCCTGTAGGAAGGTTAAAACCTCTGAAAAGTCCATTTTGCATGTTATGGGACCTTTAAAGATGGAGTACCTGGTTTTCATTTGACGCAGCAAAACAGAAGAAGGTATTTAAATGTAGAACTTGTTGCTTGGTCTCACAAACATCCTTTGGCACATTGTCAACATCCATAAGCATTAGTTTTCAGGCGCTGGCTCAGCTTTAGAACAGCTTTTTTAGACAGTGAAGTGACACTCCTAGAACCGCCCCGAGCACAGCCAATCAGAGCGCTTATTTCCGGGTTGACGAGACCTGAACATCATTAGATGCAGACAGCATATAGCGGACTCATTTTTGTCACAAAGCGCTACTTTTACAAGACACTCTTAGGGGGTAAACAAGAAGAAAAAAAAATGCAAAAAAAGGTATTGGGTATTCCAGCTTTAAATACTATTCTAAAACTCTGAGGATACAAATGTTTTTTAACCTGACAAATTTTTATGAATTGACTTTTTGTTTCAAAGCATGAGATGCCTTACATAAAATGATAATAAAAAAATAAAAAATAATAATGAATGTATGAAAGTGGAAACTGAATCAACTTTATAAAATCATATCCTCATTGTTAACCCTCTTTCCTTCCGCAGTGGTGTGAATGGGGAAGTGAACTGTCCAATCAGAGCTCTCCTCTAGAGCAGACTCAGGGTTCGAGGAATAAACTTACTTTTCACCAGGTTACGTTCTCAGTTTGTCCGGGACGTGCTAATGAAGAGTCTGGCGATGATCTAAGGACTAAAAAACCTCTGTCGGCACATTCCAGGGAAATTGAAACGGGGCTGTGCAAACAAGGATGGAAGACACTGAAGGATGAAATACAACTCCAGGGTGTGTTTTGGCGCAGGGACGACAGTATAACACGGTAAAAGCTGTACATTCTGACCTATGAAGAGCTGGCTGTTGAGCTGCAGGTGGATGTGTCCGTCTGCGGGGGCTCGGTGGGTGCTGGTGGGGTGCTGGTCCACGGTGAGCGACGCCTCCTTCACGTTCCTCTCGGCCCGGACGCGGTGCCAGCGGTCGTCGTTCAGGGGCCGCGGCGTGCGGACCAGGACCTCCAACGGACCGTTCCCCACGTCCAACGAGAACAGGACCTCGGAGGGCGCTGCAGGAGAGGACACGGGGCAAAGGTCAGCTCTGACAACAACAACAACAACGCTTTGACTGCAAAGATGAATGTCTAGACTAGTTACAATGTCTTGTTTTCAGGATATGAATGTTTTTTTCATACGTTTTGACAAGTTAAGATCAGCGAAGGTGAGACACTTTAGGTGAAAAGGAAAAAATCTTAAATTTAAAGATATCAATTTGAAATGTCTCCTGTAGTTTACTCACATAAACGTAAGAAAAAAATGTATTACTAGTTTTTCATCATGTCATGTTTTCATATAGAAATAAGGCATTTTATGTGTAATTAAAAAAATTTAATCTGAAAAATGGACAGAACCAGGTTTAAATTTCTTAGATAATTTTGTACACATATTAGGTACAAAATAACTTTACTGAGGGGATTTGGATTTTTTGGACTAGACAATTTTCAGACTGGACTGAAAATTGTCCTAAAAATTAAAATGTTCGACTTAAAACTTAAATAAATCAGTTTTAGAATTAGTTCGTCAAAATCTTGTTGAGTCCCAGATTGTACAGTTTGGTGTGGGAGCTACTTTAAGGCTGATCTTTGTGGGAAAACAATGCATTTTAAGAAAACAGGCTTTGAAGTTACAATGTCCCAGAGAAATCTATGGATGAAGTGGATTAAATGGAAGAATAAAACATTTTTAGGAGCAGATTGGACAAGTTTGTTGTTTCCACATGAAAGCCGAGATGTTGAGAGAGCAAACTGACCCAAAAGCAAAAAAATTAAAACATAAGGTTTGTCTCGCTTTAAAATTATTTATTTCATGGAACTAGATTATTTTACTCTTTTTAAAAGTGTTTCTGACTTGTTTTAATACAACACTTTCTTATTTCAGTCCAAATTATCTGCCAGTGGGTTAAGATTATTTTACTTACCCCATTGGCACATGTATTTTCTTGTTTTAAGCAAAATTATTGCATATTCAGTCAGAAATACCTTGAAACTAGTAAAATATTCTGCACCACGTCAGAAATTAAATCTCACTGAGGCAAATCTACTCAATTGCAAATTCAAGTCAATTTAAACTAGGCTAGATTTACACGTTTTGCTGTGTTGGTATTTCTCCCCAGATATTATCGCCATCCACAGTTTGCTTCAAGAATAAAGATTAAAATTGAGATATTAGAATATAATCTTTTTTTAATGAAGCTGTGGCACTGGATTATCAAACAGTGGAAGGAGGAAGTATGTATTTCAGTTTGACTCATTCCTAACTCGCACAAACGTTGGGGCACATGAATTTTCAGGCAAAACAACTTTTTCAGTCGGTGAAGTGAAGCTGGAGTGGGCCGCCAAACCTCAATCCTAACAGCGCTTACGACTAACCTTTCCGGGCTTACGAGAGATAAAATACACTTTATTATTAGACGCAGACAGTGTATGTTATGTACACTGCATACACTGAAAATCTAGTTTTGCTATAACGACCTGAATTCAGAATATTAATCTTAATCTGAGTACTTTTGACCAGGTAAGAGTTAATTGTCACATAGAATATTCCACTGTTTTCAGGACAGTTTTGACCAGTAACAAATTAACTTGGCTTGAAATAAGAAAATACATTTGCCCATGAAGTAAAAAATTTGCAAAATTGGCTTGAAATACGAAGAAAAATATTGAAACAAGTCAGAAACACCTTTAAAGAAGCATAATAATCTAGGCCCACCAAGTAAACACATGTAAACTAATTAAAGTTATTGGTATTAAGATTAATATCCTCAATTCAATCATTTTAACTTAACTAGAAATACATTTTGTAGTGCAAATCGACTTTTATGATCTTATTATGATGATAATGATTTCCTTTCATCATTAAGTTACTGTTAATTGTATTTCAATTGATTCATTCATGTTTGAGGTGAAGCTGTATTGTCCTGCGTTCAAGGCTTGAGCGCTCTTAGTTGCATTTTATTCTTAAATTTAGACTCCGGGTCATTGACAAAGATTCAAAAATGTAACATATATAGCCACTTTTCAACCATAATAAGACCATAGATGAAATTCTGCCGCTTATTACATTGAAATTTCACTATGAAGAGAAAGAGGCAGCAGCAAATCAGTTCTGCAGGTTTGAAAAAGAAGTCAATGGACCTTTTTCTATTATTAAGCCGTTTTAGATCAGTTGCAGTTTACAAAGAGCAAAATGTAAAACAATGATCAATATATGCTATAGTTTATTGCTAAATACCAAGGATGGAATGGAATAATTTGACTTCTTTAAGGCTCAATTAAAAGTACAATTTTGGGTAAAGTTGTACATTTCGATGCAAAATCCAACCAATTTATTTATTCAAATGACCTCCCTTAGACCGATCCATATCATAGTCAAATTCTAACTAACAAACTTAAGACTAGCAACTCACTTTTTAAACATAAAAAGCCTGAGTTACTCAAAAAGCATAAATAAATGATATTTTTGAGACATTCTGTCTATCATTTGTGACCCTGAAACTTAATGTACTTTGCATAAAACCTTTCTAATTTTTAATTCGAGTGCAGATATTTTTATGAAAGCTGAAGGCCACTCTTTAATGGAGTCATTGTGCGAGTGAAGAGGACGGACAGGATAATGCCGCACGTCGCTGCTGTGAAGGAAGAGCCTTGAGTTTATGGATGAAGCCTTTCCCTTCGCAGAAAGCCCACGTCGTATGGAACACTGCAGGCTACAATTACATCTGTCATAAAGAGCACGGGAGTAAAAAGTGTGTTATTACGGCATGACGTGACAGTCCAAGTTGCCAACTGTGTGCTTTAAAGGACACATATTCTGCTACAGACTTTTCTGAGGTTTTAACCCTGTTCTAACAATGTTCCGTCGTCAAAAACATGCCTGAAGTTGCATTCACGCTGTTTCCAGAAAATCCTCCCCCCTGCGAGCGTCAAACACACTTCCAGCGAACTCCTTCTATCCGGGACGTATTTTCAGATCATCTTTGTCACTTAACCGAGAATATTACGCTGTTTTTAGTCCTTAAATTAGGGCTGAAACTAATGATTATTTTGGTAATCGATTAGTCTAGCGATTATTCCTTTGATTAATCCAGTGGTTCCCAACCTCTTTTGTCTCGAGTATCCCCGAAGTTTTGTCTTGCACTCAGAGTAGCCCTTAATTTGAGTTTCAGACAAATAAATGGGTTTACTTGCGGAATATAGTCAATTATTACTATTATATGTATCGTTTTAATTATATTTATGGTTCAAGATACTCCAAAGAGATGCTAAATTCACAACTAATAACAGTTTTTACACATTTTTACAGATAAAAGTACATTTCACATTAATTGAAACCATGCCAAGTACCCCCTGGTAATTCCTCAAGTACCCTTTGGGGTCCCCGCACCCCTGGTTGGGAAACACTGGATTAATCGATTAGTTGTTAGAGCGCAAAAGACCCTTGAATATGTGAATTTTACTCAGTTTTACTCAGACAAAGCTGAAGTGAAACATTTTGATGACATCCTGGTGGAGAATATTTATAGATGAACAAGGATTTTAATCAAAAACACACAATTGATGTTTCATGTGTGTTTTTTGTGTAATTCCTGCTCTGTCTGAGTCATAAAACCTCTTCTTTCAGCAGATAGAATGTTTTAGAGTTTGTGTATAGACCAGTTAACAATTACTTGATTACTTAAATAGTTGACAACCTTTTCTATAATCGATTAGTTGCGATTAATCGATTATCTGGTTGCAGCATTACCTTAAATCATCGCTAAACTCTTTCTGAGCATTTGTGCCTCCAAACACGATAAGTGCAGCAGCAAATCCACATCATGACGTCTTTTCAGCACTAACTTCACTGGACTGTATATCGCACTGGCGCCATCTGCTGGCTGGATGCACTCAGTAAGTGTAAATTCATAGTGACTGATAACACAGGTCATAGAAGGAATAAGAAACTTTTGTTGTTTTAAACATGAGATGGCAAATTTAAAGCACTCAAGAGCAGGTTTAAAGGTTATTAACAATATGAAAAATGCAGAACATTTTCCTTTAAAACTCCTGTATTTTACTAAAACAAACTTTGAGATTTGTAAATGGGTTTTGACTGTAGTGTCTCGCATATGTGTATGTAGAAACCATAGGACGTACTGTATATTCTAGCAAAAGTAAATAAAAAAATAACAATAACCAAATTTGTGCAGATAAATAAAATATACAAATAATTTAATAGGGCTCACCGACAACGTTTGTACCTGGGGCCCAGAATTTGGTCCTAAACTGAGCCCATTTGAGTCTTGATGTGGACTTGTTTTGGTCCTTGTTTACGTCTGGTCCTGGTTTATTTTCTTGGCTTAGTTCAAAGTTGCATTGATGCATGTTTGTGTAATCCTGTTTGGTCCTGCATTTGAGGCAGAAAATACATTTCCTGTCTCTGCCCATGGCACTTTAGTTGCTGTTATTTGTGGAAAAATCAGACTTCCAGTGATACTTTTAGGGTTCAATAAAGCTGCATAGCCATTTATCTTTGGGGACAGATTCAATTCGGCTGTTTTGAACTGGAAGTCAGTGAATAAATGATCAGATTTATATCACCCTTTTCTACTTTCAACGCACTCTAAGAACTTTACATCAAGGACACACCAGTAGCATTCATCTGTAGGAGCTGGATTTTATATGTTTGAATATTTTTCAGGCTGGATCCACAATCTCTGGATAAATATAAATGTCAGGACTCAACAACGAGCTATAAATCACGTTCTGATCTGTCATTTGTCAACAAAAGCTGTTCCTGATTTTGGTGATATTTGGATGTCTGATTTGGATTTTCTAAACAGTTCGGACATTTACGCTTCACGCTGGGTCATTGTTGCTGTCAAGAAGTCGAAGCAGGAGAAAGTTTACTTCAAGGCAGGTGAGGGGTGCCTAAAGGAGGATCTCTCCTTCACTGTGGTTCTCCTCAAGGAGAACCACAGTGAAGGTTTTTTGTTATTATTTCTTGCTGAGAAGGAGAGTCAAGGACAGGTGTTGCTCTGGGACAGTTATCCATTTGTGAAATTCTCTTGAACTGCTTTCTACTTGTGGCCCATCGAGGCAACTGTTGTTGTGATTATGGGCGCTACAAAAATAAATTAAATTGCCAATGTGCACCCATTTATGTGTATTTTCATTTTATTCTGTCCATATATTGCACTGTATTACATGGTCATAGCCACTTACTGTTCATTAGATTCTATCTAATCTTTTATTTTTTGTGTTGTACCTGAACAGTGTGTAAGATTGACGTTAATCTTTATAAAATGTTATCTATCTTGTGTTTTCTTGTTGGATGTTCTATTTTGCTGCTGTTCTTGTTGCAACACTGTAATTTCCCCCTGTAGGACAAAGACAGGTTCTCTCATCTTATCGCTAATAAATCTAAGACATTATTATTATTATTATCCTCCTTCACTGGGAAAATGACAACCTTAGATAAAATAATAAGTTACAATTGATTCAATTAAGTTGTATTTATCACAATTTGAGTGTTTCTTAAAATAAGATTAGCCAATAAAACAAGGAAGTGCAGTGGCATTTATTTTCTAATTTCAAGTTAGAAAATATTTGTTTTTCTTCAAATGTTAAATAAAACAAGACATTTTATCCTTGTTCCATTGGCAAAACAGTCAAAATATACTCAAAATAACATAAATACTTCTGATTTCAAGCACTTTTTAACTAGTTATTTGTTTCCGATGGCCATTTTTTCCATTGTTATCATTTCCTTCCCTCTCCTTCTCTTCTCGCCGTCCCGTTCTGTAATCTGGAGGTCGAGTTCAAGGTGTTTTGTCCCAGCGTTAGCCTCATAACCAGCGCTGCGACCTCAAGTGTGTTTTTCCGTGCAGCTCATTCATCTTCTGTCTCCGAGGTCACATGATGTTAAAAATACTCCGGCTCAAGGCCACAGCGCGACTCGAGTGTGAGGCGCTCTCCCGCTGACGTACGCGCATTAACAAACATCGTTCTTCATCTGCAGCGACCGGGAGAGGGACGCTCCTCAAACCGGGCCTCGAGTTCACCTACTTTCATTCACACGCACGTTAGTCACACAGCAAAGGTGGATTTATAGACGAGCTAAAATGTCTTGATTTCAGGATATTCGTCTTAATTTCGAGCGTTTTGACTATTAAAGATTGGTTAAGGCTTTTTATTTGATGGAACTCGATTCTTTGACTTGTTTCAAACCATTTCTGACTTGTTTCAATCCATTATTTCTTACTTGAAGCCAAATTATTATTAAGATAATTTTACTTACTCCATTAGCAAATTGATGTTCTTATTTTGAACTAAATTATCACATCAGAATCAGTCAGAAATACCTCGAGACCAGTGAAATATTCTGAATCACATCAGCAAGTTAAAACTACTCAAATCCAGATAGAAATAATAGATTCAAGTCATTTTAAGGCAGGCTAGACATACATTTTTTGCAGTGCACATTGTTTTATAAGAAAATAAAAAAGTGAGTAGAAAATTGTTACACTTTAGTGTTATTGATAATGACAGTAATAAACAGTATTAACTTATGATTTAATAATAAGGCTTGACCGATATTGACAAAATAATCTCTCCAACAGAAAACAGGGCTGTCCAAACTAGGGTTCTGAATTGGCTCAAATGCAGTACTTACTTTTTACATCAGATTTAAAGGAAAAATAATATGCATTTTCAATTTTGTTTTTTGCCTTTAAACATGCTCTTGAGTACCTTCAATTTGCCATCTCATGTTTGTCTGCTGTTTGCAATGACACTTACTGAGTGCATCCAGCCAGCAGATGGCGCCTACAGCTATACACAATTAGTTATGTTAGTGTTAAGAGATGCTATGATGCGATTAGCAGTGGCAGTGATCGTGTTTAGAGGCAGAAATGCTCAGAACGAGTCTGGAGATGATTTAAGGACTAAAAGCAGCAGAAGATTCTCAGATAAATGACGTATGAAGTCTGAAAATCGTCCCAGATCGAGGGAGTTCAGCAGGAAGTTTTTTTTTGAAGCTCAGAAAGGAGAGGATTGTCTAATGAAAATTCCTCAAAACAGTGTGAATGCAACAGAATGCTACTCCAGGTGTGTTTTTGGTGACGGAACATTGTCAGAACATGGTTTAAAGGTCCCATAACATGCAAAATGTTTTAACCTTCCTACAGTGCTATTTGGGCCTCGTATGTTGTGCCCAAAGTTGATTTTTGATTGATTCCCGCATGTTTTCACTAGAGAACTGTCTTTTCCGTCCCCCTCGGCTGAGCAGCAGACGGGGGCTCCTCACAAGGATGACACTGTGTTTAAGCCACGCCTCCAGGAAGCGCGTAGCCCCAAGAATAAAAACAGCTAATGCTAATGCTACACAGTAATTACACGATGCTTACGACAGATCGAAGAGTTAGCTTGTTATTTACCAAACGGCAACGTCCGTCGTCGAGGTACTGGAGCACGTCAAACTCCAGGTCAGATCCAGGACGTAGGACTCAGCACGACGCACCGTCAGGACGGAGAAAAGGTTTATTCCCGTGTTTGTGTATCGCTGTTTACCGGAGCACACGGCGCATGCACCATCTCCACTCTAGGCTTCGTCACGGGTTGGGAGGGTGGGGCGCGCGGGTTGGGCGGGAGAGGCAGCCTGCTCTCTGTTCGGGGGTCAGATCTCAGAGTGAGCCGTTTGCTTTTGCAAGGAGGGGGGCCAGTCCAAGAAATGGGTGTTTTTTGGAAACTGTTATGTTATGGATATTACACAACGCAAAAATGTATCAACAAAGCCCTTAGAATAGACTGTGTAAAGGGCAAAATAGCAGAATATGGGACCTTTAAAGCTCAAAAAAGTCACTGTAGCAGAACATGTTCCCTTTAAGTAATTCTTCCTCTATAACCTGTGATATTAAACTGCCTTGTGATACAGGGCCTTATCAAATGTAAAGTGGCTCGGTCAAAGCTATGTTAAATGCACGACTTCACTGAGCACTGGTCTGTGGCTCTCTGCTTCAAACGTTTCAAATGAGACTCAGCGAAAAACGTTTGGACACCACTGGTTTAAAGCAATGAGAATTCAGAGGTGCCCATTGAGCGAGCACAGTTAGTAAAGTAATAAGAAAAGTCTTTTTAAATGGGCTGTACTTGTGAGTTGGACTTTAGATAATGACTTGACTCGGTCTAAAACTTTATTTTATAACTTGGATTCTTTAGAAGACTGCAAAAAATGTCTTGAATTCATGATATTAATCTTAATTTGAGGCATTTTGATGAGTTAAGACAATTTATTTTAGATTATTTTACTTGTTTCAACCCGTTTCTGACTTGTTTAAACACATTATTTTCTCACGTCAAGCCAAATGATCTGCCAGTGGGTTAGATAATTTACTTACCCCATTGGCAAACTGATGCTCTTATCTTAAGCTAAATTATCACAGTATCAGTCAGAAATACAATAAAACCAGTGAAATTTCCTGCATCCCATCAGCAATTAAATCTCATCGAGTCAAAACTGCTCAAATCCAGGTAAAAATGATAAATTCAAGTCATTTTAAGATAGGATAGACATGCATTTTTGCTGTGAACGGTAATTCAAAGCCAACAAAAGCGCTCCTCCGTCAGGTGCAGACGCAGGAGCAGATGCACAAAACATCCAAACAAAGCAGTGCACTCTCAGGTGGCAGAAGAAAGACCTGACGAAGGCAATAAGGTCAAAATGTTTTCTAATTAGTAAAAAGTTTGACATCTGCAACTTGACATCTGCAATATCAGTTTGCTCACTCAAAATACAATCGGCTTTCATGTGGAAATAACAAAGTCCAAGCTGCTCTTGAAGATGTTTCATTTCTTCATTCAATCCACTTCATCCAAAGCTTTCTCTGGGACATTGTAAATTCAAAGACGTGTTATTAAAATGATTTTTTCTCCCACAGAGACATAAAGATCAGACTTGAAGTAGTTCCTACACCAAACTGTACAGCCTTGAACATTAAAAGATTTTGACAGAACGTACAGAAGGATTTGTTGATATCTAATTCCAAACCTGATTTATAAGGGTTTTAAGTGCAAAAAATGAGGAAACATTTGAATTCTTTGGCAATTTCTTCAGTTTTCAATGAGAAATCTAAAATCTAATTTTTTGAACTAATATATGTACAAAATTAACCAAGAAATTTAACCTGGTTCTGTCCATTTTTCAGATTTAAATGTCCGAAGTATGTGTAATTTTGGCAATTTTTCCACATAAAATGCCTTATTTCTACATGAAAACATGACATGATTAAAAACTTGTAATACATTTTTTTTCTTACATTTATGTGACCAAATAACAGGAGAAATTTCACATTGCTATCTTTTAATTTAAGATTTTTTCCTATTCACCTGCAGCGTCTCGCCTTAATCGACTTGGACTTGAACAGTGGGGACTCTGGCTCGCTCTGGGAGATCTTGATGACATGATGGACTCGACTCGGACTTGAACTCTGACTCAAATCATGAGAACTCTACCTCGAACAATCATGCCTACTTTTTCCCATGGGGTTTTGTAGTTTTTCCTCGCCGCGAAGGAGGGTCAAAGGACAGGGGCATTCTGGGACAGTTATCTGAACTGCTTTGACCTGTGGCCCATCGAGGCAACTGTTGTTGTGATTTTGGGCATTATAAAAATAAATTGATTTGATTTGATTTGATTTGATGCCTGGTCTACAACCCCGCCTCACGGTCCAGTAGGCATGGGACGATACTGAAATTTTATGTCACGATTATCATGGCCAAAATAATTGCGATTAACGATAATATCACGACAATTGTTAAAATTGCTGACAGTTTGAAAATGTGACATATAAAGACATTCTCATTATAAATAAGTTCTGACATATTTGTACTTTATTATAAGTGAAAACAAAAACCATCTAGAAGAAAACATAATGGGTAAGTTGCTTTTTTTCTGCACAATCTGGTGACAAAATGGCGATTATCTTTGTTGGCGATTATCATGATTACGCAAAATGTAGCACAAATGATCATTGTCTTCCCTTTTTATCACAATAAACAATATTATTGTTTATTGTCCCATCCCTACAGTCCAGACACCTAATCATAACGAAACACTTGGTAAATCCGACCAAAGATTACTTCGTTTTTCCTCCACCGAATTTCCCAGCATCCGCCATCGCGCGAACACAACCTTTTTTAAACGATGTGGAAATACCCAGAGCTACTTTACCACCAGAAGTTTGACTGTAAACCCCCGCGGGCTTAACTTAATTTAGAAGACATTCCATCGCCCGGATATGGTCGTGTTAACAACGATAATAAACAGAGAAAGCCATTTGAACACCAGCTGTCTCTCTAACTGCACCAGGAGACAGCGACGAGAGCTGCATTTGGCTCGTACAGAGATGTGTTTCCCCGAAGGAGCTGCAGGCACATTTGTCATCGTCTGCTAAAGCCGCGAGTGAGCTGGAGCGTACCAGCGACTAAAGTGGGAAGTATTAGAGATATGATACTTATGCTCGGCTGGAGGGATGACACGTCGGAGCCAATGGCAGCCAACCCAACAGATTTTTGTACAGTGAGACATTTCAGGAGAATTTTAAGAGCAATCTGGAGGAACTGTAGGCGTCTGAAGATAAGGGGAGTATTTTCCGGGGGATGCGGTGGAGGGAAAATCCATCTTTGGCTGAAATGTCAGGTTTTGCTACAGAGAAACACCTCCCGTCGCCAAAACGAGGGGCTAGTTGTGTACCATTTAAAGTTACAGGAATGGAGGCAAGCAAAACGAATACAAAAAGATAATAGCGTACAGGTTTTACTCAACGGTGGAAAGAGAAATGAACGTAATTTGGCGGCAGAAATGCTCAGGAAGAGTGATGGTTTATGGACAAATCTGGGAAATTTGAGTCTTTTCTGAGGCTTAGAGCAGGGGTTCCCAAACTTTTCTGCCCGGGACCCCCAAATTAGCCATGCAGTCTACTCGGGACCTCCAAAGCGAAGTGAAAATGACAGTAGCAATAATTTTAATGTCAAAGCATGTTAAATCAGGTTTAACATTGGTTATTTGGATAGTTTATTGTCTTATTGGATCCTATTTCACTAAAATATACTGTTTTTAATTTAAAAATAGCGCAAACACAATGTCATATTTATTAAAATGAGATCTTGAAATCATCTCGCGACCCCCAGCTCACCCCTCGCGACCCCCACTTCGGGAACCACTGACTTAGAGGGATGACTCACTTAACAGGATTCATCAAACAAGCCTGAATGTAGCTAAATGCAACAGGTATTTTTTTAAACGAGGGGACGTTTTTTATCTGTTAAAACAAGAGTCTGTACCATTTTCATTAAATTCAAGCAAAGCCAATACATAAAGATAATACTGTGTTGTTTTGACACAAAGGTGGAAAGAGTACGGAAACATTTCAAGTACAAGTGCTGTCTAAGTTGTGCTTTAAGGAGCTGTATCTGACTATACTGATGTTCCTTAAAAATGTAGAAAAAAAAGAGCTAGTTTGTTTTAAAGTCTTTACATCAGTCACTTGCACCGCTCACTTTCCTAATGCAGTCCCAGCATCCTAAATATTCAGTGCAATGAGTTTATAAGTGCTTTCCACAACTCAGAGACCGGAGGTTTGCCATCCGTGTAAAGGGTAGATGTGATTAAGTATTAAAGCTGAGTTTAGGTGTTTAAAACTGCACATTTGTTGAGCTCTGTCCAATCAGAGCGAGGCACAGATGTTATTTGTCTTTGTGGGAATAGAAATCAGCAGATACAGAATGAGGCGGAACAATTAGGACTTGTAGGATTCAGTTTAATTTAATTGAATTTGTTGGTTTATTTGGTCAGGACGGCACATGTTAATGAACATGCAACACCATAATTAGTCAGTTTTTTTGTTCTGCATTCACGCTCACAAACTCTCATTCACGCTGTAGTGGCCAAACTGAGATGTGCACAAACACCGGTCGCTGTGGCTGACTGTACACAGTAGTGTACAGGATGGTTGCTAGGTAATTCCCTAGTGTGATGTCATCATTTGCAACCAGGAAGTAAAACTAAAAAACACAAAAATTGCTAAACCACAATCAAATTTGTAAAGTATTTTAATCTAATTTGAAAAATATTTACCTTAACTGCCTTTTTGTCCCTTTAAGCCAGTGTTTCCTAACCAGGGGTACGGGGACCCCATGGGGTACGTGAGCAGTTACCAGGGGGTACTTGGAATGGTTTCAGGTTTTGAAAGAAGATGAAATGTACTTTTATCTGAATAGAAAATTGTTATTAGTCGTAAATTGCACATCTTTTTTGAGTATCTTATAAGATAAGATAAGATAAGAGATCCTTTATTTGTCCCACAATGGGGAAATTCCACTGTTGCAACACACAGTTTAGGACAGGAATGAAAGAAATAGGCGCATGCAATAAAATAGGATAAATAAACATGGTCATAAAAAGTACAATATAAAGTATAAAGTGCACACTCTCATTTACAGTAAAAATGGTAACTAAAGTGGCTTAAGTGTATTGTTATATACAGTAAGTGACTATAGTGAGGTAAAAGTGTATTAATAGTATGATAAATTATATTGCACATGATTGTAGCGGTGAATGACACATGTTCAGGGCTAACAGTGTTCATTGTAAAGTCTGACAGCAGCAGGAAGGAAAGACCTGCGAAACCTCTCCTTCACACAGCGAGGGTGAATCAGTCTGTCACTGAAGCTGCTCTCCAGGGCAGACAGAGCGTCCTGCAGGGGGTGGGACTCATGGTCCAGCATAGACGTGAGTTTAGCCAGGACCCTTCTGTCCCCCCACCTCGTGCACTGAGTCCAGAGCACAGCCCAGGACGGAGCTGGACTTCTTGATGACCTTGTCCAGCTTCTTCCTCTCCTCTCTGTGATGCTGCTGCTCCAGCAGACCACACATCGTACAGGACTCGGCTGATGCCACCACAGAGTCGTAGAAGGTCCTCAGGAGAGGCCCTGACACTCCAAAGACCTGAGTCTCCTCAGGAGGTAGAGCCGACTCTGACTCTTCCTGTACAGTGCGCTCTGTGTTATGAGTCCAGTCCAGTTTGTAGGGTTCAGATGAACACCCAGGTACTTGTATGAGTCCACTCTCTCAATGTCCCTTCCCTGGATGTTCACTGGTGAGGGGGCAGTGGAGTGGCGTCTCGCGGAAGTCCACCAGCATCTCCTTGGTCTTTCCCGCGTTGATGAGGAGGTGGTTCTGCTGACACCAGTCCACAAAAGTCCTGCGCAGTCTCTGTACTCTCAGGCGCCATCGCCGTCCGTGATGAGTCCGATGATGGCAGAGTCGTCAGAGAATCCTGCAGAACACAGCTGTCCGTGTTGTGTCTGAAGTCCGAGGTGTAGAGGGTGAAGAGGAAGGGCGCTAGACAGTGCCCTGGCGCCCCCACACTGCAGGTCAGAGTGTCAGACACACAATCCCGGGCTCTCACAAACTGGGGTCTGGTCGTGAGGTAGTCCAGGATCCACTCTGCCAGGTCACAGTCCACACCAGCCGACTCCAGCTTGTCCCTCAGCAGCAGTGGCTGGATGGTGTTGAAGGCGCTGGAGACATCAAAGAACAGAATTCTCACAGCGCTGCCAGGGTTCTCGAGGTGAGAGAGAGCGTGCAGCAGGAAGATGACGGCATCCTCCACTCCAATGCCAGGCCGGTACGCAAACTGCAGCGGATCCATGGCTGAGCTCACGGGCGGAGCGGAGGTGGTCCAGGACCAGCCTCTCCAGTGTCTTCATCAGATGGGGACGTGAGAGCCACCGCCTGAAGCTGCTGGAGGTCTTTAGCGCCTGGTGTCTTTGGCACTGGTACCACACAGGAGGTCTTCCAGACCTGTGGTACCACCCTCAGCTTTAGGCTCATGTTGAAGACATGCACCATAACTCCACACACAGTTCATCTGGGCGAGGACTTAAGGAGCCTGGAGCTGATGCCGCCTGGTCCTGCTGCCTTCCTGGTTTTAATCCTCCTCAGCTCTCTCCTCACCTGTGCTGCAGTGAAGGACAGGGGGTGGGTGGGGTGACTGTGCGCTAAGGGGTTGGTGGCGGGGATGAGTGGTGAGCTGATGGACCAAGCAGAGGTGTGAAGAGGATCGGGTGTGGGCCATTGTCCAGCCGTGGGGGTGTGGGTTTGCAGCTGTAAGGGGGAGGGGTGGGTGATTGATCAAATCTCAGAAAGTGAGAATTCAGATCGTTAACTCCACTGAAGGTCCCCCTCTGCCTGGACAGGGCTTGAAACCTGAGATGGTTTTCAGGCTCCTCCACACTCCCTGGATGTTCTGCTGCTGCAGCTGCTCTTCCATCTTCCTCCTGTAGCTGGCTTCCCTTGCCTGATCTTCCTCCTCAGCTTCTTCTGCACAGTCCTCAGCTCCTCCTTGTTCCCTAACCTGAACGCTCTCTTTCTTCTCCTTCAGCAGAGCCTTAATGTCACGGTTAATCCACGGCTTGTTGTTTGGAAAACACCGCACCGTCCGGGAGGGTACAGTGTTTTCATAACAGAAGTTGATGTAGTCCGTGATGCACTCTGTGATGGAGTTGATGTCCTCCCCATGTGGGTCATAAAGTTCTGCCCACACAGTGGTGCTGAAGCAGTCCCTCAGAGCCTCGCTTCTCAGCAGACCACCGCCTCACCACACGGGCACCACTGGCTGCCTGTGCACGATGGGTTCATACACAGGCCGCAGATGTACAAGGTTGTGGTCCGATTTGCCCAGGGGGAAGAGGAGAAGAAGAATAAGCGCCCTGGTGTTTGCAAAGAACAAGTCCAGGGTTTTCTTGTCTCTGGTGGGGCAGGTGACATACTGGGTGTATGTTGGCAGAACAGATGAGGGAGAAGCGTGGTTGAAGTCACCAGAGATGAGGAAGAGAGCCTGTGGGTGCTGTGTTTGTAACCTGCTGGTGCAGGACAGCAGAGCTTCACAAGCATTGTCAGCATTAGCAGAGGGAGCCACATACACTGCTATCACAATAATATGTGAAAACTCCCGGGGCAGATAATATGGCCTCATGCTAACAGCTAACAGTTCAATGTCTTTGTTACACAGCTGCTGTTTCACTGTACAGTGTCCAGACTTGCACCACTTTTCATTCACAAACACAGCCAGGCCTCCTCCTCTCCTCTTACCGCTCTCCTCTGTTCTGTCCGCACGCAGCAGATGAAAATGGTCCAGAGTGACAGTTGAGTCCGGGATTTCGGGGGTTAACCACGCCTCCGTGAAAAGCATGATGCTGCTGTCTCTGTACTTGCTGGTACCGCGTAGATCCCGCCAGCTCGTCCATCCCGTTATGGAGAGATCTCACGCTTCCGTGATGATGACGGGGAGAACAGGTCGGAAGCATCTCTTCTTTTCCCGGAGTTTACGTCCCGCGCGCCGGCCTCTGCGTGTCTTCCGCAGTAGCTCCGCTGGAATCTCGTGCCGGTCCCGGGGGAGACGCACCGCGCTCCGCAGCTCCAGCAGCGTCTCCCTGGAGTAAACACGCGGGGGCCAGGTGGGAGGGGGGCCAACACACATCGCGGCAAAAACACGCAATAAAACAACGAAAATAAAGTTGAATCAACGCGGAGTCAACGCGTGTGTGTTAACCCTCACTTCACAGAAAAGGTGTGCAAAAGTTAAAGTATTTACAATAGAAAGAAAGCGAAAAAAGTTGGAAAAAGACGGAGCGTGTTGCAACCAGCAGCCGGCTCTCACCAGCGCCGAAAGGCTGGACCATAAATATAATGAAAGCAAAAATATATATATAATTGTACATTTTAAACCCATTTATTTGTCTGAAACGTAAGTTAAGGTGTACTCTGAGTGTGAGGCAAAGCTTAGGGGGTACTCGAGACAAAAAGTTTGGGAACCACTGCTTTAAGCAGTAATTAGTAACATCCACAAAGCCGAAACACGTCAGGTGAATGCATCTCCTGCTTATGTGTCTTTAAAAAGAACAATTTGTGGATAGAACCAGAAGAAGACATGATGAACTTTGTGGGAGTAATTAGTAACTCTTTGCTCGTGTTTAGAGAATACTTTGGCCTAAACCTCCAGACCTGTGCTGTCAGAAGAATCCTCCAACTCAACCGCGTCAACCGCCTCTCAGTTTAGATCTGAATGGAAAGATCACCGAGGAACAAATCAAACTCACATCTCAGCTCGATCCGGATGAAGTCCTTGATTCCCAGGTTTTCCAGGAAGACTCCGGAGGCGGAGGAGGTTTTGAAGAAGAAGGAGATGTCAGCGTTGAGCTCTCCGTGAAACGTGGGGAAGTGCAGGTACGACGTCTCTTTGTCGAAAAACGCCGCGTTCCAAAAGTTTTCTGGAACAAAACACACAAACATTGCATCAGACCTTTCGACAGGAGAGTCCCATTTAAAGGGCCCCTGACAGGTTGAACTACTCGTTAAGTAAAATGTAGTTTAGATAAATATATTTCAAATTTTGCTAAAATACTTCACAAATTTTATCCTGGTTTCGCAATTTTTTAGGTTTTTTGTTTCACTTCCTGATTGTAAATGATGACATCACGCTAGGAAATTACCATAGCAACCACCCAAATTCATCTAATGTCACAGATCTTTTAACTTTTTCAAGTAAAAAACACATGTGAACACCTTCTTTGTCGAATTAATGTCTAAAGGATAAAAAAAACACGCTTTTTTGTGTAAATTATGCATAACTTTTGTCTCTCCAGTGTGATGTCATCAGTTTGTTTACTTCCTGTAATTTTCGACGGATGTTTCAACTTTTCTCCACAAATGGCAACTCGATTGGTGTAAAACTATAATTTATATTCACAACAGGTATTAATGCACCGAATAAAGTCAAAATTAGAAAATCATAAAAACATGTTATACGCATGGGACAAGAGGAGGACTTTATTGACCTTATTCCGGAATTTGCCATACGCACCGCCGTCTTGTTTCTGTTGTATTAGTTCGTCTGTGGAGCAGACGAGCTCAACAGAAAATAAGTTCTACATGGACTAAAAAGCCGTTTTCAGACTGACCAGGAAATCGTTGCGTTGTGACTTGTTGTTGCTCGTGTTCATTAAACATTTTACACAAATCAATCTACTTTATGTAACATTTTAGCGGCGAGACTTTTCCCTCGTTCGTCATTAGCTTTAACGGAGTTCTCGTCAAACGGAAGTGCGTGTTTACAGACGGAAGTTCAAAAAACGGCAAAAGTGGGCGGGGCAGAATAAGGTCAATATGGATTTGTGGACGGTGAGGGCAGGGAGTCGAACACTGAAGAGGTCAAGGGCGTAGGTTTGTGCTGCGTCGACCCAATTGTTTCCAGCAATCCATGAACAGAGCTGTTATTTCTTTCGTATTTACTTATTTTAAAATGGGACCAACGGTAATTTACACACAATGGCGTAATGTGCACACAATGGCCTACCTTTGCCGCCAAATGTGCTCTCGCTGTTGTTGTTTTCGATACTTTATGGCTCTGAAATATTTATGCAACTAATTCGAATGTTATGGCATATTTTTTGTTTCGCGTCTCGCTGTGAAAGGCGCAGGGCAGAGTTTAGGAGGGAAACAAACACACACCGGGGTCACACTCCAGTCTCAAAATGCAGTGTATTTGAAAACAATCATATTTACGGAGAAATGAAGAGTGAATGTGTTAACCCCTTAAGCTCCGGGATATTTTTCCTAAAACGTCTGGACCCTTTGGAGCTCAAACGTTTGTCTGGACTCTGCACAGAGGAATATCAGACTTTAAATTACGTCTAGATTTTCTTTGTTAAATATATGAAGAAGTAAAGCTGGTGTTTGTGTCTAGTTTGGGCATTTTGACAATTCAAAATTTGACTAAACATTAGTTTTAGGGACATAATATGAAAAAACAAAAGTCCAGACAGAATCCATATAAAAGTCCAAACAAATTTATGAGAATTTTAGGGTAATATATGTATTTATTTGTGCTTTTGGAGAACAAACTGACTGTAATTAATCCCAGAATGGTTGATTTATCTGCAAATAAGAAGGTCACAGATTTATTTTCATAGTTAACATTTTTGCCATTTTTACTATTTATTCCCAGACAGCCACCTACTGTAAATAAGAGTGTGCACTTTATACTTTATATTGTATATTTATTACCATGTTTATTTATCGTATTTTTATTGCATGCGCCTATTTCATTCATTCCTGTTCTAAACTGTGTGTTGCAACAGTGGAATTTCCCCATTGTGGGACAAATAAAGGATCTCTTATCTTATCTTATCTTATCTTATCTTATCTTATCTTATCTTATCTTATCTAACATGTCCAGCATGTCATCTCTTCTTACAAAAGACAAAAACCTTTTCACACAACGACACATTCTGCATTACTTTTGTCCTTTAAACCTGCTTTTGAGTAACTTTATCTCATGTTATAGAACTTTAGAACTTAAAAAAAAATGTTTCTATTGAAAGCACACAGTACATTATATCAGCCAGGCATTCCCTCATCAGGATTTATGTTAGCACTCTACTGGCAGCAGAAGGAAAATAAACAAAAGCTAGCTTGCCCCGACTTGCTCAGAACAAGTATTTGGAACTGAAAGTTTTTTAAAGCTTTTTGTCCCCAAGGCTTCATTCAATACGACAGATGTGGCGTGAAAGGGGGAGAGAGGGGGTATTTGGTAAATAGATGAGGGCTGAAATCGAACCCATGCTGCCGCGGTGACAGCAACTGCACATGTGCAACGCCCTAAACCACCGCACCACCGGCGAGCACAGAGCTGAGAGGATTTATGAGGCTCAGAGGAAGAGGACTTACTAAACAGGATTCATCAAACAAAAGTGAATGAAGCTAAACCATAGAACTATAATAAAACCTGGAAGATGAATCCAAAATGGACGCCCTGTTTATCCCTATGGAGTGAGCTCATTGGCGCATGACCCCAAAAAAGTTTCTCACTTCCGCATTTACTTCCTGATATGGAGGCTGCCATCTTTGTTTTACTTCCTGATACGGAGGCTGCCATCTTTGTTTTACTTCCTGATACGGAGGCTGCCATCTTTGTTTTACTTCCTGATACGGAGGCGGCCATCTTTGTTTTACTTCCTGATACGGAGGCTGCCATCTTTGTTTTACTTCCTGATACGGAGGCTGCCATCTTTGCTTTAGGGCACCACGTGACGACAATCCCCCACTTCATATAAAAACGGTAATTTCGGTGATTTTAGAAACGGTAGAAAAGAACATTTCCTTCTATTTTATTTAAATACCGATAATAATTAAGTACTGTCTGCAATTATAATGTGAAATTATAGAAAAAGGCTGGTTCCAAGAGGCTGCAGTACCTCACACGGCCACTAATCAATCTGGGACCACAGACAGAGGGGGCGTGTCTTATCCAGTTCATTTAATACATCCATGAGCTAAACACACCTCCAGCTATGTTTATGATGAGGGAACAATATTCAACAGGTTAAAAAAAAAACAAAAAAACTGGGGGACAATTAAGAATATACAGTAGTAAGTGTCTTAAGATCAGGCTCAAAACGTTCCTCTTTGACTTTTAATGACAAATTGCAAGTGTAAGAGGCGGACGGTACATGCTTCGTTTTGCTGTATGTTTTTTAATGGTCCTGGATCATGCATTATTTGTGATTTTAAAAATATGTAGGACACCTTAGCCTTGGTATCTCATGTATCTTGCCTTAATTGGCATAAAGGCCGTGCATACAGACACCAGCAGAGGGCACTAGGACTACAGTAAGTAATATATCGAAAAGTGATGTTTGAAAGTAAAATGAACTGTCAGGAGTGTAAGGGTTATCAACTTATAACTTGACATATTATGCGTTTTTTGTTTGTTAATGGCCTTTTATTTTTGGCGTCTCAGAAAAAGTCTAGAAAACACAAATTACATTCTAAAGCTTGGGTGTTCCCTCTTCAGGATTGGTGTATGAACTCCATCTAAAGGCTGCAAATCACAAAGGCTGCAATATTGTGCAATAATTTACTCCAAGCAACAAAATGTCTTGCTTTGATTTGAATAAAAACTGCTGACACTGTAGTTTGGATTTGTACAAACATGTTCTGAAACAAGCAACAAAAGCGCAACCAAAAGCATGTTCAAAAGCGACAAAAACGTGACTAAAAGCAACAAAAATGCGACAAATAACGACAAAGACGCGTCAAAAAGTGACAAAGACGAATTTAAATGTGACAAACACAACTGAACGTGACAAAGACGCCACTAAAAGCGATTTAAATTGTGTTTAAAATGTGAATTTGAACAGAATCCTATTATTAAAACATAAATTGCAAATCTGGCAGCAGAGGGAATTACCTACATCTGTGTTTCCCAACCAGGGGTACGGGGACCCCAGGGGGTAAGTGAGCAATTACCAGGGGGTACGTGGAATGGTTTCAGGTTTTAAAAGAAGATAAAATGTACTTTTATCTGAATTAAAAAGCGTTATTAGTTGTCAATTTAGCATAATTTTGGAGCATCTCGGACCATGAATAAAAGAAAAATGTAGAAATAATTGACAATATGTGACTATTTAACCCATTTATTTGCCTGAAACTCAACTGAAGGGGTACTCTGTGTGTGAGATAAAACTTAGGGGGTACTCGGGACAGAAAAGGTTGGGAACCACTGACCTACATTACCATGGGGAAATAAACAAAAGCTAGCATTCCCCCGACAAGCTAACGCAGCCAAAGGAACTCGTGCACAGGATCAATGAAACAAGCGTAAATGAAGCTTAGGTACATAACCGTGTCATATTTGCTGCTCATGTTCAACCAGGAAGTAACATAAAGTGTACAAAGACTGTCCAACTGGGGACAAATGGGCAAAATGTTTAGCAAAATCTTTCAAGTAAAATATTTTAGTGTCTATTTTAGTGAAATGTGTGTCTAACTTGTCATATAGAGTTTAACGAATACAGGAAAGTGACTCAGAACATGTTTGTGGACGTTTAAATTAAAGATCAGCAGCTTTTAAACATAAGAGCACACGGAGACCAGATACTATTAAATAACCAGAGCCTATTGCTATTCAGACTTGACTGGACTTGATTTCCACCATATTCCCCTCCCCTCAATTCCCTCTTAATCAAACATGTATATTTTTGTTCACTTTGAAGAGAGGCTTATTAGAATAAATCTCATTATAATGGGAATAATGTGGTAAACAAATGGATCCAGGGCGCAGCTAATTTTCTCAGAACAAAGACATAACAGAGATCGTTGCCGTGATTTATCTCCACTGGCCAATAATTTATTTAAATAGTGAAAGCAGCAATTAGCAGCAATTACATGAGCGAGGATATATCATTGATGTAGTTTATTCTATTCCGTTTTGGTTAGAAGTTGTTATTAAAGATCAGGAAGGGCATGGTTTTTGTATTGCCAAGCTGCTACTAATTAGGGAAAGTCATTCAGTGCAAATTAGACTAACAATGACTGGTGTTTTGCATTGCATTAAAGCTGCATGGGGCGATTTTAAATGAGAGTTTGTGTTTAAACAATAAGCACAAGCAATAACAAAAACGATCAAAACTCTCATTATGCGATTATTGTATGTGTTTTTAAGCACTATCGTTCTCTTCCGGGATTCTTCGATCGCATCATAGACCTTTACTTGAAACTTAAAGTGCGTATGACGGGCTTTTATGGTTTTCTAATTTTGGCTTTATTCAGTGTATTAATACCTCTTGTAAATATAAATTGTAGTTTTACACCAATCAGGTCACTATTTGTGGAGAAAAGTTGAAAAATATGTTGAAAATTACAGGAAGTAAACAAATCAATGACATCACACTGTGGAGACAAAGGTCATGCATAATTTACACAAAAGAAACTACTTTTTTTGACATTTTAAACATTGATTCAACAAAATAAAGGTGTCCATATGTTGTTTTTCTTTGTCAAATGAACAAAATCTGTGACATTAGATGAGTTTTGGCCAATGTACAGTGTGGTTGCTATGGTAATTTCCTAGTATGATGTCATACTTTACAACCAGGAAGTAAAATTTAAAATCTACAAAAAAAAGCTAAACTGGGGTAAAATTTGTGAAAATTCTAGCAGAAATTTAAATATATTAATCTTAACTGCATTTTAGTTAAATGAGTAGTTCAACCTGTCAGAGGCGCTTTAAACGTGATGAAAATGATGCATAATATGGCATTAAACGAATCTATCCAGCATTTATTTCACTACAGGTGTTTTATTGCTGAAAAATAAATGTAAAATAAAACGCAAATGTTTAAAGGTTCTCGTGTTTTTTTCTATTAACAACTTAGTTTGGTGGGAGGGCATCTGTGGAAAATATTTATCACGGTTTTACGTCCATGAAGTTGCAGTTTGTCAAGAAATTTAGAAAAATTAAAGTTTAAAATGACTGGAAAAGCGGAATCCCTCTGTGATGTCATCAATAAGCGACGTACCATTGAAACCACAGGATTTACAGCAACTAATACATTTTTCTGTCAGTTTAAATAATCATTCAACAAAATAATTCCTAAATATTGTGTAATTTAAATGGTTTTTGGCCCTTGTTTACAGTTTGGTTGCTAGGTAACAGTTGTGGAATTACGTCTACCATGTTCAACCAGGAAGTAACATCATAAACTTTACAAAAACTGTCAAACTGGGGACAAACTGGCAAAATGTTTAGTAAAATCTTAAATATAATCATGTTCACTACGTTTTAGTGAAATGTGTAGTCGATGCTCTTTAATGTCATGCTGTGGAACATTCCAGAGGCAATAACATCTCCATGGAGACAAGCATAAACCAGGCATGTCCAAACTCAGGCATGGGGGCCAAATGCGGCCCTCAGACCAATTTTTCTTGGCCCTTAGTCTTCCTGGTGAACTGGCCCACATTGTCCTGATAAGTACTATTTACAGCACATTTCAGATTTTCTACAATTCCAACCTAAATAACTAACATTTTGGTGCGACACAGACCTGATATTAAGGCACTGAGACTGAATGTAGATGTGGTGGAGCTTAAAACATCAGATAAATGCAGGTTTTTTAAACGTTTCACGATTGATTTGTGGCCCTCCGCTTGGTCTATGTTTCAATATGTGGCCCTCGATGGAAAAAGTTTGGACACCCCTGCCTTAAGCTGTAAAATGTGAGCTTTAAAGCTAAGTAGTTCTTTATTATCTAACATAGACCGCAGTAGCATGGAAAATAGATGATTAAACTAGTTGAAGGTCAGATTGCAGAGAAAGCACCTTCTGACCTGCTGAGACGCTTCAATAAATGTCATTCTAATGTTCTTATTCTTCAGTTTAATTACAGTCGGTGAGCGTCACTGTATCTTCTCAGTGTGTCTGTTGAACCTGTCAATATTTATCCAAAATCCAGGATGAAACTAATCAGAAACTTCTCCGTTGTTTGAGAAGTCAGTGTTCCGCTAACAGCAACCAAACACTGGCCTTAAATAAATGGGCAAAATGTTTCATCAAATCTTAAATATAATCATGTTCACTACGCTTTAGTGAAATGTGATGTCTAATCTGTCATACAGACTTTAAATTGCCCAAGACCTTTGCACCAGAACGCAGCAAATACTGTCTTCTTCTTTGACCCAGACCCAAATGCTGCTTGGATAAGGCTGAGTGATACAGTGATAAAAATCAAATGGTGAGCTGGTCCCTGTGACAATCTGCTGTTTTTGTGAAATCGTCGTATTGTGATTCACTGTTTGTCTTTAATGCAGCTGTCTGTTCAAACACACTTTTTCTCCTGTTGTTTAGCCTCTGAAGCCTCTGAGCTGATGACTTTATTTACCTCTTAAAGGCTCAGGATGCATAATTAAACCAAATCAACACAAAATTGCAATTTTAATGGATGCAATTAGCAAATCACAAAGGCTGCAAAGTTTAAAGTGCAATAATTTACTCCAAGCAACAAAATGTCTTGCTTTGATTTGAATAAAAACTGCTGACACTGTAGTTTGGATTTGTACAAACATGTTCAGAAACAAGTGGCAAAAGCACAACCAAAAGCATGCTCAAAAGAGACAAAAACGTGACTAAAAGCAACAATAATGCGACAAAGACGCGTCTAAAAGTGACAAAGACAAATTTAAATATGACAAACACAACTGAACGTGACAAAGATGCAACTAAAAGCGATTTAAATTGTGTTTAAAATGTGAATTTGAACAGAATCCTATTATTAAAACACTGGTCGCACTGGTCAGAAAAATCACAGTTAGATATTTTTCGTAAATCGTGCAGCTCTATTAAAGGCAACAGAAAAATACAAAGTGAACATGAATCGTGATTAAATCGAAATCATGATCTGGCCCCAAGAAAATCGTGCTAATCGTTTTTCGCCCAGCTCTACGTCTGGACCATAGAACTATAATAAAACCTGGAAGATGAATCCAAAATGGCCGCCCTGTTTATCCCTATGGAGTGTGCTCATTGGCGCATGACCCCAAAAAAATGTCTTACTTCCGCATTTACTTCCTGATACAGAGGCTGCCATCTTTGTTTTAGGGCGCCACGTGACGACAATCCCCCATGATGCTTTGAGCGACGTGAATGACCAGCAGCTGCAAGTTTTTGTGTTAACGTTAGCTTGTGTGATTGTAATTGTATTCTTCATGTTAGATCCAACGTGAAAGCGTCTGAAATGAAATAAAATACAACTTACAGGTGTCTCTAGTCGAGCCTTGTCCACGAGCTTCTGTTTGTATCGTCCGACGCTCGTTCACGTGACTCGCACATGTTTACTGTGACGTCACTTCATATAAAAACGGTAATTTCGGTGATTTTAGAAACGGTAGAAAAGAACATTTGCTTCTATTTTATTTAAATACCGATAATAATTCAGTTCTGTCTGCAATTATAATGTGCAATTATAGAAAAAGGCTGGGCCCAAGAGGCTGCAGTACCTCACACGGCCACTAATCGATCTGGGACACGGACAGAGGGGGCGTGTCTTATCCAGTTCATTTAATACATCCATGAGTCTGGACCCAGAAACTGCCTCGTCCCACATCTACAGCTTCTACCTTTTTGCAGTACATTTTTCACTCCACACAAAACGTAATCTACTTTTATAATGGGTTTTGTAATATAAAGCTTTAGTGACATTTTTTCTCGACGTTAGAGAGATATTTTCCAGGAATGCCGCTTTCTTGTTTGGGGATTGAGCAGACGTTTATAATGAACCGCTCCAACAGTAAAGCAGACTCGCTGAATCAATACGACAGCAGACTCTGGCTTCAGAGCCGAGCCGCGAGGACCTGCTGCTCCATTGTCTTTGAAAGCAGTTTATTAAAAAGACAAACTCGTGGGAGTGAGTTCAGACGCGTAAGGAAATGCAGAACACCTCAGAACAGTTTGTAAAGGTGAACTTTTCTGTCGGGGATCCGCCGTTTTTATCTCCGTGGAGTAGCTGCTATCGCTTTGATTGGAAAGTTCCACAGTGCGGCATTGAACTTATCTGTCGTACATTGTTGTTGCTGTTTATTATGTTTCGACGCAGTGTTTTTGATTGTGCAGAAATACATGAACGGATACTGTGAGAGGGCTTGCCTTTAGTGACATTATCTGCTTGTTGCCATGGAGATTAATGTGTTTATTGCCGTATTGTGGGACATTCCAGGCAAAGCCACAACATCTTCATTGATTACATTAGATTAGATTAGATAGATTTAATAACAAATAATGGGGAGTTTTACATATTAAGAGTTCAACTGCAAAAACAGACATCTTCGTTTTGAAAAGTGGTCGAAACCTTTTTATTTTGGTTACGATTTTCGATTTTACAGATATATCAATGGAAATGTGGTGGAATAAATAGTTTGATTGCAGTAAAATACATTTGGCTTTTGAAAACATGACAAAGAGTAAACTGATAAATCTGTTTTTTGCAAATGAACTCTTAATTAATCGTAGAAAGGGTTTCAGGGGTTGTCATCCGGACGTTGTTTGAAGATCGAGACGTTTCGACTTTTATCCAAAAGTCATTGTCAATCATAGAGCTGGTATGGGAACTCGGGCTTATATGCTCCTCTGAGTAGTGAGAGTCCTGCCCACAGGGAGGAGTCACTGAACACCTGTCTACGTTTGGAAAATTGTTTGTTTGTCACCTGAGACTCTCACGACTTAGAGTAGCATATAAGCCCGAGTTCCCATACCAGCTCTCTGATTGACAATGACTTTTGGATAAAAGTCGAAACGTCTCGATCTTCAAACAGCGTCCGGATGACAACCCCTGAAACCCTTTCTACGATGGACCACACCTGGACGAATGAGGGATTACATCGACAAACTCTTAATTAAGAATAGGATTCTGACATGGTCCAATAGGACAAAGAAATATCCAATAGGAATTTGATATTGTCCAATAGGATTTAGAAAGCGATTCCTATTGGATTTGCTTTGTCTTATTGGATTCTAATAGGACATGGTAAAATCTAATGGATTTTTTGACTAGGGAATAACTTTTTACAGCTTTTTTATCATGTATTTGAAAAAAAAAGCAACAAAAAAAAGCTGCTGTCTTTATTTCATTTCACTGGGAAATAACTTTGACACAAGTAAAAGTGAAATAACACCTAAAATGATCTTAATCTCGACCGTAAACACATGTAAAACTCTTAAAGGCTGGACTCACGGTCGCCATGGCAGCGCAGGGGGCCCACCATGTAGGCGGCCTCAGACTCCGGCCGCTGCACGTCTCCGATGAGCAGCGAGCGCACAGGGAGAGTGTCCTTCTGAGTCAGCAGCCCCGAGTCGTTTGTCCTGGAAAAAACACAGATGAGCTCAGATTTATATTGTCTACTTTATCATGGAACTCAACTTTCAAATCAGCAGTGACTGGACGACCGGTGGTTAAGCAGCAAAACTGGACCGTTCCTTCTAGGGCTGTGTACCTTTAGTCGTTTAGTCGATGGAGTCTTAGTCCAGTGGTTCCCAAACTTTTTCAGTCGCGACCCTAAAAATAAAAATAGTTCACATTCGCGACCCCCAAACACAAAAAATAGGCGACACGCAAAGAGATAAATTAGCCTTATATCTAATGTTTGCTTGAGAATATAGACCAGGCATGTCCAAACTAAGGCCCGGGGGCCAAATGCGGCCCTCAGACCAATTTTTCTTGGCCCTTAGGCTTCCTGGTGAACTGGCCCACATTGTCCTGATAAGTACTATTTACAGCACATTTCAGATTTTCTACAATTCCAACCTAAATAACTAACATTTTGGTGCAATACAGACCTGATATTAAGACACTGAGACTGAATGTAGATGTGGTGGAGCTTAAAACATCAGATAAATGCAGCTTTTTTTAACGTTTCACGATTGATTTGTGGCCCTCCGCTTGGTCTATATTTCAATATGTGGCCCTCGATGGAAAAAGTTTGGACACCCCTGATATAGACCTAGAAAAATGACTTTTTTTGACAAATAGGAATCCACATTTACCACTGCATTTGAAGGGGGTCAAGCCTTCTTTAACACTATTGTATCATCTGGGGACCCCCGGAAATCATTTCGCGACCCCCATTAAGGTCCCGACCCCTAGTTTGAGAACCACTGTCTTAGTCGACCAACATTTTAATTAGTCGACTAATTGTTTTATTGAGATTTAAAGGATTCATATGGCAAAAACAAGAAGATATGGCGTGTGTTTAACATATAAATACACAATTTCTTAGTACTTATCTGTAAAAGAAATGTTGTTTTTGCATGAATTCCTGTGCAGTTGTGATCTTTTGAGTGCAGTTTGGGTCAGAAATACTTAGTTTTGATATAGTTTTAGTTGATTAATTGGTCGATAGGACAAGTCTTTATTCGAAATTTGAAGTCGAATTTCTTGAGGTCGACTACAGCGCTATTTCTTTCATTCAAAACTGTGAAATGTTGAATGATTCGCACCATTCTCATACGGTCTGTGTCCTTCTCTCCGTATGTTTCAAACTGTGTCACTCGGTGAAAAGGTTGTCCACCATTGTGCAGTGAGGTGACCATCTGTTCCTCTTTTGGTCGTCCTGCACAGCCATTTAGACCTCTGACCCTCGTCCCACTTTGTAAAAATATATGTAGTGCTTTTCTACTTTCAAGGCACTCGAGGCGCTTTATATCGAGGAAACACTCACACAGCACTGTCCACAGACACAGGGGCGAGCTGCACTGTCCACAGACACTGGGGCGAGCTGCACTGTCCACAGACACAGGGGCGAGCTGCACTGTCCACAGACACAGGGGCGAGCTGCACTGTCCACAGACACAGGGGCGAGCTGCACTGTCCACAGACACTGGGGCGAGCTGCACTGTCCACAGACACAGGGGCGAGCTGCACTGTCCACAGACACAGGGGCGAGCTGCACTGTCCACAGACACAGGGGCGAGCTGCACTGTCCACAGACACAGGGGCGAGCTGCACTGTCCACAGACACAGGGGCGAGCTGCACTGTCCACAGACACAGGGGCGAGCTGCACTGTCCACAGACACAGGGGCGAGCTGCACTGTCCACAGACACAGGGGCGAGCTGCACTGTCCACAGACACAGGGGCGAGCTGCACTGTCCACAGACACAGGGGCGAGCTGCACTGTCCACAGACACAGGGGCGAGCTGCACTGTCCACAGACACAGGGGCGAGCTGCACTGTCCACAGACACAGGGGCGAGCTGCACTGTCCACAGACACAGGGGCGAGCTGCACTGTCCACAGACACAGGGGCGAGCTGCACTGTCCACAGACACAGGGGCGAGCTGCACTGTCCACAGACTCTGGGGCGAGCTGGGCGAAGGTGAGAAACTACAGGCATTTTATTATTTTTTTCCTTTTTTTTTTTTTTGGTCGGTTTGCTCTCTCAACATATTGACTTTCATGTGGAAACAACTTGTCCAATCTGCTCCCAAAAATGTTATATTTCTTAATTTAATCCACTTCATCCATTTCTATGTGACATTGTAAATTCAAAGGCCGTTTTGTTAAATGCAGAGACAGAAAAAGGATCAGCCTTAAGGTAGCTCCTACACCAAACTTTACAATCTGGGACTGAACAAGATTTTGACAGAAAGTACAGAAGGATGTGTTGATATCTAATTCTGAGCCTGATTTATTAAAGTTTTAAGTAAAAAATAAAAAGGCGAAATCTTGAATTTTACACCAATTTTCAGTAAGATCTAGTTTACTTAAAAATGAATAAGACATCCAAAATCCTTCTGTACATTTTAAAATAACTACTATGTGACATGTAAACCTGGTTCTGATATCTTTAAATGTAAGATTTTCTCCTATTCACCTGCAGCGTCTCATCTTAACAAAGCCTGCACCGTTTGACACCTTTTGGGACAGAAATGTACACAACCTCAAATATGTTTCAATCCAGTTGTACTCTGAATCCTTTGTAGCTCATCTTTATATTTGAACGTAGCTACAGGAGATTTTCCTTCGACATTAATAATTTCACAAAGCTTTTGAATATACATTGAACCAACAACAGCTGCACTCAATTATTTAGAAAAAGCCCACGCATCGCTTTAAACTGACTGCTGTCAAAAGAGGTCACACACAATATCAACAACTATACGTCTCTTTCAGTCATGATTAAATAACTACAGCTAAATTAAACTAAATACAAAATGCTTCACCAACTTGTCCATCCACGACTGAACCAGAACCAAACTAGGACTAGAAGAGGACCAACCCGGTCTGAATCAGAACTTACCCAAACCAGGTCTAAACCAGGACCAAACCATGTCTAAAGAAGACTTGAACAAAAGGTCCAAACTAATACTATCCAAGAATTAAACCAGTAAACGAGAGGGAATCGATTTTTTCTAATACGTGGAAGAACATGGACCGGATCAGATGGTGTGGAGGTCCAGATCCTGCCCCCAGGCCTTAAAGTCTATATGACAGGATAACATGATGACATGATATTCTAATTATGACTTAGTTTGGTGGGAGGGCACCTGTGGTAAATATTTATTATAGTTTTAAATCGGTGAAGATGCAATTTGTGAAGGAAATTTGAAAAATAAAAGTTTAAAATGACAGGAAGTAGTGCTGAGTACTAAAACGGAATCTCTCTGTGACACATTTTTTTGACAGTTTAAACCAGAGGGGGGCAAACTAAGGCCCGGGGGCCACATGCGGCCCTTTTGGCATTTTGATCCGGCCCGCAAAGCATTCAATAAAAAATTGTATGAGTTAAGTGTGGTGCATTTGTCATTTTATAGTTTCCTGAGCAGCTGCTTGTTCATTAAAAATCAGTTTTGAGAACAGCCACCACTAGAATAACACCAAACTTTGATGCATTGGATAAAAGGAGTGATCAACTGCACTGTTCCCACTAAATAAAGGTAATGATTTTTGCTATTCTGTAGTAATTTTTATGTATTTTAGGCATTAAGTCTATGCGTAGTAGTATGTGTGTAAAATGGTCCAGCCCCCAGGCAAGTGTAAAAATCCAATGTGGCCCTTGCGTCAAAATAATTGCCCACCCCTGGTTTAAACAATCATTCAACAAAATAAAGTTGTTATGAGGTATTATTATTTGTCAAATCATAACTATTGTGTAATTTATATGGTTTTGGCCTTTGTTTTCAAAGTGGTTGCTAGGTAACAGTTGTGGAATTACCTCACTGGAAAAACCATTACTCATATTAGATTACAAGTAAATAAATGCTTGGAATAAGTATTATCTGTCTTGTTTTGAGTTTTCTTTAAATAACAAAAAGACAGTATGTCAGGCCTGCACACAGCGCAAACATGTCGTCAATGTTGTAGTTTTGAGTGGTTGTTTAACTCTATAAGAAGTGTTCTTTTATGTGAGATGCTGAATGTGTGTGACCTCTGCACAGGGAGTAGACAGGGGGGGACAAAGGGGTCTGTTGTCCTGGGCCTCAGGGGCCCTGAACTGGACCCTCTTCTGTTCATTTATGTTAGAGGGGGGCCCATGTGAGGCTTCCAAACTTCTGTCGACGGGCCTGGCTCTGTGTAACGTTTGTGTGACGTTAATGTTATTTTGTCCTGTATTTTGACATCGACCTGCCAAGGGACTAAAGATGGAAATAACCCACGTTGGCTATAATCCTTTTGCATATTTACACGCAGAATGTTCATTAATATGTGTTGTCCCTTTACAAATAGAATAAATAGAAAATAGAATTGACATTTTCCAACTTAAACTTAAAAAAAAATAAAATAAATAAAAATGCTACTACACTTTAAATAAGAACAAAACTTGTCGTGTTGGCAAACCTTATTTTAAGAAGTACAAATATACTCAAATCAAGAGAAATACAACTTAACACATTTCTTAACCTGTCGTCTTATTTAAGATAGTACATTTTTCCAGTGCTCTACTTATGTCATTTTTGCTGCCCAAGTTCAACCAGGAAGTACACAGGGAGGCGGCCCCGGGGACGACCCAGGGCACGCCGGAGAGACTCTCTGTGGCCTGGGAACGCCTCGGGATCCCCCTGGAGGAGCTGGAGGAAGTGTCTGGGGTGCGGGAAGTCTGGGAGTCCCTGCTTAGACTGCCTGCTGCCCCCGCGACCCGGCCCCAGAAAAGAGGAAGAAGATGGATGGATGGAAGTTCAACCAGGAAGTAACATTATAAACTGTACAAAAACTGTCAAACTGGGGACAAACGGGCAAAATGTTTAATAAAATCTTAAATAAAATCACGTTCACTATGTTTTAATGAAATGTGTCATCTAACCTATGTAATCGCAGTTATTAGTTCTGTGTTCTCATTCTGACCTGCTATGGTTAACTTCAACTTTAACATCTCTTTAGCACTTCTTTTGTTAGCTCCCAGTCCTGGTCACAAAGATAGAGAATGGGCATCTAATCCTTTTATGACGTCCTTTTACTCTGAAATCTGCTTAAGCTGGAAGCACCACTGATAGCTGTTGTTTGTCATAAATATTGACAGTCACATATGTCCTTGCTCTTGTTTCACACCGATTTTTCACGAGGAGACCCTCATGATGTGATAACTATGTCTTGTGTATAAAAAGCATGTGTTCTGATTGTTATGTTGGAAATTTTGTTTCGTGCTGGGAGTAAGGACCTTCCCATAGGCGTTCAATCTTTCTTTAAATTACGAAATAGTCGCTATAACCTCAGAGGTCGACTTTGGTTTGAACTGAATAAAGCAAGAACTAATGTTAGGCAAAGATGTGTGACTGTTTTAGGAATCAAACTTTGGAATGAGCTCAGTGATGAATTTAAGTTAATAAACACTGCACAATGTAAAAAAAACTATGAAATGAAATGATTAATACATATAAATTATTGTTACAAATTAAAAGATGTATAAGAGAGAGTAGAATTCTACGTTTAAGATAAAACTTTTTTTTATGTCTGTATTGTTGACTTTGTATAATATTCAGGATGGGCTTATATAAGCAATTTGCTTCAGCCCAATCCTTTTGGTTGCAAACAGATGTATTTTTTTCTCTATTGTATATAATTTTGTTTGGTATATGGACAGCCAAATAAACTCATTCATTCATTCATGTACCTCCGTCGACCAGGGAGAGGTCACTATGTCAGAGAAAGGCGACTGTTCACTTTGGCACCAGTGAATAAATCAACTCATGGATCAGACTCATTCTCTCTGCATTTTTATTGTTTAACTTGTTTTAGAAATCCACAACAGCATTTCTCCCGTAACACCTGTCATAGATTAAGTTGAATAGTCCTGTTATAACCTCAAGTCTACATGAGTTTTCTGTCCTGAGAGTTATCAAACAGTGCAGACTTTGTTCTACATTTCAATCCATTTGCTCGTCGAATCCTTTGTAGCTCATCTTATACCTTTATGTATCTACAGGAGGTTTTGCGTTTGCTGTTGGCCATCTATCGCCATCAATAATTTAACAAAGCTTTGGAACATACGCCGCACCTACAACAACTGTATTCAATTATTTAGAAAAAGCCCACGCTCCGCTTTAAAGTCGCTGCTGTCAAAAGAGCGCGCGCATGTCTTTATCCGTGCGGTTCCCGGAGCGTGGAGGCTTTAGTGCAGTCGTGTGGAGAGGATCGATCGGCCGCGGCGCTCTGGCCTCGTGCCCGGCTCATGTGAGTGATCATGTTTACACTCAAATCATTACTGCGCTTTTCTCTCATTTCACAGCTCCAGCACTCGCACATGCACCGTGTGTGTGGTCTGTAAACACACGTGCACAAATCAGAGGTGGAAAGCAACAAAGCACAGACGTAGAAGTAGTGTACGGCCTTGATTTTGTGCCAGGGAACGACACTGTGGCGTGAAAATATGCAGAGGAGGAAGAAGTACTCAGTTTTGTTACTCAAGTAATAGTACAGATATGTGTGCAAAATAAATATTCAAGTAAAAGTAAAAGTATTACATAAAAAAAATCTACTTAAAGGACAAATACTATGCAAAATTGACTTTGTTGAGCTTTTAGCCGTGTTCTAACATTGTTCCGTCATCAAAAAAAGTGGCATTGAGTTTGATTGATTGATTGAAAATCCTCTCCTCCTTCGATGTGTGACATAGATCAGTGTTTCCCAACCAGGGGTACGGGGACCCCAAGGGGTACGTGAGCAATTAGCAGGGGGTACTTGGAATGGTTTTATCTGAAAAAAGTGTCATTAGTTGTAAATTTGCGAACTTTACGGAGTATCTTGGATGTAATTAAAACAAAATATGTAACAGTAATAATTGACAATGTGCGACTAGTAAACCCATTTATTTGTCTGAAACTCAAGTTAAGGGGTACTCTGAGTGTAAAACAAAAGCTTAGGGGGTACTCGGGACAAAAAAGGTCGGGAACCACTGACGTAGATGATGCTGACGTCACTTATCCCCAAATCTAACTACAACTCTGTCAGATCTACTGCAATGCAGTGCAATATGCAGCGCAATACTAACCCATGTGTGTAATTGCCTCTACAGCCTGTAGATGGAGCCACAGCTAAGTCAAAATGGCCAAAGATCAGCACAGTTCTTTATCAAGATCACTACGTTTGACTTTTTATACTTCTCATGTGTGGAATACGGACTGATTTCTATGTTTTTACTTGAATAGAGTTTTTAAGTGATATATTTACTTTTAAATAGTTCAGAAACCCTTAATAATGCAAATCCAGGACATTTTAAATGTGGCTGCACAAGGAGTCATTCCACTCTTTATCATTTTAAGTGGATTGTGGTTAAACTGAAAGCAAACTAATGAAATATTGATATTCTGTGAACACTGTGGGCTGCAGTTCATTGAATATTCATCAAATTGAGATTCAATCGTTTGTAATCGTCAATGATCATCTTGGGTCTTTCTAATCAATAAGTAAAAGGATGTGATTAAAAGTCTGTCTTGTTGTGTTCATGAACTTAAAGATGTTTTTATTGGTTTTTAATCATAAAAAACAACAACTATTGCAACAGAAATCATAACTGATCAGTATGAGAGAAAAAAATACAGACATATTGTCCAGCCCTTTCTAGAGTCATTAATCACTTTTTTTTTTTAAACCCAGAGGCCGGTCCCTGAGGTCCTCAGAGCCCGAGATGGTTCATGTAGCACTAACACGTTAGATGTACTTTGGTGCTTTGGAGAGACTTAAACACAAGCAGAGCTGCTTTAAAGTCTATTCTCTGAGTCTGAAGTCAGTGCAGAGACCTGAGCACAGACTAATGTGATCGTACTTCCTCTCTCAGCCACAGGGGGCAGTGCAGAGACCTGGCGTCAGGACTCGAGCAGCAGGTTCTGGATGTACTGCTGTTTTACAGCTCGTTTGGAGAGGCCAGTGAGCAGCCCTTACATGTGCCGGGGAACACTAGTGTGCACTGGGGTATTGCCAGGTGAGCCTTGAAAAAAATGTCACATGGATTTAATGAAATAATTTACCATTTTGGAGTGTCGTGAGAAAACGTACCAAAAAGGGAAGCAAAAAAATACCCATTGCCAAATTTAAAGAACCAGACAGCGGCGCAGATATTACTTGCCAAATTACACACCTCACTTTTTTTACTTAAAGGTCTGATTTGTTCATATTTGAGGAGGAGGTGAGACGTGGTATCGTTTCAACCAAAAAAGAGTGCCGTGACTCAAATGGAGACAAATGCATGCAAATCCAAGTCTGGTTTAGACACTGTACCTTTAATTTTGGCAGTGTTTTTTAGGTGGTTAATGGCTGTTGATGTTATTGCTTTAATGTGGCTGTCAAAGTTCAAGTCTGAGTCAACTTGATTTGGAGGTTGCAGCGCGAGAGACTGGAGACAACTGCTGACACTTTCACTGGAGAAGGTCGTTTTGCCTCCTCGCACTGATCCGTTTGATGCAGCGACAATTTACAGTTAATTGCAACATGAAGTTTGTGTAATCTGGCATGTTATTTCCTCTCCAATTTGGCTTGAGCTCAATTTCCACGCATTCACCTGACATTACCCTCCGGTTTTCATACAATAACAGCTAAACACGAGACAATTATCTACGACGGCGGCACATCTGATGAAATATACATGCAGGTAGACAAAAACAGCTTGTGTGGGAAAAACAAAACAACAACGCGGCGAGGGATGAAGAAACGCGACCCAAATATGGCATGGGTAAACACATTTAAACGCAGACCGGAGGAGAGGAAGGTTTTATGATGAAAGCCGGCGAATTATGTACAAAAACAAAAGGCCTTTTCAGAGATGTGCTCAAACAAATTGGGTAATTGAAATCTTGTTTAGTCCCGAGTGATTCCGCCCGTGTGGTGAGGAGGAGTGGGCAAAAGTCCCACGAGCCTGAACACGGCACAAACATGGTGTGATATTAGGTTTTTGTAATTAAAGTCAAATTGAGAGTGCACGAGTCCTCCGTCGGGCTTCGCTTTTGCGGTCGCAGTATTATGGTGTTGGTTATAATCTTAACAAGTTCACCGAGTCCCCGGAGCTTTGCAAGTAAGATTGCAATTTTAAAGGCGCGAATGTGACGAGATGTTCTGGGAGTAAGTCTGAAACGACGGATCAGAACTACGGGGGCTGAGCGATCGTTCAAATAATGAGCAATTCAGTTAATAATTGATGATTGTTGATTGAGTCGTGAACGCTCGCAAATACGATGGCCTACATTTAGCGACATTTCAAAGAGAAAGTTGTGTGTTTGGGGGTGTTTAATTGTCTCGCACCCAGTTTATCATAACTTAGAATTTATGTTACGTGCCTTATACTTACACGAGTTGACAGAAGTTTGTCAGCATTTTATAGCTTCCCCTCTTTCCCCTCTTGCTGCCCCCTGCTGGACTATTGCTTTTTGATTGTTTTTGGTTGATTGTTGTTACTTGTTCGCTTGTTGCTGTTTTCTTTATGTGAGTGTTCAAGGTTTGTCTGCTAAAGGTGTCTGTCTATTGTGTGATTTTAGAGTGATGCATTTTAACTTTGTAATAACAATGTACTTTTATTATGTTTAGGGTGACATTTTAACATCTGTCCAGGGACTACAGATGAAAAATAGCCTTGTGGCTAATTCTGGCATATTTAAATGTGGATTAATATGCACTGTCCCTGAAATAAATAAATAAATAAATAGCTAGGTTCTCAGACTATACCTCTACAGTTCAAACATTTGCTGAATTTACAGTCATTTTAATCTACATTTATTTCCTCGTTTAGGTTAGTTCTTGTGTAGAGCTACTATATAAATGTGCCGTCTTATTTTAGACCTGATTTAACCCTATATAAGGCCTAAAATAATCCTTTAGATCTGGTAATACTTCATTAGTCAGTTATTTTCTTGCTGTAAAAAGTTTGAGAACCACTGCTTTGGATCATTTAAAAGTTAGTAAGCGAATGCAAAAAGAGGAACATACTGTGATTTCAAAGGAGGAACTTTATTGGATTAACTTCAAATATTACAAACTGTTAAAAGCAAATAAAAGCCCTCAGCTACATGTGAGAATAAGAGAGGCTTGTTTATTTCATAAATGATGAGTGTACAGACATTATTTTGGCTGAAGGCTTGATTTTTGGTTTTACTGGATGTAGAAATAGTTCCACTGTTAACGTTTGATACATGGTACATTTTAAAGTTATTGTTCACTTTCTAAACTAACTTGAAGAGTATACTTTCTGGAGATAGTAAGTATGTCACCAGCAGGAATCCATGGAAATAGAAGATTAAAAACAATACTTCCAACATTCTCCATGAAGATAGATGCGTTTTATGTTATACTGTGGAATATTAAAGCTAAAGGAACAACATTTTTTAATGGAAACAAGCAGAAGGAGGCTCTTCCAAGTACGAGTCAGGTTTGTGGAGATGCAAGCCCTCTCATAAGGGTGTTTGTTTACATTTTTAAGGGAAATAAAAACATTTTGAAAACATGTTTTTATTTAACTTTTTTTGTAGAATTTGTGTACAGGGGCTTTAATATTTCTACCATGTAAAACGTCAAAATTGTAGCTCATTTATCAAAAAAATAAAAGTATTATGGTCAATTTCACATTTCCTCCAGTTGCCTCAGAATTTTGAATCTTCTGTTATAACATTTTAAAGGCTCTATTTGCCAACACTCTTTTAATGTAATTTGTGAGTACTGTGTCCAATTAAGTTGAACAAAGACTGAACATGGTAAAGCGGTGCAGGTTTGTTCTCGTACCAGTGGTCCCGGTCGGCGTCGCAGTTGCAGTAGTGTGAGGGGTCCAGGCAGGTGTGCTGAAGTCCACACGAACACTGTCTGCTCCCAGGCACGGCCCCGCCCCAAAACACCTGCTCCTGTCCTGCTCCGGGGCCGCCCACCCACCAGCTGAACGGAGAGCCATCTGAGGAAGAGAGGGAGAGAGCACAGTCACATGCACAGTCTTTTTATTCATTATTTAAATCCTGAAACAATAGTTGAAGCTTTGTCTCAAAACTTTGTTGTGAAACAAGGCCTTGATGCCAAGAACAAATGCAATACATACATTACTTTTATTTAAGTTCTTATACTTTACTCATCAAGTGCACTAGGGTCTAGACAGTGCAGGTGAATTTATAGTAATTGGCATCCAGGACAGCAGTCTGAGCAGGTCTGGGACTTCCTCCACCCCAGACACTTCCTCCAGCTCCTCCAGGGGGACCCCGAGGCCTCCCCAGGCCACAGAGAGACATAGTCCCTGTGTCCTGGGTCTTCCAAGGGGTCGCCTCCCGGTGGGACATGGCCAGAACACCTCCCGAGGGAAGTGTCCAGGAGGCGTCCTGAACAGACGCCTGAGCCTCAGCTGCTCCTCTCGACGTGGAGGAGCAGCGGCTCTACTCTGAGCTCCTCCTGTGTGCCTGAGCTCCTCTCTATCTCTAAGGGAGCGCCCAGCCACCCGGCGGAGGAAACTCATTTGGAGCGCTTGTATCTGGGAGCTTGTCCTTTCACTCATTACCCAGAGCTCATGACCAGGTGAGAGAGGAAAGTAGACTGACTGAGAGCTTTGCTTTTTAACTCAGCTCCTTCTTCACCATCAATAGTCATCACTGCAGACGCTGCATTTTACATCATATATTTGGGTCCTAAAAATCAAGCCCCAAATATTGGCAGTGGTTATAAACCATCTGCTGCTCTGGACACTAAAAGTCTGTTTCGTATCGGCCGTGAAAAAACCACATTAGTCAAAACAGGTTTCTCTGATTTGCCACTGCACTGCAGCAGTATCACTAACTGTTATTTACATTAACAGGAGTCAGCGCAGTCTCATCCCCGTCCCTTTGCTCAGCGACTGACATAAAAGACACAGTAAATAAGATTTTGGAACAATAAACCCGAGCAGACACTGAACACTGTCACAACACAATCCCTCACTGCTCTGGGGAACAATCACTTCTCACAACAAAGGTGAACTCCAGCGCAGAGACAGCACGGATGAGAGCCAACCGCCAATCATCAGAAATACAAAAACATCCCGCCTCCTCCCTCTGCTGTCCCACTGCTCAGCAACTCAACGAGACTTTTTATATCCGAATCAACAGGGAAACTTAGAGAGGCAAATGAGTGAGGAGCGAAGAACAGCTAACGACAGACTTGATATCATGATTTCAGATGGAAGGTTGGGGAGAGATTCACTGTTTCTGAAAGAATTATTCAACAGGAAATACACAAATGTTGAACTGTCTCAGTGATTGTTAAGGATTGGGGCCATAAACAAGTCATATTAATCTCATATGATTTAAAGTCAATAGAAAAGAAACTGTGTCGATGAGTGTAACGTAATTTGTGGAGTCTGCACTTTTTTAATTATATTCACCTTATTCCAGAAGTTGCCGTATACGCGCTGCCGTCTTGTTTCCGTTGTAGTTCACATGGAGCAGACGAGCTCAACAGAAAATAAGTTCTACATGGACTAAAAAGACGTTTTCAGACTGACCAGGAAATCGTTGCGTTGTTGACTTGTTGTTGCTCGTGTTCATTAAACATTTTACACAAATCAATCTACTTTATGTAACATTTTAGCGGTGAGACTTTTCCCTCGTTCGTCATTAGCTTTAACGGAGTTCTCGTCAAACGGAAGTGCGTTTACAACAAAAGTGCGTATCTGTGGCAAAAAAACGGTAAAAGTGGGCGGGGCAGAATAAGGTGAATAGATAAAAAAATATTCCTCCTTCATTTGCGCTGAATTTTGTGCCAGTTATTGTTTCTCGTGGATAGGCTCAGGAATTATAGAGGTATTAACCATAAACTTGTAAGACTAATCTGGTCAAAAGTTAAAATAACACCTACATTTCACATTCTAACTTTATCCATTCTATCTTGGGACATCTCTGGTCTTCTGCCTGAGATGAGCAGGGCAGGGTGCGGGGTGAGGGTGCAGGGTGAGGGTGCGGGGTGAGGGTGCAGGGTGTAGTGCAGGGAGTACAGTGTGGAGGTGCAGGCGATGGACAGCAGGGTGCGCCTGAGGCAAAGAGGGAAGAGCTACTCTCAAGTGTTGGCCCACAGTTGTGTTGTTTTTTTTCTCAAATATCCATTTTACAGAGTGATTCTCAAACTTTTTAAACCTTATATCTAACCTCAAAAAGAGTACTGGAGCTAAAACAGAGACAAAACTATAACTATAACCAGGACTATTCATTTTATTTTATTTATATGGACATTTATGATATGGGGTAAAAACAAAAGCATTGTTTGAAGTATTATTCTTCAACACAGGGGGCTTTAAAGGGGGTTTAGTTCATAAGTGAATGTTAAAAGTTAAACTCAACAGTGGACAGTTAAGACCGAAGCAAGCCGCATTTTAAAGCAGGGTTGCTCAAAATTCAATAACATAATATATAAATAACTTTTTACTTTCCCGTCTTGTAAAAGTCTCGCCTTATGCACCGTGTAAAATGTACTACACACTTTAAATACACAAACTGTACTTAACGTAAAGAGGAAAAGTGATCAGTATCAGTTTAAAGCCCCACTGTGTAAGATTTCAGCCAAAAACTAGACTGGAATAATGGTATTTATTTCATTGCGGCTGGAGAGTGTTTTAACTCTCCATCTCCACGGAAACATGCAAAAATGCAGACAAAAACCAAGGGGAAAAGCTGTATTCTTCCCACATAACATTGTTCCATCATCAAATACAATCCTACAGTAGTTTTTAAACACTCTGAGCCCCAGAATACACTACATACTTAAATGTCCCAGTTCTGTCCTGCTCTTAAAGGACACATATTCTGCTACAGTGACTTTCTTGAGCTTTAAACCACGTTCTAACAATGCTCCGTCATCAAAAACACACCTGAAGAAGCATCCAGTTGCATTCACGATGTTTATAAGAAAATCCTCTCCCTCCGAGCGCCAAACACACGTCCTGCTGAACTTCCTGGATTTTGTGACGTATTTTCAGACTTCAAACGTCACTTCTCTGAGAATCTTCTGCTGTTTTAAATCCTTAAATCATCGCCAGACTCATTCTGAATTCTGCCTCTAAACACGATAACTACTGCAGCAAAACAATGACGTCTTTTCAGCGCTAACTTCACAAGATTATATATTGTGCTGGGTGCCATCTGCTGGCTGGATGCAATCGGTAAGTGTCATTTCATAGTAACACCTGGCATAAAATGAATAAGAAACTTTTGTTTTGTTTGAAAACATGAGATGGCAAATTTAAGGCACTTTAAAGGCTAACAGCAATATGAAAAATGCAGAATATTTTCTTTAAATCCATAAATCATTGCACGCAAGAGCTAAGAAAGGTGTCTTCTGCCTGCTATTGTTTATTTTCCCATTTTCAACACATTATGTTAAGTTCTAAACCATGAGATGCCAATGGAAAGATATGAAGAGCATGTTTAAAGGCCAATTAGAATACAAATAAGGCTGAATATACATCAAAAGGCTCCCAAGTGCCATTGAGAAGCGCTCATTTAAAGAAAAGAAGCACAGCAAGGTGTAAGTTTAGCATAAGTTCAGACACCTGTCACAGTGAATAGACTTTGGCCTAAACGTATCTTTTACAAAAGCTGTCTGCACATAAATGAATCATTCTTTAAGCCCTCAGCGCTGTAGGAGTGAGGTGTACGCTCCTGTGATGTTGCAACAGGCTCGTAATCTTACACTACATTCACCTTTGTGTAACCTCTACATATTGATTGTGTTTCCCCACTGCAACCCCACGATCCAAGTGGATGAACGGGCAACACAACAACAGGCCCCAAACTGTGGCACTGTTTTTAAAGGGATAGACTTTGGCACTTTGACCTGGGCAGGTATAGAGTCAGTGAGAATGATGTATATTTCTGTGGCAAATACTATATCAGAAAAACGAGGTAAGACACTGGTGATGGTGAAGAGAAGGAGAAGCTGAGGAGAGCGGACAGTGTAGTCAAAATACTAAATATTTAAATAATCTATATCCACCAGTACAGTTAAAAACTGTACTCTGCAAAAATGAATTTCTAGATGAGTTAAAATGTCTTGACTTTAGGATAATAATCTGAATTTCAGATGTTTTGACTTGTTAATATTAGTGGTGACTATTTATTGGATGGAACTAGATTATTTTACTTGTTTCAAACCATTTCTGACTTGTTTGAATACATTATTTCTTATTTCAATCCAAATGATCTAAAATGTAAATCTACCCAATCTCCCGCACACTGTCTCACTCTTCATGAATTTATTAATTAATAAATTCATGAAGAGTGAGATGATTTGAAGATTTCTGCACACTGTCTCACTCTTCATTCATTCATGAATGAATGAATGAATGAAGAGTGAGACAGTGTGCAGGAGTCTTCTTAAACGTTTTCTACTAATTGCTTTTCCTCCTACGCACCTGTCGCCCAGTCAGGTGTGCAGAGTTTGCAGAGTTTGTCCAGCCACAAATCTATCCAAGCTTAAAATGACTTGAATTAGTTATTTTTATCTGGATTTGAGCAGTTTTTACTCGATAAGATTTAATTGTTGATGTGATGCAGAATATTTCACTGGTTTCAAGGTATTTCTTACTGATCATGTGATAATTTTGCTTAAAATAAGAAAATAAACATGAAACATGAATTTGTCAGTAGGGTAATTAAGACAGATAATCTGAATTGAAGTAAGAAATAATTAATTGAAACAAGTCAGAAACGGTTTGAATGAAGTGAAATAATCCAGTTCCATCAAATAAATTGTCTCCACTGATCTAAACGAGTCAAAAGCTATGAAATTCAGATTAATATCCTGAAATCAAGACATTTAACTCATCAAGAAATACATTTTTTGCAGTGTAAACAATTAAAACTAAGCAAGACAAGTTTATAAAGAGACTTTCTGGGCCCCTCACGTCCAAAACTGGCCCTGACAAATGCATTGCAACAACAGTTTCTTTCCCTCTGCCGTTGGACTCATGAACACTTTGTAACACCTGCCACTTTAACAATATATTATATAAGAACAATCTATTTGCACTGCCACATTTGCACTGACTGCCCAACTGTATTTCTGTATATAATCTTAGTCTATCTTAGTCTATTTTATTTTATCTTATTCTTAATCTTATGCATGCCTCTTTTATATAATTTATTATATTTTATTCATTGTTTTATGTTGCACCTTATGCCAAAGCAAGTTCCTATGTTTGTGAATTTTGATCACTGACAATGGCAATAAACCGATTCTGATTCTGAAAAAATATCACTAAGAAGCATTTATTTTGAACAAATGCACACTAATTGTGTTTTTATCCAATTTCAATTCGTTTGTTTGTTTTGACTGTTTAATTTGCACAGATTATTACTTTGACGAGCTCTGGGGACACAGGGTTTAGCAGCATTTCAAACTGCCACCGACTGAGACAGACGAGGTGGGCTGGGCAGTGTGGAGAAAGACTGGATCAGTTTTATTTGAGACAGAACATGATTTCATCTCGATTCAGGTAAACTCAGTATATTTATGTCGCCTTTTTTTTGTTTTACCTTTATTTAACCAGGAAAGTCCCATTGAGATTAAAAACCTCTTTTTCAGGGGAGTTCTGGCCAAGAGGCAGCAAAAGGTTCCAGACATAGACAACAAATAAAATTACATACAATTATAAAAAACAGTTACAATTAAACGAGTTGACCTCAAGTGCTCTCAGTCTTGCCTGAGTCAGCCTTGAAGAGGTAACTAAAGTCATCGCTTCTTCTGAAAGTTCACACTTGGACACTAATGGATGGTGTGTAGTGAAGACTGAATGCAACAATTAATGCACCAGTATTATCAAGCAAACATTTAAACAAATTGAGATTACACTTTGCTTTAATTGGAAAGCTGATTTTTATCTTGTCCCAAAGTCGGTCCAAAGCCTTCAACGATTGTTCACGGACTGAAAACACACCAGATTGCAATTTACCTTTCAGATAAAATTAGTAAAACATAATTGAACAGCTTGTTGACAATTGTTTTTCTTTGGGGAAGACTGACAGCCATTTTGGAGTAAATCTTCCCGACAGTGAGGCATTGTTAAGCTCTGTATTAAGCGAACAATGGAAACCCCATAAACAACAGCAGCTGTTGGACTGGCTGCGACTTCACTCCACAAATTAAGTTGCACACATCGACTCTAAGCTGTTGCCGAAATGGAACAAACTCCATAATATAAATGTAATTGATGTTTTAATTAGTTACCAAATTAACTAAATCAGCAATTCACGGCTTTCCTCTCGGTCTGCGCAATATGGATCCCTCCGGTGCCAAGAGCCGAGCGCAATTTCCTCATAAACGGCTCGCGCTCTCCGTCTCCGAGTGTAATCACAGAACTGGGATGAGCAAATATTCAAATTTCCTCGATTTGTCATGTTTAATAAGTCATATCTTTGGGCCATTTCCAGTGACGATGGGGTAGAGTTGTGTGTTAAACTGTTGCCCACTGGACTGGCTGCAGAGACGGGAGAGTCGCGGCTAAATGGAGTGGAACAGTTCATCTGCGGCGGCGTGATAAAGACAGCCACACCGCGATGAGCCGGGAGCAGATAGAGCGCCTACACGTGTCCACAAAGTCCACTCCGGCGTCTGATATTCTGGAGGGGGTTTACAGCGCTCGAATAAACGCTGCAGAGACGCTTCGATGACATGGGGTTCTTGCAAGATAACGTTTGTTTATGAGCTTTTAACCATGTTTTTACTTATCACTAATGGAGGTTAAGCAGTGTCAACGGTGAGTAATTACATTTTCTCCTCTAAGAGCTCAAACACAACTAAAATGTGAGAGAGTGGCCACAGTCTAATAACAAATATAACAGTATACAACTCTGTAATATTTAACAGTTGTAGAAAACCAGATAAACAACAGGAACACTGCAGCTGCGCTCACATTTGTTACTGATACTTGTTTACTGTTTACTTGTAACTAAACCCCCAATACTGGGGGTTTAGTTACAAGTAGCACGTCCATAACAAAAATAATTTCTCTTTTGGGAATAAATAAAAGTAATTCTGATTCAGATACAGACTTTGGGATCACATTCTGTTGAATCATTACCTTTCTCTCATTAAATAAACAGTTTCTAATTCAGTTTGTTGAGGAAATTAGTTGTTATGGGGTGAGTTGAAGTGTCCTTTTTGCCTCTTTTTGCGACTGTTGCTCTTTTGGAGAGCGAGTGGAGAACGAGGGAAAAGTATTAGGTACATTGATTAGTCAATGTGTATTTATCAAAAACATGCATTAATGCGTTTAATGCATTAAAATGAATAAACAAAAACAAATATATGTTGAGGCGTATGTATCCAATTAAAACGAGGTCAGTGCATATCGTCTTTAGCCTTGATAGAATTGCTAAAAAGTCAGTTTGTCCTGGTACTGGTGTCAGTTTGTTTTGGAGTTTGTCCAGCACATCGTAAAGAAGGTCAGACACATCAGCCTCATCAGACCATGTTCTGAAAGAGGAGTTTTCCTCATAAAGCAGACAATAGGTTTTACCTTACTGTAAAACAAACTGCCAATTAAAATGATTTACTCCAACAGTTATAAGACTGTTAATGTCTCTGTAGCCCTTGTTAGCAGACGTGGAGTCTTTATTTAGTAAGTCTCAAGTCTTTGACTTCAAGTCCAAAGTCAAGTCCCAGGTCTGTGGCTCACAAGTCGCTTCAGTTTTTTCCAACCCACTTATGTCGCACATGGCTATAGTGAACATTTATTTTTTTTAAATATATATTTTTTCACAATGACGGTAAAGTAAGGGTAAGGAACAGATAAATTGGTTAAGTTTAGGACTTTGGGACAGGTAAGCAAACCAGGTGTCAGCAGAACTGGGTTGAGTTGTTGCGTCGAAGTCTAGTCCAAGTTCTCTGCTTTGAGTATCAAACTATTATTATCATATTTTGTTCATATTTTGTGAATGTTTTTCTTGAGTGGGAAGGGACAGTTTGTGCCTAAAAATAATCACTGAAAGTTCATCTAATTATCAACTCTAAAGAGAAAACAATTTTCAAAACATATTCAGTCACAGGGCTCCAAGTCCAAATCAAGGCGGAGTCACTGACCTTCAAGTCCAAGTTAAGTCCCAAGTCATAGTCCATTTTATCAAGTAAAGTCCCAAGTCATGAAAACAGTCTGTCATGTCGGTCTGTCAGTCTCATGTCTGACTCGAGTCCAAGTCACGACTTCCAGGTCCACTCTTCTGCTTGTTCGCTAATCTGCCCTGTAGTGTGTGCTATTGTATGGCTTGTTTTTATTACACCACATGTTTATGAATGCTGCTGAAATGAATCGCCCTTGACCTGACTCTGAATCAAAAGAGCGGTTGCTGTAAACCCACACGAACCTGCCTTTGTCAAATACACACCACAAGTACAAGTACACAACACTAACTGGAGAAACACAGTCCACAACCTAAACTCTACATGACAGATTAGACAACACATTTGACTAAAACGTAGCATTATTATATTTAAGATTTTGCTAAACATTTTGCCTATTTGCCCCTAAAGTTTGTAATGTTTAAGATGTTACTTCCTGTTTGGACATGGGCAGCAATTATGACATAGATAGAGGTAAGTCTACAACTGTTACCTAGCAACTATTTTGAAAATAAGGGCCAAAATCCATATAAGTTACAGAATAGTTATGAATTAACAAATAATAATACCTGATAACAATGTTAGTTTGTTGGCCGACACTTTAAACTGTCAAAAAGTATTGTCAGTTGTCTGTATATTGTCTGTATTTACAATGGCACGTCGCTTTTTGATGACATCACAGAGGGCGTTTTAGAACTCAGCACTAATTCCTATAATTTTACACTTTTATTTTTCAAAATGTCTTCACAAACTGCAGATTCACAAACGTAAAACTGTAATACAATGCCACAGGTGCCCTCCCAAAAAACTAAGTCAGAATTAGACAATTTTTAGAACCTGTCATATAGACTTTAACCTCCCAAAGCTGCTCCATTTCACAATCACGCCTCTCCATCTCTTCTACATAACTTAATCTGTCTCTCCAACCATTGTCTGACGCCTTGATTTTCAACCAGTGCGCAGGGGAACACTAGTGCGCCTTAAAGTTTTGCCAGGTGTGCCTCGAGAAATGTCCAATTTGAGTTAACAGGTTCAGTGCGGATGTAAATAGCTATTTTATCTGTGTGTCTTGAGCAAAAAAAGATGTAAAACCACCACTAATGCTAAATTTAAAGCACCTGACAGTAGCACAAACTTGATTTGGCTCATTATATGCCATATTTTATTAACTAAATGGTCTGAATTGTTAATGTTTTTGTTGTAGGTAATGTGCAGTGGCATCTTTTATACCTAAAAAGTGTGCCGCAGCTTGAAAAAGGTTGAAAAACACTGGTCTGACGTACCTGGGGTGTTGAGGAGGCGGGACTTCCTGCAGTAGTAGGACAGCTCCTGTTCGCAGTGCTCCGATTGGTTGATGACACCCATGAGCTGCTCCTCGTCCGAGCCGTAGTCGAAGTGGGCGGCGTGCTGTGGTTCCCATGGAGACGGGCTCACTCGGGTCAGCTCCGTGTTGTTGTGCTGAACCACCATCCAGGCTCGGTCGTCTGCTCACAGCACACACACACACACAAGTTTAAAAACATGTTGAGAATTACAGGAAGTAAACAACTGATGACATCACACTGGAGAGACAAAGGTTACGCTTGATTTACACAAAATAAACAACTTTTTTTTATCCTTTAAACATTGATTCAACAAAATAAAGGTGTTGACACGTATTCTTATTCGTAAAATAAAAAAAATCTGTGACATTAGAAGAGTTTTGGCTCCGTGTACAGGATGGTTGCTTGGTAATTTCCTAGTGTGATGTCATCATTAACAACTAGGAAGTAAAACAAAAAACCTAAAAAAATAGCTAAACCCTTTGTAAAGCATTTTAACAAAATTTGAAATATATTTATCTTAACTGTATTTTTGTCAAATGAGTGGTTCAACCTGTTAGCGGCACTTTAAGTTTAGGTTAAACTTTATAAATACAACCATATAAAACAAAGACAGGCGTTCAGTGACTCCTCCCTGGGGGCAGGACTCTGACTACTTATGCCTGATGCACACTGACTCCGGTCCGGCTCTGGTTCGGGTCCCGTGCGGGTCCCGCAAGACTTAGAAAGTGCTTAAAATCAATGCTTGCTGTCACACCGACCTCGGAGCTCTGCGGCCGCGGGTCCGGCAGCCGCGCGGGTCTGCGGAAAGAATCCGCAAGAAGTCTATTTTTGCCGGACACCGCAGCGGCCTAGCACGGCTTTCATGTCATTTGATGAGTGTTCTCATGCGAAACCACGTGAATCTACGTGGCTTTCGTCAAAAACGGACCGAAGTGAACCGGAGCTGGTGTGACAGGCAATCTGCAAGTGACCCGCGCGGGTCCCGGACCGCGACCGAACCAGACTCAGTGTACACTAGGCGTTAGAGTAGCATATAAGCCCAAGTTCCCAGACCAGCTCTCTGATTGACAATAACTTTTGGATAAAAGTTGAAACGTCTCGATCTTGTAACAGCGTCCGGATGACAACCCCTGAAACCTTTTCTACGATGAAGCACACCTGGACAAATGAGGGCTTACATCGACGAACCATATAAAAGACAGTCTCAATCAAATGCAAGCAGTTAAAAGATGTCAGACTATGTGGATTTGTCGAGCAATTCAACAAAAGAAAACTGAAATCTGTTGTGTTGTGTTTGACTGCAAGATGAGGGAAGCAGCTCGTGTTCGCTGTGCAGGAAAAGGGAAGGTTCTCCGACGATGCGTTTTGCCTTTGCCAAGACAGAGGTTACAAAGATCACTCGCAGGGAGGGACACTCTTTCCTTCCTGTGATTTTCATTCTTGACAAGTTTCTCGATGTTGTTTTTGCGCTGGACAGTGAGCGAGCCAAACCAGGCGACCAAGTTTAATGAGTATTCTTGGCTTAAGTTTGTTCCTTAGGCCTGTCATAATAATTACTATTCACCTTATTCTGGAAGTTTCTGTGGGCGCCGCCATATTTTTTCCGTTGTAGTTTACACAGGGCAGGCGAGCTCAACAGAAAATAAGTTCTACATGGACTAAAAAGCCGTTTTCAGGCCCCAGGAAATCGATGCATTGTGACTTGTTTTTGCTCGTATACATTAAACATTTTACTCTACTCTATATCTTTATATAACATTTTAGCGGTGAGACTTTTCCCTCGTTCGCCATTTACATGAACGGGGTTCTCATCAAACCGGAAGTGCGTTTATTACAGGAGTGTGAACTGTGGTAAAAAAAAAAAAATTTAAAAGCAAAAGTGACGGAATAAGCTAAATATCAAGTTCAATAAATCAAATGGAACGATACGTTTTTGGGGGTCAACATCAATCGTGGGTACTTTATCTCTGTACTAGTTGGGACAATTTTGCTATTTTTCTGTACTATGATAAGATTTGAGACGTAAACAGTTAAATAAATTACTTGTGACTCATTATACTGTAGATACAACTTCTGTAACATATTTTTACTGGACTGAAGCTCCTGAAGACCTTCCTAGGAAACTTTTTGACTTTCACATAATATATATACAGTGATCCCTCGTTTATCGCGGGAGTTGCGTTCCAAAAATAACACGCAAAAAGTGAAATCCGTGAAGTAGTCACAGCTTTATTTTTTATTATTTTACAATGCAATACTGAACTATGGAATGAAACCAAAAATCAAAATCTGTTTTAAAGCCCAAAATGTGTTTAAAACAATAATTTTAATATAGTAATACAAGGTTGTAAACATTGTCACTCGTGTATTTCACAGTCTGTGCCTCTTGGTCCTGACTCCGCTCCGCTGTAGCCTCTGTTTCTACTGAAGGCGCACGAGAAGAACATTGTTATGGGGAGTTGTTGGCGCTCTTTTGTTTTTCTGAGAAAGAAGATTTTATAAACGGATATGCCACCTTCGATTATATTTGAGAACTAGACAACAGTAAAGCCCCTGAGCCAATCAGGATTCAGAGCACAATGCACTGTAAAAATATCTGCACTGTAAAAAAAAAATCTGTGAAGCAGCGAAGCCGTGAAAGATGAAACGCGATATAGCGAGGGATCACTGTACACCTACCTTTTCCATAACACACATATGAGGATGCTTACTCACAGAAATCTAGCAAATTTGTCAGAATCTAAATGAACAAACAACAAAAATCATTCACTCCATTTATTTTTTAATCTTGGTAAAATATTTAGTTACAATAAATATTAAAAGCCTTTCAATGTCAATTTTTAAACTGCCATGAATTAATAACAGCTTTTAATCTTTTTTTTGTAAATGCCTTGAATGCCTCGCCCTTTTTGCTTTACAATGATAAATCTCAAATCTAAAGAGCACCAGGGTTAAACATATTTGAAAACACTCATGCAGCATTCCAGTAGCTTTACTTTTTTTTAGTAAAAGCAATATTTTTTGATTGAATAACAGCGATCTGTGGTGGTGAAGAGCAGGTTTACCTACAACACACATTCTAGAAAATCCAACATGGAGAACAAGGACATAGCTTTGAAGGTCACACTGATTTCAAAATAAACATCCAGCTAACAAATGTCACTCATGTTTATAGCTCATTTCTTATAATAAAGCTGGATGGATGAATAGGCAGATGATGAGTTCGTGAACCCAATTAAAACAACTCTGAGGTTCAACACTGCCTTTTCTGTTTAGTTATTGCTTTCAAAAATTGTATCTCACTCATATTAACCCCAAAATCAAAATCCACAACCTGTTTTTCAGATTCTACAGGCCAAATTCAATAGACCCTTTCAATGTTTGTAAAACAGCTGTAATCCATTAGCCTGGTACCATTCCATGTGTCAGCACTAGTGTAAGTTCAATGGGAGAGTTAGCGTTGGCCGTCAAACATCTCAAACTATGAAAACCAGGGCTGTTTTGGCGACTGACAATCACTCGACCGTGACATCAGAGCCTCGTGTAGATTGTTACGGTTCATGATTAGCGCCAAAATGTGCAAAAATGCTAACAACCTGGTAATAAACATTTCTGAAATTTAACGTTATAGTGGACAATAACACACTTAAAACACAACAGGTGACAGTTTGACAATGACATTCATGTTTTGTTTCAAGCGCCACAAATTTACCGGAATAAGTGAAGTTATAACATATAAAGAACTGCGCTGTCAACAAACAACACAATTACAGTTTTGCATTTTGCTGCTCCGTTAAGGGAAAAAATATTATGCATTTTTCATATTATTAACCTTTAAACATGCTCTTGAGTGCCTTATGTTTCTGAAATAATAAATGTTTATTATGGGCTTAAAGTGCGTATGACAGGTTTTTAGGATTTTCTAATTGTGACTTTATTCAGTGTATTAATACCTCTTGTGAATATAAATCGTAGTTTTGCACCAATCGGGTCGCTATTTGTGGAGAAAAGTTGAAAAATCTGTTGAAAATTACAGGAAGTAAACAAACTGATGACATCACGCTGGGGAGACAAAGGTCAGGCATAATTTACACAAAAGAAACTACTTTTTTGACCCTTTAAACATTAATTCAACAAAATAAAGGCGTTCAAATGCATTTCTCTTTCTCAAATTAACAAAATCTGTGACATTAGATGAGTTCTGGTGCAGTGTACAGGATGGTTTTTTGGTAATTTCCTAGTGTGATGTCATACTTTACAACCAGGAAATACAATTAAAAACCTAAAATAATAGCTAAACTGTGGTAAATGTGTATAGATTTTAGTAGAAATTGAAATATATTTGTTTTAGCTGCATTTTAGTTAAATGAGTAGTTCAACCTGTCATAGGCACTTTAATTAAATAATTAATTTGCTGTATGCAATGACACTTACTGAGTGCATCCAGCCAGCAGATAGCGCCTAGCACTTACACAATTTAGTTATGTTAGCGCTTTAAGACACACAGCGTTCAGCCTAGCCGTAGCAGTGATTGCGTTTAGAGGCAGAAATGCTCAGAACAAGTCTGGCCATGATTTAAGGACTTAAAACAGCAGAACATTCTCGGATATGTGATATAAATGATCTGAAATTACTGACTGATGTAGTTCAGCGGGAAGTGTGTTTGACGCTCGGAGGGGAGAGGATTTTCTAATGAACATTCCTCAAAACAGCGTGACTCCAACTGAATGCAACTCCAGGTATGTTTTTGATAACAGAACACTGTTAGAACATGGTTAAATGCTCAAAAATATCAGTCCAGAATATGTGTCCTTTAAAATGAAAGAATAGAATGAAAACGCAAGAACCAGGCTGTGTTTGCATCCTGGTACCTGTAAGGGCCTATAATGATGGGGCATATTTACAAGAAGACAGAATGACAGAATGAATCCAAATATAATGATGGAGCAGTTAAAATGAATATTCTAGTCTAGTTCACTTAGAGTGACTTACAGGTTCATCACTTGTGTATTTACCTTTGACAAATTGCTCATGAGATTATCATGTGATCAGTTGGAACATTTCACTTTTGCCCTCCGTCTGGGAGAACGACATTACAACACTGTCAAATGCATGTTCAAAGGTTTCAGCCTCCAGCAAGGACTTTTTCCCATTAAAAAGATATCATATTCTGTTTTAAACTGTTGATCAGATTTCTGTGTTAGTGTCTGTGTAACTGTCAGATTACAGATTGGTTGACCCGGTTTATGGTTCATATATGGTTCCAAATGAAACAAAACAGGCACAAATTTAATTATTATGCACTTATTATGCAAAGTCGACTTTGAGGAGCTTTTAACCATATTATAATTGCTCCCCCTTGTCATTAAACCACTCGACGTTGTATTTTAAGTGATTCATGCATATTTGAGTAATCTTTATTCTCCTGTGGACAACACTCCATTACTCCGTCCGTCCAGGTTTCATCACTCCCCAGATTCCATCCGCAGTTTTATTTTCTTAAACGGTGACACGTGTAGGATTCGTTAGTGTCGAGCGAATGGTAAACATTCAGCTCTTCATTGTGAACTGCAGCTCTCAAAAGTCAACGTAACATAAAGCAGGCGGCGCAAATCAGCAGTTTTTAGATCAATATTGTAATTTAAAACTTCCAAATAACATTATGATCCATAGATTAGAACTATGTGTAAGACAAAACCACAATAGTTATTCTAATTGCTAAAAGGATCCAAGTTCCCATTTTAAATAAACCCAGGAGCATCAACATTTGAGAGAAAACTGAAATCTGAACTGCTAAACAAAAATGAATTTGAGAACATATTTGTAGAGGTCTAAACTACAGGGTCTCCACATTTTTTTTACAGAATAAGACTGGCTTATTTGTTTTGTTGTTGTCGTTTTTTTGCGGAAATTCAAATTGCAATTTCGATTTGATTGCAATGCGCAGTATCTTGCAGCCCTTGAAAGTGGTTCCATTATTCAACCCCAAAAGACATTATTCTTTTGAAAGAACTTTAATTAAGCTGAAGATGTCCCACCGGTGGTACACTGGGCTTTTTCTTTATTTATTTCATTTTGTCCACAATCTGAGAAAGGAAACTATCAAGCTAGTACAGATGTTAGGTATAAAAAGAAAGCTGTAACTCTCTTATTTATAGTCAAAACAACCATTCTGGGATGAATCAGGGTCAGTTTGTTCTCCAAAACCACAAACAAAAAAAGCCCTAAAATTTTACTTTTATATGGATTCTGCCTGGACTTTTTTTTTTTTGTACTCTATTACAAGACTCTAAAACTAATTTTTAGTGAAATTAGCTTCAGCTTTTAGAAAGGAGTTGTCAAAACCAACAAAAGCCCAAACTAGTGCCGATGAGGCCTCACCTCCAGACACCCGCTACTCATTCACAAATTTAACTAAGAGACTTTAAATTTTGGCTTTCCTCTTTGCTTAGCTTGTTTCCATTTGTAATTAGAGTAAACCAGACACCAGAGACCAAAACTACAGAGTCTCAGCTTCACAAAGAGCCCAGACATTTGTTTGTGCTCCAAATCGTTCAAGATTAAGACGAATTTTCGCCAGACGTTTTAGGAAAAATAAGCCTTCACTTTAAGGGGTTAAGCCAGTGTTTTTCAACCTTTTCTGAGTCGCGGCACATTTTTTGGGTTTGAAAGATACCACAGAACACCAACTAGTATTAAAACATGACCAAATGAGACCATTTAGTAAAAAAGTACGGTACATAATGAGGCAAAAAATGTCTGTGCCCTTTGTCTAATTCTTTAAAAAAAAAAGTTTTTTTCCCCATTTTGGGACAAATAAAGGATCTCTTATCTTATCTTAAATTTGACAAAAGTGATGGTTTTGCTCTTGTTTGATGCAGAAGTTGTTCAAGGCGCTCCCAACGTCAAATTAGTCAATTACATACTTATTTATTAATATATTGACTCACACTAGACATTTTTCAAGGCACACCTGATAAAACTTCAAGGCGCACTAGTGTTCCCCGGCGTCCTGGATGAAAATCAAGGCTTTAAGCCGTGTTTTTGCTGCTTTAAGTCGTCTTTTTGTCATTTAATGTAGCGATTTGTTGATTTTAGACCAGTTTTTGATGCTTTAAGCCAGTGTTTTTCAACTTTTTCTGAGTCGCGGCACACTTTTTGGGTTTGAAAGATACCACAGAACACCAACTACTTTTAAAACATGACCAAATGAGACCATTTAGTAAAAAAGTACGGTACATAATGAGGTAAAAAATGTCTGTGCCCTTTGTCTAGTTCTTTAAATTTAACAATAGTGATGGTTTTGCTCTTGTTTGATGTAGAAGTTGTTCAAGGCGCTCCAAATGTCAAATTAGTCAATTACGTTCTCATTTATTGATATATTGACTCACATTGGACATTTTTTCAAGGCACACCTGATAAAACTTCAAGGCACACTAGTGTTCCCGGCACACTGGTTGAAAATCGTGTTTTTGCTGCTTTAAGTCGTCTTTTTGCCATTTTATGTAGCGTTTATGTTTATTTTAGACCAGTTTTTGACACTTTAAGCCAAGTTTTTTGCTGCTTTAAGTTGTCTTTTTGTCATTTAATGTAGCGTTTTTGTGCATTTTTGGCCAGTTTTTGATGCTTTAAGCCAAGTTTTTGCTGCTTTAAGTCGTCTTTTTGCCATTTTTTGTAGCGTTTTTGTGGATTTTAGACCAGTTTTTGATGCTTTAAGCCAAGTTTTTGCTGCTTTAAGTCGTCTTTGTGTCATTTAATGTAGCGTTTTTGTGGATTTTAGACCAGTTTTTGACGCTTTAAGCCAAGTTTTTGCTGCTTTAAGTCGTCTTTTTGTCATTTAATGTAGCCTTATTGTGGATTTTAGACCAGTTTTTGACGCTTTAAGCCAAGTTTTTGCTGCTTTAAGTCGTCTTTTTGTCATTTAATGTAGCGTTTTTGTGGATTTTAGACCAGTTTTTGATGCTTTAAGCCAGTGTTTTTCAACTTAAAACTTCAAGGCACACTAGTGTTCCCCGGCACACTGGTTGAAAATCATGTTTTTGCTGCTTTAAGTCGTCTTTTTGCCATTTTATGTAGCGTTTTTGTGGATTTTAGACCAGTTTTTGATGCTTTAAGCCAAGTTTTTGCTGCTTTAAGTCATCTTTTTGTCATTTAATGTAGCGTTTTTGTGGATTTTAGACCAGTTTTTGACGCTTTAAGCCAAGTTTTTGCTGCTTTAAGTCGTCTTTTTGTCATTTAATGTAGCGTTTTTGTGGATTTTAGACCAGTTTTTGACACTTTAAGCCAAGTTTTTGCTGCTTTAAGTCGTCTTTTTGTCATTTAATGTAGCGTTTTTGTGGATTTTAGACCAGTTTTTGACACTTTAAGCCAAGTTTTTGCTGCTTTAAGTCGTGTTTTTGTCATTTAATGTAGCGTTTTTGTGGATTTTAGACCAGTTTTTGACACTTTAAGCCAAGTTTTTGCTGCTTTAAGTCGTCTTTTTGTCATTTAATGTAGCGTTTTTGTGGATTTTAGACCAGTTTTTGATGCTTTAAGCCAGTGTTTTTCAACTTAAAACTTCAAGGCACACTAGTGTTCCCCGGCACACTGGTTGAAAATCAAGGGGTTAAAGCCATAAGATTAATTTGATACGTTTGTGGAGCCAATCCCTTACAAAGAACGCTCTGAAATCAATCAAATTCTAGAGCGTGAACGCATCCTTTTGTCTGATTGTCTGCGCGGAAGCCTGTCTCACCTGTCATGTTGCAGAAGACCAGCTGAGGTCTGATGGGTCCGCTGCCGTCCACGTCGATGTAGTAATGTCCCGTGGCGTTCCCCCGGTGTTTGTAGGCCTCACACGACTGTTCGTACGCCGCTGCGGAGGACAAGACAATCAAACTCCACTTTACATATTCACCACAAATAATCATCCGGCTAATAACGACTTTCTGTTGAGTGAACAGCCGCAATCTCAAATAAATATGGAAGCTAAATTAAAACACTCTCAGGAGGATAGGTTTATTGTTGCATATGAAGCCAATCAATAGTTAATTAAACGCATCATAAATGTCACAGATACACGGCGCGTTCTCCGGTCGTACGCGCAAATATAGAGCGGGACCTGAATAATTTTTAACATAACATGATCAAGGTTATTGGTGTAATATTTTACCGGAAAGAATAAAAAAGTAGTGGAAGTGGGATGACATAAATCGTAAAGTATTTGAATTTTGTGTCAGGATTTTAGAGTCTTAGAGGACACCAGAGTGAAACATTTTTATTAGAAGTGATGGAAATGTGAGCGCTGAGATTACGTTTTGTTTTAAAGACACATGGATAAAGAGTCAGATAAATAAACTTGCTTCTCATGCATAATTTTAAGTTTGGTACTTTTAAGGAAAAATATTCTGCATTTTTCATATTGCTGTTAGCCTTTAAACATGCTCTGAGTGCCTTCAATTTGCAAAATACAAAAAAAAAAAAAAGTTTCTTATTCATTCTATGACCTGTTTCATCAGTCACTATGAAATTACACTTACTGAGTGCATCCAGCGCAATATACAATCTAATGAAGTTAGGGCTGAAAAGACATCATTGTGCAGATTTGCTGCAGCTGTTATCGTGTTTAGAGGCAGAAATGCTCAGAACAAGCTTAGCAATGATTTAAGAACTACAACAGTGGAAAACAGTGGAATATTCTCTGATAAGTGACGTATAAAGTGTGAAAATACGTCTGAAAATCCCGGAAGTTCAGCAGGAAGTGTGTTTGACGGTCGGAGGGGGGAGGATTTTCTGATAAACAATCCTCAAAACAGCGTAAATGCAACTGAATGCTACTCCAGGTGTGTTTTTGATGACGGAACATTGTCAGAACATGGTTTAAAGCTATAAAGCTATAAAGCCATAAAGCTATACACTGTAGCAGAATATATGTCCTTTAAATCTCTCATTCTTATGTTGAAACATGACAGAAAAACAACCATAAATGCACCATCAGCAGAAGTGGCGTTTGATGCTCATGCCATCAATCACTTTATTTCAGAACTCCAGAGCCAGTCCCTTGTATTTTTCCCCATAAACCAATTTGAGTGACGTCACATTCTCACTGACCGACTGTGGCAAAACACTTTCAAGTTAACAGCTGTTTCTCTCGTCTAGAGCTGTGGACACATTTTCAGCCTGATTTTCCTCTGATTATCCCTTGTGCCTTGTCACCCTGTCATCTCTAGTTGAAGACAGTAGCATCTGCTTCAGTGTGGTAACATGGAGCTGTTCTGACTGGAGTTGTATCTGAATCGCAAAATGTGCATCACAAAAAGACACGACTAGACTTCAGCAGTAGTTCATTCAAACATCTTTGAATCATTAATCAGATTTTGGACGCTCTCTGGTAGTTTACAGTTAACTGACACTATCGTACACACTGAACTCTGCGGCCAATGGAAAGGAGCGAAACAACGTAAACATTGTCTGGGCTAAAACGTAGTATTTTCGTCTTTTCAGAAGCGCGCGATGCACATACAATGACAACAGTGGTGATATTGAAGCCTAAACATCAAATGTATGATGCAAAAAATACAGACATTACTTTTACACTTCCAACCAAAGCTGAAGAGCATCAATCATAAATCATGGCACTCGATGTTAATCACACCTCCTCGTCTTTTCCTCTGTGTCTGACTCATCTGTTTGGACGCGGCTCCAAATGACACAGGTTTCCTCCGATAAAATCCACAGGAAATATGTCCAACTTCTTCACTTCTGTCGGCGCTTTTAATGTGCATTTGAGATAATCCTGAGAGAGTTAGCATTCAGCTAGCACCACAACTTTGAATTGTTTTGGGTTGACAAGTCATCCGTTTGCTGACAGGACTAAGGATGCACGATACTGGCGTCAAATATTGGTGTCAATATGGAAAAAATAGCTGAATTGGATATCGACTTCAGAATATCGATTCAACTGATATCCTGGTTGGGCCTTTAAATTGATTTATTAAAATTATTTACAGGCCTCTGTTGGTCCAGAGCATTTCATGATATTTGAGGCTTTGTTTACATAAAGTGGTTCTGTCGTTAGTTGAAGGATAAAGATAGTTGCACAATCCATTTGGATTAGTCATAAATTATTCTTGTTTTAAGAAAATAAATGCTATTTTCAGTCTGTGCAGAGGTATGCAGAGGTAGGATTTTGCCCATGTATTGAAATCGGTATCGGATCTGAAAAGCTGGATTGGTGCGTCCCTAGTCAGGACAGTCTCACATTACAGGGCCACACAGGACGGGTTACAAGCGCAAAAGTGGCATGTGGCTGTGCTCTTTATTTATATATCTTTTAGACACCCGTGAATGCCAATTTGACCTAAAAAAAAATCACAAGTTACAAATAATCAAGTGAGTTTCTGCTGGCACCAACCCATCGAGCACATTTAGGTGAGATCAGAGCCTCCTTAAGGCTTATTGTTGAACGCTTTTTATAAAACTCAAGTTGAGATTTCTGATGTTGTGCTTCTGATTCTTATCTTATCAATCTAGTTAGGCCTGTCACAATAACAATTTGATTTTTGAGCTATTGCTACAGAAAAAAAATCACAATTAACAATACCATTGAATCTACACACAATAATAATAATAAAGCAGGATTATCCCCTTTTTTAAACATAAATTATTGTCAAATTGCAACAAATAATCAGCAAAATTAAACATGTAAAAATGTTTTCTATTCTCCACAGCACAAATAGTATTATAATACAGAAACATAACTATAACCTTACCACAAGAGCTAAGAAAACAAAAACAAAACACAGTAATTATGACAGGCCTAAATCTAGTAACACTAAACATAATTTCTTGTATGTTACTGTTGATGAGATAAGATAAATGTTTATATACTTTAACAAAATTCCTTTTTCAATTTGTGTTTAATTCAGTTCATGGAGAAAAGTTGTCCAGAAATAGAAGATATAACTATCAAAGCTATTTTGACATGTTTTTAAATGTGTTTTTATGTGTTTTATGTGTCTACTGTTGTTTTGTCACTTGTCAAATAATGCAGTGTGAAAAAGAAATCTGAGGTTAAGCAAGTTTTGAAACGACGCGGCCTTCTCCGTGCACCCAACATAAAACCGTAATGTCAGGTTAGCTTTGTTGTCCATAAAATATGCACCCATTCCCTTGAACTTTATTAAATTAAATGTGTAAATGTGCAAGAGGCGGGCGATGATAGCGCCGGCATAATCAGCAGAAGATGGCGTCCTCTGTATTTCTGTCACGAGCTGAACTTTTTCAATTATTAAACGTATTTGATAATGGAGCTCAGATAAGGTCTTGTTTTTTCACAGATCATTCTCATTACGGAATTATAATGAGGTAATTAGAGAGTTTCATGCAGCCAGCAGGTTTAATGTCAGGTTAGCCTCATGTTTAATGCAACACGGCAGGATTGTTTCAAAAAAGAACACAGAGCAATTGTTTATTTATTTCAAACTTTAGCCAGGTTTCACGCTCACTACTCTGTCTCGCTCGGTGTTATTCTCGTGTCTGGATGGTCTGCTCTATATTGTCCCGTTAAAGGTGCACAATAAAAAAACCTGTCCTCGAATAAATGCAAGATAGATTCATGCCCCGTCGGTGGACATGGACGTATCAACATTGAGCAGGTGTTTTTATGCCTTTCTGTGTTGTGGGAGCTGTATTTCTGTCAGACAGGAAAAGGAAAAACATGGACAATTTAAAGGGGCTGGCTGGATCTGAGCTTTAGGGAGAGATGAGTCTGTGTATGAGGCAAAATATACAGGCCATCATCTCCAAGAACCGCCTCTGTGTGGGACTGTGGCTGCTCAGGAAAGAGAGATTTAGGAGATGTTTTAGCCCAGCAGCAATTAGGCTGCAAAATAATGACATGTGGCCCGAGATACAGAGAAAGGGACTTTAAACTTTACAGACTTTGTCCCCTGTCGTTTTTAATGTTATTTATTTTATTGTTTAATATTGTACTAACACCTATATTTCTTAAACTGTGTAAATCAGCAACTGAACGCGTGATGTTCCGTACTAGGGATGAATGAAGGAGATCTACACCCTGAAAGAAAAGTCAGTGCACCTTTAAAGGAAAAATATTCAGCATTTTTCATATTATTAGCCTTTAATCGTGCTCTTGGCTATCTTAAATTTGCCGTCCCATGTTTTGAAACAAAAAAATGTATTATGGACTAAATTAAAGGATTTGTTTGCTGTCTGAAATGGCACTTACTTAGTGTATCAAGCCAGCAGATGGCGCCTAGCACTTACACAATTTAGTGTCATTATAATTTCTCGCTTTAAGAGACACGAGATGCTTTAAGACAGGCATGTCCAAACTCAGGCCCGGGGGCCAAATGCGGCCCTCAGACCAATTTTTCTTGGCCCTTAGGCTTCCTGGTGAACTGGCCCACATTGTCCTGATAAGTACTATTTACAGCACATTTCAGATTTTCTACAATTCCAACCTAAATAACTAACATTTGGTGCAATACAGACCTGATATTAAGGCACTGAGACTGAATGTAGATGTGGTGGCTCTTCAAACATCAGATAAATGCAGCTTTTTTTAACGTTTTGCGATTGATTTGTGGCCCTCCGCTTGGTCTATATTTCAATATGTGGCCCTCGATGGAAAACGTTTGGACACCCCTGCTTTAAGAGATGCGGTTAGCAGTAGCAGTTATCGTGTTCAGAGGCAGAAATGCTCAGAACGAGTCTGTGATGATTTAAGGACTGATAATGAGGTGACGTGTGTGATCTGAAAAAACGTCACGGATCGAGGGAGTTCAGCAGGAAGTGTAGTTGTTGAAGAGGATTTTCAAACCAACACACCAACACAAATGGCGTGAATGCAGCTGAATGCATCTCCAGGTGTGATTTTGATGACGGAACATTGTTGGAACACAGTTAAAAGCTCAAAACAGTCGCTGCAGAATGTGTCCTTTAAACTAAATGTGCACCGTCGGCAAATCCTCCAGCTAGGTATTTCTCACCAGGAAACATCTGAAGAGGTGCCATCAGAAGGAAAACCTGTCCAAAGACTGTAAATCAGCCAGAAAGACTCGTCACACAACATCACATGACTTTTCTGAAGACGACTTCAGAAAGCAGCCATCAAACATGTCAAGAGTCCTTTACAAACAGAGCACAGGGATCTGTGGGTGCCGGCTGCAGCTCGGCTCTTCAGGAAAAAATGTCAATGAAGTCTGCGGCACTTCAGTATTTTACAGAGCAGTAGTTAAAACTCAAAGCTTATAGAAGAAATAAAAGTCTTCGCACATGCTGCAAAATAAACATGTGACGGTGCATGTGGAGCACATGGAGTTTAATGCAAGAGTCGGCTGCAGTCTCTTCCTCTGGACCAAGGCTATTCAACTGTATTTGACAGAAGGCCAGGTTTTTCATACGGTTTTGTCCTCGGGACCAGAAACAGGTTAAATGCTTTGAAATACTTGTACGAAAAGCTAAAACAACATCTACAGAACTGAACCAGGACTAAACCAAGTGTAAATCAGGGCTGAACCAGGTGTAAACAGGTAAAGATCTATGGTGTGAAAGTTAAAAAAAAAGACCAAATCAATCTTTTTGCAAAATCTCCCCATTGTTGTTTGTCAAACCTTAAAGCAGTGACGCACCAAGGAATTTGGGGGCCCAAGGAAAAATTAAGTCCAGGCCCATCCTTATCAAGTGTGATTTTCTGTAACTTTTCTGTTGTGTCTATAGAATTGTTCTTGACGCAGCTTTTGGTTTTTGTTGTTTTTGTTTTGTTTGTATTCAACATGTGGTGGCCAGACAAGTTCATAAATTCAGGGTGAAAAGTGAACTATTGGACAATTCAAATTCATATGTGCCATCGCTTAAATCAGGCATGTCCAAACTCAGGCCCGGGGGCCAAATGCGGCCCTCAGACCAATTTTTCTTGGCCCTTAGGCTTCCTGGTGAACTGGCCCACATTGTCCTGATAAGTACTATTTACAGCACATTTCAGATTTTCTACAATTCCAACCTAAATAACTAACATTTTGGTGCAATACAGACCTGATATTAAGGCACTGAGACTGAATGTAGATGTGGTGGAGCTTAAAACATCAGATAAATGCAGCTTTTTTTAACATTTCGTGATTGATTTGTGGCCCTCCGCTTGGTCTATATTTCAATATGTGGCCCTCGATAGAAAAAGTTTGGACACCCCTGGTCTAAATATTCTAAACAGCTTTAAACAGGGGGTTGGGGTTAGAAGAATATTGAAGAAATCAGACCACATTTCCAGTTTGTTGGTGCATTTTAACACATCTGATTTAAATACATGCATGGTCTATAATGCTATATTTTATTTACTATTTAGCTTTAATAGGAGGGTGGCTTGGGCAGAATTAACACATGTGACAATCCCAGACTATTTTGTTGGTCTTTTTCTTGTTTAAAAGTGAACTGAACCACTTTATTGTGATATTGAGAGTAGAGCTTTCACATACGATTATTTTAGCGGTCGACTAGTTCTATTAAAGGCCAGTGCAAAGAGGTGAAGGCTTCTAGGTGGAGAATATAAATTAAGTGTTCTTTTTTGACATTTTGATGTAATAATGTCACTGTCTATTATGATCAGGAAGCACATCTTATTGGGGGCCCCTTTAGTTTCGGGGTCAATTGTGGCCTGTTGCCTAAAACAGTGGCTCCCAAACTTTTCGGACCCTCAAAAACAGCCATGTAACTGACTCGGGACCCCCAGCACGAAATGAAAATAAAGTGTTAAAGCATGTTATATCAGCTTTAATGTTGTTTGTTTCAATAGTTAAGGGTCTTTTTGAACACCTATTTAATGAAAAGATACTGTTTTTAATGAAAAATCGAGTAAACACAGTGTCATATTTATCAAAACCATATCTTGAAATCATCTCGGGCCCCCAGCTCATCCCTCCCGACCCCCACACTTTGGGAACCACAGGCCTAAACGTAAGTCCGCTACTCATTTAATGTAGTTCAAAATGTAATGTAATGTCCAAAATGTAGTTCAAATACACATATTTCAAAATTAGCTCAAATTCTTTACACATTTTACACCAGTTTCGCAATTTTTAGCTTTGTAATTTTACTTCCTGGTTGTAAATGATGACATCACACTAGGAAATTACCATAGCAACAACACTGTACACTGGGCCAAAACTCATCTAATGTCGCGTTTTTTTTATTTGACAAATAAAAATAAATGTGAACACCTTTATTTAGTTGAATTCATGTTTAAAGGATCAAAAAAGTAGTTCCTTTTGTGTAAATTATGCATAACCTTTGTCTCCCCAGTGTGATGTCATCAGTTTGTTCACTTCCTGTATTTTTCAACAGATTTTTCAACTTTTCTCCACAAACAGCGACCTGATTGACGTAAAACTATCATTTCTATTTACAACAGATATTAACACACTAAATAAAGTCAAAATAATAAAATCATAGAAACCTGTCATACGCACTTTAAAGCAAAGCACATTAACCTCTCAGTTACCTCCACACTTCACTAAACATGCACCGGGCCAGTTTGGGGATTCACAGCTTCTAATGTGCCTTTAAAGTGTATTTGAGCACACATTTGACTTAGTTCAGAATCAGAATCAGAATCAGAAATTGTTTATTGCCATTGTCAGTGAAATTCACAAACGTAGGAACTTGCTTCGGCGTAGGTGCAACATAAAGCAAAGGATAAAATATAAAAAATATATAAAAAGGCATGCATAAAATTAAGAATAAAATAGACTAAGATAGACTATATACAGAATGTACAGTTGGCAGATAGTGCAATGTGCAAATGAGTAGTGCAAATAGATTGTTCTTAAATAGTATTATTGTTGAAGTGACAGGTGTTACAAAGTGTTCATGAGTCCAACGGCAGAGGGAAAGAAACTGTTCTTGTGGCGGGAGGTTCTGGTCCGGATGGACCGTAGCCTACCTGCCCGAGGGGAGTGGCTCAAATAGTCCGTGTCCAGGGTGAGAAGGGTCAGCTGTGATCCGACCTGCTCGTCCCGAGTCCCGGAGGCATTACAGGTCCTGGACAGATGGAAGGCTGCAGCCGATCACCTTCTCAGCAGGCGCACAATGCGCTGTAGTCTCTGTTTGTCCCTGGCTGTGGCTCCAGCGCATCACACGGTGATGGAGGAGGTGAGGATGGACTCGATGATGGCCGTGTAGAACTGCACCATCATCTGCGCGCCGGCAGCTTGGCTTTCCTCAGCTGCCGCAGGAAGTACATCCTCTGCTGGGCCTTCTTGATGATGGAGCTGATGGTCGGCTCCCACTTGAGGTCCTGAGTGATGGTGGTGCCAAGGAAGCGGAAAGAGTCTACGGTGGTGATGGGAGAGTCTGTCAGGGCAAGGGGGCAGGGGGCTGAGACTTTCCTGAAGTCCACGATCATCTCCACTGTCTTCTGGGCGTTGAGCTCCAGGTTGTTGGTGCTGCACCAGGACACCAGCCGATCCACCTCCCTCCTGTAGACAGACTCATCGCCGTCCGAGATGAGTCCGATGAGGTGGTGTCGTCTGCAAACTTGATCAGTTTTACAGAGTCGTGGCTGGAGTTGCAGCAGTTGGTGTACAGGGAGAAGAGCAGAGGAGAAAGTACACAGCCCTGTGGAGTTCCTGTGTTGATAGTCCGAGTCTCTGAGACATTCTTCCCCAGCCTTACGCACTGCCTCTGGTCCATCAGGAAGTCAGTGATCCACCTGCAGATGGAGTCAGGCACGTGGAGCTGAGAGAGCTTGTCCTGAGCAGAGCAGGGATGATGGTGTTGAATGCAGAGCTGAAGTCCACAAACAGGACCCTGGCGTAGGTTCCCGGAGTCCAGATGCTTCAGGATGAAGTGGAGGGCCAGGTTGATGGCGCTGCTCTACAGATCTGTTGGCTCTGTAGGCGAACTGCTGTGGGTCCAGGGCGGAGGAGGTGAAGGACTTGAGATGGGGCAGGACCAGGCGCTCAAGGACTTCATGGCGACAGGCGTCAGCGCCACAGGCCTGAAGTCATTAAGTCCAGTGATCCGGGGCTTCTTGGGAACAGGGCGATGATGGGCGACTTGAAGCAGGCTGGGACATGGGATGCCTCCAGGGAGGTGTTAAAAATGTCTGTGAAGACAGGAGTCAGCTCGTCCGCACAGTGTCTCAGGGTGGCGGGGAGACACCGTCTGGTCCAGCAGCTTTCCGGGGTTGGACTTCGAAACTGTTTCCTTACATTGTCCTGTGTAGTGAAAGGCCAGTGGGGAGGTGGGGGACCTGGGGTGTGATTGGCAGAAATGTCTCATTGTAGTGAGATAGGTGGGGAGGGGGTTGAGATTTCAATCGTGAATAGAAGGAGGCGAGCTGTTCAGCGAGTTTCTGGTCACAGCAGCATGGGGGCTTTGGGCTTGTAGTTGGTGATCTGCCTAAGTCCCCTCCAAACCGCTGAGGCGTTGTTAGCAGAGAAAGACTGCTTTAGGCGCGTGTTGTACAGAGATCTAGCTCTTGACACCTCCCTGCTAAATCTGTACTTAGCACCTTTGTAGCTCTCTCTGTCCCCTGCTCTGAAAGCTGCCTCCTTCTGCTGCCTGAGCTGCCTCAGTTTGGGTGTGAACCAGGGCTTGTCATTGTTATAAATCACCCTGGTGCGTGTGGGGATGATACTGTCCTCACAGAACTGGATGTATGACGTCACAGTGTCCGTGTACTCATCCAAACCATCCGTGGCAGTTTTGAACACATCCCAGTCTGTAATGTCCAAACACGCGCGTAGTTCCTCCACTGCCTCGCTGGTCCACTTCTTAGAAGTCCTCACTACAGGTTTGGAGAGCTTCAGCCTCTGTCTGTACGTGGGGATCAGGTGGATCATGGCGTGATCTGAGAGCCCTAGGGCAGCGCGAGGAACCGCGCGGAAGGACCCACTCACTGTAGTGTAACAATGATCCAGCGTGTTCTGCTCATCCAGCGTGTTCTGCTCAACGCACAAAAACAAACAACATAGAGCGCACCAAAACGCCAGGGCATCCGTCAGCGGCGCCATCTTGGATTACAAACAGGACTGTGATTGACAGGCGTGTTGAAACGTAAAGCTCCGTGTTCTGCTCTCCCTGTTGTACCTTCCACACAAATGACTTCAAACCATGCATTTATTACCAGTAAGTGTTTCTTATTGCTTCAGATAACAAATGCCTCACCGTCTGCAGGGACTTGGGGCTATTTTATTTTTCAAGGAGACTTAGAGAAGAAAAAAACACTGCCTTTTATATAAAATGGGAGTAAAAAATAAATGTGAGGGAACAAAGAGGTGGGTTTTGCAAAAGATGAAAGCTACAATTTTCACCCGATTTTCCACTTCAAACCGCGCAGAGAGGGGGGCGCTTACTGGGCCAAATTGGAAGTTAAAGGTGCACTATGTAACTTTCTGGTGGATGAGGGGTGTAGCTGAAATTGCAGAAAGAGAAGGGATGTTATATTCATGAATGGTTTAAGAGGCGCTTGATTGAGAGATACAATAAGGAAAAGGTAAAATAAATAACAATCTTAAATAAGTTCCAGTGTTTAAGGACAAATATTATGCTAAATTGACTTTGTTGCGCTTTTAACCATGTTCTAACATCTAGCATTTGGTTTGATTCACGTTTGTTTGTTTGATGCTGGTTTGTAAATCTCTCACTGTGTCCTGAACTCCTTCATGTGTGACGTAGATGAAGCTGATGTCATTTATCCCAGAATCCTTTGCGGTTTTAAGTCCTTAAATCATGGTTAGACTCGCTCTGAACATTTCTTTCGTCTAATCACAATGATTACATAATTACTACGTCAGATCCAATTTTTACTGCAATGCATTGTGGGTATATATTTACATGTGTGTAATTGCCTCTACAGCCAGTAGATGGAGCCACAGCTAAGTCAAAATGGCATCTCCCAACGCAGTGATAAAGTTCTAAAACATGAACTTTTCAAATTGAAGACACTCAAGAGCAGGTTTAAAGGCTAAAAACAATGCAAAAAAATGCATAATATTTGTCCTTTAATGGGTGCTTGGATCAAGTCATATTTGTCTAGGTTTGAGTCTTTTTTTTTTACTGTTTTAAAGTACAATTTGCCGCTAAAACAAGACGGTTGTGCCTTCGTTCAAGCGTGTGTTCAAGGGAGAAAATGCTATTTCTTTCAATTGTTTTTTTTTTCTCTTTCTTTTGTAGTTTACATATATTTAAAAACACTCACACAGACAAAAAACAACGGGACAGAAAAATAAGTGAAAAAGGAAATTACAGCATATCAAATCCTACATCTAAGTCCTATTTAGTCCAGTGTCTACTAAATATTTCCAATTTCAATGTCCTTTCATTTGTCTTATGTCCAGTACTATGTCAGTCCAGTTTGTGTCATCCATCCTTTGGTAACGGCCTTCTTAATGCTTGTATTTTTATTAAAACACCACATTTATGCTTGTCTCATTGTCAATATTATTCTAAGAGAGTCAAAATATACTCAGATCGAGATAATTACAACTCATAAACACTTCTTCACTTATTATCTTATTTAAAAGTGTCACTTATTTCAGTGTAGGTTATATTTTGTGGTTGCATTTAGCATAAGGGCAATTTCAACCACAATTACCATCTCGATATATGTTTTTGCATCATCTCAATAACAATATTCAGATAATATTTGAACAATGCATCAGGAATGTGCTACAGTTAGTCTGTAAATGTGTTGAGGTTTATCCATCGCACAAAACACCACAGAATGATCCACAAAGGGGCAGAAATATCACTTTATACTGTTGTTTGAGATTACACTTGAGGTTTTACTTTCTTTTTGAGCTAATTTTTCTTGTTTAAATTATAGACGATTTACACGATCTAAAAAATGTGCAAATCTCAAGGACAACAACTACGAAATCATGCATTTTTATAATATAAGTCGCACCTCTGATTCAGCACGAATCTAATTTGGAACTACATGTTATGCGCAATCACAGTCCTTAGACACTTCATTTTTTTGAAATCCATTTTATATCGTTATTGAAAGTCCTACAGTACCAACATATACTCCAATAGAAGAAGTAAAAGACAAAGAATTGTAATAGCGCTCATAGATTATACCTTGGTAAAACAGCAACTGTAAAATGAACTTTTACAGATCTTTTACACAAATCTAAAAGTACATTAAGTCAAATTAGCATAAAACAGCTGTATTTGGGTGAAACTTGTAGAAAAATATGTTTAATATTCCCAAAAGACAAAAATCCAAGTTCCCCTGTTAGTTTTGAAAGTTAAAAACCCTTAATTCCAGCGTGACTATTCAATTCAATAAATCAGTATCAAATAAGCCACATAAAAGTTTCATCCTGAGTTAGAATCTAAGCTAAATTGCAGAGGATAAGGTTAAGTTGGAAGTCAAAGTTAGTAGTGACATGTTTTAAAGGTCAAGCCTTTCCTTTTCCTGTCAGACACAGTGGAGGTGATATTTAAAAAAGACTACAATGACTCTTATTAAAGCAAAGTTTAACGATGTCAAGGGTGAGTCTGAACTTATCCCAGCAGAAAATAATAAAGTTTAGACGTATTATTTGTCCCCCATAACAACATCTTCCTTCTGCATTTGACCCGTCCTTCAACAGCGTCTGTACAGCCAGAATCGTTGCATAATAGGAGGAAGATCTGGGGTCACAAAACAGACTTTTTAATATGGAAAGTTATTTTAAATGGTTAAAATGAAGCACCACACTGTAGAGTATTATTTCTTTATTTTAAATAGTGGCTGTAACTAATTTATGTCCATGTTATGTGCCTCTGACAGGTTGGATGACTCATTTAACTAAAATGCAGTTAAGATAAATAATTTAAAGTGCGTATGACAGGTTTCTATGAGTTTCTAATTTTGACTTTATTTAGTGTATTAATACTTGTTGTAAATAGAAATGATAGTTTTACACCAATCAGGTGACTGTTTGTGGAGAAAAGTTGAAAAAACTGTTGAAAAATACAGGAAGTAAACAAACTGATGACATCACACTGAGGAGACAAAGGTTGTGCAGAATTTACACAAAATGAACTACTTTTTTGACCCTTTAAACATTAATTCAACAAAATAAAGGTGTTCACATTTATTTTTATTTGTCAAATCAAAAAAATGTGACATTAGATGAGTTTTGGCCCAGTTTACAGTGTTGTTGCTATGGTAATTTCCTAGCGTGATGTCATCATTTACAACCAGGAAGTAAAATTAAAAAGCTAAAAATTGCGAAAACGGTGTAAAATTTGTAAAGTATTTTAGCTAATTTTGAAATATGTTTATCTGAACTACATTTTCGTTAAATGAGTAGCCCAACCTGTCATGGGCACTTTAAGTTTCTTCTAAAAAAAGACAGTTGTAAATAGTTAGAATAGATAGAATGAACTTTCCAAACATAATGAGATAAATATATTTCAAATTCTGCAAAAAAAATTTAAAAAATTTACCCCAGTTTAGGTTTTTTTTTAGGTTTTAATTGTACTTCCTGGTTGTAAATGATGACATCACACTGGGAAATTACCAAGAAACATCCTGTACAGTGCACCAAAACTCCTCTAATGTCACTGATTTTTTTTCATTCGACAAAGAAAAATATATGTTAACATTTTTAATTGGCTGAATTAATATTTAGAAGTGTTTTTGTGTAAATTATGCATAACCTTTGTCTCCCCAGTGTGATGTCATCAGTTTGTTTACTACTTCCTGTCATTTTCAACATATTTTTCAACTTTTCTCCACAAACAGCGACCTGATTGGTGTTAAACTATAATTTATATTTACAAGAGGTATTAATACACTGAATAAAGTCAAAATTAGAAAATCATAAAAACCTGTCATACGCACTTTAAGGAAAAGTTGTACAGATTTATTGTAAAAGCAGTTTAGGGTCAAAATATGACGCTGTGCTGTTTACATTTGATTAAACAAATGGGAAAACTCAGGAACCCGGGTCAAACTTCCACACCTCACGTCACCTGCTGCTGGAAAAGGGCAAAAAGAAGCTGATTTGTCAATTTATCTGAAACATTTGAGCTCTTTGACCGAACGTTACTACATTTTGAAGTTTACCGACTGTCAGTTTCAGAAGAGCAACAGATTTGTGCAAGAAAGACCCGTCATTATTGTTTCATTAATTCTCCGTGTAACATTAGCTAATACTGATATTTTCCCAAACAAACGGCATTAAGCTTTTCGCAAACAACAATAAATCTTACTGTTAGCTCTATTAGAACCTCATAAAACCTCATAAGAGACAGAGCTTTTTCTTAATTTATTCCTTATTGTTCACCATCTGATAAAAGGAAACCATCAAGCTGCTGAGCGTTTAACATAGAAATAAAGCTGTAACCCTCTTATTTACAATCAAGTCAAACATTCTGGGATGAATCAGTCAGTTTGCGCTCCAAATCCACAAATAAAACAAACAAAAAAACTAAAATTCATATAAATTTAATAGGACTTTTATGTGGATTCCGCCTGGACTAAAACTCATTTTTTTGTGAAATTGGCTTAAAGTGCGTATGACAGGTTTTTATGATTTTCTAATTTTGACTTTATTCAGTGTATTAAAACCTCTGGTAAACATAAATTATAGCTTTACACCAATCAGGTCGCTGTTTGTGGAGAAAAGTTGAAAAATCTGTAGAAAATTACAGGAAGTAAACAAACTGATGACATCACACTGGGGAGACAAAGGTTATGCAGAATTTACACAAAATAAACTACTTTTTTGACATAAAAAAAAAGGTTCACATGTATTTTTCTCTGTGAAATAAAAAAATCTGTCACATTAGAGGAGATTTGGTGCACTGTACAGGATGGTTTCCCACTGTGATGTCATCATTTACAACCAGGAAGTACAATTTACAACCGATAAAAAAGCTAAACTGGGATAAAACGTGTAAAGATGTGAGCAGAATTTGAAATATATTTATCTAAACTACATTTTAGTGAAATGAGTTGTCTGTCTGTTGTCAGAGGCACTTTAAGCTTTGAAAGAGGAGTTGTCAAAACCCAACAAAAACTCAATCTGGTGTCAATCAGACCATCCTCCAGACACCAGCTTCACTTCTTCATACATTTAACAAAGAAAACCTCTGCGGAATTGAAAATCTGATATTCGTCTGAGCAGAACTTGTAAGTATAGAGTAAATCAGACATCAGAGGCCAAAACTACAGAGTCTGAGCTTTACAAAGAGTCTAGACATTCGTTTGTGCTCCAAAGGGTTCAGAAACAGCTTCAGTTTGAATTGGGGCTCATTTTAGTCAGACGTTTTAGCAAAAGTTAAACGCTGTTAAAAGTGATCTCAGTCATTTTATTTTTGGTAATCCTGAATTTCTGAGTTAAAAGCACGTGAATGCAAACAAGTCAGAAACGGGACTTCTCTGCCCAGAAAGCTGAACACCCGAGGAGCACTTGAATGCAGCGTTTTGTAATCACCCACAAACCTGCACTGTTAGCATTACCGTGACGCCAAAACTCAACTCCAAAAGGCCTCCAAACGATGGAAAGCGCTTATAAACTCACATCGGTGAATAATTAGGATGCTAAGAATACATTAGGAAAGTGGGTAACAACTAGATATGTTTTTTACGTTTTTAAGACGGTAAAATCTCTGTCTTTAAAGGGGCTGTACCTGATTTTTACGGTTTTAAAAAGTAAAAAACAGAACTAGTTTATTTTAAAGGCTTTACAGCAGTCTATTGCTCACTTTTCTAATGCAGTCTCAGCATCCTATTGTTTTCACGTTTTTGAGCCCAGAGCGTCCCGGTAAAGCTAACAAACATTAGCATGCTAACGGCGCACTTCCTGCTTCTCATAGAATAAAAATCTCTATAAATAGATCAGAATCAGAAATCAGAATCAGAAACGGTTTATTATCATTGTCAGTGATCAAAAATTTACAAACATAGGAAATTGCTTCGGCGTAAGGTGCAACATAAAACAATGAATAAAATGTAATAAAATGTATAAAAAAGGCATGCATAAAATTAAGATCGTAGAAAGGGTTTCAGGGGTTGTCATCCGGACGCTGTTTAAAGATCGAGACGTTTCGACTTTTATCCAAAAATCATTGTCAATCAGAGAGCTGGTATGGGAACTCAGGCTTATATGATACTCTAAGTAGTGAGAGTCCTGCCCCCAGGGAGGAGTCACTGACCACCTGTCTTTGTTTGAAAAATTGTTTGTTTTTCTCCTGAAACTTGATAATTGCCCTGCCTTTGTTAGTTTAATAGTTGGCCTAACCCAGTTTCACCTGTGGCTAAGGTCTATTAGATCTATTGTTCTATTGATAGACGCTCAAACAGCGTCCGGATGACAACCCCTGAAACCCTTTCTACGATGAACCACACCTGGACGAATGAGGGTTTACATCGACGGATAAAATTAAGAATAAAATAGACTAAGATAGACTAAGACTACATACAGAATGCAGAGGAAGTGCTGTGGTCTTATTTTCACAGACGCTTTTACAATATATCTGTGTTGGGGCAATACAGATTTACTTTATTGCACGTAAAAAAAAATCAGGGACATGAACTAGCTCTGTTTTTCACGTTTCAAAACAGAATAAATCTGGTCTAGCCCCTCTAATGCTAAATTCTGAATGGAGGAAAGTCGACTGAGTTTCACTGACGAGCCGGTGCTGGGTCCAGGCTGGGTTAGAATTTCACTGCGGCCAACAGTTTTTTAGTGAAATGAGAATCTAAAGAGCTCCAGTCTTTGATTACTGCGGCTCGGAGCGATTGGATTTCTCGGCGCTGTGCTGACCACTCCCGGCTGCTTCGCCCGTGTTCAAGGGAATACCTGACACATTGGGATCACACATCACTGGAACATTTGTTTAATTAGACCATTTGCATTTTGGGGGGGGGTTGATTTTGTCAGCATGTTTCCATAAATCTGCATTTTAATATTGCAATCCGTGTCTTTTCCAAAGTGTGAATATGAATTGATTTTTAATGGGAGTCTGCAGCGGGAACGGCCAACTGCCAAATATCTCTCTGTGCGGAGTCTTCACTTGTTTCCAAAAAACATTAACAGAGGAATATGTCAGACTTTTCTCAAATATCTCATGACTCAAAGCAGAATCTGAAATTGAATAGAGGTTATGCACGTTCAGATTTATAGCAGTGAGTGGTAAAAAACGCATGAGAGTCAACGGTGAGCGATGACATTTTCACCTCCAGGAGCACGAAACACAGTGGAAAAGCTGCTACGGTCAAAGAACAAATATAAACTTCTACAACTCAGCTTAATACTTAGTTTGTACCTGACGTCTAAAGGAAGGAAATCAAGTAAACAGTTGTAGAAAACCAGATAAACAACAGGAACACGGCAACTACGCTCACATTACCTTTCTCTTCTTATATATTCATTATATATGCCCCGCCCACTTTTGCCGTTTTTTGCACTTTTGTTGTAAACGCACTTCCGTTTGACGAGAACTCCGTTAAAGCTAATGATGAACGAGGGAAAAGTCTCACCGCTAAAATGTTACATAAAGTAGATTGATTTGTGTAAAATGTTTAATGAACACGAGCAACAACAAGTCAACAACGCAACGATTTCCTGGTCAGTCTGAAAACGGCTTTTTAGTCCATGTAGAACTTATTTTCTGTTGAGCTCGTCTGCTCCATGTAAACTACAACGGAAACAAGACGGCGGCACGTACGGCAACTTCCGGAATAAGGTGAATAATTGAACAGCCCTATTATTGAGTAGATGTTTAAGGTATAATAATAATATATGAGGGCTCACACCCTGTTTTGCACATTATATTCTCACAGTGTAAAGCTGAGCATGAACTGTGAGGGTGTGAGACATTATCAACAGTGCTATACTTCATCTATCCATCCATCCATCTTCTTCCGCTTATCCGGGGCCGGGTCGCGGGGGCAGCAGCCTGAGCAGGGACTCCCAGACTTCCTTCACCCCAGACACTTCCTCCAGCTCCTCCGGGGGGATCCCGAGGCGTTCCCAGGCCAGCCGAGAGACATAGTCCCTCCAGCGTGTCCTGGGTCTACCCCGGGGCCGCCTCCCGGTGGGACATGCCCAGAACACCTCCCGAGGGAGGCGTCCAGGAGGCATCCTGAACAGATGCCCGAGCCACCTCAGCTGGCTCCTCTCGACGTGGAGGAGCAGCGGCTCTACTCCGAGCTCCTCCCGTGTGACTGAGCTCCTCACCCTATCTCTAAGGGAGCGCCCAGCCACCCGGCGGAGGAAGCTCATTTCGACCGCTTGTATCCGCGATCTCGTCCTTTCGGTCATTACCCAAAGCTCATGACCATAGGTGAGGGTAGGAACGTAGATTGACCTAAATCGAGCTTCGTCTTCGACTCAGCTCTCTCTTCACCACAACGGTCCGATACAGCGCCCGCATCACTGCAGGCGCTGCACCGATCCGCCTGCCAATCTCACGCTCCATCCTTCCTCACTGCGTGAACAAGACCCGAGATACTTGAACTCCTCCACTTGAGGCAAGGACTCTCCACCCACCCGGAGAGGGCAAGCCACCTTTTTCCGGTCGAGAACCATGGCCTCGGATTTGGAGGTGCTGATCCTCATCCCAGCCGCTTCACACTCGGCTGCAAACCGTCCCAGTGCATGCTGCAGGTCCTGGTCTGAGGAAGCCATCAGGACGACATCGTCCGCAAACAGCAGAGATGAGATCCTGTGGTTCCCAAACCGGACACCCTCCACGCCCTGACTGCGCCTAGAAATTCTGTCCATAAAAACTATGAACAAAACCGGTGACAAAGGGCAGCCCTGGCGGAGTCCAACATGCACCGGGAACAGGTCTGACTTACTGCCGGCAATGCAAACACAGCTCCTGCTCCGGTCATACAGGGACCGGACAGCCCTTAACAAAGGGCCCCGGACCCCATACTCCCGGAGCACTCCCCACAAGGCGCCCCGGGGCACACGGTCGAACGCCTTCTCCAGATCCACAAAGCACATGTGGACTGGTTGGGCAAACTCCCATGAACCCTCGAGCACCTGATGGAGAGTATAGAGCTGGTCCAGTGTTCCACGACCGGGACGAAAACCACACTGCTCCTCCTGAATCCGAGGTTCGACTATCGGTCGGATTCTCCTCTCCAGTACCCTGGAATAGACCTTACCGGGGAGGCTGAGGAGTGTGATCCCCCTGTGGTTGGAACACACCCTCCGGTCCCCCTTCTTATACAGAGGGACCACCACCCCGGTCTGCCAGTCCAGAGGTACCGTCCCAGACTGCCACGCGATGTTGCAGAGACGTGTCAGCCAAGACAGTCCCACAACATTCAGAGACTTAAGATACTCAGGGCGGATCTCATCCACCCCCGGAGCCTTGCCACCAAGGAGCTTGCCAACAACCTCAGTGACTTCAGCCAGGGTGATGGATGAGTCCGCCTCCAAGATCTCAGCCTCTGCTTCCTCCTCGGAAGACGTGACAGTGGGATTGAGGAGATCCTCAAAGTATTCCTTCCACCGTCCAACCACATCCCCAGTCGAGGTCAACAGTTCTCCACCCGCACCGTAAACGGTGTTGGTGAAGCACTGCTTCCCCCTCCTGAGGCGTCGGACGGTTTGCCAGAATTTCTTTGAGGCCAACCGATAGTCCTCCTCCATGGCCTCCCCGAACTCCTCCCAATCCCGAGTTTTTGCCTCTGCGACAGCACGGGCTGCAGCACGCTTGGCCTGCCGGTACCTGTCAGCTGCTTCAGGAGTCCCACAAGCCAGCAAGGCCCGATAGGACTCCTTCTTCAGCCTGACGGCATCCCTTACTTCCGGTGTCCACCACCGGGTTCGGGGATTGCCGCCGCGACAGGCACCAGAGACCTTGCGACCACAGCTACGAGCTGCCGCATCGACAATGGAGGCGGAGAACATGGTCCACTCGGACTCAATGTCTCCAGCCTCCCCCGGGATCTGGGAGAAGTTCTCCCGGAGGTGTGAGTTGAAAACCCTGCTGACAGAGGGCTCTGCCAGACGTTCCCAGCAGACCCTCACGATGCGCTTGGGCCTGCCGAGTCTGTCCGGCTTCCTCCCCCGCCAGCGGATCCAACTCACCACCAGGTGGTGATCAGTTGACAGCTCCGCCCCTCTCTTCACCCGAGTGTCCAAGACACGCGGCCGAAGGTCAGATGACACGACAACAAAGTCGATCATCGACCTCCGGCCTAGGGTGTCCTGGTGCCACGTGCACTGATGGACACCCTTGTGCTTGAACATGGTGTTCGTTATGGACAAACTGTGGCTAGCACAGAAGTCCAATAACTGAACACCACTCGGGTTCAGATCGGGGGGGCCGTTCCTCCCGATTACCCCTCTCCAGGTGTCACTGTCGTTGCCCACATGGGCGTTGAAGTCCCCCAGTAGAACAACGGAGTCCCCGGGTGGTGCACTGTCCAGTACCCCTCCCAGAGACTCCAAGAAGGCCGGGTACTCTGCACCGTTGTTCGGCCCGTAGGCCGACACAACGGTGAGAGACCTGTCCCCCACCCGAAGGCGGAGGGATGCGACCCTCTCGTTCACCGGGGTGAACTCCAACACGTGACGGCTGAGCTGTGGGGCTATGAGCAAGCCCACACCAGCCCGCCGCCTCTCCCCGCGGGCAACGCCAGAGAAATGGAGCTTCCAGCCCCTCTCGATGAGACGGGTGCAAGAGCCCTCGATGTGCGTGTAGGTGAGGCCGAGTATATCTTGTCGCACGAGCTCGACCTCCCGCACGAGCTCAGGCTCCTTCCCTCCCAGCGAGGTGACATTCCATGTCCCCAGAGCTAGTTTCTGTGTCCGGAGATCCGGTCGTCGAGGCCCCTGCCTTCGACTGCCACCCAGATCTCTTTGCACCGGCCCCTTATGGATCCTCCTGCAGGTGGTGGGCCCACGGGAGGTATACTTTATCTAACACATGTAAAATTGTACGCTAGGGAATATTATGAGTTCTGTTTTGTAAAAATGTATAAACACTTTGTTTTGACCTGATAGCTTGGCTTGGAAATTATATTGTATGATAGGAATTATGATGAATTTTGTTTTTGTAAAACTGTATTTTGTGTATACTTGGGTAGTTAACAGTTTGACTAAATAATGAATGTACAGGAAGCATATTAAAATATGTATCATAAATTATGAGAGGGGTGGGATTCAATAAGTATAACTTCATCCCACTCCCCTTAGAGCAAAGATAATTTAGAAAAATTTGAGGCATTCAAGTATTTATTTATTTAAAACATTTTTATCTTTTTTTCCCTTTCTTTCTTCTTGTTCTTGTCTTTATGTACATCATAAGAAATCTATATGATTCATTGCTCGAAATAAAGAAAATAATCATCATCAAGGTGACTGTCATTTATTTGAAGATTTTTAAACATGCATTGGTTAATGAATATAATTTTAGCCAAGTAATTGGGATTAATGACGTCCCAATTACAAGCTTTAATCTTCCCAGTCGACGTCTGGGTCTCACACAGAACTACACCTGCTCTAACTGACCAGAGCTAAAGGGCGTGGAAGGTCGTTTAAAACAACTTCATTATGTGTAGGTCATTGTTGTAAGTCCTTAATCAAAACTAAAGTGCTACTAAAACTTGTACGTTGAGTGGTATTTTAAGACTACTTTATACTTTAACTTGCATAACATTTTGGCAACAACACTTGTAATTGTAATCGAGAACATTTTTAGCCATAACTGCACTATAAACACGGGGTTTCTTTTTCTTTCTTTTTCTCGGTTTTATGCAGTTTAAATCTGGAACAATCCTCCTGATGATGTGAGACAGGCCTCTGTTCTGACAATGTTCAAATTTAGACTCTAAACAGTTCACGTCAAGTTGTATTTTTTGGCTCCAGCCTCTGACGTGGCATCATTGTCGGCTTTGGTGCACACCGGCAAAGCGGAACTGGGACTCGCTTTAAGAGTTCTGGGCGCGTGACAGAAGATTGATTCCACCTGCGCCTCGCGAGGAAAGTGGAGTGACAGGTTTGTTTAGCTTTGCATTTGACTGAAAGGATTTTATGTACAGTCTCCTCTTAAAGTAGAATTTATAATCGTTTTTATGTTTTGTTTGTTTGTTTGTATTGCGGTTTCAATGCATATTTCTTGTTCTGTAAATCACTTTGAATAACTTTGTGTACAAATGCTCTACAAATAAACTTGCATTGCCTACTTTCACTTGGGTGCACATTTTCTGTACTTTTTGCACAAATGCAAGTATCAACCTTAACTTCGATTCTTACAGTGCAGGAAGAAGTACTACGTTTTATTTGATTGACTACACATTTCACAAAAACACAGTGTACATGGTTACATTTAAAATTTTACAAAACATTTTGCCTCTTTGTCCTCAGTTTGACAGTTTTTGTGAAGTTTATAATGTTATTTCCTGGTTGAGCAGCAAATATGACATAGATAGAGGTAATTTTACAACTGTTACCATAGCAACCAGGCTGTAAAAAAGGGCCAAAATCCATAAAAATTACACAATAGTCATGATTTGACAAATAATAATACCTGATAACAGCTTTCTTTTGTTGAATGATGGTTTAAACTGTCAGAAAAATGTGTCAGTTGTATTTAAATTCACCCTGTATTTTCAGTGACATGTCATCACTCAGCACTACTTCCAGAAATGTTGTATTTTTATATTTCAAAATTTCTTCACAAACTGCAACTAAATTAATGTAAAATCATGATAAATATTTACCACAAGTGCTATCCCACCAAACTGATTTAAAAACAGGAGAAGCTGTCATATAGACTTTAAGTAAAAGTACAGACACAGTAGCAAAATATTATTTCAGTAAAAGTAAAAGTATTGCATATAAAAAGTCTTGAAGTAATGAAAAGTACTGACTGATGCATTGGAAATTGAACTTTTACTGTAAAAAGTAAAGCATTTCACACTGAATTTTGATACTAATAAATTGCTATTAAAGAATGAAACGTGATGCTCTAGATAAAGAACTGTAAATGTCTTTGTTTGTAGACTTTTGTTTATGTATATTTTTCTTTGCTCAAAGCCGGGACTTGAACTCAGAATGTCACCATAAACATGTAAAAATATCCTCTAAAACTCAACTTAAAGTACTTTTTACTTTACTTGAGTGAAGTAAAAGTAAAAAGTATTCACTGTTAAAGTTAAAAAAACCTGAACTATGTAACATTTTTACCTTAATAAACATTTTTGTAAGTCCATATGGTGTCTGTAAATGTATTTGGGGGAGTGTGAAGCCCCCGTTGTCGCCCCCTGCTGTCTCTGCATGAAAAATTAGACTCACAACATTTCCTGAATCCGACCCGAAGACAACTCTCCTGAGAAACCCTGACGCTCTTTTTTATATTTAGCGACATGAAATGTTTTTGTATGTGCTTGTACTTCTTTATTTCAATAAAAAGGAAGAGGAAAAAAGAATAAAAAATGGTTTTGTGTCTTTTTACTGGCAGTGTAGTTTCACAAGAGACCTGCAGGGGGAGCTCTATCACTGAAGCTACTTAGTTCTGTTCATAGAACTATAATAAAACCTGGAAGATGAATCCAAAATGGCCGCCCTGTTTATCCCTATGGAGTGTGCTCATTGGCGCATGACCCCAAAAAAATTTCTTACTTCCGCATTTACTTCCTGTTACGGAGGCTGCCATCTTTGCTTTAGGGCGCCACGTGACGACAATCCCCCATGATGCTTTGAGCGACGTGAAAGACCAGCAGCTGCAAGTTTTTGTGTTAACGTTAGCTTGTGTGATTGTAATTGTGTTCTTCATGTTAGACACACGTGAAAGCGTCTGAAATGAAATAAAATACAACTTACAGGTGTCTCTAGTCGAGCCTTTTCCACGAGCTTCTGTTTGTATTGTCCGACGCTCGTTCACGTGACTCACACATGTTTACCGTGACGTCACTTCAGATAAAAACGGTAATTTAAGTGATTTTAGAAACGGTAGAAAAGAACATTTCCTTCTATTTTATTTAAATGCCGATAATAATTCAGTACTGTCTGCAATTATAATGTGCAATTATAGAAAAAGGCTGGTTCCAAGAGGCTGCAGTACCTCGCACGGCAACTAATCAATCTGGGACCACAGACAGAGGGGGTACCTTATCCAGTTCATTTAATACATCCGTGGTTCTGCTTTAAAAAAAGTACAGATACCTGACATTTTCACTGACTTTTGTACTTTCCACCACTGGATTCTTATCTGTCAGAATCTAGTTTGGGACAACACTAATCCAACCGCGCAAACGATTCACAATTAAACTTCAAAAAGCCTGAAAATACTGTAAAATTGAAGCGTAATGTCAGAATGTTGAGATAAAGTCTTCAAAACGCTACTTTTTGGATTATGTTTACTGTGATTCATCTAAACAGCTTTATTCAACTTCCCTGAGCCGCTGCTCTGTTCAAATCAATGGATCTTTCCACCGTGACCCACAAGTATTCCGGCTGCAGTAAATACCTTGAGTTTAGCGCTGGAAATTTTATAGCCTCATTATAATGTGCTAAAATACACCAGCAATCTTTCATGCAAATGCTCACTCATATATCCGTTTAATTAGCCAACTTTTACAGTGGTTTCATTTAAAGCTACGACCCACATTTGCACTCCGATGGATATTACTTATGGATTAGCGCGAAAATGAAGACTTCCAGAAATAGCAGGTCATGAGCAGGTGTCACGGAGCCAAAAATAAGAGCTTTTAATAAGTTTGAAATGAAATGGAAAAGTCATTTGCTCAGTGTAATAAAGCAGCAGCAGCAGCAGCCAGTTGAAGGCACTCCCGAATGAGCGCTGCTAATTAAAGTTTTGAAACAATGGAAATGAGCTGCCGGGGACCAGGTCGTACACTTAATAACACACACAATGAAATAGTGTATTAAAACGATTCATTCGAGTGCGATTCATTAAACGCAGGTTATTAATATTATGATTTGCAGACACTGAGGACAATGAGAAATAAGTAGTGTCATTGTGAGGGCTGGGTTTTGATTTGAGTAAAAGAAATGGTGAGTGTTATTTGTTTGGGCTGTTAAGTAACCTGACTTCCGCATCAGTCATGAGTCAGGGGTATCGCAGCGAATTTGGGCGTCAGGCCGGGAGTTGTAGGGATAATGGAGATAAAATACAGCATATTAGTGAACAAAAACAACGACCACATGTTGGAGCGCACTATACATTCACCGGAGACAACGGCGCCGTGACGTTCTGAGCGGCACAACTGAGCAGACAGAGGCAGGAGGAGAAGCGTCGCAGCGATCCAGACTGGCTCGTCAACCACAAACGGCCAGCTCTGAAGCGCCCATTCATGTATCCTATTCACCTTATTCTACACCGCCCACTTTTGCCGTTTTTTGCACTTTTGTTGTAAACGCACTTTCGTTTGACGAGAACTCTGTTAAAGCTAATGATGAACGAGGGAAAAGTCTCGCCGCTAAAATGTTACATAAAGTCGGTTGATTTGTGTAAAATGTTTAATGAACACGAGCAACAACAAGTCAACAACGCAACGATTTCCTGAGGCCTGAAAGCGTCTTTTTAGTCCATGTAGAACTTATTTTCTGTTGAGCTCGTCTGCTCCAAGTAAACTTATACAATGGAGACAAGACGGCGGCGCGTACGACAACTTCCGGAATAAAGTGAATAATCCAAGACCAAACTCTGCAACAAGCGTTTTACCTTCACCGCTGGCTGTGCAGGACATTCACACCTCCCTTGTCCGGCTCCAGAATGCAGCGGGAGAGGAAGGGCTGCCGTTTACTGCGGCTGTTGGGCTCACACTGGCTCAAGCACACTGTTCTCAAAAACTCTTTAATGTGACCAAAGTGTGAAAACAACCTCAGAAAATTTATCTTGACTTATTTTTGGCAGTTTTATCAATCACATCCTGTAACAAAATCTGCAGTATACGAGCACCAAAGTTGGAAATCAACAACTGTGTTTATTAACAAGAGTTATTTCCCGTCAAGACCGAAAATCATTGCATGGCTTAGTTTGAGCCAGTTCTTTTTATGGTTATCATCCTGACTGTATGTTTGGTGTGAAGGTTGAAGGGGACACTTCTAGGAACAAAAATGACGAACAATGTATGCTCCAGGACTGGGCCTCGAGGGGTGCAAAAGGGTGCATTGCAGCCTCATTTAAAATGAGTTTCACCCTCATTTGATGTGTGTAAAACAACAAGACCTAATGGAAGACTATTGTTTTTATACGTCTGGTATGAGTGCAGGAGTGGTGTATGTGTGGTGCATGTGTGGTGCAGTTCCTCACAGCTGTAGCAGGTGGCGCCGGTGTAGCCGCTGTCGGAGCAGTTGCAGTAGAAGCTGTTCCAGGACTGGGTGCAGACAGAGGCGTGTTCACACAGACTGGGCGAGCACCTGCACAAACACAAACACAAACACAGCACATTCAGCTTCATGACACTGGAGACAGAGACGGACACTTCTTCAAACCTGCAGGGAAATCTTCTGTTACTCCAGTCATTTTGATAAGTTGTTGCAGCAAATTGCACAGGGGTCTTGGTACGACGTGAGCAGCAGCACGGGGATTCCAGGGTCCCTGAGTGCGTCCTGACGTGTGTGTAAAACATGCACACTGTCCCTCCTGGGGCCGCACTGTCTGCTTTCACTGGTGTTTCTGTTTATTTGGATCCCCATAAGTCATTGCCCTGACAATGATTGTTCTTCCTGGGGTTATTTTCAGGTGACACTCCTCCCAAGGGGCGGGGTTCAGTCAGCTGAGAGGAGTATAAAGCCATCTCCTCAGATTGAAAATGACTTTCAGATTGTAAGCATGTTTTAGACCACAGAGGGAAAACGCTCTTCTTCGGGAGCAAAGGTCATCCATGTTTGACTTCACATATGGTGTTGCCTTATATGGTGTCGTCCTCAGACATCCCAATATTTTCTTAAAGCTCCCCACACCCATCTACGTCCAACTATTGCAAGCAAGGGCCTCCTGATTTATGTGTTGATTTATGTGTCTTTGTACTGTTATGTTCTTAGAAACCCAAGTTCTGTACTTAGTACTCATTATGCACGCCTACTTTTTACCTAATTTACATGAAGGTATATGTAACCCGGGTTATTTTCGCCATCCGCACCTCTCTTCCTTTTTATTGCGACGCGGTCCTAAAGTCTATAGTATCGCGTGATTTCGTAGCGCTCGGGCGAGACTTCCGCAGCGTTAAGATGGCACGCGCCAGTCATTGAGTGTGTGTGTGTGCGTGGGTGCTGCCTGAGACCGAGCAGCTACAGGTACGCGTTTTGCTGCTTTGAATAGTCATATTTGAACTGTTGAACATTGAAAGTGACTGCCATGCCTTTTAACCTTCTAGTCGTCCCTACCGTGGTGATAATCCGGCCATCGGCTGAATAAATGAAACAAAAGAGGGACTGGTGAGTGTCGATTGTTTGCTTGTTTGTGTTGAAGGGAGCTAGCATGCTAGCGTTAGCCTCCCATCCATTTCAATTGGTTGGTGACGGTGTTAGTTGGCGCGGGCGCTAACAACACTTGTCCGATTTCCATTAATTGTTTATCATATTTGATTTGTAATTTCTTGTTTATTGTAATTGAAAATATATTACATGTCATTGAATATTAGCATTGTGAATTATGGTGCAAATGAATTTTGAATATTAAATTAATTATTGATTATCATTGTTACCATGGTATAGAAAAGAAAAATGTACATGTACTGAAATGATTTATTATGGATTAGCACAGTTGTTTAATATATGATGCTAATTATTGGTCCTGCTTTACACAGGCCAGGTCCTATTCCTACTCCTTCTACTACTACTACTACTACTATTCCCACCCCTACTCCTACTTCGGGTGGATTGATCCAGATCAACTGGTTCTATTCCTCATTGGATGGCGAGCTGCCCGAGCCGGAGAGCTGCAACCTTAAAACCTCCTACAGTGCGGTAGGAGGCAAAGTAGCCTGCTCACCCATAACACACAAGCTGCAATACACAATCTCGCTGGACATTCTATTCATTCACATTAACACCTCTGGACAATATCAAAAGAACTTCACACTGGCTACTACGGACATTTTCTCTGAACTGAACTGTTATCCAATCTTGCTTCTGTAAATATTGTAAATACTGTAAATATTCCCTGTTATTCCTTCAATACATTCACATCCTGCACCATATCTCTGTCTACCGTGTTTTGTGTTTTAAACTTTGTCCCACCTCCCTCTAGTGAGCCGATTCCTAATCTTCTGGTCCTAGCCTATAACCTCAATAACAAAAATATCATACCTAAACTTTCTTCTTTAAGTCCTTTTAAGTTATAAGGGTTAAATATATCTGGCCTGTTCCTTTGTTCAACCTTTGTGAGGAGCGAAAGAAGGACTGTGAGTCACCCTGATTGATCAGTAAAGGCCTTTTATAACTTCTACCTGAGTCCTGGTCCTTTGTACTGCACGTCACTTAATTACACAGATGGAAGTTGAAACGTCTTGATTTTTAAAACTGTGTCCAGATGAATGCCTCTGAAACCAGGTCTACGACGGATCACTCCAGGACGAACGAGGGATCACAGCGACTTGTAACAATGATGAGTGGAAAGCGAAGAGATTTAATGGAGTGACAGCGTCTGACGGCGTTGAGAAACAGAAGAAATGATGCTGTCCAAAATGACAGCGCAAATAAAACAAATTTGAATGTATTTTGTTTTGGGTGCACGGTGGCAGAGCGGCTAGAGCTTCTGCCTCTCAATAAGGAGATCGTGGGTTCGAATCCCAGACCACCCCAACATCGTGGTTTCGAATTCTGAACCACCCTAACATCACACGATCTCTCTGGGTGGAGTCTGCATGTCCTCCCCGTGTTACCGTGGGTTCTCTCTGGGTTCTCTGGCTCCTCCCACCGTCCAAAGACATGACTGGGTTCAGGTTAATTGAGAACTCTAAATTGTCCCTAGTGAATGAATGTGAGAGTGAATGGTTGTCTGTCCTTGTCTCTGTCTCTGTTTCAGCTGCGACGAGTTGGCCACTGTCCAGGGTGTACCCCGCCTAAGGCCCAAAGTCACTGGGATAGGCTCCAGTCACCCGCGACCCCTAACGGGAATAAGCGGTAGAAAATGAATGAATGAATGAAAGTATTTTGAATGTTTAGAAATGTGTGAAAAAGCAGCTGCAGAGAGGAAGGGAAAAGAATGTGAAAATAGAGAAACAAATATGAAAAATTTAGCCAAGGTTAAAGGAACATTTCAAGACACGCAACTTGATTTATCTGCACTCTTCTCAATATTTGTATAATGCTTTTGTATGTCTTAATGTGATTTTATTCTGTTGTGTAAAGCACTTTGAATTGCCTTGTGTACGAATTGTGCTCTACAAATAAACTTGCCTTTCCTTGTGTTCAGTGCATGCTTTCAGTGCCTGCTCTGCGTGATGGACTCTGCAGACGCTCATGTTCCTGACTGACAACAGCCGTATGAGCATTTTGTTTTTCAAACTGAAAACAAATGCACAAATTACCTTCATCCTCATCAGGTTTGTCTAATGCCTGCTCTGTGTCAGTCCATTAGCGTCACTAAACTCCTGCGGAGCCCCTTGTTCACCAAATTGTTTTCCAAATCCGTCTGCACCTCACGCCCACAGCAGCCCCCTCTCCCAGCATCCTCTACTGCAGTGTTTCCCAACCAGGGGTACAGGGACCATCGGGGGTGCATGAGCATTTATCAGGGGGGGCTTTGAATGGTTTCAGATTTTAAATTTGACAAACACTTTATAAAATTGACACACTTTATAACTCGATTTCGATCCTAAATAGGCTCGATACTCAATCCAATTTCAACCACATAATACAAATGGTCATAAAAAAAAAGCACATTTTTAGACATTAAATTGTGATTTTCAATACAAAATAATAGCTCTTACAGTTCTGGTGATAGATCAAGACCATTCTAAAACTTTTCAGGAGAAGCAAAATCTTGCCCCCTTAAAGGGATTTTTTCCCCCCAATACTTTCAATACTTGCTCAAATCAATAAACTAGTAAAGCAAAAAGAAGGTCTTGCATAAGATAATACATTTAGCATTAGCATTTTTGTTAATTGCTAATTTCAAGTATAGCAAGTTATCTGGTCTAATCGCAGAGTCCAAAACATGCCCTGAGCTGACAGATGTTTTATGACTTGAGTTGCACAAAAATGACACGTGAAATGTGTAAAATGTTTTTTTGATGAAAATACCCCTTTGTTTGTAAATATAATCCACCAGGACGTCCTTAAACAGCTTCACTTCAGCTTTATCTGGGTAAAATTGGGTAAAAAGTATACCCAAAATACACATTCACGTTCTAAACAACTAATCAATTAATCAAAAGAATAATCGCTAAACTAATTGATGAAAATAAAATAAAAAGAAATACTACTTATTTCAAACTAAGTAACTAAGAACTAATAACATTTTTACCTAATCAAACATCTTTGTAAGTCCGTGTGGTGCAAATGTACTTTTGGGGAGAAACCTGACAAACTTTGGCTCTGTTTTTATATTTGGCGACATGAAATGTTTTTGTATGTGATTGTACTTCATTAATTCAATAAAACGGAAGGGGAAAAAAAGGAAAAAAAGCTTTTGCGTCTTTATGCTGGCAGTGTATTTTCGCAATAGACCTGCAGGGGGAGCTCTGTCGCTGAAGTTACTTAGTTCTTCTTTAACTTGTAATATTTCAGATGGTAATTTTTCCCACTGTATCTAGATTTGATGACAGTTTTAGTATCCATTAGTATCTAGTTTTTGGTACTTTTGACAAGCCTATTAAATGCAGGATTTGGGATTTTTCAATAAAACAAGAAAATACTGATAATATTTGAGATTAAATTGTACAGTTAACAGGTCTATTTGCGTAGTATGTTATTTACAGTACTCTGGATGTTCGACAAAGCTCAGAGAAACCACTGTACAAGCTCAGACTGCACGCTGCGTTGCTCAGGGGCACGTATGACATTTAAGATTCTGAAACACAACAGCCATTGATCCTATATTAAACAGGGACCGCGTACAGTGAAATCAATGCACCGGAGTTGTTTAATGGCTTCCAGCACTGCATTAACAACAAAACCAACATCCAACAAGGGATATTACAACCTAAATGGAGTATTTAAAAGTTATTACTCTCACTGCCAAACCTGGCCCAGTCATTTCAAAACTTTCCACGGAGCAGGATTCATTAAAAGTTTGTTCTAGTATTACGTTACCCGATCTGAAACAAAGCATTAATGTGTGTTTATTTGTTTATTTCTGTAAAGTGAGGAGCTACAAATGAATGCTACTGTAGTTATTGTTTGATATTTTCAAAGAGGTGCAGCTTTTGAGCCAAAACTTAAACTTGCAGGTGAACATTTTGAACTCAGAAATGCTCTTAATGTTCTTTTTCACCAATCTTTAATGCTACGATGCAAAACCTTTCCACAACAGCAGGCGGCGCTCAACGGTACGGAGACAACTTTTGTAAACAAAGTAGTTAAAAAGCATGTTTGATCAATGTAAATATCAATACTCTGCAAAAAGTAGTGTCCATTTAAGTTAAAATGACTTGAATTACGAATATTATTTCTTGATTTTGATTGAACTTGACAAGTAAAATGATCTACCACTGGAACAAGACTTCTGTTTGGAATTAGCGCCATGATTTTTACTGTTTTGAAACGTGAAAAGATGTAATAAAGTAAAATCTGTGTTGCCCCAAGTGCAGATATATTGTAAAAGCATGTATTCGGGTGTATTCTATTTATAGAGCATTTTATTCTACAAGAAGCAGGAAGTGCGTCGTTAGCATGCTAATGTTTGTTAGCTTTACTCGGTCTGGACTCAGAGACGGGTGAAAAGTGCTTCTGAACTCATCATGGTGAGTTTTTAGGATGCTGGGACTGCGTTAGGAAAGTGAGAAATACATGAGATTGATGTAAAGACGAAAAAATGAACGTGTCAAAACAACAACAATAAGGTACAGCATATGACAGTTTTTTATGATTTTCTCATTTTGACTTTATTAGGGTGTATTAATACCTGTTGTAAATATAAATTACAGTTTCAAATCAATCAGGTATCTGTTTATGGAGAAAAAAATTACAAGTGAACAGATTATGACATCACACGAGGGAAAGATTGTAGTATAATTTACAAAAAGGAAACTACTTTTTTGACCCTTTAAACACGAATTAAACAAAATAAATATGTTCAAATATGTTTTTATTTGTGAAGTTTAAAAAAAATGTGACATTAGATACGTTTTGGCCCAGTGTACTTCTAAATTTCCTCGAGTGATGTCATAATTTCAACCAGGAAGTAAAATTAAGAACATTAAAAATTGCTATACTTTTGTAAAGAATTTTAGCAACATCTTAAATATATTTATCCAAGCTTTTTAGTTAAATGCCTTCCATAGGCACTTTAAAGTCCTTTCAACTGACAACAATCCAGTCTTTGGGGTTGAGTAATGGCACTACTTTCTGAAGTGAAGGGACATTGAACTTTGTGCCAGTTTGTGGATGTGCACAGTAATTATTCACCTTATTCCTGAAGTTCTCTGGTAAGCGCCGCCGTCTTGTTTCCGTTGTAGTTCACATGGAGCAGACGAGCTCAACAGAAAATAAGTTCCACATGGACTAAAAAGACGTTTTCAGACTGACCAGGAAATCGTTGCGTTGTTGACTTGTTGTTGCTCGTGTTCATTAAACATTTTACACAAATCAATCTACTTTATGTAACATTTTAGCGGCGAGACTTTTCCCTCGTTCGTCATTAGCTTTAACAGAGTTCTCGTCAAACGGAAGTGCGTTTACAACAAAAGTGCAAAAAACTGCAAAAGTGGGCGGGGCAGAATAAGGTGAATAGAGATATGAACATTAAACACGGTCGACAAATCTGACAGTTAAACGTCAAATTCCTCCATAGAATCCAGACCTGTCTCCAGCTCCATTTTAAACAACAGAACCTGGAGACAGCGGTGAAGTTACGTGAATCTGTTCCTCCACACAGACCCTTTAAACCTCAGCGCTGCATATGCCAGACGTATTTTTAAAGCAGCACAACATTTCCTGAAATGCAAACGCTCTCACCTGAACTTTTCCTCGATATACATCTTTATTAAATTCACGGATGACAGCGCGGCCCGATATTTTTGCAAATGAACAACGGCGAGTCTAGCACCGTCCCGGCGTCTTTAGCTGGGCAGAGGCAGACTTTTGTTTACGCTCTACTTTGTCTTCATTGTGAGCGCAGACAGGGAGATAAATTCACTGCTGGGTTCTTCTTGTCTCCACACCCAGCTTTGTCCCCAAGAAAAGTTAGCAGCAAACTTTTAACTTGGTGTGCATCCAGTGTAGATCGCCTTTGCACATTGACACCAGAGCGGCACGATTTATGTTCTAATCGTGGGATTCTGTTCCAAGTTCACATTTAAAAATACTGACAAAAAGAAGTGTTTTAGAACATTTTTGTCGCTTCTTATTGCGTTTTTGTCGCTTTTAGTCACGTGTTTGTCACTTTTAGTTACGTTTTTAGTCACTTTTGGTCAATTTAAATCACATATTTGTCACTTTTAGTCATGTTTTGTTGCTTTTAGTCAAGTTTTTGTCATATTTTGTCGCATTTTTAGTCACATTTAGTCACTTTTAGTTACGTTTTTAGTCACTTTAATCACGTTTGTCACTTTTAATTAAGTTTTTAGTCACTTTCAGTCACTATAAGACACGTATTTGTCACTTTTAGTTGCGCTTTCATCACTTTTAGTCACGTTTGTCACTTCTAGTTATGTTTTTAATCACTTTTAGTCAATATAAGTCATGTGTTTGTTACTTTTAGTCACTTGTTTGTCCATTTTAGTTATGTTTTTAGTCACTTTTGGTCAATTTAAGTCACTTTTAGTCACGTTTTGTTGTTTTTGTAGTTTTTTTTGGTCGCATTTTTAGTCAAATTTTTGTCACTTTTAGTTGCACTTTTGTCATTTTAATCATGTTTGTCACTTTTAATTAAGTTTTTAGTCACTTTTAGTCACTATAAGACACGTATTTGTCACTTATAGTTGTGCTTTCGTCTCTTTTAGTCACATGTTTGTCACTTCTAGTTATGTTTTTAATCACTTTTAGTCAATATAAGTCACGTGTTTGTTGCTTTTGGTCATGTTTTTAGTTGTTACATTTAGTCGCATTTTTAGTCACTATTAGTCACATTTTTGTCACTTTTAGTTGCGTTTTCAAAGGAGTTTTCTGCTCACCCTTGATCTGGGACGTTTGTTCAGATCATCTACGTCACTTATCTGAGAATCTTCTGCTGTTTTAAGTCTTTAAATCATCGCCAGACTCGTTCTGAGCATTTTTGCCATCTAAACACAATAACTGCTACTACTAGGCTTATCAGTGTTGTCTTAAAGCGCAAACATAACTAAATTTTTTACAGTGCTAGGCGCCATCTGCTGGCTGAATGCACTCAGTACGCGTCATACTACAAAGCAGATAAATCCTTTCATATAGTCCATAATACACTTTTTTTGTCTTGTTTTAAAACATGAGATGGTAAATTTAAGTTACTCAAGAGCATGTTTAAGGCTAATAACAATATGAAAAATGCATAATATTTTCCCTTTAATTGACACTTCCCGGTTGAACTTGAGGTGTGAGGTCTCCAATTATTCAGCGTCTTAAAGGTACACTATGAAACTTTTCTGCTACCTGCTCGTCTTGATTAAGATGTGAGTGCTTTGCCCAGAAAGAAATAAACTCTTTTCTGGATTGGATTCTGACCTTCATTATTTTCTGAGCGTTTGACCGTGTTGTGCCTCATCAAAAACATACCTGGAGTTGTGTTCTGCTTCATTCATTCATGTCTGACTAATTCTCATTTCTCGTCCGTCTCCCTCTTCAGCTCTCAAAATGCTCTTTGCAAATACACGTCTAAAACAATTTCCAATCTGTTTATTGCCCCATGCAAGTGAACTCCTCTGCCACAGCTCAATCAGAGAACACTGGTATGTTTACTTGCACACCAAAATCTGATTAATATCTGATTTAATATGATTGAAATTACATGCAAACAGCAAAATTGGACCATGATCAGGAAGAAATCTGATGATTTTTCTGTTACATATCATTTATTAATCTTTTAACTCCAAAAATCTGATATTCGTCAGATTTAGAGTGCAAAACAAATCAGGACAGTTGTAGTATTTACTTATAAATGTGGGGATTGAATGTTAAATGTATCGGCAAAATATTTTTTCTAAACAGGCAACTTCTTCAAAAAGGTAACATTAGCTAAAACTATTTTAAAAAGTTAACAAAAGAGCCAACTCTTTCAGAATACATTTACCTCAGTAAGGGATGTATACACTTTACTTTTATTCACCTTATTCTGCCCCGCCCACTTTTGCCGTTTTTTGCCACAGATACGCACTTTTGTTGTAAACGCACTTCCATTTGATGAACGAGGGAAAAGTCTCGCCGCTAAAATGTTACATAAAGTAGATTTGTGTAAAATGTTTAATGAACACGAGCAACAACAAGTCAACAACGCAACGATTTCCTGGTCAGTCTGAAAACGTCTTTTTAGTCCATGTAGAACCTATTTTCTGTTGAGATACATGAAGTGCGTCGTTAGCATGCTAATGTTTGTTAGCTTTACTCGGTCTGGACTCAGAGACGGGTGAAAAGTGCTTCTAAACTCATCACGGTGAGTTTTTATGATGCTGGGACTGCGTTAGGAAAGTGAGAGATACATGAGACTGATGTAAAGACGAAAAAATGAACTCATGTCAAAACAACAATAATAAGGTACAGCACCTTTAAAGTGCATATGACAGTTTTTTATGATTTTCTCATTTTGACTTTATTAGGGTGTATTAATACCTGTTGTAAATATAAATTGCAGTTTCAAATCAATCAGGTATCTGTTTATGGAGAAAAAAATTACAAGTGAACAGATTATGACATCACACGAGGGAAAGATTGTAGTATAATTTACAAGAAGGAAACTACTTTTTTTACCCTTTAAACACGAATTAAACAAAATAAATATGTTCAAATATGTTTTTATTTGTAAAGTTTAAAAAAATGTGACATTAGATAAGTTTTGGCCCAGTGTACTTCTCTTTCAGAATAAATTTACCTCAGTAAGGGATGTATACACTTTAGTTTTATTCACCTTATTCTGCCCCGCCCACTTTTGCCGTTTTTTGCCACAGATTTGTTGTAAATGCACTTCCGTTTGATGAACGAGTCTCTCAGCTAAAATGTTACATAAAGTAGGTTGATTTGTGTAAAATGTTTAATGAACAAGAGCAACAACAAGTCAACAACACAACGATTTCCTGGTCAGTCTGAAAATGTCTTTTTAGTCCGAGTAGAACTTATTTTCTGTTGCATACGGCAACTTCTGGAATAATGTGAATAAAAGGGTAAGAGTTAATTATATATATTATAATTGTGAACAATGTATTTGTTGGCTGACAATAACTGACTTTGCTGTGTTGGGTTTAGCTGTTTTGAATTGTCTCTCTGTAAAGTGAATCTGAACTAATCTGAACACATTATATTTTTAGATATTTTTAACCTAATTCTATTCTGTTATTGTTCGTTATGTGTTGATTTTGCACATATCTGTTTTGTTTGAGTCGTATTCGGTTGTCAGTGTAAATGCTGCACGTCTGTCTGCTTTTAGATGCTAAAGTGCCTTGCTTTTATTGCCTGATGTGATGCAGTCTAGACAAATAGCTCCTGTCGTTTCAGAAGCTAATGGGGATCTACAGAAACACAAACAAACACACGGGAGTCGGAGTACATCTGAGTGAACGCCCACTCCTGTAGTTTGCATCTTAATGAAACTCAGGAGATCCCTTGGTTTACAATTACACTCATAAGAACCTTTCCTCCTATATTTCTTTCTCTCTGTCGTACTCCATCGTCTTTATTGTTTTATCTTCCTTTTTTCTTTTTAATGAAGTGTTATTTCACTTTTTTCTCTCATTTATGGTTTTCTTATTATTGTTTAAATGTTTTAATTAATGGATTTCAAATATTCAGTCCTCGAAATACTGTGTGCTATGAACATGAATTGATGAATACAGAGCAATAAACAACAATTTGTAACAACACAATTCTGATATTTTATAGGAATTTAATTATAATCAAAGTAAAGTAATTTGGTTTTCCAGCCCTAACATTATTATATTAAAGTGTGTATGACGGGTTTTTATGATTTTCAAATTCTGAAGTTATTCAATGTATTAATCCCTCTTGTAAATATAAATTATAGTTTTACACCAATCAGGTAACTATTTGTGGAGAAAAGTCGAAAAATCTGTTGAAAATTACAGGAACTAAACTGAAGTAAATTGATGACATCACTAGGGAGACAAAGGTTACGCATAATTTACACAAAATAAACAACTTTTTTGAGCCTTTAAACATCGATTCAACAAAATAAAGGCGTATTTCTCTTTGTCAAATGAACAAAATCTGTGACATTAGATTATTTTAGTCAGTGTACAGTGTAGTTGCCAGGTCATTTCCTAGTGTGCTGTCATCATTTACAACCAGGAAGTACAATTAAAATCCTAAAAATAGCTAAACTGAGGTAAAATGTGTAAAGATTTTAGCAGAAATTGAAATGTAATTAACTGCATTTTAGTTAAATGAGTAGTCCAACCTGTCAGAGGCACTTTAATGTAATGTATAGTTTAAACCAGGGTTGTCCAAACTTTTTCCATCGAGGGCCACATATTGAAATATAGACCAAGCGGAGGGCCACAAATCAATCGTGAAACGTTAAAAAAAGCTGCATTTATCTGATGTTTTAAGCACCACCACATCTACATTCAGTCTCAGTGCCTTAATATCAGGTCTGTATTGCACCAAAATGTTAGTTATTTAGGTTGGAATTGTAGAAAATCTGAAATGTGCTGTAAATAGTACTTATCAGGACAATGTGGGTCAATCACCAGGAAGACTAAGGGCCAAGAAAAATTGGTCTTAGGGCCGCATTTGGCCCCCGGGCCTGAGTTTGGACATGCCTGGTTTAAAGGGCAAATATTAAGCAAAACTGACTTTGTTGAGCTTTTAGCCATGTTCTAACATTGTTCCATCATCAAAAACACACCTGGAGCAGCATTTAGTTTGATAAATGTTTGATGATGCTGGTTTGTAAATCCTGTCTCTCCAACACTGTGTCCTGAACTCCTTCATGTGTGACGTAGATGATGCTGTCGTCATTTATCCCAGAATCCTTTGCTGTTTTAAGTCCTTAAATCATCACTAGACTCGCTCTGAACATTTCTTCTGTCAAATCACGTCAACTACAACTTCATCAGATCCACTCTTTACTGCAATGCATTGTGGGTATATATTTACATGTGTGTAATTGCCTCTACAGCCAGTAGATGGAGCCACAGTTAAGTCAAAATGACATCTCCCAATGCAGTGATAAAGTTATATTTTTCGGTACCACTTTATAATAACTACATCTTATTTTGCCTTAATAAAGCATTAACAAAGACTTAATTAATAATGAATATATAGTTTATTAAACATGATTCAGGCTTAGGAACTACTTAATTAAGGTTAAGGTTAGAGTTAGGATTAGAAATTAGGGTTAGAATATTTGTTAAAAAGTTACTAAGCCTGAATCATTCTTAATTAACTATTTGTTGATTATGAATTAAGCTTTATTATCATGCTTTATTAAGGCATGAATAAGTGGAGTTATTATAAAGTGTTACCTATTTTTCTTTGTAAAAGCATTTTATACTTAATTCTAAAACATGACATTTCAAACTGAAGACACTCAACAGCAAGTTTAAAGGCCAAAAACAATACAAATAATGCATAATATTTGTCCTTTAATGTCTCTCAAAGTCGTGATTTGAACAAACTGTCCAGTATTGATTAAACTAAAAGCCCGGTTCAGACGCCTCGGTCCTAAAGCGTCTCACAGAACGATCTCCCTCAGCTCGTCTTTGGGAAAATATGATTCAACACCAGTTTAATATTTTCCCTCCATAGCTCACTCCCGGAGTCACTCCAGCAGTAATTTAGAGGTGATTGCTCCGTGTGAGAGTTGAGCACAGTCGGAGGAGCAGAGCCAAGTGCACTAATGAGGTTAGAACGCTCGTGGATTTGTTTGTACGCTTGCACCGAGGCTCTGACCTGTGGCAAAGAGAGCGCCGAGGGCCGAGCGAGGCCGAGACGCTGCGAAGATGTGATAATTATTTAAAGACGTGATTCAAAATGATATGCAAATGTGACTTTTTGGAGCTTTTAAACGTGCCATAACCTTGTTCCTTCATCAAAAACATCCTGGAGTTGTGCTTAGAGTCATTCACACTTGTTTGATGAGTCGTGTTTGCAAGGTTCTGTCCCTCTGAGGTTTAGGAAATACTCAGTTTCAAGAGATCGAGAACAGAGATCCAGATTTGTGATGTCAAAGGTAGAAATCTGGATGTCTCTTGTACTGTTTTTAATGCTGTCTTCATGTTGTCCTCGGGGATTCAGGATAATGTTTTTCCGAGTTGAAAAATGCACACGAAGGCACAAATTGGGAAAACAACTCAGGAACTCGGATGAAAGGCTGCTACCCGACTTTTCAAATAATAATTTTAAGTCATTGTCTAACGTTACTATCTGCACGAGAAGATCCACTGTTTGATTAATTGTAATGTAAAAGGTAATGTTCGCTAAATATGATATGATATAATGTTTTCCAATACAAACAGCCTTTAATGTTAGCTTTTGAGCATTCTAACAACAACAAATCTCTCTGCTAGCTCTATTAAACTCTGATTTCATTATTGGTGCAGATTTTCTGAGATACGCCGACATCTCATCTAGAAAACCAGAGTTCCCGAGGACCACATGAACGCAGCATAAGCCCATAAATCATCACCAGACTGTCAGCATTTCTGCATTAAATTGTGTTTGTGTCGGGGCAAGTTTTTTTTTTTTGTTTCCCCATGATAATTTCCTCTGCTGCCAAAAGATGGAGTGCTAGCACCTAATCCGGATGACACCTGACTGATACAGTGTCATGTGTGGTTTTTAACATAATTAGGCATTATTTTAAGGTCTAAAGAAAAAAGAAGATGCCTAAGCAGGTTTCGTTTCAGGTGTACTGCCGGCGGGATGCTGGACTTATAAAAAAATGTATTACTTTTTACCCACCATCTGATAAAATTAAACTATCAGCTGCTGGACATGTTCAATATGAAAAGAAGGCTGTAACCCACTTACTTACAGTCAAATACACCATTCTGGGATGAAACAAATACAAAAATTACACCTAAAGTCCCTAAAACAAATGTTTAGTTAAATTAAATTCAGCTTTGAAAGAGGAATTGTCAAAATAAATGCCCCAAATAGTGTCAATCAGGCCTCACCTACAGACTCCAGCTTTACTTCTTCATATATTTAACAAAGAAAACTTAGGCGGACTTTAATTTTGGATTTCCAGAGTTTGTTTCCAAGTGTAATTAAAGTAAATCAGACTCCAGAGGCCAAAACTACAGAGTCTCAACTTCACAAAGAGTCCAGCCAATAGTTTGTGCTCCTAAGGGTTCAGAAACAGCTTTGGTTTGAAACGGGGCTCATTCCACTCAGGTGTTTTAGGAAAAACAGGTCAGAGCTGAAAGGGGTAATGGGCTGTACTGTTTTCTTTTCATCTAATAGAGTCAAATCTGTTTCTCCACAGCAGAGACATATTGAAAAAAGCAACTATTTGGACAAAAATTAGACTGTTGCGTTCTGTCTGCATCTAATTATAAAGCGTTTATTCTCCGAGAAGCAGGAAGTGCGCTTTTAGCATGTTAGCTTTACCGTGACTGCAAAACTTACTCTTGAGAGTTGTGAAAAGCGCAAATAAACTCATCGCGTTGAATAATTTGGATTCAGAACATCAAAAAGCATTCAGTAATTGTGCAATATGCAAAGATTTTAAAATTATTTGGCTCTGTTTTTCACATTTTTAAGTTAAAATCGGCACCTTTAAAGTTTAATAACACAACAAGTAACGCATAATATGTGTCCTTTAAAGGGCCTATGGACTAAAATGCAGTTCAGATAAATATATTTCAAATTCTGCCAAAATCTTTACAAATTTTACCCAATTTTAGCAATTTTTTTAGGTTTTCAATTTTACTTCCTGGTTGTAAATGACGACATCACACTAGGAAATTACCATAGCAACCACACTTTACAATGGGCAAAAACTCCTCTAATGTCACAGATTTTTTTATTTGACAAAGAAAAACACATGTCAACACCTTCATTTTGTTGAATTAATGTTTAAAGGGTCAAAAAAGTAGTTCCTTTTGTGTAAATTATGCATAACTTTTGTCTCCCCAGTGTGATGTCATCGATTTGTTTACTTCCTGTAATTTTCAACATATTTTTCAACTTTTCTCCACAAACTGCGATCTAAAAGGTGTAAAACTATAATTTATATTTACAAGAGATATTAATACACTGAATAAAGTCAACATTAGAAAATCATAAAAACCTGTCATACGCACTTTAATGCTTTTCAATGTATTTTAAGCACAAAACTCACCTTTAATTGGATAAACGCAAAACAGATAATGCCATACCATCAAATCCAAGCAACGAATACGGCACGGATACAAGCGGATGTCAGAAAAGTCACCTTGTGCGCCTTTAAAACATGACAGTGAAACAAAAGTCAATTTTCACATTTATGCCCTTTTCGAACGCAGGGTCTATTCCATTCCCTGTTCAGAAAATCCCCCTGAGAATCAATTTGAACGGGGTCCTTTTATTCCTCCTATCTTCAACTTTTGGTTAAAACTTTTTGAAGTGCTAATCGTATTCATTCCAGAAATCGCCTTCAGCTAACATTGGGTGAAAAATGACTACATACGGCTGAACCCCAATCCCCAACAAAGACATCAAATGGAGCCGGCGTGCGCGGTATTTTTAGCTTTTCTGTTCCTTTTTTTGCCGCGGATAAGATACAGGTTTTTATTTGTGGAAAGGATGAATTGTGTTGACATCTGGACATAGCGGCTGACCCCTGCGTGACCCTAGTTTTTCTTCTCGGTGGGATCGGGGAGCGGGCGTGCGCACAGACTTTGACAAGGTGTATTATTAACTTGTCAAAGGGCTGACAGAAGCAAAGAGGTCAAAATTACAGGCTCCTGACAGCTTGGACTATCACGCTCGCCAAAAAAGTAAAGTGTAACAGTGTGAAAACCCAGAGCTGAGAAGAGGCAGGCGAGGAGGTGTGAAGGAAGAGATATTTCCACTACTGTTTTGGTAATGTGTTGGACCTTTTGTAATAAGTGCTAAACTGTAGGCTCCATAACACTATTTGCAACGTCCAGTTGTTGGGTTTTCATGCTTTTTGAGCCCAAACTACATTCCAGAAATGTAGTTCATACATTCATTACCTTTTTGGGGAAATTATATTGACTTACATTCATTACCTGGAGAGGGATCTTAACCTTGACTATAATTACCACTTGTCTAACCTTAACCCTAACCTAACCAAACCGATCTTAACAAAGGGCACTAAATCATGGCACTAAAGTGGTAACCTGACCCTGCTATATGAATTCAAGCGATATTCGTGAGCTCACAAACTCTTGAGAATCCATCTGGACGTTCTCCTGCTGTTGGGTTTGAGCCGCTGTGTGCTGGACCAATCACAGCGCAGCATTGTAGTTTGGGCTTAAGTCAAATAGACAAACCTAAACAAACATGGCGGCGCAGACAGACGTACTTCAGCCTATGTCCGTAAACACATTTACGAACAATTTTTCTTTTGAAAACGTGCACATAGAAGTGTTTGTGCATTTGAGGACGGGGGAGAAGTCTGTGCTTTTCTCTCAACAGGATTTATTGATTTCTCAGGTTGTTTCGCTTTTGCGACGCTGCGACCGATCCGTTCAAATGTTCGTCATGATGTCGCACATTTTCCTGACGCCTTTCGGCGAGAGCCTGTCCAGATTGACAATGTGTAGAACTAAGTTCAGAGTGATACACATATCCATCTGGTGTGAGCAGGTTACTAAAGTAGGTGATACTGTAATGATAGTGTGGACTGCAGCGGTGAATTATTGTCATTTGTGGTATACTTTACTCAGTTATTTTGTGACAGCGGTACAGTTTTGTTACTTGAGAAAGGAAGAATTTTAGAGAAAAACTATACCCTTCTTTTGTCTTTTCTTCAAAAATGGAATTTTATGGGATCATTGAATATATTAAAATGAATGTTTTTCCCAGATTTCTCTGTCTATTATGTCCCAATGTCCATCACCAGTCGATTATCTGATGAATGGAACAAAACAAAGGCAAAAAATCCAAAACTTTACAACTATCCAAAGAGAAAGGTGGTTGGGGTTTACCGGTCTTAAAAGGCCTTTATTTCAGCTCGATATGCTGGTGTGGCCCAGAAGCTCAATGGAAACATATTGAGTGTGATGTGATACCAGGGGTTCCTACAGGCTTTACTGGCAGATGGCGAAGGCTGGGTCAACTGGAGGAATTTGAGAATCCCTGGGTAAAATCAGTGCTTACAACCTACGTTTATCAGTGTGTTTCAGATTTTTGTGCGGCCCGTGGTTTAACAAACTAAGAAGACCTGTATTTGGTGGTGATATAGTGTGGAATATTATGTGCAATACCACGGATTATTACATCAGGGCTATTCAACGCTACACACAATTTTGTTATTTTATCATTTTGAGAGTTTCCATGAGACGCGATGATCAGCCCAGCAGTAGCAGTTATTGTGTTTAGAGGCAGAAATGCTCCGTCTGGCGATGATTTTAAGGACTTTAAAAAGCAAAAGATTCTTAGATAAGTGACGTTTATGACCTGAAAAACCATCACCAACATTCATCAAAACAGCGTGACTGCAGCTAAACGCAACCCCAGGTATGGAACATTGTTAGGTACGGAACATTGTTATAACATGTTTAAAAGCTCAAAAAAGTCAGAAAAGTATCAGAATATGAGTCCTGTAATTTGCACACAAAGAGACACAGGAGATAATTACAAGAAAGGTTGGTCAAGTGTCTCCAATAAATACATCATTATGTAGGCTACATCAGTGGTCCCCAACCCCTGGGCCGGTCCGTGGCTCAACTGGGACCGGGCCGCACAACAAATAATTAATTTATTATCAGAATCTGTCTGAGCGATCTTTTATTTTGAAAAATGACAGGATTATCTAGTATACATAAGAGCTTAGATTCTTGGCCTGAACCCGGGTTCGGGTCCACATTTTCCGCTCTGCTGTCGGGCTGAGTCGGGCGGCCCAGGGGGCAGAGACGAGCACGTGTTTTGTAACATGCGCTCCACGGCGAAAGAGCGCCTGTGTTGTTTTCTTCCTCATCCTCTGATAAAGTAGTCAAAATATGTGACGTGAGAAAAGACGCCGTAATGGAGTGGAATTACACGGAATGGAGGAGAGAGAAAAAGAGAGCGCAACGGAGAAGAAAAAAACAGCGGAGGAGAGAGAGAGCCACGGATGCCTTCCCAAAAAAACTGAAGAAAGGAGCGAGGGAGAGAGCTCATGTGGGCCAGCATCAGCGGACAGAACAGGCACTCCTGGGACAGGAGGCGTCCCGTTGGACGGGTAGAACACTAAACACTTGAAGCCCTGTCAGGCGCATTTGTTCTGCCAATAAAACTCTGCACGGAACTCAGTTTACGTAACTCCGGTTCGGGTCGAATCTTGCAGCAAATGACTCGGGCTTAGGTCGGGTTTGGACAGTATGCACGCGGGCTCGGCCGGTCAGGCTTGAATCTTTGGGCCCGATCGATGTTTACATCTCGGTCACTTGAGCGCTAAAATTTAACCCACAAGCAACAAAATGAGTAAGAAACAGACGTCTTTGGAAAGTTTCTTTGCGAAGGGGAAAAGGCCCAGAAGAGACAGAACATGACTTCCAAGAAAAAGAAAGCTTTTAACAGACAATACCAAGAATCCTACGTGAAATATGGACCTATCGCGACAGGAGATCCCGGGCGACAGGTGAGCCTGCTCTGCAGAATATGGACCGGCTCTAATGAGACAATGAAGCCTTCAAAGCTTAGAGCCACTTAGAGACCAAGCACCCTGAATTAAAAGACCCCCGGAGTATTTTGAAAGAAAAAAACAGGCACACAGTGGATTCACGTTTATTATGATAAACGCCCCCTCCCCTTCCAGGCCGCAGTCCGCCGTGATAAAAAGGTTGGGGATCACTGGGCTAGATGAACACTGAAATCTAAAAATGTTCTTGGGTTTTGTTCACGTTTAATTTTTCTGTCCAATTTGAATGAAATACAAAAATGATCAATTACTTTAAAGGTCCCATATTCTGCTATTTTGCCCATTACACAGTTTATTCTAAGGGCTTTGTTGATACATTTTTGCGTTGTGTAATATCCATAACATAACAGTTTCCAAAAAACACCCATTTCTTGGACTGGCCCCCCTCCTTGTAAAAGCAAACGGCTCACTCTGAGATCTGACCCCCCCAAACAGAGAGCAGGCTGCCTCCCCCGCCCAACTCGCGCGCCTCCCCTGCCCAACTCGTGCCGAAGCCTAGAGTGGAGATAGTGCGCATGCGCCGTGTGCTCCGGTAAACAGCGATACACAAACACTGAATAAACCTTTTATCCGTCCTGACGGTGCGTCGTGCTGAGTCCACGCCCTGGATCTGACCTGGAGTTTGACGCGTGCTCCAGTACTGACGACGGACGCGCCGCTTGGTAAATAACAAGCTAACTCTTCGATCTGTCGTATCCATCGTGTAATTACTGTGTAGCATTAGCATTAGCTGTTTTTATTCTGCGGCTGCGTGCTTCCTGGAGGCGTGGCTTAAACACCGCGTCATCTTAGTGAGGAGCCCCCGTCTGCTGCTCAGCCGAGGGGACGGAAAAGACAGTTCTCTAGTGAAAACATGAGGGAATCAATCAAAAAACCACTTTGGGCACAACATACGAGGCCCAAATAGCACTGTAGGAAGGTTAAAACCTCTGAAAAGTCGATTTTGCATGTTATGGGACCTTTAAGATACGAGCTTCCATTCACAAATACTTCACTTCATAATGTTTCCAGCAGAGGGCGCTGAAACTAATCTAAGTGTTCTGATGGAATATTACACAGTATGGCATTAAACTTATCTGCAACATTTTATAATAACTCTATAATAACACTTATTCATGCCTTAATGAAGCATGAACAAAGACTTAGTTCATAATCAACAAATAGTTAATTAAGAATGATTCAGGCTTAGTAACTATTTAACAAATATTCTAAGCCTCATTTCAAACCCTAACCTTAATTAAGTAGTTACTAATCCTGAATCATGTTTAATAAACGATATATTAATTATTAATTAAGTCTTTGTTAATGCTTTATTAAGGCAAAATAAGATAAAGTTAATATAAAGTGGTACCAACTTATCTATTTCCACAGAATGCATCGAGGATTTTTGGGCAGTGAACACTCCTGTAATGAAATAAATGTAAGACAGATACAATTAATGGCATACTGTGGAACATTTTCAAGGTAAGCAATAAGCAGAAGTGACGTAGTGCGCCTTTAAGTTGTTTGGTGTTTTGCAGCGAATAGATTTCATAACCAAAAATTTAACATCCGACAAAAAGGTACCGTCAACACTCTGAGAATATAAATAACGGTTTAAAATATCCAGTGGAGCTCAAACTTCACACAAACAGCCGTGTCTTTTGGCAGCAGACGTTGCTCTGTCTATTTTGACGACTTGAAGACGGCCTGGTTGCCGTTTTGGGCGGGATAATCACCTGAAGTGGAGACAGAGATGAAATAAACGCCTTACAGTGGTAATTAATCCGGTTAGCTATGGCCCGTTACTGCGCAGAATGTTTTTAGGGCCCATGTCGCAGGTGAAGTTGAGGATAGGATTAAAATATATGGGCACGATGTCTATTTCAAAGGATGGATGGAGCCTTCAGCAAGGATTTTTCTCCAATATAATCACTATTTTTCCATAATAAACAAAGGATTATACCAAACCAGAGGGGAGGTTTATTTTTACTATAACAGATGGATTATCTTTTCAAAGTCTAAGTTCCAATTAATAAGATGTAAGATAAATGCATACCTTTGTAATGAATTGTTTGACATTAAAGGAGGGGATTTTGAGAAATATAACAATCAAAATGAAATAGCAATTTGATTGATTAAAGTTCATGTTTCGGTCTTTTCTCAAACGTTAATGCTCCTGGATGTGTTTAAAGTGTGAACTTTGAACAAAAGACGACAAGTAAAACATAAATCGCAAGTCAAAGCGCAATACTTGTCAGAAAAAATTGAAAATTAGGTATTTTATGGAGGATCATATGAAATTCTTGAAAATGCTTAAATGTTATGATATTGTTTTCAAGGTTGGTAAAGCGTTTGAATTTTGGAAAGAAAAAAAAAGTGCTTAAAATTTAAACCTGTGAAGTATCTGCTCTGAGAGACAGTTGTTGGAGATACTGGTAGAGATAATTGTTTATTCAGTTGCCTCTAGGCTGTGGGGCCAAAAGGGGACAAGGGTAATTATAAGTCAAAATTAGGTAGTTTGACCATAAACTAAGAGTTTGTAAGTTTGGGAATTTTTATGAGGGGCAATAAAGAAAAATGTATATATTCAGAAGTTCACGAGTCTTCTTCTACTGATTGACACACCGACCAACATCTTCAGAAACCACACTTGCCAATCTGCATCCTGCACATTTTGATAGTTAAGTAAAAAAGCACTAATAGTCTTTAGTCTTTAATTTGTTGTTTTGAATGACTGTAAAACTGCAGATACCACTGCCGGAGAGCTGGAGCTGACTCTGAAAGACAGAGTGACCTGTTTTCATGCATATTAATGGGTTAGGTGTTAATTTATTCCACTTTGTAAAGTACAGGAGAGCTGGAAAGCAGAAGGTGCTGGAAAAACCTACTGCGAGTAGACCTTGAAGGTGCTTGAAAAGTGCTTGAATTTATCTTTGAAAAGGTGTACGATCCCTGTGCCAAACTCGTTCAGCCCTATTTTAAAATTGAGTGAAGACCATGTTTAAAAATGTCCCTTCCTTCATTCTGATGCTGAACCATGACAGAGAAACCACTGCTTTTCTTCCATTAACCGCCTCTGATTGTAAGCTCGCAGTTGCAATGAAGATTTGATGAAAGAAATGCTCAGAACAAATCAGCACAGACGAATTTGAGATCTCTAATGTCACAATATGGGGACAATTGAGTGTTTTTCTGAGACCCAGAGAGAGTTGGCCCTTGTAAACAAGATTAATGAAACAATCATGAATTAAGTTAAATACAACTCCAAGTATATTTTAATGAAGAAACACTGTTGTAAGATAATTTAAAGTGAAACTAATTTCTTCCACTTTTTTGTCAGTTTGCTCTTTCAACATATCGACTTTCATGTGGAAACAACAAACTTGTCCAATCTGCTCCTAAAGATGTTTTATTATTTAATTTAATCCCCTTCATCCATAGATTTCTCTGGGACATTGTAACTTCAAAGGCAGTTTTCATAAAATGTATTTTTCTCCCTCAAGACATAAAGATCAGCCTTAAAGCAGCTCCTACACCAAACTGTACAATCTGGACTCAACAAGATTTTGACAGAACGTACTGAAGGACTTGTTGTTATCTAAGTCTAAAACTGATTTGTTAAAAGTTTTAAGTCTAAAAAATTAGGTGAAATTTGAATATTTAGGCCAGTTTTCAGTCAAAACTAAATTATAAATCCAAAATCGCCTCAGTAAATATGTTTGTAACTAATATGTGTACAAAATGAACTGAGAAATTGATTGAAATGTCCCATATATTTGCAATTTTGGCAGTTTTCACACATAAAATACCATATATTTTTACAGTATGAAAACATAACATTAAAACTTTACATTATATCTTACATTTATGCGAGAAAACTACAGGAGAAGTTTAAAATTGATATCTTTAAATTTAAGATTTTTTCCCATTCACCTGCAGCGTCTCGCCTTAAAAGCTCAAAAAAGTCACATTTTGCATAATATTTGTCCTTTAAAGGGGAAGGGAAGCCTTTCGAGTGCTGTATTTCGTGCTGTAAATCCTTGGCTCGTTGCTTTTGTCCTTAAGCACCGCTGGCACCACCACTTCAAATATATGTCTGCAATTTGCACCACACAGACCTGTGCTGTCAGCAGCTTCTTTGTCATTAGCCACGTGAAGCTAATCCTCCGCTCAGGCCACATTAAAGCAGGAAAGAGAGACACGGCGACAGCATTAATGGAGGCTCAGTCAAGGGTCAAGCGCTATCATGAAATATGGACTTTCAAGCGACGGAAAATACCTACTTATGCATTTAGTGTGTGCTAAACGTATTTCCATGACAACGGGCTTCAAGTGTAAGGAGAGAGCTGTCCAAATATGCACAACGACCATGTGATACGTAAGACTAATTTACATGTTTTTCTTTTCCACTCATTGCATCGACGTCATCAGGGCCAGTGTGAAAATGACCTGTGTAAGTTGTCCCAGTTTCAAATGTTCACATGTTCACACAGAGTAGGAACTATGCGCTCTACATTTTAGATGTTTTTGAACATCCAAGTACAAAGCTCTAAGTCCCTATTTCCCCCAGTCCCTGTTTAGTTTGAGGAACCATCCAGTCCCCAATGCTCGCGTTCACACAGCGACAGTGACTGAAAGTGAGTCTAACTGACTGTAAAATTAACATACTCAATTAAAAGAAAAATATTATGCATTTTTCATGTTCTTATTAGAGTTTAAACATGCTCTTGAGAACCTTTAATTTGCCATCTCATGTTTGGAAACTAACAAAAAGATGTTTATTATGAAGTTATTACAATTTTTGTCAGCAGTCTGGAATGACACTCTCGAATGACTTACTCATAATTATCAAGATATTAGCAGCAGTTATTGTGTTTAGACAGAAGAAATGCTCAGAACAAGTCTGGTGATGATTTAAGGCAGGCGTGTCCAAACTTTTTCCATCGAGGGCCACATATTGAAATATAGACCAACCGGAGGGCCACAAATCAATCGCGAAACGTTAAAAAAAGCTGCATTTATCTGATGTTTTAAGCTCCACCACATCTATATTCAGTCTCAGTGCCTTAATACCAGGTCTGTGTTGCACCAAAATGTTAGTTATTTAGGTTGGAATTGTAGAAAATCTGAAATGTGCTGTAAATAGTACTTATCAGGACGATGTAGGAGAGTTCATCAGGAAGTCTAAGGGCCAAGAAAAATTGGTCTGAGGGCCGCATTTGGCCCCCGGGCCTGAGTTTGGACATGCCTGATTTAAGGACTTAAAACAGCAAAAGATTCTCGGATAAGTGACGTAGATGATCCGAAAATATGTCCCAGAACAAGGACGTTCAGCAGGAACTGTCTTTGATGCTCAGCGGGAGAGGATTTTCTAATAAACAGTCCTCAAAACATCGTGAAAGTAACTGAATGCAACTCCAGGTGTGTTTTTGATGAAGAACATTGTTAGAACGTGGTTAAAAGCTCAAAACAGTCACTGTAGCAGATTATGTGTCCTTTAAGTTTAATAAGTAAGTACATTTTTTTGTCCTTCACCCTGCTCCTTTTGATCACTGTAAACCTGCATGTAAAGCTCAAACAAACAATGAAATAAAAAATAAAACACAATGATTCAAAGTTGTTCAGAATTTTAGTTAGTACACTGCAAATAATGAAGTTCTAGTTGAGTTAAAACGTCTTGATTTGAGGATATTAATCTGAATTTCAGACGTTTTGACTCGTTAAGATCAGTGGAGACGATTTATTTGATGGAACTAGATTATTTTAATTGTTTCCAACCATTTCTGACTTGCTTTAATGCATCATTTCTTATTTCAATCCAAATTATCTGTCAGTGGGTTAAGATCATTTTACTTACCCCACTGACACATGTATTTTCTTATTTTCAGCTAAATTTTTGCATGATCAGTCAGAAATACCTTGAAACCTGTGAAATATTCTGCATCACATCAACAACTAAATCTCATCGAGTCAAATCTACTCAAATCCAGATCAAAATGATCAATTCAAGCCATTTTAAGCTTGGATAGATTTAAATTTTTTGCTGTGTACTTACTAAATAAGAATTTAATTTTTGGATCTTCTGTGCCCAAGTTGTTTCTCTTTTACATCAAAAAAGTTTCACAAAAAAAGTACTGAATGTACAAAACAACAAAAGTCCCCTATGGACCAAGTAAGTCTCTGAAACAAAGCTTATGATGATGCTGATAAAAAAGGTTGCTGGTCTGACTGGAAAGTACCTGCCCCAGACCAGGAGCTAAAAAGTGTGGTTCCAAAACAAGTCCCAGGAGCTGAAAAAGGTTCCTACACTGGGAAAACACCTATAAGGGACTTTTTTTTTGTTCCTGCTCTAGTACAAGTACTTTAGAGTCAGAGCAGGAACCTTTCTGTGACACACGCACATTTTTCATTAATTCAGAGACAAAACTAAATTGATTCACAAGAGTAATGACTTGGACACGCTGACTTCAAAACACATTTCAAATTAGTCCGTAATAACTCAAATTTGGAATAGTTATAATCGTGTTTAATTGATCATTTAATTCCGTTTCTTTTTTTTGTGCATCACAGTTTTATTTGCACAATTTACAGTGTTCAATAGAAGTAGACTGAAGGGGAAAAGTTTGTCTTCCTACCCATTCTAATTAAATATTTATACAGATAATGTTCAAGGCAGTTAGACCCACTTGCAGCCACTGTTGCTGTGAAAAACGTGCGCCAGGGGGACCGGGCGGTTCCTCTGACTGGACTGGAACATTTTCAGGTAGCAGTACTATTACTCAAGTACAATGTTTGGATACTTGACCTCCTCTTGTTGGGACTGGGACGTCAAATGGACCTTAAAGGGCCCATGACAGGTCGGGCTACTCATTTAACCAAAATGTAGTTCAGATAAACATATTTCAAAATTAGCTAAAATTCTTTACAAATTTTACACAGTTTTCGCAATTTTTAGCTTTTTAATTTTACTTCCTGGTTGTAAATGATGACATCACGCTAGGAAATTACCATAGCAACAACACTGTACACTGGGCCAAAACTCTTCTAATGTCACTTTTTTTTTAATTTGACAAATAAAAATACGTTAACACCTTTATTTTGTTGAATTAATGTTTAAATGGTCAAAAAAGTAGTGTATTTTGTGTAAATGATGTATAACCTTTGTCTCCCCAGTGTGATGTCATCAGTTCGTTTACTTCCTGTATTTTTCAACAGGTTTTTCAACTTTTCTCCACAAACAGCTCCTGATTGGTGTAAAACTATAATTTCTATTTACAACAAGTATAAATACACTAAATAAAGTCAAAATTAGAAAATCATAGAAACCTGTCACACGCACTTTAACTTTACTGTGAGATTTGCTCTTTATTGATATAATTGGGGAAGTGTAAGTCAGACTCACCGGTCGATGATTCCACACATGTCGATCTGGAGGTGGCTGTAGTTTCCCAGAAGCCTTTGCTGCACCTTGATGAGGTCGACGAGCTGGTCATTCACAGAGAGCAGACGCATGCAGCCCTGGAACGCACCGAAGGGGTTTGAACACTCGGGGGCGCTCTCCTCGGACGGGCAACCTGGACACAACATTTAAGGTGGACTTAGATTTTTTCCCACAAAGTATTTTTAATTGTCCTGAAGTGAAATGAGAACTTCATTCGGTACCACTTTATAATAACTACATCTTATTGTGCCTTAATAAACATTAACAAAGACTTAATTATTAATGTAAATATAGTTTATTAAACATAATTCAGGATTAGTAACTACTTAATTAAGGTTAGGGTTAGGATTGGGGTTAGGATTTAGGGTTAGATAATTAATTAAATAGTTACTAAGCCTGAATCATTCTTAATAAACTATTCGTTCACTCTTAATTAAGTCTTTGTTTCTGCTTTATTAAGGCAGGAATAAGTGTAGTTATTGTAAAGAGTTACCCTTCATTCTAAAATCGGTACCACTTTATAATAACTACATCTTATTTTGCCTTAATAAAGCATTAACAAAGACTTAATTAATAATGAATATATAGTTTATTAAACATGATTCAGGATTAGTAACTACTTAATTAAGGTTAAGGTTAGAGTTAGGGTTAGAAATTAGAGTTAGACTATTCGTTAAATAGTTACTAAGCCTGAATCATTCTTAATAAACTATTTGTTGATTATGAGTCCGACTTTAACATATGCGAATAAAAGTGCTACACACGTCTGCTTGCTACACTTGGCTTTCATGGTTATTGCTTTGAACAGTTATTTTCGCCAACATTGCTGGCTGATGCCACAAGTGCTTGTGTTTAAACATGGCGGGAGAGTCACAAATCGGCAAACCGAAGCTTTTTATTACTGGGTAAGTGCGCTGATTTAGGAGATCTGCGGTATTTAATAACTATTATGTGATGAATGCTGCACAACGGCAATTATTCTCAGAAATGTCCTTATTATGGTAGACTATGAAACTGGAAATAGAGCAGTATATGGGACCTTTAACTACTGAGCTTTTATCACAATGAGGTTTTGTTTTTTGTGGCACAGAAGAGCCACATGGCGCAGTGTAAATGCAGCCTCTTTGTTCAGACTCCAGCACAGAGACTGCTGCCTTATGTCTTGATGTTTCCGCACAATGAGCAGGATCGTGCCAACAGGAGCCTCTGGAAACAGCGCGCGCTCGACAAGTCCAATATTGGCATCTGCTGCGGCCTCAGCACAGCGGCCGAGGACGAGCACGGAGTCATGCACTGAAGCAAACTAGAGAGAAAACACTCCAGTCTACTTCAGGAAGTTCTTTAAAGCCTCGGAGTTAACTGTGGTGATACACAGGGTTTAGATTAATAACATCGTCTAATATGATGTTTTAGTCAGTTTCCGTGAGCCTCACAGCTTTAAATGTGCAATGTCTGATAAGTTTGCACAGTGTATGATGATAGAAATAATGTCATATTTTTAATGCAATATATCAAAATGTAAATAATCCTTCATGCGTTTGGTTTATTGAGATAAATATACATGTGCTAATGTTACAAAGGCAAGACGTAAATATATATATATATGCGTGTGTGTGTGTGTGTGTGTGTGTGTGTGTGTGTGTGTGTGTGTGTGTGTGTGTGTGTGTGTGTGTGTGTGTGTGTGTGTGTGTGTGTGTGTGTGTGTGTGTGTGTAAAGAAAATAACTGCAAAGTAATAGTAAATTGTTGCTAAAGATTGATTCATAAAATGTACAATGTTATTTAATGTGATCATGTTTCCAGGTCAAGCTCCAGTAGGTTTTGTACGATCAGCTCTTAAAGTGAAAATGAGTCACATTAGGAGGGAGTTTTTTAATGTTTTTAATGAAAAAATGTTTTAATTAATGAAGTATCTCTGCACTGATATGTTTGCTCTGGTTTATTAAAAGTTAAATGTTGTGTTTTCACAAACTTTGAGCTCATATTTAAATTAAAATATACGTGTTTAAAGTTTAAAAGTAAACTACATGTATATCATGTTAGATGTGGTTCGTTAATGTACGTGTTTCTGTCGTAATGAAAGACCAACGTTTGTGCAGAAGCATCTGAGCATGCGCTGATGTAAGTTTGACACAAATTCGGCCCTGACTCAAAATGGGGAAACACAAACTCTACAAATTTGGGCCGTTCCACCGCTTTATTCTTCTCCATGTCTTTGTGTCTATATTTGGCACAATATAACTCCTCGCTCGGTGATGGAGCAGCTCTTCTAGATTAAAATGAATGGATTGTGAGGTCCGTTTGCAGGTGTTCCCTCGGATGCAGACTGTATCCATGCAAAACATCTAATAATAGAGCGTTTTATTCCTCGTGATGCACACTGTTAATATGCTAATGTTTGTTAGCTTTACCACAACCTTAAAGTCTATATGACATGTTAGAGATTTCACTAAAACGTAGTGAACATGATTATATGAGATTTTACTAAACATTTTACCTATTTGTCCCCAGTTTGACAGTTTTCCTCATGTTATAACGTTACTTCCTGGTTGAACATGCGCACAAACATGACATAGAGGTAATTCCACAACTGTTACCTAGCAACCATTTTGAAAACAAGGGCCAAAATCCACATAAAATACACAATAGTTATGATTTGACAAATGATAATAGCTTTAATTTGTTCGACGTTCAAACTGTCCGAAAAATGTGTCACTCGTCTGTAAATTGTCTCTGCTTTTACAACGGCGCGTCGCTTTTTGATGACATCACAGAGGGGTTCCAATTTAAAACCATAGAACTATAATAAAACCTGGAAGATGAATCCAAAATGGCCGCCCTGTTTATCCCTATGGAGTGTGCTCATTGGCGCACGACCCCAAAAAAGTTTCTTACTTCCGCATTTACTTCCTGATACGGAGGCTGACATCTTTGTTTTACTTCCTGATACGGAGGCTGACATCTTTGTTTTACTTCCTGATACGGAGGCTGCCATCTTTGTTTTACATCCTGATATGAAGGCTGACATCTTTGCTTTACTTCCTGATATGAAGGCGGCCATCTTTGCTTTAGGGCGCCACGTGACGACAATCCCCCACTTCATATAAAAACGGTAATTTCGGTGATTTTAGAAACGGTGGAAAAGAACATTTCCTTCCTTTTATTTAAATACTGATAATAATTCAGTCCTGTCTGCAATTATAATGTGCAATTTTAGAAAAAGGCTGGGCCCAAGAGGCTGCAGTACCTCGCACGGCCACTAATCAATCTGGGACCACAGACAGAGGGGGCGTGTCTTATCCAGTTCATTTAATACATCCATGTTTAGAACCCACACCTGTAATTTCAAACTTTTATTTTTTTTAAATTTCTTCACAAACTGCAACTTTGCAGACGTAAAACTATGCTAACTATTTTCCGCAAGTGCCCTTCCACCAAACTAAGTCATAATTAGAATATCATGAGAACCATCACATGCTCTGGCCTCTGAAAGTTGTGGAAAAACTAATCGCGGTGAATAATCAGGACGCTAAGAATGCATATTTAGACTTTTAACTCTGCTCTGGCCTCTGAAAGTTGTGGATAAAACTCATCGCGGTGAATAATCAGGACGCTAAGAATGCATCCTTAGACTTTAAACTCTGCTCTGGCCTCTGAAAGTTGTGGAAAAAACTCATCGCGGTGAATAATCAGGACGCTAAGAATGCTTCAGGTAAGTGAGCAATAAGTGGGCTGCTGGAACAAGTTAAAAAATGAACTGTTTTTCACGTTTTTCGACACGGTAAAACTCAAAAGCTGCATCCGCTCGCACAGTCATAACATCGCTTCCCTCCTGACCACTGCGTCTCTCGATCCGTGTCGGTGCTCGCGGGGACGTTTTAATTGCCGTCTATTGTAAGTCTAATAGAGGCTTTGTTGCACCGCGGGGCTGTTTCCCCGCTGCTCTGTGATGCTGACTGTGGATTTCTCTCTTGTTTTCCTCCGTCGCGCTCGCCGTCAGAGCCGCTCCCCGTTCGGGCTGGTCCTGGCTGGGTGTTGGGGCGGGGAGCGTTGCGTCGCTCGAGGCGGCCGGTCGCTCCAATTACGGCGAGCGCGGAGCGGTGCCTCCCAGCAGCAGCAGCAGCAGCAGCAGCAGCAGCAGATGACACGGCTCGGATCTAGCTTCGCTTTCACAGCCTCAAAGGGAGATTTTGCGGGAGACGTGGGCTCACATTGGACTGCCAGCGCCGGTAATTAATATTAGACAGAGCTTTTCAAATGTGGAAGGAAACGGGGAAGGATGAACTCGCGCCGCAGTAGTTGAAGTTTATATAACAGGTTCTCAAAATGCACTAGTTATGACTTGGTTTAATATGAGGGCACCTGTTGCAGTTGTTTATTATAGTTTTACATCTGTGAAGTCCATCCAACCATCTTCTTCTGCTTATCCGGGGCCGGGTCGCGGGGGCAGCAGTCTAAAAAGGGACTCCCAGACTTCCTTCACCCCAGACACTTCCTCCAGCTCTTCCGGTGGGATCCCGAGGCGTTCCCGGGCCAGCCGAGAGACATAGTCCCTCCAGTGTGTCCTGGGTCTACCCCGAGGCAGCCTCCCGGTGGGACACACCCAGAACACCTCCCGAGGGAGGCGTCCAGGAGGCATCCTGAACAGATGCCCGAGCCACCTCAGCTGGCTCCTCTCGACGTGGAGGAGCAGCGGCTCTACTCCGAGCTCCTCCCGTGTGACTGAGCTCCTCACCCTATCTCTAAGGGAGCGCCCAGCCACCCGGCGGAGGAAGCTCATTTCGACCGCTTGTATCCTTTGTCCTTTCGGTCATTACCCAGAGCTCATGACCATAGGTGAGGGTAGGAACGTAGATTGACCGGTAAATTGAGAGCTTTGTCTTTCGACTCAGCTCTCTCTTCACCACAACGGGCGGGCGCTGTATCTGTGAAGTTTGTGAAGACATTTCGAAAAACAAACATTTAAAATGACAGGATGTAGTGCTGAGGTCTAAAATGGAATCCCTCTGTGTGATGTCATCAAAAAGCGACGTACAATTGTAAATATAAAGACAATTTACAGGCAACTGACACATTTTTTTATTTAAACCATCATTCAACAAAATAAAGTTGTTATTGGGTATTATTATTTGTCAAATCATGACTACCGTAAAAATCGGACTATAAGCCGCTACTTTTCTCTCATGATTTAAACCCTGCGGCTTATTCACCTTATTCCGGAAGTTGCCGTACGCGCCGCCGTCTTGTTTCCGTTGTAGTTTACATGGAGCAGACGAGCTCAACAGAAAATAAGTTCTACATGGACTAAAAAGCCATTTTCAGGCCTCAGGAAATCGTTGCGTTGTTGACTTGTTGTTGCTCGTGTTCATTAAACATTTTACACAAATCAATCTACTTTATGTAACATTTTAGCGGTGAGACTTTTCCCTCGTTCATCATTAGATTTAACGGAGTTCTCGTCAAACGGAAGTGCGTTTACAACAAAAGTGCGTATCTGTGGCAAAAAACTGCAAAAGTGGGCGGGGCAGAATAAGGTGAATACAGCGATGCGGCTAATTTATGTATTTTTCCAGGAATGGCCTCTAGGGGCGCTCTAGCAGGAAGTGTAAGAGTTCAACAGACCGGTGAAAGAGAGAGTGTATATGTATGTACAAAGTTGTTTTTCTTTGTAAATATGGCTGGTGTGGCTTATTCTCAGGTGCACTCAATAGTCCGCATTTTACGGTATTGTGTAATTTATGCGGGTTTGGGCCCTTGTTTTCAAAATGGTTGCTGGGTAACCGTTATGTAATTACCTCTAACTATGTCATATTTCCTGCTCATGTTCAACCAGGAAGTGACATTATAAACTTTACTAAATCTGTCAAACTGGGGATAAATATGCAAATGTTAAGGAAAATCTTAAATATAATCACGTTCACTATGTTTTAGTGAAATGGTCGTCTAATCTGTCAAATAGACTTTAAATAGTTTAGCGTAAAATAATTGTGTTTGTATTTTTTCCATGTTTGTTTATTTGTATATTTTCTGGCTTATTTGACCAAAACGTTCGCCCACCAACCCAACAGTCAGTGGTTTGATCCCAGCTCCAACCAGGAAATGCTGTCATTGTGTCCTTGAGCAAGACACTCACCTTGTCCTTGTATAAATGGTGTGAGAATGATCGGTGGTGGTTGAAAATTACTCGAATTTTAGGCATTTGTTCTTTACTTGAGTTAATTTTATGATTAATTCTTTTTACTTTTACTTTACTACATCTCAGAGCAAGTATCTGTACATTCTACTCCACTGCAATTTTGAACGAGACTGAAAATAAAAGTATTTCTCTGTTTTTTTTGCATGTTCATCAAGCCAAAAGGTGTTGAGAACAAATCCTGGTTTGAACAAACAAAAAAGTATGAAAAAATGTTGCTTCTGTTAAAAAAATCAGAACACTTCTTAACAATTTGACTACATTCGACTCAAAATCTGTGAAATACTTTTACTGTTTTACTCTAAAGTACATTTTAACCAGTACTTTAATACGTTTCCTTAATATGTTTTTTAATATGATACTTTTAGTAGTAAAATAGAGTACTTCTTCCACTAATGTATTGTACTTCGGGTCAGTTTTATCTGGAACAACTGAAAAATCACCTCGGTGTTTCACTTTAAGAGCTGTTTCAAGCTTGTTAAGTGCAACAGAAATAAGGCCGTGCTTTTATAATCTCTTTTGTCCTGTTTTACAATGGTATAATTAGCTAAGAGTGTTGTGTTGGGTTGAGTAAAGGTGCAAAACACTTTCAAAGAGAATGACAGCATGTGTTCTGTCCTCGTTTACCATTTGAACCACATTAAAGGGCCTCTGACAGGTTGGACTACTCATGTCACTAAAATGCAGTTAAGGTGAATATATTTCACATTCTACTAAAATCTTTACAAACTTTACCCCAGTTTAGCCATTTTTTAGTTTTTCAATTTTACTTCCTGGTTGTAAATGATGACATCACACTAGGAAATTACCAAGAAACATCCTGTACAGAGCACCAAAACTCCTCTAATGTCACAGATTTTTTTATTTGACAAAGAAAAAAACTTTATTTTGTTGAATCGATGTTTAAAGGATCAAAAAAAGTAGTTTATTTTGTGTAAATTATGCATAACCTTTGTCTCTCCAGTGTGATGTCATCAGTTTGTTTACTTCCTGTAATGTTCAATGTTCAAATTTTTCAACTTTTCTCCACAAAGAGCGACCCGACTGGTGTAAAACTATAATTTATGTTTACAAGAGGTATTAATACACTGAATAAAGTTTAAAAAAAATAAAATCATAAAAACCATACGCAGTCATACTCACTTTAAGGTCAGAAATACCTGAGGATTGGATAGAAGAAACACTGCCCTTAAAGCTCATTTATGCTCCATTTATGTACGTCAACAGGTCAGTGCGTTTGAAGAGTTGTTACTGTATCTTAATTTATACTTCCAACCAACTTCCAACCATTTCCAATGTGTAATCTTCTAGTACATAACCACCAGAGGGCGCTCAAAGTCAGAGAATTGACCCAAAAGGAAGAAAAACAAACATGGAGGCGCCCACAGCAGTTTTAGATCACATTTGTTCGAAAAAAGCCAAGCCATTCTAGTCACTTTTTCCAAACTTGAGCTCTCAGTGTCGTGCTGTGTCCACTACTGCCCCCAGTGGTCAGCACATGTACAGCTCTGTCGCTACAAATCCATAAACTGTGGGCTACAAATAAAATATGGAACAAATTATGGACAAAGACATAAGTCTCTAAGCATGCCTGTTTGCACCTCGAACGTAGAGCAGAAATGTGTTTTTAGGACCTTGATTTGCGACCAGTGTGGCCAGGAACCATAGAGAGCCTCGAGGTGTTGTCAAAAAATGTCCAGTTTGGATTTACACATGGATTTTATTAAGAAATGTCCCATTTTGGAGTGGAGACATACTTCTAAAGAAAAAACAATCACCATTTACAACTTTAAAGAGCTAAGCAGCTGCGAGGGTTGTCAGAAGTGTCAAAAATCAGATACTAATCTAGACTAAAACTCGTATCAAAACTAAAATCTCATTTGAGGAAATAGATACAAAAGAAAAATGCCTTTTACAAGACAAAATGCGACCTTTCATGAATAGTTTTAGAATGATCTTGAGAAGTAACAGATCTAATAAAAGGCCACAATGTGTAGTAAAGAAAGTGCTTTTATTTAGTGCTGAAAATGTCTATTATCTAAAATGCTGACCTTAAAAAGAACATTTGTAATCATCATTGTGGGATTGAGAATCGAGTATATTTCTGGTACCATTTTATAATAACTACACCTTAATTTACCTTATTAAAGCATGAACAAACACAATGAACATACAGTTTATGAAGCAAGATTCAGGCTTAGTAACTATTCAATTAAGGTTATGTTAAGATTAGGGTGAGGAATTAGGGTTAGAGTAATAGTAAAGTAGTTATTAAACCTGAATAATTCTTAATAAACTATTTGTTCACAATGAATTAAGGTGAGACACTACAGGTGAATAGGAAAACATCTTAAATTTAATTAAAGATATCAATTTGAAACGTCTCCTGTAGTTTACTCACATAAGTGTGAAAAATAAATATATTACATGTTTTTCATCATGTCATGTTTTCATGTAGAAATAAGGCATTTAATAAGGGGATTGTGAGGGGAGGGGATTGGATTTCTTATTTCGTTTTTGACTTAACTAGATGGGACAGAAAATTGACCAAAAAATTCTAATTTCGCCTAATTTTTTTCACTTAAAACTTCAATAAATCAGTTTTAAAATTAGATATCAAAAAGTCCTTCTGTACATTTCGTCAAAATCTTGTTGAGTCCAAGATTGTACAGTTTTGTGTGAGGGATCTGCTTTAAATGGTGATCCTTATGTCCCGAGGGAGAAAATGCATTTGGAGAAAACGGCCTTTGAAGTTACAATGTCCCAGAGAAATCAGAGTGGATTAAATAATAAAACATCTTTAGGAGCAGATTGGACAAATTTGTTGTTTCCACATGAAAGCCAAGCAAAAGCAGAGCAAAGTGACCAAAAAAAAAACATTGAAAAAAGGAGTTTTGGCTTAATCTCGTCCATATGATAGATTAGACGACACATTTCGCTAAAACGTAGTGAACAGGATTATATTTAAGATTTTACTAAACATTTTGTTCATTGGTCCTCAGTTTGACAGTTTTCATAAAGTGTATGATGTTACTTCCTGGTTGAACATGAGCAGCAAATATGACACAGATAGATGTAATTCTACAACTGTTACCTAGCAACCATTATGAAAACAAGGGCCAAAATCCAATTACACAATAGTTAGGAATTGACAATAAACAATACATGATAACACCTTTGTTTTATTGAATGATGATTTAAACTGCCCGAAAAACGTGTCAGTTACGTTTAAATTGTCCTTGTATTTTTGATCAGCGCGTCGCTTTTTGATGACATCACAGAGGGAGTCCATTTTCTAACTCAGCTCAATTTTCTGCCATTTTAAACGTTTATTCTTCTAAATTTCCTCACAAACTGCATCTTGACTGATGTAAAACTATGATAACTATTTACCACATGTGCCCTCCATCCAAACGGAGTTATAATTAGACAAAAATGAGAACCTTTAAGTCTTTGTTCATGCTTTATTAAGGCAGGAATAAGTGTAATTACTATGACGTGTTTCCATATTTTTAGTATCGAATTTTAGTGTCGTAACAAGACTGGCTAAAGTAAAACCTGTACTTTCACGGCATCACTTTGAGATTCTAGTTCATGCTTTTATTACTAACTGCCTAGATTATTGTAATGCACTTGTGCACTTTATGTTGGTCTTAGCCAAACATCTCTTGCGTGGCTGTAACTTGTACAGAATGCGGCCGCTCGCCTCTTGACCGGAACCAAAAAGTGAAATCATATCACGCCTGTTTTAAAGTCCTTGCACTGGCTCCCTGTCTCTTATCGCATCCTGAGGTCTGCCGAGGCAGCAGACCTCAGGATGCGGGTCACCGCCACCCTAAAAAGTGCCAAACCACCCCCTTCTAACATCACACCAGAAGAGAGGAAGGCACTTTCAGCTTTACAAAAGGACCATACCATAAACATCTTACCAGCTGACAAAGGACGCTGCACAGTGATCCTGAACACAGCGGACTATGAGTCCAAAGTCAACAGTCTCCTTGAGGACACCTCCACATATGAAAGACTGAAAAGGGACCCCACGAGCAGCTACAAGAAGAAGGTTATAGACTGTCTACAGAAGCTTGAGAAGGAGGAGTTGATTGACAGGCCTCTGTACTACAGACTGTATCCTGGTGAAGCCATTCCATGTATTTATGGCCTCCCCAAAATACACAAAGAGAATGTCCCATTGAGACCCATTGTATGTAGCACGGACTCCATCACATACAATGTGGCTAAACACTTAACCACAATCTTGGCGCCGTTAGTGGGGAACTCAGAGCATCATGTGGACAACACACAACCTCCGTATGGACCCAGATGACGTTATGGTCTCGTATGATGTGGTGTCCCTTTTCACTTGTATTCCTACCTCGGAGGCAGTGGCAGCAGTGAGGATGCGACTGCAGGAGGACTCAACCCTACTGGAAAGGACCAAACTCACACACTGAACACATCTGCCAATTATTGGACATCTGCCTTAACACAACTTACTTCCAATTCAGGGGACATTTTTACAGACAGATCCACGGCTGTGCTATGGGCTCTCCGGTCTGCACGATCGTAGCCAACCTATATATGGAACATTTCGAGAAGAAGGCTCTGACCTCCTTCCTGGGCACACCTCCGAGCCTCTGGCTGCGTTACGTGGATGATACCTTTGTGATAATTAAGAAACAAGAGCTGGAAACGTTCTCTGAGCATATCAATGGGCTGGATGTATACATTAAGTTCACCCGAGAAGATGCTAAGGACAACCGGTGGTCGTTTCTTGATTGCTCCACAATCAGAGGAGGAAGGCAGCCTTCAGACAGAAGTATACAGAAACCCACACACACAGACCAGTACCTATTATTCAATTCTAACCACCCACTGCAGCACAAGTTGGGAGTGATTAGGACATTGCAACATAGAGCCCACGAAGTACCCACCAGATCTGATGGGAGAAAGAAGGAGGAAGAACACGTACAACGTGCCCTCTCAGCTTGTGGATACACCAACTGGGCCTTCAACAAAGTCAGAAGAGCCAAGAAACAGGACAGAAAGGAAAAAGACACTCAGCAGAAGGGGGTCACTATCCCTTATGTCTCGGGCTTGTCTGAGAAGTTTCAAGGATTTTAGACAACACGACATCCCTGTTCATTTCAAACCAGGCCACCCACTTAAACAGAAACTGGTCCACCCGAAGGACAAGAGGCCGACAGAGAAACAGAGCCATGTAGTTTACTCGATAGAGTGCAGTGAGGATAGTTGTAAAGAACGTTACATAGGAGAAACAAAACAGCCATTGCACAAAGGCTGTACCAACACAGAAAGATTTTTCCGCCACCGGTCCGCAGGAATGCGGTGAAGATTTTGAGCAGAGAAAGAGAACTGGTTTGAAAGAGAAAGCGCAGGAATGGGGCTAAATCAGCACAGTTTGAGTGACAGTGAGGCCAACCATTGTGATAGACCTATTAATCAAGTCCCAGGTGACAAACAGTAAATTTTCTTACAAGACAGGTTTCAGTGACTCCTCCTGGGGGAAGACTCCCAGTACTTAGAGTAGCATATAAGACCATGTTCCCATACCAGCTCTCTGATTGACAATGACTTTGGGATAAAAGTCGAAACGTCTCGATCTTTAAACAGCGTCCGGATGACAACCTCTGAAACCCTTTCTACGATTGATTTTAAAATCAAAAAATGAGGAGGAAACAGAGCAACTAAAAGCAGAATAAAACAATGTAAATATGAAATGTTAATGTTTTTAAATGTCTTCATGGACTTGCTCCTCAGTATCTGTCAGACCTGATTCAGCCCTACGCCCCTGTGCGCTCACTCAGGTCAGCAGGTGACTCTTATTAGTCGTCCCAAAATCAAGGAGGAAACTTAGAGGGGGTCGCTCCTTCTCTGTCGCGGGTCCAAAACTATGGAGCGCGCTGCCCCTGCACCTTAGACAGGCAGAGTCACTGTCCGTCTTCAAGTCGGGTCTAAAGACTTACCTTTTCTCATTAGCTTTTCATTGATGTGTTGACTTTTATAGTGTACAGTGTGTATTTTTGTATCTGTGTCTATTTGTTGTGTTTTACTAATATTGTTGTGTACTGCACTCTGGTCAACTGTGTTCTTTTTAAAGTGCAATAGAAATAAAGTTGGATTGGATTGGATTAGTTGCTACATAATGGCCAGATTACACACCATTTTTTATCAAACAGGTCTGATTTGGTAATGTTTTATGTTTAATTGCTTTAGTCGACGCACGCAGAGGACTCACAGTCTCCACAGAAAGGTCCAAGCGTCAAACCCAGAGCCTTCTTGTGGCGGGACGAGCGCTGACGGCTTTCTTTGCCCCTCTGCCCGCTGTGAAAGCCCCATCAGCGCCTCACATGACTCCAGCGCGTATCTTAAACTCCTGACAGGACCAGCGTTCGTTAGACTCATCCGACAGCACCGGGTCTGAGCCTCGGGAGACTTCCACAGATCCCACGCCTGTCGACACTTCAGATCACGCACAGGAGGAGGACACCGCTTTTTCTGCTCTTTCTTGGATTCTGAAAGAGTTATTTATTATTTAGCCCTTCTTTTCACATGATCATTTACCTCCAGCGGTGCATGAAGTACTCCATTTTGTCACTCAAATAAAAATACAGATGCAACAGCAAAAAAGCACTCAAGTAAAAGTAAAAGGATCACATTTTAAAATCTACTCAAGTTAAAATATCTGAGCACTCCTTTAAAATGTACTTTAAGAGTAAAAAGTAAAAGTAATTCTGATAACACTTTATAATAACTCCACTTATTCATGCCTTAATAAAGCATGAACAAAGACTTAATTCATCAACAAATAGTTTATTAAGAATGATTCAGGCTTAGTAACCATTTAACAAATATTCTAACCCTAATTTCTAACCCTAACTCTAACCTTAACCTTAATTAAGTAGTTACTAAGCCTGAATTATGTTTAATAAAGTATATATTCATTATTAATTAAGTCTTTGTTAATGCTTTTTAATGTATTAATAAGATGTAGTTATTATAAAGTGGTACCGTAATTCTTTTTGGAGAACTATTAAAGCATCAAATTGTAATTTTGATTGATTTATTCTGTTGAGTTTTGGTCGTTAAAGGCAACTTTCCAGGGTATTTTTCTCTTTAGAGGCTTTTTGTTTGCTCAAAGGGAGATAGGAAAAAAAAAACAGGCAAGATGTCACCGTAAATGTGCTAAAAATAAACCGCTCAGCCTTTTCTAGGTCTAAAACTGTAAGAAAATACACTTTTACTTTTCAGTTCAAAAATGTAGTGGACTAGAAAGTACAGATACACGCTCTGAAATGTAGTGAAGTAAAAGTGAAAGTATCTACTGTAAAATGTACTTAAGTAATGTACAGATACCTAAAAAATGCACTTTTACTTTTGTACTTTGTTACTTTCCACCACCGTTTATTTGAGCGAAGGTGAACTGAGCTGTGCCGTTTGAACAAAAATACACGGCAAAAAATGTAAAGCTATCCAAGCTTAAAATGACTTGAATTTATCATTTTTATCTGGATATGAGAAGTTTTGACTCGATGAGATTCAATTGTTGACTTGCTGAAATTCAGATTAATATCCTGAAATCAAGACATTTTAACACACCTAGAATGTTATTTGCAGTGTGGAAAGTCATGTGTGCATCATGTTTGTACATTCACATGCTTTATAAATAAGACCGCTGATTTTTAACGGTGTTTTTGTACTGTTTTGTTTTGTACTGATTGGGAATCTCAGATCTCTGTCCGCTACGATGTGCACCTCGATACAGTTGCTATGATCTCAAATCAAATCAAATCAAACTTTATTTATAAAGCGCTTTTCATACAATAATTGTAACACAAAGTGCTTTCCAATTCACATATTAAAAACAATTCCCCAAACCCACCCCCACCCCGGCCCAACCATCCCTATATTAAAACTTCCATGCAAACACATACACATACGCACACACACACATGCACACATTCATGCACACATTCACGCACACACACACACACACACACGCACACATACATGCAATAAGATAATGGGCATGAGGCTGAATGCAGGTGAACCAGTTGTGAGAGCACCATCAGAGGAGCCGTCTGCACCAGGAGCAGAGAGTCGCCTGCAGCCACAGGACACAGACTCAAAACCCAGAGGAGAGACCAGGCACAGACCAAACCTCCCCCAGGGGCCAATGAGCCAGGGCCCAGGGGCCACAGACGACCACCGCTCCCAGTACAGAGGGCCCCTCAGAGGAAACACTGGAGAGTCTAAAATGAATAAAGGGATTCAGATAAAGGAGGATAAAGATAAAATATATAGTAAAGTAAAAACTAGGACCTAAGGTTGAATGTAAAATACATAAAAAGTAGCCTCAATTATAAATAAAATAATAAATTATTTAAAATACCGATGTAAATAATAAATAAATAAATAATAAAATAAATAAATATTAGTCAAAAGCTAGACTAAAAAGGTGGGTCTTGAGCCTGCTCTTAAAAACCTGAACGTTCTCTGCGGCCCTGAGGTTCTCCGGCAGGCCGTTCCACAGACGAGGGCCGTAGTACTGGAAAGACGCCTCGCCGTGAGTGTGTGTCCTGACTTTGGGAATGACTAGGAGCCGGCTGCCGGAGGAGCGCAGGGGCCGCGAGGGTTCATATGGTAAAAGCAGTTCTAAAAGATAAGAAGGCCCAAGACCATTAAGACGTTTATAAACCAGTAAAAGAACCTTAAAATCGAATTGATTTAAGATGCATTTCTCATGACAACGACTCGATTTGAACTAAACTCGGATCACGACGCTTCACGATTCACACAACATTGTTCTTTTGGCTTCTGATACAACATTTTTGTAGTTTAAACTTTACGATATGATCCGATACTGATATTTTGAATTCACACAGTTTAGTCTGATACTGTGCCTGTTTAAATCGGCTTTATGTTTGCGATGCTGAATTTGAAGCAAACCATCACCTGTGTATAGACCTACTTAAAACAGCCTAATTATTTGTTATAATATTGTTAAATAATGTTTAAACTCCTCCACAGCAGAAACTCTCAGTATCAGGGACATTAGGTGATGCTTTAGCCGTCTGTTTTTAAAGTTTTTCCTCCTATTAGAGACGTTTGAGGCTGTAAAAAGACGAGAAGCCTGAAAGTGAACACATGGTACTTCATTTGCAGTAAACAAAAGTTGCCATCAGCCCTGCGCCGCTGCCGATTGGACCAAAGTTTGGATCGAACTTTTACAGCTCAGTGAAGACAACGAAGAGGTAAAACTAACACTATGTCTGTCAATAATAATGTTTTTAGCCTCCTCCGTGAGCGTTTCTGCCCGTTTTCAGCTGCTCTGGGAGTTAGCGACAGCATTAGCAGCGTCAGCTTTGAATGAATCTAGATTAACTGTAACAATAGACCCCTTAAAATGCTGTGTCATCAGGATGTTCAAAATTCCAGAATGGAGGCGACTGGAGGCAAAATGAAGTAGACAATAATACACTTTCAAAGATGAACTGATCTAAAAAGTGATGATTTAAAGTTTTTGTGATATAAATAAGCAACAATTTTGAATTTCCAGGCTAGAAATTTAAGTTAGTTTGCTTTTCTTTTATGAAGGATGAAGAATATACACTTTTACAGCCTCAAAATTGTATTTGAGATTCACAAAAAGTATAATATGTGGTAAAGTCTGTAATATATCTGCAGAAAAGTGAAAAAGTATCGTGGGCTCCATATTTCTGTGAGTACTTTCCAGTAAAATCTAAAATCAGGATTTTGTCTGTTTTTAAAATGCAAAGATTCTATTATAAGCTCCTATTAAATAAACAAATGTCTTAAAATCCAATAGTGTACATTAAAGGGCCTGTACCTGATTTTGAACGTGAGACAGGAACATGTTTTGTGTGGAATAATCTAATGCAGTTGTTTCCATATAGTTCCTCTAACTCTCCTTACAATTAGCTTTTAGCACTTTTGAACAGAGAATCACAGTCTGGGATAGTGTCAAGCACTTATTTTCCCATGATTCATAGTGTACATGTGCCTGATTGGCTGAAAAGAGATGACCCTGGCAAAAGCTTCTGCACTAGTTCTTTCCTAACAACAAACAAAGCACGTTTATAATATGCACAGATTATACATTACAAACACAATGAAGTTGCTTCTATCAAACACTGCGTGATGTAAAGAGAATTTATCTTAACTAGAGTAAATAAAAATCAGGAACAGGGCCCTTTAAAGCAGCTCTGACATCACACACAGGTGTCTGAGTGGTTTTCATTTACCACTGGATTTGTAATATTTTGTGATATTCTGAGGTTAATCCCACTTTCTCCGGTGAAATCACATTATGTTTCACTTCACTTTCTCCTCCATTCCGGATTTTAGAATGTTTTGGTTTACAAACTTTTAAACGGTCCATAGAAAGTCCGAAGCGTTCTACTTTCCTCACTTGAATTGCATCGATGTATCACTTTTCTACCGACCGCTTGTGCGTGTGCTGTAGTCTCTTACCTCCAAAGTAGAGCTGTGTGCTGTAGTCTCTTACCTCCAAAGTAGAGCTGTGTGCTGTAGTCTCTTACCTCCAAAGTAGAGCTGTGTGCTGTAGTGTCTTACCTCCAAAGTAGAGCTGTGTGCTGTAGTGTCTTACCTCCAAAGTAGAGCTGTGTGCTGTAGTGTCTTACCTCCAAAGTAGAGCTGTGTGCTGTAGTGTCTTACCTCCAAAGTAGAGCTGTGTGCTGTAGTGTCTTACCTCCAAAGTAGAGCTGTGTGCTGTAGTGTCTTACCTCCAAAGTAGAGCTGTGTGCTGGCGCTGAGAGGCAGAGGGACCGTGATGTGTGCGGTGGATCCTTCGTTCTGATCCACAGAGACACTGACCGAGTCCAGGCCCAGGCTCAGCTGCACCGAGTGCCACTGACCGTCACTCAGACCAGACCCTGCACACACAAAACACGGCTGAGTCACTGGAAATGACACTAACACATGAAGTATGGGGTCTGAAGAGACGAATGCAATGATGAAAAAGTTACTGTTAAAAGATATGGGTCAGCAGCAGAGAACAAAGTCAGGGAAATTAATATTATGCTGATATCTGTGTAATCTCCAAGGCTGTTTCATTTCATCTTTATTTCATCGTTTGAGTTCCATAGCAAAAGAAAATTAAATTCTGTCAACTAGGCACAAGTTTTAAGAGTGGCAAAACTTATTCACTTGTGAAACGTGTTCAGTTAATAGAATTTAATCTTCTTTTTTCCACATTATTCCTATCTCAAAGGAGGCATCGTCACCTGCTTGTCTTTTGTTTAAATTTAAAAATTACATTTAAAACTGAATCCATCTGTGATGTCATCAACAGGCGACGTAACAATGAAAATTCAGGGACTGTCATTCCCCAATTTGAGTCAGTCATGCTTGAGATGCTTGACTATATTTTCATAATTTAAAGAGTCAGAAACGGTTAAAAATGTTATCTGTCAGTTGCAACTTTAGTTCGACAGTCATTTAAGTTAAACAATGGTTGTCAAGAAAGTTTTATAATGATTATTTTTGAAAAAACATAAAATATTGGACCTGCCACAAAATGTATATATTACTGTAAAATTAGTTGACCTTGACGTTTCTCTGCTCTTTGCTCGTGTTTATCAGTAACTAAATGTTGTGTTTTCATGAACTTTGAGCTCATATTTGACTAAAGGGGCGTTCAAACCGCAGCGACCAACGCGACCAGTTTACATGTAAAGTCTATGGTGTCGCGCGACAAAAGCCTCCTGCGATTTTGCGGCGCGACCGGCGCGACCTGTGCGGCGCGAATCCTGCGATTCTGTCGTGCGGCGCGACGCGACAAGAGCAACTTTGCGGCGGCCGCAAATTCGCTTCATTCGCGCGACCGGGGCGACCGTCGCAGAAGATGAACAAAGCTGAACTTTCTGCGGCCAACGCCGCAACCGCCGCTGATAGCAACCAATCAGAGACCACGCTTGAGTGACGTAACTACGTATTTCATTGTCCGGGAAGAAGGACGTAAACAAACGTTATTGACCAAACCGCCGAGCCCGCAGGTGTAGAACCATAAACGGAGTTCCGTGCAGAGTTTTATCGGCAGAATAAGCGACAGGGCTTCAAGCGTTTAGTGTTCTACCTGCACCAACGGGACGTCTCCTGTTCCAGAAGTGCTTGTCCCTCCGCTGATGCTGGACCAATGATCTCTCTCCCTCGCTCTTTTCTTCAGCTTTTTGGGAGGGCATCCGTGGCTCTCTCTCTCTCTCTCTCTCTCTCTCTCTCTCTCTCTCTCTCTCCTCTGCTCACTTTTATTATGGTGCGCGTCACATATTTTGACCACTTTATTCGAGGATGAGGAGGAAAACAACACAATGCTGGCTGCACACCGCGCTCTTTCGCCGTGGAGCACATGTTACACACATGACACCACACGTGCTCGTGTCTGCCCCCTGAGACCGAGCCCACACGGCCCAGGTTCGCGGCCCAGCCCGACAACAGAGCGGAAAATGTGGTCCGAACGCCCGCTCCCAGGAATCTAAACTCTAGCAGCAGTTTAGCTGTGCTGGTCGCGCCGGTCACGCCGCGTGTCCGCTGGTGACTTTTTTTTCCAGCGATCAAGTCGCGCGACTAAAGCGACTGTCCTTAAATGCACAGGCGACAAACTAGGAGTGACAGGCGCGATTTTGTCGCTGCGGTCTGAACAGGGCTTTAAAATAAACCTGTTTAAAGTATCGGTATCAGACGATATTCACATCATTGAGTGATAGCAGTTTCTGCCGATCACGATGAAAATGCTCCGATCTTAGTGCTCCAGTGTTACGCTCTGGTGATGAAAGAGTTAACTCTGCCGTCCCTCGAAGAAACAAGAAACCAGCAGCTCCACTCACTATTCAAAGCGACCAGTCTGTAAACTTTAGTCCAGTCTTTATTCTGAGTTAAAAGACCCAGAAATGACAAAGTTACGGGCTTTAAAAGATCTACAAAACTTTTAGACAAAACATCATCACAAATTATCATTAAAAATATGTGCAGCGAATTCAACTGCGACCCACGATAAATACAGTGTTTTTTTCAGACATCATTTGACTAGTTTTTCTCCTAAAGGATAACTTTAGACATTTTTTGGAGGAGAGATTTTAAGAAGAAGAGAAAAGATCTGAGTGTCTGAACGACGCAGTGACACAGCGGGACGGGGAGACTTTGGATAAAAGAGTGAAGAGTGAAGGCTCATTTTACTGTGAAGAAAGCTTACAGTCTACCTATATTTAAACTGTCAACTGTTTTCCTTTCACCCAAATGAAAAGTATTTTGTGTTGTATTATCCAGGTATAATTATTTGTTCAAAATATTTCAAACTGTTTACAATAGAAATACACAAGTGTTCAAAATATGTGAACATGACAAAGAAAATATCGGTCCAATTTCAGTTATTGGCCCTGGTTAGTTCAACAATATTGGCCTAAAATTTCCATATCGTTTATGTGTCATATGTAGCATGTTAGATGTACTTTGTTCATGCACGTGTTGTCGTAGACCAAGAGGACGTTTATGCGCTTGTGCAGAAGCATCTGAACGTGTGCAGATTAAATTTTGATGCAAATTCAAAATGACTGACTCAAACTGGAGAATCGCGGGGACAATTTATAGCAACTGACACATTTTTCTGACAGTTTAAACAATCATCCAACAAAATAAAAGTGATATCAGGTATTATTTATTGTCAATTCCTAACTTTTGTGTAATTTAATGGATTTTGGCCCTTGTTTACAATCTGGTTGCTAGGTAACACTTGTGGAATTACCTCCAACTACCTCATATTTGCTGCTCATGTTCAACCAGGAAGTGACATTATATAAACTTTGCAAAAGCTGTCAAACTGGGGACAAACAGGCAAAATGTTAAAGTACAATCTTAAATATAATCATCAAAAGTGCAGTATAACCATAGAACTATAATTAAACCTGGAAGATTAACCCAAAATGGCGCCCTGTTTATCCCCAAAAAGTTCTTTACTTCCGCGTTACTTCCTGATACGGAGGCTGCCATCTTTGCTTTAGGGCACCACGTGACGTCAATCCCCCATGATGCTTTGAGCGACGTGAACGACCACGCAGCTCTCAAGTTTTTGTGTTAACGTTAGCTTGTGTGATTGTAATTGTGTTCTTCATGTTAGACACACGTGAAGCGTCTGAAATTAAATAAAATACAACTTACAGAGGTCTCTAGTCGAGCCTTTTCCACGAGCTTCTGTTTGTATCGTCCTGTGCTCGCTCACGTGGCTCACACGTGTTTGTGTGACGTCACTTCATATAAAAACTGTAATTTAAGTGATTTTAGAAACGGTAGAAAAGAACATTTCCTTCTATTTTATTTAAATACCGATAATAATTAAGTATTGTCTGCAATTATAATGTGATATTATAGAAAAAGGCTGGTTCCAAGAGGCTGCAGTACCTCACACGGCCACTAATCAATCTGGGACACAGACAGAGCCTTATCCGGTTCATTTAATACATCCATGAGTCTAACCTGTCACGTGACCTTTAACCCCGTCACATGACCTTTAACCCCGCGCAGACTCGAGCCTCACCTGCGCTCAGCTCCACGAGGCTCCTCTGCTGCGTCCGCACCAGGAGCTTCAGTCGGGCCTCGCTCACGTACAGCCACACCGCGCCCCGCTGCTCCGAGAGGGCGAAGGTCACCAGGAGCCCCGCCCGGTTCCACGTCCGCATCTGCATCGCCACGGCAACCGGCCCCGAACCCGCGCCCGGCAACGTCAGCGACAGGAAGCTGAGCGGGTCGCTAAACGTCACAGCAACGGAGGTCGGCTCGGAGCAGGAGAAGGTGACGTTTCCCTGTGGAAGGAGACAAATGAAACGCTGAGTTAAGCCGTGGTACCGGACTTTTTTGAGTGTAAATTTGTAAATGTTTTCCATCAAAGAGTATCTTGTAAAAGCAGCAAAAATGTGACCTCTGCGTGCTGTCTGTATCTCATAATGAAGTGTTTTGTCTCGACGTAAGAGCTAAAAGCAGCGCTCTGATTGGCTGCGCTTGGGTGGTCTTCCACAGTGTCACTTCGCCGTCTGAAAAAAGCTGTTGTAAAGCTGTGCACAGGACCGAAAATGAACGCATGTGAATTCTGACAATGTGCCAAAGGGATTCTGAGAGCTACAGACGAGTTAGACAGATTTAAAAACCAACTCTGGACCTGTAGTGTGAAAATCAGTTACCCCACCTTTAAATATATTACGCTGTGCTTTTCTCTAGAATTCAGAAACTATATATTGCATGCATAGATTGTTATTTTACATTTTGTTAATTGTAAACCACAATATAAACGTAAATGGCTTGGAAAAGGGTTAATTGATTTCCTGTTTTAAGGGGGCTGGGTATAGACCAGGCTTTCTCAAAGGGGGTGCTGTGGTGTGAGGGCAGGGGTGCCGCGAAAAATTGTGGAGTTCGATGGATTTTTTGAATGAAGACAAATTAATACAGGCAACGACTGATTCAGGAAATAAACGTTGCAAAGAACTTCGGTAGAATGCTATTTATGTGGTTTTTGACAGAAAACAATAACAATTTATGCAACAATTTGTTTAAAAATGCATTTTTACAAAGGGGGCGTGGCATTATCCACGCAGCGGACAGCTGTGGAGCCGCGCTCTCTCTTTCTTTCTCGAGGGCGAAGGGGGAGCAAGACCTCACATCAGAGGAGATTGAAACGTTTTTGACACTTTTTATTTCATGTAAAACGGCCCAGGAATCACAGAGAAACGTCCCACTGTAGTTTTAATCCAAGAGCAAGTCTAAATTAATACTGTGCTGATAATCGATCGATCAGCGGCAATGCAATGGTTTTAAACACGTGTCAGTGATATTTGCCCTGAAATATGAACAGAAATTCTCACACATGATTGTCGGCCACTGAAAGAGTGAGAGCGAGAACAGGACGGACACAGGACTGAGTCACAGGAGCAGCTTTGCACTTTTATCAGCATTTAGGGACACAGATAATGTTCTAAGGTTATTAAGGCTACAGTAGTGTTTGGTATTGCCATTGTATTTCCAAATGTTAGCCAAATTAAAAAATAATGAGACAAAACAGTAGTTGTCCCAATTCAATTCTGTGCATGTGATTGAAACTAACACAAGATTTAAATTTATTTAAATCCATCAACCTTTATTTAAAAAGCCCTTTGCAACACTCAAGGTGACCAAAGTGCTGAACTCAAAATAACCTTACCTGCTTTATAATCTGTATTTTATCACCGGAGGTTTATTTAGAATGAAATATTACATAAAACATAGAGGTGCCTCGGCTGAGGAAAAGTGCGTGTAGGGAGCCTCAGGGCCCAAAGGTTTGAGAACCACTGGTACAGACCCTTCCGGTGTTTGTAAACAAAACATTGCGTTCTGTACCTGGTACTATTCCACGTTTTAGCACTAAAGCATTTTCAATGAGAGAGTTAGAGTTAGAGTCTACAAACTACAACCAAAGCTGTTTTTGCACGTTAACAAGCTAACAAACGCATAATAAACATTTCTTAATTTCAATAATCTGACGTCTAACTTGTCATATAGACTTTAAAGCACTTTTCACAAACTTTTGAGCCCAGAGAAATTTTTGCCATCATGGGTAAAGCTAACAAACATTAGCATGCTAATGGTGGACTTCCTGCTTCTTGTAGAATAAAACGCTCTCTAAATAAATGCAGAGAAAGCGTTATAGTCTTATTTTCACCTGAACAGATGCTTTTACAACATATCTGTTCTGTGACAAAACAGATTTTACTTTATTACATGAGCTAGTTCTGCTTTTCATGTTTCAAAACAGTAAAAATCAGGTACAGCCCCTTTAATTGACCCATTTCAATTGTTTGATCTCCAGCAAATATCTGCATAACTACCATAACCCTGGAGAAAGCGATTACCGAACAACGCAGATATGTTGGATTAAAATTTTAAAGAACCCGCAGCTCCATTCCGAATTCAAGTAATATTTTAGCGGCGTATTCCTTTAGCAGAGCGGAGAGGATGATGGCGCATGAATATGGATAAGTCTATGGGCTGACTCAGTGGTGTCAGCGAGGGCCAACACCAAAAGGACACCTGTAAAAATGCATTACCATACTGATGATGGAGGAGACGCCGAGGATGTGACGCCCAAGGGAGCGCCCGCACCCCAGGGTCAGGCAGGGTCCAGGCACGTCTAATCCCACGGAAAACGCTGAAAGTGAAAGTGATGGCCGGACGTTTTGGGGCTGATGAGGTACTTGTGGAAAGTTATATTACATTTAGAAGATGATGACCGATCCATTAGGAGCAAGTGTCATGCAAAGTGCTGCAGGATTTTTAATAAGTTTTTAAGTAGCGTTGGTGAAAAAGTTATATATTGAAAGTGCAGAACATGGCCCTATCATTTACCGCTTATAGAAAATGTGTATTTATAGACTTTATAGGCCCCAAAGGCAAACCTGTTCTCTGAATTTGCATCTTTCTCGCGCACAGCTGCTGGTGAGTGTGTGGAGACCAGTAGGCGACCGCACTGCAGAGACACATTTGGTGGTACCCGGAGGATTAGAGGATTAGCCATGATTTAAAGTACAATAATGTTTATATGCAACATTTACAACAATAATAACGCTTTAAGTTAAGTTCTGTAATTGTCATACATGCAAGTTGTACTACAAAGTTACACAGATGTTTGAAAAAAGAATCGAAAATCTGATTCTAATCGATACGAAAACTATAGTAACAAAAAAAGATGGTCATTTAAACAAGTATCAAAACAAAAAAATCAAATTAAAAGGACAAAATGTGACCTTTCCTGAACAGTTTTATAATGATCTTGAGCTTTATCAGACCACACTGTAACTTGAAGAAACTACAACAATAAGTTTATGCTGAAAATAACAGTCTAATATCTAAAAAGAGATTGTTTTTCATGATCATTGTGGTGTCAAAGCTGATATTGAGTTAGGGCTGGGTGATATGGTGAGAAAAATTGAACCGTGATCTCATTCCACAGATACATGTGCAAACAATTACTCAAGAAAAAGTAAAAGTATCACATTAAAAATCTACTTAAGTAAAAGAGTACCCATTTGAAAATATACTTTAAGAGTATTTCAAAGAACAGTTTTATGTATTCAATGTTGTAATTTTGCTGAAGAATTTTGCTTAATTTTGGTCAACAAAGGTCTACTCGAAGTAATTTCTTAATTTTTGTAGAGAATTCTTTGTGTATGTTTTCATTTGCTTGTTGTTGAGCTTGAACTCAAAACCTTCAGGCAGAAGGTCACCATCAACGTGCTCAGAATAAACCCTCAAACAAAATGAAAAGTTTCTACTTTCTACTTTTCAGTCCAGTTTAAAAATGTAGCGGCGTAAAAAGTAGATACTTGGTTTCAAATGTAGTAAAGTAAAAGTAAAAAGTCTCCACTGTAAAAACTACTTAAGTACAGATACCTAAAAAATGTTTGTACTTCGTTACTCTCCACCACTGGTGTCTTGTCAGATGACCTACTCATGTTTTGGCACCGTTTTCCTCCTGTTCGATGCAGAACGACGGCGCCATCTGCAGTCCGACTTCTTTAAGACAGTATCCCAGGTGTGTGAGAGTAAAAAAGCCCCTCGTCCTGGTTTATTGTCCCATGAGCAGTCGATACAGTCAGGTCTACACAACATACTCTGGCCTGAAAATGGAACATTTTGATGAAGAATATTTAAGCTTCACAAATGTATGAAACATTATAATAACAATATTTAAGAGTGTAACACCAAAGGCTTGTGTTTAAGCTTAAGTTTTAGATAACGCAAAGGCCTGTAGAGTTATTATTTTGTTTACAATGTTTCTTCTACTTTTACTCAGTGTGTGGAGGAAGTCACTAGAGCAACATGTGCATTGGAGGCTCATTTAGGACAGTACTGGAGGCTGCCACTAGGGGCACGTTTGTAACTACTGCAGCGAGAAAATACAGCTGTGAGGAACCTGTACCAGGAGTTCAAACAAAGGTCAGGACATAGTAGTGAGCTCATGGTCAGGACATGATAGTGAGATCATGGGGGTCAGTGAGTTTACACTTGGGTTCAAAGAATAATAATGAGCTTGGGAGGAGTAGTGCCCTAGAACTAGGAAACTATAGGATAAGAGCCGAGCTGTGGGGGGTAATCGTTCTGAATATTCAGAGCTATAAATTGGGCTGCATTCTCTTTGTCGGGGCTTCTGGAGGTTTCTTCTTCGTGTGAGGATCTCTGTGGGTTTGGAGCCATGATCTGGGACACTGGTTAGAGGAGGTTTGGGTTTGGAGCCATGATCTGGGACACTGGTTAGAGGAGCTTTTTGCGTGGTCTGCGAACCACCCAGATCTTACATTTTACCAAGGATGAAGGTATTTTTTGGACAATAAAGACTCTATTGCATTGAATTTCGTCGAGTTTGTCTTCTTCCTTGTGTCAAACATGTGAGCGTTATCTAGAAGAAATTATGACACAACAATTTCAAATATAATCATAAAGATCTAAAGGTACGCTCACTATTCCGGTCTTTCTGGTTTGCTCCACATTTAAAGCACAGCATGTAATTAATAACATGATTCTTTTCCATCCGTGTGCACTTCATCTGAGATAAATTATCCTCAGGCAAAATTATAACCTCAAATCCGTTCAGCCTGCAGCAATCATCAGCTAAATTATGACCTGAAGATATTACTGAGGCAAAATATTTGTATTCACACATCTTTCCCTGTCCACTCTATCCTCGATCTCCGCTCTTCATCTCGTCCTGCTCCTTTGTCTTCTTCTCTTCCCGTGGGGCATGGTGCTTCCAAAAGCTCGTAAAACTATCATCTATCACTTTTATCCGACTCCAATTGCACTCAAAAGATCACAAGGGCTGCACAATCTGACACAAAAGTATCAATATCGCAAGTTTGGATGACGCCATAATTGAAACGGTGACAAACTAAACACATCTCACAGCGACACCAACTGTTTTTAAAATGAAAAGGCTGATTTTATTCAATATAAAGCTGGAGATCGGAGGCACAGCAGTCTCACGCTGTGGGTACTTCTTCTTCTTCAGCAGTAATTACAAGACAGCTCCACCTGCTGTTCAAGCGTGGAGTGCTGGAATTTTCATTATAGACGGCATGACAATTTATGCTCGTGGGTTTATTGGACCCTACTGTGAAATGAATACAAATTAACAAAGTGTAAACTCATATTTGTAAAAGGTTTCACTTTTTTGTTGTTGTTGTTGTAATATATAAAGAACACAAGAGAAATGGTTAGGAAAGGGTTAGGTTTAGGAGGTTATAGAAATGATTAAAGGTCCCATAACATGCAAAATCGACTTTTCAGAGGTTTTAACCTTCCTACAGTGCTATTTGGGCCTCGTATGTTGTGCCCAAAGTGGTTTTTTGATTGATTCCCGCATGCTTTCGCTAGAGAACTGTCTTTTCCGTCCCCCTCGGCTGAGCAGCAGACGGGGGCTCCTCACTAAGATGACGCGCTTCACCAGGATGACGCGGTGTTCAAGCCACGCCTCCAGGAAGCACACAGCCGCAGAGTAAATAACAAGCTAACTCTTCTATCTCGTACACAGTAATTACACGATGGATACGACAGATAGAAGAGTTAGCTTGTTATTTACCAAACGGCAACGTCCGTCGTCGAGGCCCTGGAGCACGTCAAACTCCAGGTCAGATCCAGGACGTAGGACTCAGCACGACGCACCGTCAGGACGATAAAATGTTTATTCAGTGTTTGTGTATCGCTGTTTACCGGAGCACACGGGCGCATGCGCACTAGGCTTCGCACGAGTTGGGCGGGGGCGCGCGGGTTGGGCGGGAGGCAGCCTGCACTCTGTTCGGCGTGGTCACATCTCAGAGTGAGCCGTTTGCTTTTGCAAGGAGCGGGGCCAGTCCAAGAACTGGGTGTTTTTGGAAACTGTTATGTTATGGATATTGCAATCAAAAAAATGTATCATACAAGGCCCTTAGAATAGCACTGTAGGAAGGTTAAAACCCCTGAAAAGTCGATTTTGCATGATATGGGACCTTTAAAGTTAGAAAAATAACATTAGCAGTTACTGAGCCATCTTTACGTACTTTAATAGACATTACTCATAAATTGTTATTTGTTGGTTTAAAATACTTTAACTCTACATATATTTGTGCAAAAATGTGTCAAAAAAACTTTTATTTAAGCTGTTGTACTATTTTCTTCCACTTACAGAACTGTGGCTCTGTTGTGTTACGGGAAACTGCAGCGTGAGACTGCTGTTGTCTCCGGGACTGCAGTTTCATCCTGCTCCTTTTATTCACAATTGTCATTCTTCAGTTTAAATTGACCTTATTTAGTAGCAATTACCTTGTTAATTTATATCAATTTCATAGTAGGGCTTAATAAACCTATAAACATAAAGTGCCATGCCGTCTATAAATGAAAATTCCAGCAATCTTTACCTCCATAAAGAGCCTGTAAATCAGGGGTGTCCAAACCTTTTCCATCGAGGGCCACATATTGAAATATAGACCAAGCGGAGGGCCACAAATCAATCGTGAAACGTTAAAAAAAGCTGCATTTATCTGATGTTTTAAGCTCCACCACATCTACATTCAGTCTCATTGTCTTAATATCAGGTCTGTGCTGCATCAAAATGTTAGTTATTTAGGTTGGAATTGTAGAAAATCTGAAATGTGCTGTAAATAGTACTTATCAGGACAATGTGGGCCAGTTCACCAGGAAGCCTGAGGGCCAAGAAAAATTGGTCTGAGGGCCGCATTTGGCCCCCGGGCCTGAGTTTGGACATGCCTGCTGTAAAGTGATACGACTACTGAAGACAAGCATTTATTGTTTGTACTATAGTATTGTATTCTTGTTTTGTATCATACCTTGTTGGTCTTTTGGGCACTGCTGGTTGTTGTAAATGTGCTGTACATGTAGAAATAAATTTGACCTTGACATAGTCTTGGCTTTGTCTCCGTAAAAGTTTCGTTTCGACAGACTGTGACTAACACATTAAGGCAGGCACACGTTTGTTTACATAGAACTGGAATTAATGTGTCAAAAAGTATTCAAAGATCGTAATTATATCGATATCGCAGTTCTTAACAGTCATATCGCATCGTAGAAAGGGTTTCTCGTAGAAAGGGTTTCAGAGGTTGTCATCCGGACGCCGTTTGAAGATCGAGACGTTTCGACTTTTATCCAAAAGTCATTGTCAATCAGAGAGCTGGTATGGGAACTCGGTCAAGTCATATCGCATGTTGTAATACTTTCCAATATCACAAGCTTCACACAAAAACAAATATGTATAAAAAGTATAATTAAACAGCCTCTTCATTTGTTAAAAAAGCAGACAATGCTCTCAAACTTCTGCTAAATTTACCCAGTTCCTTCTGCTCTCGGCTGTGGTTCATATACATCCTTAAATCTCAATAAAATAATTAGTCGATTAATACAAAGTGTGGTCGACTAAGACTCCATCTCCTTCCCTCTCCTCGTCCTCCGTGTTGACGCTCTGGGCTCCTGACTTAAATGTAAAATTGATGAGCGCGGCGCTGAGGATGACAGAGGTTATGCTGATGGTCATGACACTGATAATAACACACATTAAAATGAGCCGAATGATGGTGATTCTCACGCTGTCTATTATTATGTCTATTAGCATAAACCCAACATTAACACAGACCGAGCAGGGAATGGGAAATGTGCCGCTTTTTTTATACTGAACTCAATCACTTTTTGGATTCATATTAAGTTTCGGGAGCTCATTTATTTTATAATCCTACTTTTTAAGCCACCGTTTTCTCGTTTGGGTTTTGGGTGACTGTGTAATTGACTTTTCTTTAGCTATTTATAACTGAGCTTTTAATGTTGCTTCTTTTTCAAACACTTATGGCCTCCTGTAAATCAACAAATCATGCACCAATGTACATCATGGGCAAGGAAGTGGAGACGGTTTATCCTTTAAAGGAAAAAATATTCAGCATTTTTCATATTGTTATTAGCCTTTAAACATGCTCTTGAGTGCCTTAAATTTGCCATCTCATGTTTTAAAACAAACAGCAAAAGTTTCTTATTCATTCTGTGACCTGTGTTATCAGTCACTACGAAACGACACTTACTGAGTGCATCCAGCCAGCAGATGGCACCAGCTCAATATACAATCTAATGAAGTTAGCGCTGAAAAGACTTCATTGTGTGGATTTGCTGGTGCAGTTTCTTCTGTTTAGACAAAAGAAATGCTCAGAATGAGTCTGGCAATGATTTAAGGACTTAAAATAGCAGAATAATTTCGGATAAGTGAAGTAGATTATCTGAAAATATGTCCCCGAACAAGGAGTTCAACAGGAAGTGTTTTTGACCCTCGGAGGGGGGAGGATTTTCTAATCAAAACAGAGTGAATGCAGCTGAATGCTACTTTTAGGTTTTTGTTGACGGAACATTGTTGGAACATGGTTAAAAGCTCAAAAAAAATCACTGTAGCAGAATATGTGTCCTTTATTAAAGGATTGATTAAACACTACACTCTGGTCACTGCTATTGTTCTCCAGCTCATGCCTCTCTCTTGTCATGTTGCTGTGTTTACATGAGTGCCTTACATTAGCATTTACATTCTGCATATTTGCATTTTACAATTTGCACTAAATGCCACACAGATTGATGCTCTCATTTTAATGTTTCTTGTAACAATCACAATTAATTCTTGACTCTGGATCTGGAATTGCGTTTTGTTTTATCAAGAAACAATATACTAGATATTCAAATGTTGCATATCTTCACAACATGTATACATTTCAGTATATTGCGCACCTCTAAATGTGTGTGAAGACGAACCAAATATTTGACTCAAGTAAGATTTAGGGTGCACAGTACATCGAAAAAATTTCATTATCGCGATAATAACAAGTGCACTATGTGTATCTCAAAGACGATCACACAATCATTTATAACAGTCAAATGCTTTAATCCTGTGTTTCTTGCGTGCCTGAGTTTGTTTTTACTTTTGACCAAACAGACGCACCCTTAAATGTTCATCCCAAAGCGCCGTTTGGCTAATTACAGAAACGGCAAGTGAATGTGTAAGTGTTTTATTGTTAAAGCTCCTGTTTCAAAATCCTCATACATTTTTTCACTATTTCATGCACACACAAATGAAGGTGAATAAAATGTCTGAAATGTTTCAAATGCAGGGGTGCACGGTGGCAGAGCAGATTGAGAGCTTCTGCCTCTCAATAAGGAGATCGTGGGTTCGAATCCGGGACCACCCTAACATTACACGATCTCTCTGGGTGGAGTCTGCATGTCCTCCCCGTGTTACCGTGGGTTCTCTCCAGGTTCTCCGGCTCCTCCCACCGTCCAAAGACATGACTGTGTAGGTTAATTGAGAAGTCTAAATTGCCCGTAGTGTGTGAATGTGAGAGTGAATGGTTGTCTGTCCATGTCTCTGTCTCTCTGTGTCAGCTGCGACGAGTTGGCCACTGTCCAGGGTGTACCCCGCCTAAGGCCCAAAGTCACTGGGATAGGCTCCAGTCACCCGTGACCCCTAACGGGAATAAGCGGTAGAAAATGAATGAATGAATGTTTCAAATGCACTAATTAATGTAGTTTTATTGGTTGCAGATTAATTAACAAACCAATTCCAGTTTTAACACAAATGTCTCCAGTGTGGGTATATTTAAGATATATTTCAAAATAAGAGTTGAGTACTTAATTGTTATCATTTATATCAGAAAAAGAGATTAAAAATATATAAATGAGGGGAAAATATGGCAATAATATCGTTATCTCAGTACTTGACACCTAAATCGCACTACTTTCCAATATCGTACTGCTCAATAAACATGAATAAAACTGCTACACAAACAGGACTAAAAGTAGAATCGGTAGAATTTCTTTTAACGTATACGATTGAGTCAGAGCTTCCTTTAAATCAGTGTACCCATAAATCACACTGAATACATTTTAGTGTGTGATATTGTTATTTCTCCTCAAGGTCAGCGCGCGATCACGCTCCCATTATTCCGTCGTATTTCCGCGGCTCGGCTCTTGTAACCGTAAACGCGTGGGTCAGGCCGGGGATGGAGGGAGTCGGGGCTGTAGTAAAACGGTATTTTTAGAAGCTCTTTGTTGTGGCTACTCCTCTGTATTGATCCAAAGCATGAAATTGCCTTGAAATTCCTCCTCCACAGACGCTCACATGCTCGCGTTCACACGGCCTATTTTGACTCAGATTATGGCTCATAGTTTACTGTATGCTTTCAATTTCAAAAAGCGGCTTTGAGCTGTGGGAGGAAGGACAATACATAAAGAACCTGGCAAAGTGTGCGAAGGCCAAACAACTTTACAATATGTTTTTTGTTAGATACACTATTAAATGTCCTGACAATATAGGCCAAAGAAAAGCAAATACACTTATTTTAAATGACCTTTATGAAGTTAGAGCCAGTTAAATAAAAAATGAACCCTGTTGAAAACTAAAATTATGCATTATTTGTATAACTACTGGCCTTTAAAGGGCCTATGACAGGTTGGACAAAAATGCAGTTAAGATAAATATGTTTCAAATTGTGTTAAAAAACTTCACAAATTTCAGTGTGGTTTAGCAATTTTTTAGTTTTTTTTGTCCTACTTCCTGGTAAATGATGACATCGCACTAGGAAATTACCATAGCAACCATCTGTACAGTGGGCCAAAACTCTTCAGATGTCACAGATGTGTTTATTTTACAAATAAAATACATGTTAACACCTTTATTTTGTTGAACTAATGTATAAAGGATCAAAAAAAGTAATTTATTTTGTGTAAATTTTGCATAACCTTTGTCTCCCCAGCGTGATGTCATCAATTTGTTTACTTCCTGTAATTTTGAGCAGATTTTTCAACTTTTCTCCACAAGTAGCTGCTTGATTGGCGTAAAACTATAATTTATATTTACAACAAGTATTAATACACTGAATAAAGTCAAAATTAGAAAATCGTGAAATCCTGTCATACGCACTTTAAACATGCTCTTGAGTATCTTTACTTTGATAGCTCACGTTTTAGCTTTGGGAGGCGCCAGACTAACTTACCTTTGGCTCCATCTACTGGTTGCAGAGGGAATTACACACGTCTAAAAAACACCGCTGGTTATGCTAGCTGTGTTGTTGAGCAGTCACACAGTTGTAATGATCATGATTAAACGGCAGAAATGCTCAGCGCGAGTCTGACGGTGATTTATGGACTTAAAAACGGCACAGATGATCTCAGAGACTTCAGAATTCAGAATGGAGTGTTTTTGATGCTTGGAGGCGAGAGGATTTTCTAAAAAGGATTCATCAAACTAGCATGAATGAAGCTAAATGCAACTACAGGTGTGTTTTTGATGACGGAACAATATTAGAACATGGTTAAAAGTTTATATACGTCAATTTTGCATAATATTTGTCCTTTAAGTATACAATAGATATCTGCAAGTTACGCTGCGTTCAAGTTGTTCTCAGAGGTCGGATTTTCTGAGTTGCGGCTTCAAAAAAGTGTAAATTCACACTAGAACACACAACTTGGAATTTCCTACTTGGAAACTCGGGCAAAACATTTCAGAGCCTTGAGTTTATCAGAGTTATAAAATCCAACATGGCTGCACCATGCATTTTGTGAAATTTAAAGTGCCTATCACAGCGTGGACTATTCATTGAAGTAAAATGCAGTTAACATGAACATATTTCAATTTTGTATCAAATTCTTTACAAATTTGATCCCAATTTAGCCATTTTTATGTCTTTAATTTTACTTCCTAGTTGTAAATGATGACATCACACCAGGAAATTGAGAAGCAACCACACTCTACACTGGGCCAAAACTCACAAATGCACAGATTTTTTTACTTGACAAAGAAAAATATATCTGAACCTCTTTATTTTGTTGAATAAATCTTTAAAGGATCAAAAAAGTAGTTTGTTTTGTGCGATGTCCGTCTAGTGTGATGTCAACAATCTGTAATTTTCAATAGAATTTTCAACTTTTCTACACAAACAGCGACCTGATTGGTGTAAAACTATTATTTATATTTATAAGAGGTATAAATACACTAAATAAAGTCAAAATTAGAAAATCGTAAAAACCTGTCCTACGCTCTTTAAAGGAGGCATGTTGTGCTGTATGAATAGTATTATGAAATAGCACAAGTGGATTATTATTTTACATGTTGTCCATTGTAAATTACAATATTGATCCAAAATGGCTGAATAATAGGAAAGGGTCCATTGATTTCCTGTTCAAAAGAGCAAAACTGATGAGCTTCTTATAGTGACATTTCACCATAAAAAGCAGCAGATCGTCATTTACATGTTTTTATTTTTGAAAAGTGTCTACGTGACATTTTTTAACTCTACGTGTGTCATTCGGAGTCTTTGTTTTTTCAAATAATCATAACTAAGCACAGAAAGTGGGAAGGGATAGGGCAAAAACGGGATTTTTTTTAGTTCTAGAACCTTTATTGCAAATCAACATAGGATTGACTCAAACATGCAGGGATGAAAATACATCTTTGAGTAAACTAATGACGAGGAAACACCGGTTTAATTGTTACAGAATATGTCCTTTTTAAAAACCAAACAGCAGTAACATTAATTTTCCTTGTTTTATTTCTCCTTTACTTCTTTTACCGTCCACCAGCTGTTTGTAAATCCTGTGCTGCCTTTGAGCCTCTGCAGTTGTAAATGCACTCTTGTCATTTCGCTCACGTCTGCACGGAGCTAATGTAAACAAAAGCAGAAAGACTCTCAAACTTAGATTTACAGCGTTAATAACAATGTCCGGGTTCATAAATTAAATTAATTGGATCTACATTTTGGCTGATTTGAGCACTTCCACAGTTTTTATGACTTGTTTGAGTCGTTACTGTACATAAACTATAATGTACTGCTCATTGTTTTTCCGATTTGACGACTGGAGCACAGAAGCTCTCCGAGGTCTGTGTTCCTGCCCCAGACGACAATTACAGAAACGCAGCATTATTTGTGACAAAACATACACATTCTGGAGTTAAAGTAAAAGTGAGGGAAGGCATAACTGTATATTGTATGTTTTTGTGTTGTGTTAAAGGACACACGTTATACTAAACTGACTCTTTTAAAGTGCGTATGACGGGTTTCTATGATTTTCTAATTTTGACTTTATTTAGTGCATTTATACTTGTTGTACATAGAAATTATAGTTTTACACCAATCAGGTCACTGTTTGTGGAAAAAAAGTTGAAAAACCTGTTGAAAAATACAGGAAGTAAACACACTGATGACATCACACTGGGGAGACAAAGATTATGCATCATTTACACAAAATAAACTACTTTTTTGACCATTTAAACATTAATTCAACTAAATAAATAAGTTCAGATATATTTTTATTTGTCAGGTAAAAGAATTGATGACATTAGACGAGTTTTAGCCCAGTTTACAGTGTGGTTGCTATGGTAATTTCCTAGCGTGATGTCATCATCTACAACCAGGAAGTGAAATTAAAAAGCTAAAAATTGCGAAAACGGTGTAAAATTTGTAAAGAATTTTAGCTAATTTTGAAATATGTTTATCTGAACTACATTTTGGTTAAATGAGTAGCCCGACCTGTCATGGGCACTTTAAGCTTTTAACCATTACATTGTGCCGTCATAAAAACACACCCGGAGTTGCGTTTAGCTTCATTCACGCTAGTTTGATGAATCCTGGTTGGAAAATCCTCTCCCATTCGAGCGTCAAAAACAATCCATTCTGAAATTCCCTCGATGTGCGATGTTTTCTCGATGTTTGACGTGGCTTTGAGAATTTTAAGCGCTGTGTTTAAGTCCATAAATCATCGACAAGTTCATTACAACGGCACGCTTACATTAGCCTGTTCCCTTTCCTCCGATATAGTTTGAATCTCAAATATGTAATTCCCTCTGCTGCCAGTAGATGGAGCCCAGTGATATTGGAAGTCATTTGATTGCTTTTGTAGTTGTTATAAAACATAACATGTCAAAGGAAAGATACTCAAGAACTTGTTTAAAGGCCCTGTACCTGATTTTTACTGTTTTTAAACGTGAAAAACAAAATTAGTTCATTTTAAAGTCTTTACATCAGTCACATGTGTCACTCACTTTCATAATGCAGTCCCAGCATCATAAATATTCACCACGATGAGTTTATCAGCACTTTTCATGAGTTTCTGAGTCCAGAGCGTCACGTACTAAAGCTAACAAACATTAGCATGCTAACTGTGCTCTTCCTGCTTCTCGTAGAATAAAACGAGAACGTGCTGCGGTCTCATTTTCACCCGAATAAATGTTTTTACAACTTATCTGTACTGTGGCAATACAGATTTCAGTAAATGTCAAGTACAGAGCCTTTAAAGGGCAACAACAATCCAAATAATCCATAATATTTGCCCTTTAATGTTGATTTGTAATTAATTTTTCTTTTAAATGGCTTGAAGCATTTGGGATTGAAGCATTTTGAAAAGTAAAATCTGCAGCACGGCGCTTATTACTGACATTAAATGATGCTTTAATTACTTTATGTTACGAAAACAATTTAGGAGCTGAAATGATCTGAACAAATGTAGTGAAAATTATGCAATTAGGTCACGATAATTACTAGATCGACTTATCATTCAATATATGATCGGAAGAACAACAATTTGGGATTTTTATATGATTATGAGCTGTAGAGAGTAAGATAAGCAGCTTTAATGGCTCATTATCGACACCAACTAACTACAAATGTGTTTTATTGTGCTATTTGTTCATGTTTTTTTAACGAAATTGCACTATTTGTTGGGGGATTCTCTTGCTGCCAGTAGCCTCTGTTTATCGTGATACTTTCTGCAGCAGATTATCGCACTTCAGAGTTTGTTATCGTGACAAGCCCGGTGGATATGTACGTGCTTTGCAAACATGTCTTCTTCTGTTAGCATTAAAAGCGCACAGATGTGTAGAAAGGTGTACTCACGAGCATGGAGACCTGGTGGTTGCTCTTCTTGGCCAGCTCGATGAGGTTGAGGCTGTTATAGATCAGGTTTTCCAGACAGCCGCTCAGGTTTCTGTTGGACAGGACTGGCCTCTGCAGCCCGTGCGCCTGGACCGAACCCACGCTCAGCTGCAACCACAAACCACAACGCAGTAACGACACTGACGATTCAACCAAATAAATGCACTACGTCTGCCCTAAATTATTTTGTCGTATTTGCTTCAAGTGCCTATGACAAGTTGAAACACTCATTTTACGACAACACACTTAAAGGGCCTATGACAGGTTGAAATACACATTTAACTAAAATGCAGTTAAGATAAATATATTTAAATTTCTACTAAAATCTGTACCAATTTTACCCCCATTTAACAATTTTTTAGGTTTTTAATTTTACTTCCTGGTTGTAAAGTATGACATCACACTAGGAAATTACCATAGCAACCACACTGTGCACTGGCCAAAACTCAGCTAATGTCACAGATTTTGTTAATTTGACAAAGAGAAACACACATGAACGCCTTTATTTTGTTGAATTAATGTTTAAATGGTCAAAAAAGTAGTTTATTTTGTGTAAATTATGAATAACCTTTGTCTCCCCAGTGTGATGTCATCAGTTTGTTTACTTCCTATAATTTTCAACTGATTTTTCAACTTTTATCTACAAACAGTGACGTGATTGGTCTGAAAATACAATTTATATTTACAAGAGGTAATAATACACAGAATAAAGTCAAATTTTAAAAAAATCGTAAAAACCTGTCATACGCACTTTAAGATCATTATATTTAAGATTTTGCGGAAAGAAAAGAGAAAACGATTTCCCAGTTGTTGGGTTTTTTTTGTTGTTTTTTTCAAATTTGACTTCCTAGTTGTAAAGCATGACATCACATTAGGAAATTCTGCAATTGTTACCTAGCAACCATGCCAAAACTCCTATTTGACAAATAAAATATATGAGGACAACTTTATTTTGTTGAATTAATATTTTTAAAGCATCAGAAAAATGTTTGCTTAAATTTTTGATGGTCTCCACATTGTGTTTTGGAACTCCCTCTACTTCCTGTCATTTTCAACATACTTTTCAACTTCACTTCACAAACTCGTCTGCCTGGAGGAACTCTCTCTACACTAGATGAACTGTTCCTCGTCTGCCTGGAGGAACTCTCTACACTGGATGAACTGTTCCTCATCTGCCTGGAGGAACTCTCTCTACACTGGATGAACTGTTCCTCATCTGCCTGGAGGAACTCTCTCTACACTGGATGAACTGTTCCTCATCTGCCTGGAGGAACTCTCTCTACACTGGATGAACTGTTCCTCATCTGCCTGGAAGAACTCTCTCTACACTGGATGAACTGTTCCTCGTCTGCCTGGAGGAACTCTCTCTACACTGGATGAACTGTTCCTCATCTGCCTGGAGGAACTCTCTCTACACTGGATGAACTGTTCCTCATTTGCCTGGAGGAACTCTCTCTACACTGGATGAACTGTTCCTCGTCTGCCTGGAGGAACGCACTTGGTGTAAAACTATCATTTATATTTACAACAGGTATTATCCCTCCAAATACAGCCCAAACTATGAGGTATATGTCAATATGTTGAATAGTTTTAGACCCTTTAAAATGCCATGTAATCAGAATATCCAAAATTTCAGAATGGAGGCGACTGAAGGCAGAATAGAGTTGACCATAACACACTTTCAATGATTAACTGACATCTGGTTTAGATACAGATGATATTAAGTCTTTACAATAAAAAAAAATAAACAACTGTGTGAAATTTCCATGATAGAAATGCCAGTAAATTTGTGGTTCTATTACAAAAGATGAAGAAAAATACACATTTTTAGCCTCAAAATTGTATGTGCACCTCACAAAAAGTATAATTTGTGGTTACGTTTATCTGTAACTACAATTAAAAACTCTGGGATCAACATTTCTATGAGTTCTGTCAGTAATAATCTCCAATTACACACAAATAATATAAAAACAACTGTAAATGTCTTTAAACCAGGCTCTGGTATCACTCGCATGTGTCTAAATCAGGCATGTCCAAACTCAGGCCCGGGGGCCAAATGCGGCCCTCAGACCAATTTTTCTTGGCCCTTAGACTTCCTGGTGAACTGGCCCACATTGTCCTGAGAAGTACTATTTACAGCACATTTCAGATTTTCTACAATTCCAACCTAAATAACTAACATTTTGGTGCAACACAGACCTGATATTAAGGCAATGAGACTGAATGTAGATGTGGTGGAGCTTAAAACATCAGATAAATGCAGCTTTTTTGAACGTTTCGCAATTGATTTGTGGCCCTCCGCTTGGTCTATATTTCAATATGTGGCCCTCGATGGAAAAAGTTTGGACACCCCTGTTCTAAATGGATTCATTTTGACAAAACCTCTCAGATTTGGTGATATTCTGAGGTCGATCCCAGTCTCTCCAGTGAAATCTCATTATGTTCCGTTTCACATTTGCCTCCGTTCAGGAATTTGGTACGTCTCTGTTTACAAACGTATGAAAGGCGAACCACGATATGAGAAAACTTGTACAAAATGTTTTGAACAAGGCACACAACACTGACTTTGTTGCCCCAAGTGTCCAAAAGCCAAACTGCAGATTTCCATTCCCCGTGTAAACCCAGGAGCTGCCTCTGAGCTAAACAAGAGTGCGCTGATCCGTGGAAGAAAAAAAAAAAAGTTTCCTTTCCTTCCTCGCTTTCAAAAAAGGAAAGTTTACTTGAGATTAAATGTCACAAATTCTAAGTATGAAGATTTATTTACTTATGATGCTATAGTTTGATTTGTTTCTGCCTGGAGGAACTCTCTCTACATTGGATGAGCTGTTCCTTGTCTGCCTGGAGGAACTCTCTCTACACTGGATGAACTGTTCCTCATCTGCCTGGAGGAACTCTCTCTACACTGGATGAACTGTTCCTCGTCTGCCTGGAGGAACTCTCTCTACACTAGATGAACTGTTCCTCATCTGCCTGGAGGAACTCTCTCTACACTGGATGAACTGTTCCTCATCTGCCTGGAAGAACTCTCTCTACACTGGATGAACTGTTCCTCATTTGCCTGGAGGAACTCTCTCTGCACTAGATGAACTGTTCCTCATCTGCCTGGAGGAACTCTCTCTACACTAGATGAACTGTTCCTCACCTGCCTGGAGGAACTCTCTCTCACTAGATGAATCACCTTCCTTCCTCCTGAGTGGTTCTGGTCCAGATGGATGTGTCAGTCCTGGTCCATCTTCAGTCTGTCCGTCTGTGGGAGGAGGATCTCTCCTTCACTGTGGTTTTCTCTGAGGTTTATACTTCTCTCCACAGGGTTTTTTGTATTTTTTTCTTGCCGAAAAGGAGGGTCAAGGACAGGGGGCGCTCTGGGACTGTTATGCATTTGCTAAATTCCTTTGAAATATATATATATATATATATATATATATATATATTTAATTTATACTGCTTTTTTATAATTGACCAAGGAGGAAACTGCAGTAGTGATTTTTGGTGTTAAATAAATTGAATTGCCACACTTGAAAAAGAGGTCTTGATGTCAGTGTGTTCTCACCTGATAAAACAAAGGTTATTTATATTAATCTTGTATAATAAACTTGTCAACTTGTATAATAAACAAATAAACTTGCCTTGTCTATATATGTACGTATTGTTTTTTTTTGTTTTTTTTTAGATTGATGTTTATTACTCGTTACCATATCATTTGTCTGCTGTCAAACCTAATAATTCATGTTTTTATTTTGCGACTGAATGAGCTCCTGCTGAGGGTTTACGTCAGGCTGTGTGCTCAGAGCAGCTTCAACTAATGTACACAGAGACTTATTACCCATGTGTAACCCAGAAAATGTAAAAAAACAAACTAAAAGTGCAGTATTTGTCATATATTCTCTGTACCTGGTGGACGTCCCAGTGGCTGAGCTCGGCCGGGACATGCACAGGGTGAGTGGTGTGGTCCACGGTCAGGTTCAGGTGGTTCTTCACTCGCTCCAGTTTGACGTAGTGCCAGTGCTGATCGTCCAGGAGGCTCCCCACTGAGGCCAGCAGCTGCCCGCTGGACAACAGGCTCACGGCTGCAAGAGACAAACAGGGGCTTATTGAGAAGATATGACAAGCTAGCTTTACTTCTACAGCACGTTTCATACACGACAGAAAAAAAAGGGTTTGTTAGTTGGACCAAGCCTCTGCCACCGTCTGCGGACCAAACCTCTATCTCCCAGAAGTCCTTCTTATAGAGTTTATGCAAGTGACGTCACAGCATTGTCAATTTTAGCAGCGAGTGTCAAAAACGAGAGTCGATGGTGAGTAATTTTAGTAATTTTGTCCTGTAGAAACTGAAAACACGACTAAAATGCACAGGGGTTGTTTCCAGACAGAGTTGCTTCTGTCTTGTAAGAAATATAATGCTCTTCAACTCTTCCAAATATTTAGTTTGTACTTGACATCTAAAAAAATTTTAAAAATCGAGTAAACAGTAGAACAGAGAAACTAAGGCTGTGATCCATCAGTCGTTTAGTCGATTAATCGGTCGATGGTGTCTCAGTCGGCCAACATGTTTTTTGGTCGACCAATTATTTTATTTACATTTAACAAATGTATGTGGCAAAAACAGCCAAAACGAGAAGGTGTGGAGTGAGTTAGCTAAAGATTTTGGAGTGAGTTTAATCAAATTTGTATACATCTAACATATAAATACACTGTTTACGAGTACGTTTTCTGTATAAATTGTTATTTTTGCATGAAGGTTTGTGCAGTTGTTGTCTTCTGAGTGCAGTTTGGGTCACATAAACAGAGATACTTCATGTTTTTTTAGATACAGTCATGGCTGAATGTATTGCCACCGCTAAATTTTTTCCAGAAAATTAAGTATTTCTCCCGAAAAGCATTATTGCAATTCCACATTTTTTGCTTGACACACATTTATTTCCTTTGGGTGTAACGGAACAACACAAAAAAAATGGACATAATTCCACACAAAACTCCAAAATTATGGACAAAATTATTGTCACCCTTTCAAAATTGTGGATAAATAACTTCATTTAAGCATGGGATGTTTGTTTAAACCTGCCAGGGACAAGTAACAGGTGTAGGCAATATAAAAATCCCACCTGAAAGCAAGTCTTTTTGGGGAGAAACACTACATTTTATAAGAACGAAATGTATTCATTTAGTGCACAATAAACATTTTCTTGGAGGTAAATTTAAGGCACTCAAGAGCATGTTTAAAGGCTAATAACAATATGAAAAATGCATAATAATTTTCCTTTACAGCTTTCATATAACATTGATTTATTTTTTCGGATTTCAAAAGCGTTGGGCACGTTTCGAGCCCAGAGGACAAAACAACTGAACAGGCCTGATACACATTGTATGTCATTGTACCACAAATTAAACAAAAGTTTGTGACTAGTTCATACTTAAATATATTCCAAAACTTTTCAATAAAGAACTTGCGCCAGACTCTCTTCACTTTGGAACTTTCTATAATGCATTTCTCCATCAAGGCTTGTCTGTCTGCAGGTAAATAAAACGCTGGGTTCACGTTTGATGTTGAACCCAAATGGAAAATATCGCCACTCGAGTGCATTTTATCTTTATGCTTGTGTTATGGAGCGCTCGGGTCAGTTGTTTGTCTCATCTCAAATCTGTCTGCCGCCGCTCGACAAACACACAAAGAATGAGAGCGAGACGTAATTAATGGTAAATCTAACTCGCCCGGGCTAAAGAAGTGCATCCATCTTTGTGATGTGGAGACGGAGGAGAAATCTGCTGAGAGCTGCAGCTGACAACACGGGCGAAAAATATAACTCTATAATTATGAAACCCATTTTCTTTTCGCCAGGGGAATTAATAAAAGGAAAAAATAGATATGAGACATGGCCCACTCAGCTGTCATTCGTCAAACAAAGCTTAGTGTTGTGCTTAAGTGAGACGCCGCAGAGACAAGAACAACACGAGCGACGGTGGCTGGAGGTGACAATGGCGGAAAGTACAGTTTGGCAATCTGGCAAGGAAAAAAAAGCATCAAAATATCTTTCCATGTATTGATGAATCTCTTGGTTTTTAGTTTATTCAGCTAAATCTGTCAAATTAAACACAAAAATCCTATATATTCCTCCAAACCCACATGCTTTTACAGACTTTTGAGCCCAGTGAAGTGTGGTATGGCAGCTTGGTTTGGTGCATTAAAGCAGTGTTTTTCAACCTTTTTTGAGTTGTGGCACATGTTTTGGGTTTATAAGTTGCCACGGCACGCCACCTACCACTAAAACATGACCAAATCATACCATTTAGTTAAAAATATTGTGTATAATGAGGTAAATCATGTCTGTGGAAATGTCTAGTTCTTTAAATAGTGTAATAGTGATGGTTTTGCGTTCTGTCTTTGGTGCAAATGTTGCTCTGGACACTCCAAAAAGGTAAATTAGTTCACTAAATCCACATTTGTGAATCTGTTAACTCAAACTGGACATTTTCTCAAGGCACACCTGGCATAACCTCAAGGCACACTAGTGTTCCCCGGCACACTGGTTGAAAATCAAGGCATTAAAGGGGCTGTACCTGATTTTTACTATTGTGAAACAGGAAAAACAGAACTAGACCATGTTCTCAATTTTTTGCATATAATCCTGTGTTGCTCCAGCACGGATATATTATAAAAGCATCTATTTGGGTGAAAATGAGACGACAGCATTTTCTCTGCATCATTTTACAGAGCGTTTTATTCTACAAGTGAGGCAGGAAGTGTGCCGTTAGCATGCTAATGTTTGTTAGCTTTACCCAGGGCAGTCCGTGATGTTAAGGCTCGTGAAGAATTCGTATAAACTTCTCGCAGTGAATATTTATGATGCTGAGACTGCATTAGGAAAGTGGACGATACATGTGACTGATGTAAAGACTTGAACATAAACTTGTTCTGTTTTCCACCTTTCAAACATTAAAAATCAGGTACAGGACCTTTAACTACAGTTTTAGCTATGCTGTTAGGTATGCTGCCCTTGGAGCAACTCTGCTGGGGGAAGTATGGCAGCTTGAACACTATCCTCTGGTTCTTCCTACTTTATCTATCAACAATATTTAATATTACTTCAACTGTAGTCTGTTCATTGCTGTTCACATGTTTCTCTTTCTCTCCATTTCCCCCGGGGAGTGGAGACTGTTTCAGACACTGCGGCGGCTGCTCCAGTGACGACCCCCGCCCCCCCCACCTGTCTGGAGGATCGATCTCTACACTGGAGGATCTATGCGCCACCCGCCTGGACAGCTGGATTAGCCACACCTCGTCTGCCTGGACCAACTCCATCTACTTAGATGAACTGTTCCTCATCTCCTGCTGGAGGATCTCTCTACACTGGGTGGACTGTTCCTCGTCCGCCTGGAGGAACTCTTTAAAGCCACCTCCCTCTTGTTCTGGCTCCACAGTCCAAGTGGATGCGTCAGTCCCGGTTCATCTGCAGCCTGTCCGTCCGTGGGAGTAGGATCTCTCCTTCACTGTGGTTCTCCCTGAGGTTTCTACTTTTGAGGTTTTTTGTAGTTTTTTCTCGCCGCGAAGGAGGGTCAAAGGACAGGGGCATTCTGGGACAGTTATATGAACTGCTTTTACCTGTGGCCCATCGAGGCAACTGTTGTTGTGATTTGGGGCATTATAAAAATAAATTGATTTGATTTGATTTGATTTAACTGTGAGGGACAAAGCTCCTCAGTGTAGCTATGAGAATTATTTGCAGCAAAAACCACTCATCTCTGCAAACAATCTTCGAGGAAACCACACATCAAAACTAACCGCTGTAGTTTTTCCTTTGTCCCCACAGCAGTAGCTCTTTTGAACAAGAACTAGAAGACCTCTGTCATTGTAGCTCAAACATGTTTGCCTTTTGATCTTTTAAGTTTTTTGAAATACTCATTATAACATACACTCAGCTCTTAATTGCTGTTGCATTATGAATATATCCTTGTGTCCTGTATGTGGCTCTTCAGAACTTTTAATGCCGTCGTAAATCCGAATGCAACTGTAACTTATTCATATTTATTGCCGCCTCTGTCTAAATTGTTGTATGTATTTTTGTACCGGATGCGTCAGGGCTCATTACCCATAGAATTGCGCGGTGGAAGTAGATATTGTACGTGCTGAAACTATGTATTTATGTAATTGTCAGGAGTGATTGTGAGCGTGTGTGGAATTTTATGTCATGAATCAAAAGTGGCGCTGTAGCCCACGACAGATTTCTTCTCGGAGACAATAAAATTTACCTTAAAGCACCTCTGACAGGTTGAACTACTCATGTAACTAAAATGCAGTTAAGATAAATATATTTCAGTTTCTGCTAGAATCTTCACAAATTTTACCCCAGTTTAGCTATTTTTTTAGATTTTTAATTTTACTTCCTGGTTGTAAATAATGACATCACACTAGGAAATGACCATAGCAACCACACTGTACACTGGGCCAAAACTCATCTAATTTTGTTCATTTGACAAAGAAAAACACACGTGAACCTTTCTTTTGTTGAATCAATATTTTAAAGTGTCAAAAAGGTAATTTATTTTGTGTAAATTATGCATGACCTTTGTCTCCCTAGCGTGATGTCATCAGTTTGTTTACTTCCTGTAATTTTCAACATATTTTTCGACTTTTCTCCACAGACAGCGACCTGATTGGTGTAAAACTATAATTTATATTTACAAAAGGTATTAATACACTGAATAAAGTCAAAATTAGAAAATCATAAAAACCTGTCATACGCACTTTAACCTTAACCTTTTAGTGGCTCAAAGTTGATCATTGACGATTCAAAACAACTGATCCTGAACTGATTCAATAAATATTTGATTAATTGCACGGCCAAGATGAAAATTATACAAAAATATAGATATCATACTGTACTGTGTTTTATAAATACTTCAGGACATTTTGGTGTAAAGCAGGGGCCTCAAACTCAATCTGAGAGGGGGCCGAATTTAGAAAATCAGAACTGGTCGAGGGCCGCAACAGAAACAGACCTAAACGCACTAAAATACATTTTCGTTACCCACAAAATCTTTATATAGGAGATTTTAGTTGCCAGACATTTTACATTTACAAGGTATATTTGGTATATTTTAGAATTTATGAATGATAATACCTGATGATCCACAAACTTCAAACTATGTGTTTTAGTAATAAGCTCATGTTGATATATATATATCTATATAATTAAGTCATGTATTATTAGGCCCAATAATTACTGATGCTGTTGATCTGCACAAGCCTGGGATTTTGCGCAGGTCGTCTCTCTTTGTCTGAAGCAGTGGTTTAACTCTGGCTCTTGTGTCGGTGAATTATCAAACCTTCAGCTGCAGGAGTCATGAGTCCAAGAGTGCTGTTTGTTGTCTGTGAGTTAAGTATTGCAGCAGCACTTTGTTGCGTTATTGAGGATAGAAAGCCGAAAGAGACACAGGAGAAAGTGGGAGTGTCAGATGCCCTCCCTGTGTGTGATGTACACTTATAACTCATGGACACTTCTCAAAACACAGCTCTCTGTAAACGCAGCTGGTGTTGGTGGTTTGAGTTTTATCAAAGGGAGCGTGTTTTGCGATGTTCGCTTCATAACACAATATAGTGAAGCCTAACTTTACTTGGATAGAAAATTAGCACCAAACAAACAAAGTCATGCTCCTCCCACTTTGACCTTCTCTCTGAGCTGCTCCTGAAGCTCCTGCGCTCACATCCCGTGTGTTCTCTGTCCATTTATCTGTGAAGAAGTGCAGAGTATCCATGCTGTGTTTATCTGTCGGCACTGCGCTCCAGGAGCAGCAGGGGAGGGGCGTGTAGGCGCTAATGCTGCAGTGCATTATGGTAGTTGTAGTTTTGACGGGTTCTCTGTTTTATCGGCTGACTGCTTATAAAACCACCAGAAATCGTCTAGAGGGCCGCATTTGAGACCCCTGTTGTAAATATTTCTGTATTTATTTCCTATGTAACGTTACAAATATTAAGCCAATCCCTTTACATGAAACAATCCCAAACCCTTTTCCTAACTTAACCATAACAGACTTGAGCCTAATCGTAACAGACACAGTGTCTACGGTATGACTATGGACTATATTTACATCATTATCTTATTTGCGAAAACATGTTTTAAACGATGTATTTGGAGCTATTTGCTGTAATAAAACACCTAGACAACCGGCGTTTTTGGTGGAGAACTGTTCTTCATCTGTCTGGAGGAACTCTCTCTACACTAGATGAACTGTTCCTCATCTGCCTGGAGGAACTCTCGCTACACTAGATGAACTGTTCCTCATCTGCCTGGAGGAACTCTCTCTGCACTAGATGATCCACCTTCCTTCCTCTTGAGTGGTTCTGGTCCAGATGGATGTGTCAGTCCTGGTCCATCTTCAATCTGTCCATCTGTGGGAGTAGGATCTCTCCTTCACTGTGGTTCTCCTCGAGGTTTATACTTTTTCCCGAGGGTTTTTTGTATTTCTTCCCGAGAAGGAGGGTCAAGTACAGGGGATGCTCTGGGACAGTTATTAATTTGCTGAATTCTCTTGAACATTGTTTATTTGAACTGCTTTCTACCTGTGGCCCATCGAGGCAGCTGTTGTTGTGATTTTGGGCGCTACAGCAATAAATCGAATTGAATCAAGGGAATAGCGTACAAGTCACATGGTCCGTACAGAGAACTGCAGAGAAGTTATGAGATTGAGTCCATCACTGACATACTATTCTTTTTTTATCTCTTTAAATGGCCTTTGATAAACAGCAGACTAATGCAACAGATGATAAAAAAGTGTCACTAAATCACTTTTACAGAGTACACTCATGAAAAACACCCAGGGACCTGTAGATGGAGGCAGTGGCAGACTTACCATTAGGCAACAGGCCACAATTGCCTTGGGCCCCAACTTGAAGGGGCCCCATTAAGATGCAATCATCATAGAAGCAAGGTTCTGAAACAGTTGCTATTCTCTCAATATAATGTAAAGTAAAGAAGTGCAGTGTACTTTTAAACAAGAAAAAAATTGTCTCGGATTGTTAAATGTATTCATTCTGCCCAAGCAATCTCCAACCTCCCAATAAAGCTAAATAGTAAATAACATATAGCATTCTAAAATTACAAATGAATCATGTATTTAAATCTGTTGGAACATGTGTTAAAATGTACCAACAGACGGGAAATATGGTCCGATTTCTTAAACATTCTGCTTTTTTCAATAGTTAACGTACCACCCCAAATGTATGAACCTGTCACCAACAAAACGAAAACTTCCTTATTCAAGAGAAACGTCTAAAAAGTTACTGAAAATTGCACTTGATGAAGAGGGGCCTACATTTGCCTTAGGCCCCTAATTTCCTAGGTCCGCCACTGGATGGAGGTCACATGGGGTCGTCCTAGTAGGGGACTCTGGGTGGTCTGCAGACACTCACGATTAGTCGATTAATCATTACAATTCTTATCATATGTCTCCTTTAAGTTCAGCTGTTCTGATTTGCAAAGTAGAAGTAGTCGCTCTAGTCACTTGATTACTGCACGGGTCAGTTAATTTGTAAAAAGACAAATAAGTAGATTATGTTGTGCTGCATACTTTGGATCACTGCTGGATCATAAACTCATACAGAAGGTTTAGTGGAACGTGTTGTGCAGTTTTCATATTCATATTGTCTCACTGGTACAAGGAAGAAAACGACTCCCACTGATGTTTTTCAAAGAACAGAAATCATAATTTTTGTTTTCTGTGCAGCGTTTGAGTTTCACTAATATTATTCAAGTTGGTCTTGCACTGACAGGCTGTTCTTATAAAAATAAATAAACCAAGTGCACACTGAGTTGAGAGAGTCCAGCGCACACAAAAATAACAAAGGTTTCATGCAGAGATCAAACCTCAATTTTCTTGGATTCAAAATGTTTTCTAAAGCCAAATAATTATTAATCTAATGTTGAATGTATTTGGAAAACCACTTTCTACTTCACTTAAACCGCATAAGCATCAATCATAAGTCCATTATCCGTGAAGTATCCGTTTTTTTGGCGAAAAGGGACAAAAAATGGTTAGCCAAATATATAGCGATGGCATTTATTTAGTTATTGTGTCAAGTGCGTGAAGTTGTGTTCTCCTGTGTGGGTTTTATTTGGGTTATGATTGTCAAAAGTATAAATATGCAGTTACAAACTCATACAAAAACTAGTATTGAAACTAGATACTCATCTGAACAAGCATTAATACTGAAAAAAACAAAATAAAAATCATAAATGGGACCAAACTAGGCCTTTCCTGAATAGCTTTAGTCTGGTCTTGATCTATGTCAGAACTGCACAGCGTAATGTGTTTGTACAAGGGGAAAAAGGGGTCAGAAAACATAACCTTGCTCTTCTTTCTGCTCTTTTTCATTCATTTTATATTGTGTTTTAACTAAAAACGCGTGCCCCAGGCCAGTGTGGATAAATGCAGTCATTTTAATATATATTTGGCTGTGGTTCAGCTCTGGTTTTACAAGTACAGTGATTCCTTGTTTATCGCGGGAGTTGCGTTCCAAAAATAACACGCGAAAAGTGAAATCCGTGAAGTAGTCACAGCTTTATTTTTTATTATTTTACAATGCAATACTGAACTATGGAATGAAACCAAAAATCAAAACCTGTTTTAAAGCCCAAAATGTGTTTAAAACAATAATTTTAATATAGTAATACAAGGTTGTAAACATTGTCACTGGTGTATTTCACAGTCTGTGCCTCTTGGTCCTGACTCCGCTCCGCTGTAGCCTCTGTTTCTACTGAAGGTGCACGAGTCTTTCTTTAGTTGTTGGCGCTCTTTCTTTTTCTGAGCAAGAAGATTTTTATAAACGGATATGCCACCTTCGATTATATTTGAGAACTGCAATGAACGACTCATCAAAGGGTCCCGTTCTTGTGCGTGCGCTGAAGTTCAGTGGACACACTGTAAAAATATCCGCACTGTAAAAAAAATCCGTGAAGCAGCGAAGCCGTGAAAGATGAAACGCGATATAGCGAGGGATCACTGTATAAGCGCCGTCCTGTGACTGTTTGGGTTGGTGTCTGCTGCGTAAAGGTGACGGTCCTGTCTTGCTCGTTGTTATGACTGTCCCATGTTTGTCAGTTTTGGTGCTTTTGAGCTCTACATGGGTAATAAAGCCTATAACAAGCGCTGGTGGTGCATTCAGGGCCGCTGCTAGCCATTTGGATGCCATAAGCAGAAATGCTCCGTGGTGCCCTCTTCCCAACCCTCTTCAAATGTGTAAAACTACACAGTGGTTTGATGTACTACAACCTTGTGGCAACTGTTACAATAGTTATTTTACATATATTTAATTTTATGTTGTATGAATCACAATCCCAAGGGTCCTCCTTCAATAAGTTCTCAACAAAAATTTCCTGAATTCTAGTGCATTTCAAATATAGTGTTATTGGCAACTCATTACATAGTTCATTATGAGCCCCCCACAGTCCCTACATTTCCCTGCTCCGCCCCTGTTTGAACATCACACACAGTGCTTCTCCTGCTCTTCTGCAGGACAGATCCAAGCTCTAGAGCAGTGGTTCCCAACCTTTTTTGTCTCGAGTACCCCCTAAGTTTTGTCTCACACTCAAAGTCCCCTTAACTTGACTTTTATGCAAATAAATGGGTTTAGTTGTGTCATTTGTCAATTATTACTATTATCTATATATTTTTTATTTGATTTATGGTCCAAGATACTCCAAAAATATTAATATAAATTTGCAACTGATAACACGTTTTTATTCAGATAAAAGCGCATTTCATCTTCTTTTAAAACCTGAAACCATTCCCTGGTTGGGAAACACTGAGAACGCTGCAGGCTGCAAACTATAGACGCTTACTGTTGCATTTATAAAAACATGATACAGACATTTGCAAGAAGTTGAAGCACTTTGACTTTGCTCGCTCCACGATGTCAGGTTAGTTCACCGCCACTTTTCACTGTGTATGAGACCGATTTTCATAAACTAAAGATTGTTTGGCTCTTTGTGGAACCTTTGGGGAGAGGGAGAGAGAGAGGGAGAGAACCTCGGAAAAATATGGTTGACTTTAGCTCAATTTTTACTTGAACAGTGGGTTTGTTTTTTAATGTTTTGCTGGTTACTTTAATTACTCCATCATCAATCAATAAGACAATTTTGGGAAGAACTTTAACTAATAACTTTTTCTAAGGGACTTGCCCAACACTTCCAGTATCAGATCAGTTTCGGACAAGAAGGATTCGATAGCCATTCCATTACACTTTCCGATATCCATAATGGCATCGTCACATCTTTGCTCAAACCTCCGACCTTCTGGTTAACGGTGGAACGCAACCACGGAGCCCTTTGCCACATCATTACTGACTTTTTTCTGCAAATGCAAAAAGAAAAAGGAAAGAAAACAAACCCAGCAGCAGAAAACTGTATCCTTGACAGGGCTAATCATTCACAAACAGCACAAGCACCGACTCCACAAATCTAAAAGTCCCTTCTCACGTGCGGGTCTCCCTCCGCTTTACCGGAATGCAAAGTGCCTGGCAGTTTTTATAGCCCCGCGGCGCTCCTATTATCCCCAGCCTGCCATCTCTTTATTTGCAGCCCTGGTGGAGCCTTGTTTGGAGCGAGGGGGGGGCCGAGGTAACAGCGCACGAGAACAGCGCCGCGTGTAAGACTCTGCCCCGATCTTCGCTGTAAATCACTGCCGACAACTGTGCGAAGCCAACGCGCAAATGCCGCCGTAATCACCTCACAATTCAGCGCGGAGACGGCCGCTGCCAGCTGGCCTCCTCCTCCCAGTGTGTGGCGCACAACTCGGCGAATCCAGGAGGAAGAGCTTTTGTTTCCAGCTGAAAAAGCTCGGAGAACACGGCGCCGTTTTGTTCTAATAAAATCTGAGTTATACTGTGCTCTGTGCTAATCCAACCCCATCCAGAGTCAAAACGGAAACACTAAACTGGGATTTTCTGTGGAGGAATTTAAGAGGGAGGTGTCATGAATATCTAAGGAACAACTGGGAGAAACTTTTGATTCATTTTTCTGATTTAATACGTAGAAAATACCTCACCGCCGTCGTCTGATTTCTGTAGTTAAGCAGGATTAACCGTAAATTTTGAATTCTCAGCCGCTAAATTAGAATACTTTTGTTGTTTCTTCTAAATCTGGTGTGACGTGTCCTAAGAGCCGTTGTTCCCATTGAAAAGGAAACAACAAGTCTTAAACGAAACGCCGCAAAAACCCAGAAAAAAAAACAAAAAACGAACAGAGCAGAGATGTTATAACCTTATTTTACATCCGTGGGGCCAAACGAATACAAAGAGCAATGAAAAAATATAAAATAAATACCGCCGTTAAACACAAGACAACATAAGACAAAAAGAAGAGCTCGAAAACAAATGCAACGTAATTTATGAAATATCAAGCAAATTTGGACTGTAATTCTTCAGTCCTTTAGTCATTTAATTTCGTCATTTAATCAACATTTTATTAGTTGAATGCTTCTTTTATTTAGATTTAAAGGATTTCTATGGGGAAACAGCAAAAAGGAGAAGATAAGGAACAAGTTATAGCTGAAGATTTTGAAATGAATTATGAGTTTGTTTCCTGCATTTGAATTCACTATTTATTACTTCTCTGTATAAATAGTTGTTTTTGAATGAGCTCCTGTGCACTTTTGAGTGAAGTTTGACAGAAATACATGGACAAACTTCATAGTTATGATATATTTTTGCCACACCGCTTTCAGTCGACTAATCAATCAGTAGGAAATGTTTTTAGTCGACCAAGAATTTCTTTAGTCGACCACAGCCAGGTTTGATAAGTTAAAATATAAATCATTTTTTAAGACCGAGGGTTTAGTTGATAAAACAGATCTATTTTATTTGATCCTTTATTCTATTGAGATACAGAATTTTAATTTAGTTTGTTATTTTGAACTAATTTAGTCTTAATTTTACATTCTGAACCTCTATTTTCTGCTGGTTGGTTGTATGTTTGTAACGAAAAGAATGTCTCCTCGGGGATGAATACAAGTAATTTAGATTCTTTCATTTAATTTGAGAAAGGCATTTACTTAAAAAATATAGTTTAGCTTTAGAGAAGGATTACTCAAAGTGTCTGGTCCAGATCCCGCCGGGCCCCTGGAGTCTCCCCTCGTATCTTGACTTGTGTAATTGCCTTCACCTCTCACTCGACCTTTGGACCGGGCCCATGTTGGATTCAGACTTTTGGTAAAAACATTTGAAACATTAAAGCAGCAATAGTGTCTTGTTTAAAAAGACTTCTTACCAGGAACATGTTTATGTCGCGATTTGGGCAAAACACAAGGAACTCGTCCAAATGATTTATCCTGCAGCTGCTTTTTAGACTCAGAATTAGAGCTGCACGATATTGGAAATTATTGCGAAAATTTAAATACACTTTTTGACTAAGGCTGGAACTAACAATTATTTTAGTAGTCGACTTATTTCTATTGTAGATTGAGACTTAGAATAAACATTTTTAACCAAATAAATGTTGAAATATTGTGATTGAAGGCTTCTATCTATGTGAAAAATTGAGGAAAATCAGACTATTCTATTCTTTTTTTTTCATTTTTCTTTAATAATGTCACTGTCTTTGTTCTAAATGTCATTAAGTCTGTGTTTTAGAGTTTGTTTAGTCCAGAGAACGATGTCCATCATCAAATTACGACTGTAATTATTGTTTATAGTTGACCAATGACAATTATTCTAAAAAATAATTATGCAATAATGCTGTTATTTTAAAATAAAAACCAACAAATACAAAACTGAGGCAAATTTAGTTTGAAAAAGATATAATTTATTCATGATTTTTCCTCTTCAATGTGTTCATTTCTATCAGATTGAAGTGGACTTGTGGACGTGTTAATGCGATATATTTGGTTTGTTGCGATATTGTTATTGTGTCAACCAATACTGCCATATCTTGTGCAGCCTTTCTCATAATCTTGCCATTTGGTTTCGCAAACATTTGTAGTAATTGTGTAAAACCTTTGAAAGTGATGTCTCCCAGTATTTGCATTAATGTCAGATGAAAAATGTATCTGTGCCGAGGAAAAAGGAATTAAAAATCTGTCAAATCAAACTTCTAATACAACCTCTAATTCAAAGGGAACGCTATTTTGTTTATTACCGACCTTGAACGGTTGTATCTGTAGACTTATATTGCAACGGCACACAATCCTTTATAAAATCAATAATTGTTTCTTTTTCTTTGCCCAATAACAATACAGCTTTTGTTGTTTTTAATAGTGACATAGAACAAAAGGTAATAAAAAAGGATCTCTCTGTCACTCTCCACATATTAAACTCTGCGACTTGGCGGCTTCTGTGACGCTCCAACAAAGATCGAGCCGCATCAGCACAACGGCTTCATGAAAACAGCTGAGGTTTACAATAGCAGCCCTTTACTGTGTGTTTAAACGCCTAAGACACAAGCGCACAGTCTATATTAAAGGTAAAAGCTGAAAAAGTGTCACAGAGGGAGGGTTTCTCCTTCAGAGCCTTTCATTTTTCATTTCATTTATTTATTGTTTGGTCAAATACACGACGCGCACCACAACCAAAACAAGAAACAAAATAAATATTTGTTTTTTGACCAAGTGTTGGCAGAAGCCACGGTTTATTGGGCTGACTCTTCTCTCCAATCCATCGCACACTTGTGGACATTTATCAACGTTACTGTATATTACGTTTGTGACTTAAAGTGCCTCTGACAGATTGAGCTACTCATTTAACTAAAATGCAGTTAAGAAACATATATTTGAAATTCTGCTCAAATCTTTACAAATTGTATCCCAGTTTAGCTATTTTTTTAGGTTTTAATGTTACTTCCTGGTTGTAAATGATGACATCACACTGGGAGGACAGTTGTAAAGAACGTTACGTAGGAGAGACCAAACAGCCACTGCACAAAAGGCTGTACCAACACAGAAGATCTGCCTCCACAGGACCGCAAAGTGCAGTCCATCTGCACCTAAAAGCTACAAATCACTCATTTGAGGACAGTGAGGTGAAGATATTGAGCAGAGAAAAGAGGAGTAAAGGAGGCTATTTTTGTGAAAAGAGAGAACAGTCCTGTGGGCAGGACTCTCACTACTTAGAGCAGCATATAAGCCTAAGTTCCCAGACCAGCTCTCTGATTGACAATGCCTTTTGGATAAAAGTCGAAACGTCTCGATCTTCAAACAGCGTCCGGATGACAACCCCTGAAACCCTTTCTATCACACTGGGAAATTACCAAGAAACATCCTGTACACGCGTCCAAAATTCATCAAATATCACTTTTTTTTACAAAGACAAATACATGTGAACATCTTTATTTTGTTGAATTAATGTTTAAAGGGTAAAAAAAATAAGTTTCTTTTGAATAAATAAAGCATATCCTTTGTCTCCCCAGTGTGATGTCATCAATTTGTTTACTTTCTGTAAATGTGTAAGTTTCTCAACTTTTCTCCACAAACAGTGACCTGACTGGTGTAAAACTACAATTTATATGTACAACAGTTATTAATACATAAAAACAAGTCTAAATTTAAAAATTCACAAAAACCTGTCATACGCACTTTAAATGCATTCAGCAACGAGGGAAAAAACATAATTCTGGACCAAAATATGTCGAATATCTATAAGCATTCCAGTAAGATATTTTTCAAAATATCTTTCCATCGATATTTTCTTCAAGACACTTTTAAACTGTAAAAAAGAAGTAGCTTTTCTTTTTCTTTTTTCTTTTTCATCGCAAAATATAACTCCTTTCCTTGATTAAAAATGTTCCCTCGGCGTAGTTTTCTCAAGACATCTGTCAAACACACTGTACAAGTTCCTCTTAAATTATATTTACTTTCTCGCTGGAGTGAACTTTATCTGCAATGATTCAGAGATTTCACTGTCTACTAGTCATAAAACCTTTACTTTATTTTATTGGATGATGCGTTACTGGGTGAATATAAGGTTCAGTATTATTTGTTCCAATTTCTAATTATATAAACAGTGTTCTTAAAGTGCCAATGACAGGTTGGACTCATTGAACTACAAAGCAGGTAAGATTAATATATTTAAATTGTTGCTAAAAAAAAGTTTATCCTGGTTTAGCCATTTTTTGGAGGTTTTTAATTTTACTTCCTGGTTGTAAATGGAATGGAAAGCACACTGTACACTGGGCCAAAACTCTCAAATGATTTTTTTGTCAAGTGAATATTTTATTGAATTCCATTTTAAAAGACAAATATTATGCAAAATTGGCTTTGTTTTTTAGCTTTTAACCATGTTCTAACAATGTTCCGTCATCAAAAACATACCTGGAGTTGCCTTTAGCTTCATTCACTCTAGTCTGATTAATCCTGATTAGAAAATCCTCTCCCTCCGACCGTCACAAACACTCCATGTGCTCTGTTTTTAAGTCCATAAATCATCGTCAGACTCTGAACCATCTAAACACGATCATTACAACAGCGTCACTGCTCCATAACACGGCTGGCAAGAACTAATGTGTTATTCAATAGTGTGTAGTTCCCTCTGCAGCCAGCAGATGGAGCCACAGCTAAGTTACTCTGGTGTCTCCCAAGTTATATTGTTCTTTGTAAAAACATTTGATTTTTTGCTCTAAAACATGAGATGACAAAGTGAAGATACTCAAGAGCAGGTTTAAAGACCAATAACATACAAATAATGCATAATATTTGTCTTTTAAATGGTCAAAAAAGGTTGTTTATTTTGTGTAAATTATGTAGATGGAATGAGTCTTGAGTCTCTCTAGTGCAGGGGTGTCCAAACTTTTTTCCATCGAGGGCCACATACTGAAATTTAAACCAAGCGGAGGGCCACAATTAAATTGTGAAACGTTCAAAAAAGTTGCATTAATCTGATTTTTAAAGCGCCACCACACCTAAATTCAGTCTCAATGCCTTAATATCAGGTCTGTCTCACTCCAAAACGTTGGTTATTTAGGATATAATAGTAGAAAATCTGAAATTTGCCGTAAAAAAGTATGTCTTAGGACAATGTGGGCCAAATCACCAGGAAACCTGAGGGCCAAGAAAAATTGGTCTTGGCTTTTGGTCCCCGGGCCTTAGTTTGGACATGCCTGCTCTAGTGTAATGTCATATGTCCTGTAATTTTCAAAAGATTTTTCAACTTATTTCCCACAAACTACTCCTTGATTATACGATTTATCTTAACAGCAGACATTATTACACCAAATAACGTCATAATTCAAAGAAAAACCTGTCATTTACACGTATTGTTTTAAGTGCGAATGACCAGAAGAGTGAGCAAAGACGAGATCAGCGAGGGCGAAACTGAGAGATTGACGGCAAACAAAACAAAATGAATTCCTCCGTTTTAACTCGGCCGGGGAGAATTATCAAGCGCCACACGCCCCTCACAAAGACAACACGGGAGCGAGTCGTGCCATCGGCCTCAGCACAGATCCAAGTGCTGCTTCTCCAGACGACAAACAAACCGCGGCGTCACTCACTCTGAGCCCAGACGCCACCTGGAAGGACAATAAAACCTGCGCAAAATAAACACAAATACAAACCCTGACTTGTAATTAAACACGGACCAATATATCGGCTGGACAATATATTGAATCATAAATCTACCGCATTGACCAAGATTTTGTTTGGGTCGACTAAACTGCTTAAAGGAAAGACATGAAGCTTTATGTTAACGCTTTAGAGCGAAGATGGCACAGGACAAAATGGGATTGCGCTGCTCCCTCATGGGTTACAAGTCAAACAGTGGACGTCTAAACATTATTTCTATTGATTTTTTTCACTTTTTATACTTTTATTATGCAGAGCAGCGCTGTGTAGACACTAACTGAGTCATCCTTTGGGCAAAATAATGAAAATCAGCTTAAATATTGGCAAAACAATGTTGACATGGCTTATCAGCAGCTTTGGGTTAAGTGATTAATCGCAATTAATCAATTATTGAAATGATTTACTAATTAGTCAACTAATTTAGTAATCGTATAAGTGTTAACTGGTCCATAGATCATTTTCAAAACATGCCATGAGCTGAGAAAATTGGCCGCGATTGGATGAAAATGATGCAGAAAACGTGTAAATTGAGTGTATTTGATGAAAACACTCTTTTGTCCATAAATGTACTCCTCCAGGATCATCCAACAGCCTCATCTGGGTCAAATTCATAAAAAATCTTGTCATCATGTGACGTTATGGTTTTTAAAGAGCTAATTGAATAATTAAAAGAATAATCGCTAAACTAATCAATAAGCAAAATGATCATTAGTGGTAGAAAAAAACTCACATTGGTCGATCTCCATCATTTACAGTCTCTAAAGTGCATTAAGATTAAGGCTGAACAATATTGACCTTATTCTGCCCCACCCACTTTTGCCGCTTTTTGCACTTTTGTTGTAAACGCACTTCTATTTGATGAGAACTCCGTTAAAGCTAATGACGAACGAGGGAAAAGTCTCGCCGCTAAAATGTTACATAAAGTAGATTGATTTGTGTAAAATGTTTAATGAACACGAGCAACAACAAGTCAACAACGCAACGATTTCCTGGAGTGTGAAAACGTCTTTTTAGTCCATGTAGAACTTATTTTCTGTTCAGCTCGTCTGCTCCGTGTGAACTACAACGGAGACAAGACGGCGGCAACTTCCGGAATAAGGTCAATTGGAACTAATGCAATCTACAATATATGTTGATATTTACTTTTTGATTTAATTTCAGTAAAATAAACGTGTTCAAGCTTTGATGAATGTGTCAAACTGTCAAAATAAAAACAGAGACAAAGCCAGACCTTCGTCGGTGGTACAAAGTGGTCCCACCATTTTTATTCTAAATCTAAAATCTAAAATAGACCACAATGCATTGCAAAAGTCAGAAAAATGGACAGAACAGCGACAGGTCTTGAACAGGACACAACAGACTGAATGAAGCAGAAAGACGAGCTGTTTTAAAGAACTGTTGAGCCGAGATTAACAACAAAACATGTCACAAAAACCGCTGCAGAGTTGCTAGCGTTAGCCGTTTATCTTAGCTTGAGCTGTGAATAGATCACAAATCTCAGGCAAAACGTTGAATAATCCAGTCTGTTTGATGTTTTACATGCAATCCACGATGAATAAAACTTGTATGATGATTATTAGTCTATAGGTCAGAAGAATTTGAGCCATATTCGTTACAAAAATCAAATGTTCACCTTAAAGGTCCCATATTCTGCTCTTTTCCCCTTCACACAGTCTATTCTAAGGGCTTTGTTGATAAAATGTTGCGTTGTGTAATATCCATAACATAACAGTTTCCAAAAAACACCCATTTCTTGGACTGGCCCCCCTCCTTGCAAAAGCAAACGGCTCACTCTGAGATCTGACCCCCCGAACAGAGAGCAGGCTGCCTCCCCCGCCCAACCCGCGCGCCTCCCCCGCCCAACTCGTGCCGAAGCCTAGAGCGGAGATGGTGCATGCGCCGTGTGCTCCGGTAAACAGCGATAAACAAAAACTGAATAAACATTTTATCGTCCTGGACGGTGCGCGTGCTGAGTCCTACGCCCTGGATCTGACCTGGAGTTTGACGCGTGCTCCAGGGCTCTCGGCGACGGACGTTGCCGTTTGGTAAATAACAAGCTAACTCTTCGATCTGTCGTATCCATCGTGTAATTACTGTGTAGCATTAGCATTAGCTGTTTTTATTCTGCGGCTGCGCGCTTCCTGGAGGCATGGCTTAAACACCACGTCATCTTAGTGAGGAGCCCCCGTCTGCTGCTCAGCCGAGGGGGACGGAAAAGACAGTTCTCTAGTGAAAACATGCGGGAATCAATCAAAAAACCACTTTGGGCACAACATACGAGGCCCAAATAGCACTGTAGGAAGGTTAAAACCTCTGAAAAGTCGATTTTGCATGTTATGGGATCTTTAAGCTTGTTGCGATATTGATTATTGCACTAACAAATATTGCAATATTGATACTTTTGAGACATATTATGCAGCCATTATTAAGAATCTTTGGGTAATAATCACTGAATCAACCGAACTCACTCAACACGGACAAACAGATCGATATCGTGAGTGAAAAACTGGTCAAATACAAATAAAAGACCATTATGGAGGAGAATTTAAAAATACCATTACAATAAAAGTGACCCACTCCGACCGGTTTGAATAAAAAGGTCACTTAGAGAAAATTGAGCCTCATCGATATCGTCACGCACCATGAATAACGCTGATAATCTGAACACAAAACTACAAACTTTGATCATGGAGCTTTTCACAAGTCGCCACAAAAGGTTTTTATGTCTCCAGAGCTTTCAGGCGATCCCTTGAAAACCCGTTAGCGTTTATAGTGCGTGTCGAGCTGTACTTCTCTTTTCTAGCCTTTCAAAAGTGTCCTGGTCTTTGTGCGTTTGAGTGGATTTTTAAGTGCTTGTTTCAACATTGGCCGATAAATAGAACGGAGCAAACATGACCCGACACTAAATACGGGGCAATATTTAAAACAGAGTAACGTAGGTATCTGTAAAAAGAAAGGAACTATTCATAAATGTCTGTATTATGTAGTCAATTCACTGTGTTCACAAAATAGTCGCCTAATGTTAAGTTTGACGGCATATTTTGATTTAATTTAGTTATAATTTAGTGCTTTGACTCTAATTTTTTAAGGTATGGCATTCAACTTTTCTTCCATTACGGCGGTGACAACTCAAGTCAATTACAGGTCAGCTTTAAAAAAAAAAGAGAAAAGACAGATTTTACAATAACACAACAATCAGATGCAAATGAGCCGCAGAAGAGCAACAGCAGAAGAGCGAAGTGACATTGAGGTGTTGGGATAAATGTAGTTCCCAATCAGAATCAGAAGGACTTTTATTCTATTCTTACTATTATTTATTTTATTCTTTTATAAGAGGAAATTCCTTTACAGACCTACAACCGGCCAGCAGAAGAAATAAATATACCAAATATAAAAAGATCAAATGAATTATCAGTATCACAGTAAGAATGTGAAAATATCTTTTTAAATCCCTGGGAAAAAGATCATGATTTCAGATGAGACATTAGCAGTGAGACTGACTACATGTATCGAAAACACACATTCAGAACAGAATACAGGTACTTTTGTAATAAAACTTCACAGAATTAGTGAGAAAAATAGAAAACGCAGCTGTTATAGTGAGTGCATGGGCTATTTTTCCTTCTATTTTGTGATAAACTTTCTCTCATTGTATAAATAAATGCAAAACAAAAAACTGTTTTACTGTGTCGCCTTTTCACACTAATATAATGCACCTCAAGGTATAGTATTTTAGTTTTCAGAATACAGTACTTTGAGAAGACAAAGTAACTGACTAGAAAATATATTTTAAAGCAATTTTGTATTCAGTAAATAAATACATTCAAAGTATTCTTTCCATCACTGGACAGTGAAGCCCCAAAACATGTTCAGTAGCTCGTCCGCCTGCTGTGGTCCTGACCGAGTGGAGCTCCAGCGCTGTACGCAGCGACTGATTACTGACCCCCAGAGGTGGACGGAGGGTCAGGGGCCCGAGACCCCAGGAGCTCAGCAGGTCGGGTCTGGGCAGTGCTTGGATGGGAGACCGCTGGAACATCAGGGGCCACAGGGGGGCGCTGGAGGAAACTGTCAGTGTGTCCTTAGGCAAGACACTTATGAAAGCATTATGAAAGTGTGAGAGTGAATGATGGTGGTGGTCGGGGGTCGAGGTTTGGCAGACTCACTTCACTCAGGGCAGCTGTGACTGCAGTAGCAGCTCATCACACACTGAATGAATAATGCACTGTAAGCTTTGAGTGTCGTTAAAGACATTGTATGAATCAAATGATTAATTAAAATGCAGTGCACCAGCGAGATTTCAACAAGCCAGACTTGTCACTGGTTTTAACAGACGAGAGCATCACTCGTGTGAAGGGAGGTTTTAGCCTCCCTTCACTGGCTCCCTGTGCGTTTTACAATTGATTTTAAGATTTTACTGATCACTTTTAAAGCCCATTTAGGTCTATCACCAGCTACAGCTGAACTTTGAATCCTCCACGAGCCTCTGCACAGCCTCAGATCCTCAGCTGTTCACTGTTCCACAGTCGAGGCTCTGGACAAAGAGCGATGGAGCCTTTTCAGTCCGAGCCCCTCGGCTTTGGAACGTCCTGCCTGAGGAGATGAGACGTGCACCTTCACTATCATCTTTTCAATCACTTCTCAAAACCCACTTTTATCAAATGGCATTTCTTTAATGGTCCTTATTGTACTTATTTATTATTTATTTATCTTTTTATGTTATGTATTTTTTCTTGCTGTGTCTTTCTCTATATTTTGTTTTCGTTCTCCTGACTGTTTTCTAATCTTACTTGTGCGTTTATACTGTTTTTGTTGTCTGATTGTGCAGCACTTTGTAAACCGTACTTTTAAAAAGTGCTCTATAAAGAGAGATTTATTTTTATTTTGATTATAATTATGATTATTATTACTCTCAGGAATCTCTAGTAGAATAAGTAGTAGTTGAATTGTTGTGGTTTTACATATAGTTAAAAAAGATAATATATCTATTTTAAATACCTTTTGACGAGGGCCATGTTGAAGACAATGCCTGCACCGGGCCGGGCTGTTGTTGTTGCTCGAGGTGTCTGGACACAACACGGCAGCACGTCCTCATTACAGAGAATTAAGAGCACGAGGCGAGGCTGGGGTTAGCGCGTTAGCCTGTCTGCGGCGGTGAACCGGGACGCCTCGCACAGTCCAGTGTTTACAGAAGACAGACGCACAAACACGCCGGAGTTAAAAGTACAGCTCCACTTTATGGCTTCGTGGCACAGCAGGAGACACAGGTTTGGAGGCTGCACGATCAATATCAAACTCAGAGGTAACAGATATACTGACAAACTGATATTATTACAGTTGTTGTGGTGGAGACATGCAAAATTCTACCATTGTGTCTCTTTTCTGCAATAAAAACTGTATTAAAAAACGCAAAAAGAGCTCATTTAAAAAAGAATACAGAAACTTTCCGTGTAATCTTTCCAGCAAGGGTGAAAAGTTAAAAATGTCCTCTTTTCGGTAAAATCTTACACAGTCCATGCACTTTTTTGTATTCTATTTGAACCCAAGGATGTTGATAATGGCAAAACTCTAAAGTAAATTATAAAATATCAAATAATATGGCTCATATTTTTAAAATTAGTAACGTTTTTGTGACACTTGTTTCTAAAACCTGTGTCGATTAGAAAAGTGGTTTTGCTCCAGATTTTGAGAAGCAGGACAATTATTGAATGTATTACAACCACTTTAAAGTGACAGGTTTTAACAATTTTCAAATTTTGATTTTATTTGGCGTATCAATACCTATTGTACATAAACATTCTACTTTTACAACAGTCAAGCTGTAGTTTGTGGAGAAAAGTTGCGAAATCTGTTGAAAATGACAGGAAGTAAAAACTAATGACAGGAAGTAAAAACAAATCACACTGGGCAGACACAGACTCATTTCATCCAAAGGTTCTGCATAATTTACCTAAAATAAGCAACTTTTTTGGCCTTTAATTCATTAATCCACATTAATTCCACAAAACAAAGGTGTTAATATATATTTTGATTAGTCAAATTTTAAAAAATCTGTGAGTTTCATCCCAGTGTACAAAATAATGTCCAAGTGTGATGTCATCATTTACAACCAGGAAGAGAGATTACGAAACAAAAATAAGATAAATCAAGATAATATTTGTCACAGATTTTTTAATTTGTCAAATCAAAATATATATGAATTGTTTTGTGGAATTAATGTTTAAAAGGCCAAAAAAGTTGCTTATTTTAGGTAAATTATGCAGAACCTTTGGATGAAATGAGTCTGTGTCTGCTCAGTGTGATGTCATCAGTTTGCTTTTACTCCCTGTCATTTTCAACAGATTTTGCAACTTTTCTCCACAAACTACAGCTTGACTGGTGTAAAAGTAGAATGTTTATGTACAATAGGTATTGATACGCCAAATAAAATCAAAATTAGAAAATCGTTAAAACCTGTCACACGCACTTTAAAGGGGTTGTAATACATTCAATAATTGTCCTGCTGCATAATTTACCTAAAATAAGCAACTTTTTTGGTGTTTTAAACATTAATTCCACAAAACAATTCATATATATTGATTTGACAAATTAAAAAATCTGTGACATTAGCAGAGTTTTATCCCAGTGAACAAAATAATAATAAGTGTGATGTCATCATTTACAACCAGGAAGCGAGATAACGAAACAAAAATAAGCTAAATCAAGATAATATTTTAAAATTTTCTTTGCAGAACTTGAAATGTTTATCTTAAAAATTACTTTCCTATTTTCTGTGGCAATCAAATGAACAGTTCAGTAAATAAAGAATCATATAACACAAAATTCAAACACATTTATAAGGATGTACTTGTAAGTATGTTTTTTTCATCTCCGTGAACATGCTCTTCTCCTAGGTCAAAGGTCGTTCAACATCTGGTTCACGTAAGACCTTATATGGTCTCCCAACAACCCATTCGTTACTTTAAGGCTCCTCTACACCCATTTAGGTCCAGTCTTGGTATGAAAGGGCCTCTTTGATTAATATGTGTTCATACTTCTTTGTGTTCGTAGAAACATAAGCTCTGTACTTGGAACTCATTATGTACGCCCACTTTTACTCTGTTTTGCTTAGACGTATAAACTGGTGGTCTCTTCTGTGCTTCTTCATCGCAGCGTCTGCAACTCCACAGACAAAGCGACTGGATCCAATAAACTATTTTCACATCTACCTGGTCTGGCCTTCTTTGATCTGAATCACTTAATATCAGTACTGCTGTTTGAACACGTACAAATTGACTAAACTGTGACTAAACACAGACTACAAGACTAAACCAGGACTAAAGCAGGTCCAGGTCGGGTTCAGGCGAGGACTAAAGCAGGACAAGTGCAGCCTAAATGTTCTGACAGTCCAAACAGGCGTGTATGACATTCACAACAGCTGTCTGTGTTTGGCTCTGATATTTTCTCTCTCCGAGCGACCAAAACAATGAGCCATAAGAGACGCTGATGCTATTTGCTTTTGAGTTTGTCAAATAAATGTTATGAGAAGTGAAAATGGCACCGCACCAGCTGGGACTGACTGATAGGTGAACGCGGTGTGAAATAAAGTTGGCATGAAAGTAGACGTCAATCCCATTGAAATGTGTTAAAACATGTCTTTAAACGCGTTAGTTGGGGTTGAATTATCAGAAAATGTGAACTGTCATCGTAAATGTGCAGAAATATCACCTTATGCCCTTATTTGACAGTTTACTATATAACCTTTTTCCATTTTTAGATTTAAAATGACAAATATTACGCATTATTGGTATATCGTAGAAAGGGGTTCAGAGGTTGTCATCCGGACGCCGTTTGAAGATCGAGACGTTTCGACTTTTATCCAAAAGTCATTGTCAATCAGAGAGCTGGTCTGGGAACTCGGGCTTATATGCTACTCTAAGTAGTGAGAGTCCTGCCCACAGGGAGGAGTCACTGAACACCTGTCTTTGTTATAAAATTGTTTGTTTGTCACCTGGGACTTGATTAATTGGTCTGTCTTGTTTGATTAATGGTTGGCCTCACCTAGTTTCACCTGTGACTAAGGTCTATTGTTCTATTGATAGCTGGCTGTTGCTCCCTCCTCACTGCTGATTACCCCATTAGCATTTGACTGGTTTATTGATCTGGACCAAGGTGTTAGTATGCTGTCATAAATTTTGGCTAAATTAAATCTTAAGCCCCCATTCCTGTTTAGAGAAGGATTTTCTCTTTTTACAAAAATGGCCTCCTTTACTCCTCTTTCAAACCAGTTCTTCTCTCTGCTCAAAATCTTCACCTCACTGTCCTCAAACGAGTGATTTGTAGCTTTTAGGTGCAGATGGACTGCACTCTGCGGTCCCGTGGAGGCAGATCTTCTGTGTTGGTACAGCCTTTTGTGCAATGGCTGCTTATATGCTACTTAGAGTAGCATATAATTGATTGATTGATTGACAATGACTTTTGGATAAAAGTCGAAACGTCTCGATCTTCAAACGGCGTCCGGATGACAACCTCTGAAACCCTTTCTACGATGTACCACACCTGGACGAATGAGGGTTTACATCGACGAATTATTGGTATAGTTTTTTATTAATTTATATTTATTTATCAGGTAAGAGCCCACCGAGATCAAAACAGTTATTATTGGCCTTTAAACGAGCTTAAAAATGCTTATAAAAAGAATTACTTCAGGAATTTACTTTTGACTCCATCTACTGGCGGCAGAAGGAGTTGCACAGGTGAGATAAACAAATGCTAGCTTGCCCTGACATGCTAATGCTACCACGTAGTTGTAATGAACGTGATTTGAGGCAGAAATGCTCAGAGTCTGACGATGATTTACAAACTTAAAAACAGAGCAGACGATATCCGAACTCTACCTGTGACATCACAGATCTGGGTAATTCAGAACAGAGTGTTTTTGTGGCTCAGAAGGAAGATGACTTTCCAAACAGGACTCGTGAATGAATCTAAATGCAACTACAGGTATGTTTTTGATGACGGAACAATGCTTTAAAAGTCAGATTTGCATAATATGTGTCCTTTAATCATTTCCTTTGTGTCTTTTTGTAGCATTTTTACTAGAACCGATATACCAGATATTCAATTTTTGCACGTCTTTAAAACAATATCCACTATATTATCTACATTTCGATATACTGCCCACCTCTACATGAAGGTTTTCCTCTTCCCACAGAGAGTGAGGTTCATTTCTTTACACTGTCAGTACCGGTCGACATAAAAGAGCGTTTGATCCGCCACGATGCACTCGGGCCTGCAGTGTGAGCACGACAGCCACCGCCGGAAATGCACTAAACAACTCTGAGGACGTCTTAAACTGGGAGAGCACACACTAATGTAACCCTATAATAAACAGTAATAGTGTCAATTAAATGTTATGTGCAGACAGTTCCTTGAGAGGTAGTTTCCAAATACATTTTTACTCTTACTCAAGCACACTACATTGTACACTGACTTGAGCTATTTTATTACAGAGTACCTTTACTCTCACTCCAGAACAGTTTGGCTCAAAATAATAATACATTTTATTTATTTATGCACTGTACATTTGAAAAACTAATCGGAAAGTGCTGTTAAAATCATACAGTAAAACACACATGCAGCAACAAAACATTCTAACTTAAGTTCTAATGAAATCTATATCTTCCTTTTGTTTGTGATAGCCTTAGACCAGTGGTTCTCAAACTTCTCACCCCAAGTATCACTAAAGAAAAGATCTGGCTTTCTGAGTTCCACCAAATCTAAACTGGGTCTAGACCAGGACTATTTCAGGTCTAAATAAGGGATAAACCAGTTTGAAGTAGGAATACACCACTGCCGCAGCGGTTTTAACTAGAAATTTACTAAAAGAAGAGCAAAAAATGTGGTTAAATGTGCTCTAAATGAAGATAAACATTACAATTGAAGTAGTGTCTGTGTATCACCAGAAGAAGTCTGCATAGCACAGTTTGACAAACACTGCCTTAGACATTTTCTGGTGAACAAGTGAACACAGACACAAGAACTTCCGGTAACCCTTTAGATTAAGGTTCCTTAGTAAACTATTTATAAGATGTTAATGAGCTCTAATAGTTTGTTTATGCACTTATAACGCCTTATACACGTCTATAATCCATTAACCAACACATGTTTGTGTGAATAAACTGCATGTACAGAGCATCAATGAGCTGCATGTTAAATTATTTTCAATTATCGCACTAATAAATGCTTGTAATTGCCTTATTGACCTTATTCTGCCCCGCCCACTTTTGCAGTTTTTTACACTTTTGTTGTAAACGCACTTTCGTTTGATGAGAACTCTGTTAAAGCTAATGACGAACGAGGGAAAAGTCTCACCGCTAAAATGTTACATAAAGTAGATTGATTTGTGTAAAATATAATGAACACGAGCAACAACAAGTCAACAACGCAACGAGTTCCTGGTCAGTCTGAAAACGTCTTTTTAGTCCATGTAGAACTTATTTTCTGTTGAGCTCGTCTGCTCCATGTTAAACTAATACAACGGAAACAAGACGGCGGCGCGTACGGCAACTTCAGGAATAAGGTGAATAAGTGCTTATAAACACATAACAAGTGCTTATTAATGCATTATAAATAGTTTACTACGGAACCCTAATATAAAGCATTACCGAACTTCCTTCATGTAATTTAACCCAAAAAGCTGGTTGTGCCATTTACAATCTATTATTCATATTTAGTTAATCTGCCATTGAAGCTCCAACTACATCTGACACAACCTCTTGAACAAACACACCAGAACACATCCTTTTAGATCACATTGTACAGATAAATGAATGGTGGAGAGAATAAAAGTTGGAGGATGATTTGCATTGAAGAGCGTGATGAATAGAACACAAAACATGGCGATATGATGTTGAATAAATGTTTTTATCTATAAACGTGCAGCGTCCCGGCTCCTTCTCAGTGTTTCGGGTCATTTGGCGAGAAAGTGAAACGGAACAAAACGCAGGAAGCGATGGTATTTCTGGCTCACGCTGTATCAGAAACTGAAGAATGTTTTGCTTTAAGGCACGACAGCAGCGGTACATTCTTATTATTGCAAAGTGGAGCGCACTTAGCACTGTCAGACGGTGAGCGGAGGACTTTATATTCCTCACAACATTGAGAGCTTTCCATTTCCCAGTCGCCTATAGAACAAAAATCACTCTGATGCTATAACAACACACTCCGTACTATATTATTTCCACATCGAACAGGTGACGACTTTCTCTCAGTTTGATGAAAACTCATCAAAACTTCAAATGCACCACACGGACCTGCGCTTCCACCTTTAACTTTTCTGATGAGAGTTTGCTTCGTCTATAGAAATGTGATTTGTTCTGTCTCGGTACAAATATATTGTAAAAGTATTTCTTCAAAGTCAAAAGGAGGCCGCTGTGTGCTGTCTGTGTCTGATCATAGAGCGCTTTATCATCCGAGAACCAGGATGTGCTTTAAAGGGCGTATGACAGGTTTTTATGATTTTCAAATTTTGACTTTATTCAGTGTATTAATACTTGTTGTCAATATATATAATCATTTTATACCAATCAAGTCGCTGTTTGTGGAGAAAGTTGAAAAATATGTTGAAAATTACAGGAAGTAAACAAACTGATGACATCACACTGGGGAGACAAACTTTATACATGATTTACACAAAATAAACTACTTTTTTGACCATTTAAACATTAATTCAACTAAATAAATACGTTCAAATATATTTTTATTTGTCAGGTAAAAGAACTGATGACATTAGATGAGTTTTAGCCCAGTTTACAGTGTGGTTGCTATAGTGATTTCCTAGTGTGATGTCATTATTTACAACCAGGAAGTGAAATTAAAACTTACAAAACTGCTAAACCTGGATAACATTTGTAAAGAATTTTAGCAAAACTTGAAATATATTTATCTTAACTGCATTTTAGGTAAATGAGTGGTCCAACCTGTCATGGGCCCTTTAACGTGCTGTCAAAACTCCGCTCTGGCCTCTGAAAGCTGTGAAAAGCACTTAAAAACGAATTATGGTGGATAATTAGGATGGTAGAAGTGCGATGAGAAAGTGAGAACCACTGCAAACCGTTTAAAATGAGCTATTCTGTTTTTTAAAGGAAAATATTATGCATTATTTATATTGATATTAGTCTTTAAACGTGCTTAAAGTGCTCATGACAACGACTTTATTCAGTGTATTAATACCTCTTAGTTATAGTTTTACATCAATCAGGTTGCTGCTTGTGGAGAAAAGTTGAAAAATCTGTTGAAAATTACAGGAAGTAAACAAATTGATGAATTTCCACAACACTTGGACTTTGGAACATCTTATTTAAGGAAAGAAAAGTAATGAGTTCAACTGTGTGTGAGCCCAAAGTCTGTATCAGCGATAAATGTGATCTAGTTTTCTACAACTGTTTACTTCATTTTCTGTATTTTAGACGTCAGGTACAAACTAAATATTTACCAGAGTTGTAGACTTACATATTTGTTATCAGACTTAAGCAACTTTTTCACATTTTAGTTGTGCTTTTACAGGAGAAAATGTCATGCTACTCACTGTTAAAATACAGAATACTGTGATGTCACCTGCATAACTTCTATAATAGAGCTCTAAACAGTACATCACTGATTTGCTGCACCTCTGGTCACGCCCTCCGGTCCTTAAGTCAGGGCCTCTTGATTGTCCCAAAGACCTTTAAAACCGGGAGTCCTGTCTTTCACGATTTTACCCCAAATTATGGAACGGCCTGTACCCCTTTGAATGCCAGACTAAAGACACTTTTATTTCGACAAACTTTTAGTTGACTTATGGAAATCTGTCTTTTTATTGCACCATGTAAAGCAATGTGAATTTTTTATTTGTGAAAGGGCCTCTATAAATAAAGTCAGACTTATTTACACCAATAAAAGTTCTACAGTGCACTTTGAGACTGGAATTGTCTCTGTTACTAAAACAAAAGAACAGAAAAACATAGAAAGAAAATATGGATGGAAAGACTGGATTTTAGTCTTTATTCTTGGACCTCCAACTGTCTTTTTGAAAGCAGGAGCAATAATCTGGGGTAATAATCAATGCTTTCTCAAGTTTGTGGACAACCAACCAATCAACAGACGATTATCTCCACAACATGATTCAAACACGAGGTCTGAGCATCTCTTTGTCCTGTAATTGATATTGTCTACATGTGTCTTTTGATGTAGAGTATATGATGCAGCACCACTTGACAAATTTCCCTAACAATACAATAAGGGACAATAACAACACTATGGGACAATAAAGTACACCCCACTTCACCTTAAATACCCCCTTTATATCAGTCCGAACAAACCCGTCTCACCTCTGATTAACATTGTTCCGTCAAATATTTCCTCACTCTTGCATAAGCTGCTGTGTTGGGCCTGACACTGAGTGAACTTTTCAATTCTTCTGATCGCTTAATCCGTCTATCAATACCGACCAGTGGAACTCAAGAATCCAGACTCATTTCTGCTCAAACAGGGCTCAAAACTGTGACCGTTTTGCTGCATATTCACCAAGTATTAGATATCTGGCAGCACACATGCGACTGCGATAGTGTTCTTTCACAGAGAATACAGCCACATGTGGTTAGTTCAGTTATAAACAGTAGACGGACAGGAACCCCACAGTTTTTATTTCATGTTGATAGGACTAACAATGACTTTTAAAGGTTAGAACACGTTTGTGTACGATATACTGAGCCTAATTGCTTCCCGTTATCGGCAGAAACATGTACTTTGTCTGTCCTGGGCCTCCGGGTCTTAGGGGCCCAGTCTTGGACCGTCTTCCTATTAATTTATATGTGTGAGGCTCTTGTCCTGTGGCCCTAAATTTGTGTCGACGAGCCTGCATGAACTGTGGGAAATTAGTTCTTTACTTTCTGTAACTTAGAACATAATAGACATAAGCGCGAGAGGAGAGAACCTGCGGTCGGATCAAGGAGAGATTTGATTAAAAATGTGCTCATTTAATAGTAATGGACTCATGGTTAACTGGACTATTGACCTTATTCTGCCCCGCCCACTTTTGCCGTTTTTTGCACTTTTGTTGTAAACGCACTCCCGTTTGACGAGAACTCCGTTAAAGCTAATGACGAACGAGGAAAATGTCTCGCTGCTAAAATGTTACATAAAGTAGGTTGATTTGTGTAAAATGTTTAATGAACACGAGCAACAACAAGTCACAACACAACGATTTCCTGGTCAGTCTGAAAACGTCTTTTTAGTCCATGTAGAACTTATTTTCAGCTGAGCTCGTCTGCTCCATGTAAACTAATACAACAGAAACAAGACGGCGGCGCGTACGGCAACTTCCGGAATAATGTGAATATAGACTCTGAAACACATGTCCATCATCGAGACCTTTTATGGTAAACGGTCACATATTTATACAGCGCTTTTCCACCTTCGAGGCACTCAAAGCACTTTACATCAAGGGCCATTCACCCATTCACTCACACATTCACACACCAGAGCACGCAGACACTGGGGGCGAGGCGGGTTAAGTGTCTTGCCCAAGGACACAACGGCAGTATTCACCTGAGGGAGCAATTGCACCGCCAACCTGCTGGTCAGTGGATCTAATTGTTAAACCAAGGATGTTTATTGACCTTATTCTGCCCCGCCCACTTTTGCCGTTTTTTGCACTTTTGTTGTAAACGCACTTCCGTTTGACGAGAACTCCGTTAAAGCTAATGACGAACGAGGGAAAAGTCTCACCGCTAAAATGTTACATAAAGTAGATTGATTTGTGTAAAATGTTTAATGAACACGAGCAACAACAAGTCAACAACGCAACGATTTCCTGGTCAGTCTGAAAACGTCTTTTTAGTCCATGTAGAACTTATTTTCTCTTGAGCTCATCTGCTCCAAGTAAACTACAAAAGAAACAAGATGGCGGGGCGTACGGAAACTTCCGGAATAAGGTGAATATTGGGAGTGGGATTCAAACCGGATCAGAAGACGACCTCTGCCAACGGAGCTACTGCCGCCCCCAAAGACCGTGACATTAATTCATCAAAATGTCAAAACATAATTGATTCCTGCCGATTTCCATCAATAATACACTTCATTCATAAACAGTCTGTATCTAGAAGTCTTTAGTATCATATTTTAACCTTTATTTGGTTGATAATGCATTTTAAAAGTTAAGTTTGAATATACTGTACAATAGAAATAATCGCTGACTAGTCGCCTACTAAAATAATTGTTAGTGACAGCCCTAATAGTATGGTGTGTAGAATTCAGATTGGCAGTGTTTTCAAATTCAAAACTATTTAAATGTATAATCTAACTGTTTCTTAAAATGTAATTATGTGTTTCCTGATACTGAAGAGGCAAAAAATGTGCGTTGCATCCGTTTTGATCAACATAAAAACAGTAGTTTCTTTCAGTGTTTTGTTTTTTATCTTGCTATTTTAGGACTCGACAAACTTTATGTTAAATAATATAGTCTTAAACAAAGAGGTGCCACGGTACATCAGACCTGTTTTACTTGAGTGATTCTAAATTCGTCGTCGTCTCTCTGGAGCACAGCAGCAGCAGCAGAATTACAGATCAGACAAAAGTGTCAGTCAGGACAAAGAGACGCATCTTTAATCTCTGCAAATATTTGTGCTGCTTTCTTCGTTTTCAGCCGGTCTCAGACTCCTCGAAGACTTTCAGATAAATATAAGTATCTTCAAGCAATAATGTGAAAGAGTGTCCAAGTTATTCAAAACAGAAGCAGGTGCCGTTTCTAATTATCTTCCCTGTTCTAGAAATAAATCCAAAGCAAACTCTGTCCTTGATGTGTTTGGCAAGAAAGACGACGCTTTGAAGGAAACCCCGCCCTGAAAGAGAAGTTCAGATTAATGAGTTTTGAATGTATATGTAAGTAAAAGTAATTCAGCTCTGATTTCATTCTGAGCGGATAAAAGAAATAAAAGAATCTGAGGGGTGTAGTTACAGTTACAATGAGGCTAAACATTAACTATTGTTGTGTTATGACCCGGAACGAGACAAACATATTTAAAGGACACGTGAGACCAGAATAAAAGTTCGAATGTTTTTATTGTCAACTTTTCGTAGTTACTTGTTTCTTTCGTTGAGTTTAAATATAAACATTATTTTTAAGGTCGAACCCTTACCCAATCCCGTGCCCAAAAAAAAAGAACTAAAAGTAATAAACAGAAAGGTGGACCTGGTGAGCCGGCCAAACAGAACAAACAGGTGCGGCACCGGGCCAACCCTGTGTAGGGCCGTAGAAGCCGGTGCCGACACCTCTAACTGAAAAAAGACAAAAAAAGAACTAACCTGAACCCCAAAGAAAAGCGAAAATAGGACCACCGTGCCCACCAGGTCAAACAAAAGCTAAGCTAACAAAAAGCTACAAAAAACGCCAGCGTGCCAACAGGGAGCAGCAGCGCAGCCTGCCGGATCGCACGGTGGACGTGCGCGCTCTGACGCACGAGGGGCTGGAGCCGCAGCAGAGAGAGAGCGCGCACGCAGCGGCTCGCTCCATTTAAAGCCTCCAGCGCGCGAAAAGAAAAAAAAGAGCGTGGAGCCAAGACTAACAAAAATATCATTTTAAAGATACAAAAACATACAATAAAGCAAATATCAATACCACTACAAAAAAGGGGAAAATATACCAAAAAACTAATCCAAGAAAAAAATACTAGAAAAAAATATGGAAGAAAAAATGGTGCACAAACCTAACATGTTGCTAGAGTCCAAGTGAAGAACAATCAAATTCAGTGAAGGTGTTTGGACGTTAAAAATATGGATGAGCACTTCCTCAATAATAAAAATGTCACAAAGAGGGACAGAGCTTTGGAAAATTAGGCAACCTTAACATTGAAAATGTGTAAATGAAACTAAATGCAATAGTAGGTATGTTTTTTTCAACATATAACACGGGTAAAAAGTTTATTTAGTAGAACATTGGACTTTTAAAAGCACTTCTCAAACCTAAAGGACACGTTTATTACCCTTTTGAGCTTTTATTCATGTTATAACCGTTAATTAACCGTCATTAAAAACATGCTGAAGTTGTATCTAGCTTCATTCACATTTGTTTGATGAATCCTGTTTGGGAAGTCCTCTCCCTCAGCGCCTCAGTAAACACTCAGTTTCAACTTTCCCAGATTTGCGACGTCATCGGATGAGCTACGAGATCTTCTGTGCTGTTTTTTGAGTCCATAAATCATCGACAGGCTCGTTCTGAACATTCTGCTTCAAACCTCCCCTTGGTGGTTCCCGCTGCCTCCGGAACATGGATTTCTAACACAAATCTTGAGAGAGAACGCCTCGCAGAAAATCAAATAATGTATGTTTTCCATTGATACTTTATTATAAGCTCTAAAAGTCGAGATGCCAAAGTAGAGCTCCTCAAAATGAACACATTCTCTCATGAAGTATTGAGCCTAATTAGATATTTAATGTTATTTAAATATCAAGGCCCATCATCTTTTTTTAAGTGCTCTTGATAACTTGACCATCCAGTTCCATCAAATTCTGGATAACAGTTGAAACGCTGCAATTTCAGACATAATTTTCCTACTTTTGAAACTTTAAAGCTCGGAGACATAATTTTGAACCAGTGAAATACCCTTTGGCTCATCAGAAGCATGGATTTTTGGGCCACTAGCACAGCTTTAGAGCAGCTTTTTGAGACACCAAAGTGAAGCAGGAGTATTGTCCCAGCTCTCGTCCCAAAGTGTCCTGCAGCGACTCACATAGTTCTTTCTTACAAGTTTGAAAAGATAAATGTTTGATTATTAGATTGTAAGTGTGTTTTTTCATCTCCGTGAACATGCACTTCTCCTAGGTCAAAGGTCGTTCAACATCTGGTTCACGTAAGACCTTATATGGTCTCCCGACAACCCATTTGTTACTTTAAGGCTCCTCTACACCCATTTACGTCCAGTCTTGGTATGAAAGGGCCTCTTTGATTAATATGTGTTCACACTTCTTTGTGTTCGTAGAAACGTAAGCTCTGTACTTAGCACTCATTATGTACGCCCACTTTTACGCGACATAGACGTATAAACTGGTGATCTCTTCTGTGCTTCTTCATCGCGGCGTCTGCAAATCTGCAGACAAAGCGACTGGATCCAGTAAACTATTTTCACATCTACCTGGTCTTTGATTTTAATCACTTAATATCATAGATGAAGACAGCATGTAGAGGTCTAATACGAGGAAAATGTACTAATTATGAGAAAAAACTTGGGTACCCCCGCTTTAAGTCCAGCGTTGTTTTACTTTGCATACAACCACTGCTCAAAGCTACAGCACCATGGAATCTGTCCCTGTCTGCTCCGCGCCCTCACCTCCAGATCCCCCCCATCGTTAGCCGTGTTCAGCCGGTGTTTTTCAGCTTGTTTTGGCTCCTGGAGCGACATGCATCACTGTTAAACGAGAGCCCAGGACTGACAGTTTCCTGCTGCCAAATGGGCCCGATAAGTGTAACAAGCCCCTGAGAGTGCGGCAGATAATACGACCACATCAGCACAGCTTTATCAGAGCGGCTCCCAGCTCAGAGCGCCGTGCTGGGGTCTAACTCCAGCGCCCCGGCTCCCAACCGTGGAGCTGCACGGTATAAAACAGATAACACGCCCAAATAAGGTTAAGCCAACACTTGTAATTTGATCAAATGTGGGGAAAGAGTGCAATCAGAATCGTAATACTCTAATTCTGTATTAAAATCTTGATCGTGTTGGCAGGAATCTATGCCAACGTGAAGATAAATATTTGATAAACAACAGTACAACAACTGTAGGTAAATTTAGAGTGGGTATTATGCAAGATCAACTTTTTGGAGCTTTCAACCATGTTATAACATTCTTCCCTCATCAAAAACATGCCTGAAGTGGTTTTAAATGTAGTTCATGCATGTTTGAGTAATCTTGGCTCGCTCCTGTGCACTATTCGAAAACTATCCGGATCCACTTCTTGAATCGTTCTGCAGCTCATACAGTGTACCTCCATGGATGTATTAAATGAACTGGATAAGGCACGCCCCCTCTGTCCGTGTCCCAGATTGATTTGTGGCCGTGCGAGGTACTGCAGCCTCTTGGAACCAGCCTTTTTCTAAAATTGCACATTATAATTGCAGACAGTACTGAATTATTATCGGTATTTAAATAAAATAGAAGGAAATGTTCTTTTCTACCGTTTCTAAAATCACCGAAATTACCGTTTTTATATGAAGTGGGGGATTGTGGTCACGTGGCGCCCTAAAGCAAAGATGGCAGCCTCCGTATCAGGAAGTAAAACAAAGATGTCAGCCTCCGTATCAGGAAGTAAAACAAAGATGGCCGCCTCCGTATCAGGAGGTAAATGCGGAAGTAAGAAACTTTTTTGGGGTCATGCGCCAATGAGCACAGGCCATAGAGATAAACAGGACGGCCATTTTGGATTCATCTTCCAGGTTTCATTACAGTTCTATGTGTACCTACCTCAAGTTACGTAACCAGGAAGTGTCCGCTCGGCCCCTCCCATCAGCTATTCTGTGGGGGGAGGGGGACAGGGCAGTGCGGCTAAACAGCTACAACAAAGACTTATTTAGGCTACTTTTATGATCGGCTTTTTATTGAAAATGTGTCCAGACACAAAGCGCACTTGGACGGATTGAGGACACACTCTCCAGGGACGAGACAACTCGATAGTTTGTTTCAGTGACAGGCTTACATCGGAGATGCCAGTAAATGTGTGTTAACACCAAATCTCAATGATGGAAGGCCCCACTGACAGATAGAAAGTCGTGTGTGGGTTTTCAGAAGATAAATTAACTTAAGTTCTAAAACTTGAGTCGCCAAAGAAAAAGTGCAAGAGTTTAAAGGTCAATAACAAAACAAATAATGCATAAGTGTCCTTTAAACCCCCAAGAGTACATCCGTCACATCCTGCCAACCAAACCAAACCAACCAACCAAAATTTTATAAATAAACTTTGTGTTTGAACATTGATACATCTAATTTGTTTTAACGGATTGAGTTTCCATCTTCTACTTTGTGTTTGCAGTGACCAGTGACACCTGAACAAATCATTTTGCCCCGGTCTAAACATTCACTTCCACATGTCAAGATCTCCGCTCCAACAGGATCTCATCTCAATTGTCAACCCTTAAAAACTATTTCCTGGCAATAACAACATGACAGCATGTAACAACAGCAAACACCGCCGATTCTGATTTCCCATCAATATTTATAAGAGAAATCAAAAAGGCAGAGGAGCCGGAGAAGGCGACTGTGATGTGTTTGTTTGCTTGTTTCCCCCCGATCTATATCCCATTACGAGGCGTGCGGCGGGTTTATTTTGGGCGATGGCGAGGACTGGCAGCCCGGTGTCACCCAAGACTGACAGCTCTCCCAAATGACACCCGCGATTCACAACACGGAGCAGACAGAAGACACCTCCGCCGGGAATTAGCACGACGCTCCGGCTCTGCTTCTCCAATACTCACGAGACGAGTTTGGACAGCTTGTGTTAGAGAGGAGATTGGAGGAGAAGTGACAACAATGTGCACTGACAAGCGGGAGAAATGGATGCTATACGGTTAACGGCTAATTGGAATATATGTACACGCGTCGGTGAACATTTTTCTATAAGTACTTCTGGAGTATTAGAATGAACAAATGTTAGTTTTCATACAAGAAATCATAACGTCAGGGTTTAAATTGTCTCCACTGCTCAGTTTCGCAAATTGGGACGGTAGATACCGATGATTTAGTTTGACTTTAACGTCTCTCTTCATTATGCTAGCAAATACAGTCCTAACGCCCTCTGCTGGCCTTTTGAATGGACAACGTTAAGGAGACTTTTAAGGCTTTGAGGTAGTTCCAAGACACATACATAATTTCAAACACTGAGATGTCCACATTTGTTTGAAAAGTCATTTTCCCTGGGCCGCATGAAGCCTTCTCTGTTTAGATGTTCTCCCTTTTTTTTTTAAATAAAAAAGACTCATCGCCCAACTCCTCCAACTCTACTTCCTCCTGCTTAGGAGGAAGTAGAGACTGGAGACTCAGAGGCGTAATACATCCATCTCCCAGGCTGAAGTTAGAGGTGGTGAAGCTTGTTGGTGCAGGGCTCCGGGGGTGACATCTTAAGTATCTTTAGTGTCTGGATGTCGTGGGACACGTCTCTGCATCGCGTGGCGGTCTGGGACAGTACCTCAGGACTGGCAGACCGGGTGGAGGTCCCTCTGTTTAAAAAGGGGGACCAGAGGGTGTGTTCCACTCCTCAGCCTCCCCGGAGGAGAAACGTGGCCGATTGTCGAACCTCAGATTCAGGAGGAGCAGTGGTTTTCGTCCTGGTCGTGGAACACTGGACCAGCTCTTCACTCTCCATCAGGTGCTCGAGATGTGCCTTGTGGATCTGGAGAGGGCGTCTCACCTTGCCCCTCGTGGTGCCCTGGGAGGGGTGCTCAGGGAGTATGAAGTCACACGTTTTGATGAACAGAATTTCTAGGCAGAGTCAGGGCCCAGAGGGCGTCCAGTTTGGGGACAACAGGATCGCACCTCTGCTGTTTGCAGATGGACAAAGGTGGTAGAAAGTCCTTGCCTGAAGCAGAGGAGTTCTAGTATCTCAGATTCATGTTCACGAGTGAGGGAAGGATGGAACGTGATTGACAGAAGGAAAAAAAAACAACTAAGCTCTGCATAGGACATCACATTATGCAAACTACGGCACTATATGTGTATTTATATGAAATGCTTGAATCAGAGGACGGCTTCTTTTCCAGGAAACATAAAGGAATAAATAGTGCTGAAGGATGAATGCAGAGCCAGGGCGTCCTGAGGGATGTGGATGCAGTTTAGGTGTCTGTGGCAGATGGATCAGTGATGAGAAAGATGCCATATGCTGAGAGAATGAGCATGCCAACAAATACAGAGAGAGAGGCTATGAACATCTGTGAAATAGTATGTCCCATCCTCATCTCATGTAAGTGTTAGCCCTGTGGACATTCACTCGTATTTAATTGAACACAATAGGAGAAAGCAAATCAATAAGCATCCTCTGCTCTCAGCTGAATGCCCTTCAAGTGAGTGATAGGAAAATATATATTCATGTTTTTCCCTCGTATTGAAATCCCAATTTTGGACTGGATTGAATGTGTTTCTTATGAAAAGCAAATAAATATAACTTTTAATAAAGCGGTTCATGAACAAACACAAGGGAAACGTTTGAAATAAACCCCTGCTTAAACAACAAATGAAAGCTTCTCACTGCAGTGCCGTTCAAAACACCTAGAAAATTCAGACTCTGCGCCAACTATTGCTTTAGCTGCCACAGGATTGGCTCGAGACCTGACGATTTTCTGATGTTTAGATCTTGATTGACACAAAATAACATCCAAAATGCAGGGGCATTTAACATTTTTTCTGACAGTTTAGTAAAAAGGGTGGTGTAATTTGTTTTCTGTTTGTCAAATTTTAACTATTGAGTGATTTATGCTGCGTATGTGGTCCGTGGGAACAGTTTTTTGGGTTGAAAAAGGCACAGGAACAAAAAGAACTTGGGAAGTCGAGCCAAAAGCTGCTGCCCGACTTCACCTGACGTCACTGCTGTGTGAAAACAGGAGGATCAGCTAAACTATTATACAAGCACTAAATTCATGCATCAGAAGTTAGACTGTTTTGTACATGACACACTTTTATATTCACTTCTTAGATTATTCAGAGTTTTTAATCACAAAACTCATCAGATTCTTTCTAGTAATCCAATGTTTAAAGCAGAAATCCATACTCACCCTATGAGACATACTTAAAATAGCTACCGATTACATTAAAAGAACTTTCATTTACAGCGGAATGTATCTGTGGAATCTGCTTCCTAAACATTCAACAATAGAAAATATTTGAAATTGAAAGGGTTAGGAAAAGACTGCACAAAACAACTTGGCCTTGAAACTAAACTACTGTTGAAGAAAGTGATTGTTGTGTCAAACTCTTTCTTTTTATATTGTTTTATGTTTTGATTTTGTCTGATGTCATAATTTGCTTTAGTTAATGGGGATCAAATAAATAAAACCATAATAAAACCATTTAGGGGTTTATTTTAAGTGGTCTATGTCATAAGTTTGCACAAGAAAAATGTTACACAATTATTTAATGAATTAGAAAAACATGAGAATCTTCATATAGACCAGGGCTTTTCAACTTAAGGCCCGGGGTCCAGATCAGGCCCTCCAAAGGGTACTTCTGGGTTAGTACTAGTTTTGACCTGGATTTGGTCTTAGTTTAGTCCCTGTTTTAGTGCTTTAGACCAGTGGTTCCCAGCCTTTTTTGTCTTGAGTACCCCCTAAGCTTTGTTTTACACTCAGAGTACCCCTTAACTTGAGCACTTGGGCAAATAAATGGGTTTACTAGTCGAATATAGTCAATTATTACTATTATATTTTTTATTTTAATTATATGTATGATCCAAGATACTCCAAAATATGCTAAATTTACAACTAATGACACTTTTTTACCCAAATAAAAGTATATTTAATCTTCATTTAAAACCTGAAACCATTCCAAGTACCCCCTGGTAATTTCTCAAGTACCCCTTGGGGTCCCCGTACCCCTGGTTGGGAAACATTGCTTTAGACCCTTGTTTCAACCAGTGTGCCAGGGAACACTAGTGTGCCTTGAGGTGTTGCCAGGTGTGCCTTGGAAAAATCAACAATTTGGATTCTCACATGGATTTAAAATAAAATGTACCCTTTTGGAGTGATCTGAACATATTTCTACACACACAAAAAAAATAAAAGGACAAACTCAAAGAACCAGATTTTATTCTTCGTATTATATACCAGGTTTTTTTTACTAAAAAGTGTAAAAGGTGGTGTGTCATGGTATCTCTACAACCAAAAAAGTGTACCACAAGTCAATAAAGGTTGAAAATCACTGCTTTAGATCTTTGATTCTGGGTTAGCCCTGGTTCAGACCTGGTTCGTATCCAGTCTTGTCCTTAAATTCGGGTTCAGTACTGGATTGGCAATTTAAGCAATGTTGGTAAAGCATTTTGCATTTGATTTTTCCACAAAATCTAATATAGCAGTAGTTATTTTATCCCTTCTGAAATAGATCTAGCGTTGCGGATGTTTTGTTGAAGCATTCGTGTATTGTGTACCTTCGGCCCAGAGGCTACAGCAAATAGTTGAACAGTCCAGAGATAGACTTTAAGTTAAGATTTCTGAACTTGTGCGCTTCTTGTGAGTATCTATTGCCCACTGAACATCCTCTTGAACATGTGACTGGTGAGGAGAGCAGAGAAATGACATAAACATCATGAAATAAATGTTTAATGTACTTTAATGTGGGGCAGACAGAGAGCGAATTGTGCGAATCTACTGCCCATGTCCACCTTACCTGGAAATCCAGAATGATATCTCTCTGTATTTCAAAACAGATCGATATCAGTCTGGCCACTCTGTAATCCCTGCGAGTTCAGATGGGTGTGATTGACAGAGAGATTAGCCAATCAGGGGCACGCATGGTCTGTTCGTATCAAAACAAACATGGCTGCTCACGAGGAAAAAAGATAGTCTAAAAATATCACAGGGACAGAAAAACATCTGCAGAATCAAAGAGTAAAGCACAACTCTGTTAAAGCAGAACTCAGTAACTTCAGCGACAGAGCTCCCCCTGCTGGTCTCTCATGAACGTACACTCCCTGTAATATGATGGCAAAAGCTTTTTTTTCCCCCTTCCTTTTTATTGAAATAAGGAAGTTTTGTCACATATAAAAACATTTAATGTCGCTAAATATAAAAAAGAGAGCCAAGGTTTCTCAGGAGAGTTGTTTTCAGGTCAGAGTCAGGAAAGTTGCAGCTGGTTTTCCGTTCAGAGACAGCAGGGGGCGACGGCGGGGGCTTCAAACACCCTGAAAATACATTTACAACCACCACACGGACTCGCAAAGACATTTAATAAAGTAAAAATGTCACTCAGTTCTTAGTACTTTAATCGGAGGTGAGAGAAGTTTGATTTTGTGCCAAAACATAGACGACCAGTGAACTCTTTCGTTTCACACGCGTCACAGAAATAGACACATCTGATTGCACGGTATGTTTTGGAGTTGACTAGGAGGGCGAAGTGACCAGACTCACTCTTTTTTGAAGAAGTGTGTGTTCTGGATCCCAGGCAAATGTCCACCAGGAAGTACCATTACGAACTTCACCAAAATAGTCAAAATAAGGAAAAACTTACAGGCAAAACCTGAAATATATTAATGTTTACTACGTTTCAGTGAAATGTGCAGCCTAATACACTTTAACGCTTTAATTTTCCCAAGGACGCGCCCACTGTCTACATCACCCCTAATGTGACAGCACTGTAAAAACGCCTGACTCCACTGATGCACAATTACACTTTCATCTCAAGGTTATCAGGGCCGACCCGCTCCGTCCTGCGAAGTGGAGAAGTGCCAGCGATGCTAATGCTATCGCCGTCTTGTTGTTGATGAGCTTTGGCAGCGTGTCTTGTTTGAGTTGTGTGCATGTACAAACAGAGCGCCGGGCTAATCAGCAGCAGCAGATAGCGGCGTAATTCCATCGGGCGCACGCAAATTGGCTGAGTGGTATTTTATGAAGCGCGCCTCTGTCAGCGAGACGAGGACGGCAGATGGACGCAGGTCGATGAGGAGCGCTCGTTTCGCCGCACGGAGAGACACAAATCTGAGAGCGGCCTCGTTTCTGGCGCGGACACGAGGCAGCGGAGCGAGCGAGTAATTACAGCGTACGCCGGGCTGTTTAGCGTGACATTTACTCGCGGTAATAAGAGCGTGCGGCGCAGGAAGGAGGCGTTCAACCAGCAACCAGTGGTGAAAGCTAAACAGGTGCTGCTTAAGATGCAAGGTTTCATTTTTGATCCTTGTGAAATTGAGATAAGCGTTGAGCAGTGAACAGAAGGTTAAAAGTGATTGAAAGAAACAAAGGATCCCCAAATTCTGTGGCCCTGGTACAGACCTTCTCAATGGGCACATAAAAACATAACTTTGTATATGATTTAATTGTCCCAGCAAATTCAGTTATTATTGTTATTTTTATATTCCCCATTGCTAGATTATACACCATGTTTACACCAGGACTTTATGTTACAGAGGGCCAGATTTTTCAAATGGTTTTGTCCTCAAGGCCAGAAACATGTCCAACGCTTTTGAAACATGAAAAAAATGTAAAAGGCTTCAAGAACATCTGCAGGACTGAACCAGGACTAAACCAAGACTAAACCAGGTCTAAATCAGGACTGAACCAGGTCTAAACCAGGACTATACCAGGACTAAACAAGGATTAAACCAGGACTGAACCAGGTCTAAACCAGGACTAAACCAGGATTAAACCAGGACTAAACCAAGACTGAACGAGGACTAAATCAAATCTAAACCAAGATTAAACCAGGATTGAACCAGGATTAAACCAGGACTAAACCAAGACTGAATGAGGACTAAATCAAAACTAAACCTGGTCTAAACCAGGACTAACACAGGACTAAACCAATAACAAAAGATATAATATATTCTATATTTTTGGAAGATGGTTGAGGGCAAATGTAAGGTACTCAAGAGCACGTTGAAAGGCTAATAACAATATGAAAAATGCATAATATTTTTTCCTTTACATCGATTTTTTTACATCAATGTTGATATTTTGGGTTTTCTGCACAAATATTCTGCACAAATATTAAATGTTTGGATCAGTTCAAACTGGGCTAGAGACAAAATATTGATAGCAGAGATATAAATATTTATAGTAGAGGAGTTTCAATCGCCTGGGATCCAGAATACACACTTGTTAAATGTTTTATGAAGAGAGTGTGGTCACCACGCCCTCGGTCGGGCCTGGAGTCAAACTCAAAGAGTACTGTGCAACAGGATAAAAATGGGGTTCGTAGATCATCTATCATTTAGAACAAAATCAAACTTCTCTCACATTAGATTAACAGCGTTTTGTCCTTCCTTCTTTGATTTTGCAGAAACCATTGATGTTTTTAAGTCCCCGTGATATTTTTTGTTTTTTGTTCTGATACGGACAGATCATGCAGGTCCCTGATTGGCTAATCCAGGTGTCAATCACGCCCATCTGAACTGGTGGAGATGAAACCGTGACCAGACTGATCGAGCTGGATTTAAAAATGAAAGATATCATTCTGGATTTTCCAGGCAAGAGTTTAATTGTGTTTTAATTCAAAAGTCATGTGCATTGATCGATATCACAATATTTGCCAAAGTATTACTATAGTATTACGCAGTATAACTTCAAAAATCACTGGCATTGCTCATCACTACAGTCAGTCCACTCTATTCCCAAGTGTTACAGCGACACACAATTCTTTTCATCTGAGTTGGCAATAGTTAACAGGTTTTAGAAAAGATATCTGAGGAGTTCTAAACATATTTTTCCTCATTTCAGTAAACCTCCTGAGATCAGAACATGGAGCAGAGCAGTGATTGATTATGGAGGTGTTTTATTTTAGTCTAGTGTCTGCCGTGTTCTGTGTCTGTTTGTGTTTTGTCTCGTTTCGTTTATCTTTTCTGTGTGGCAGACAAATTTCCTTCGGGACAAAATAAAGTAATCTTACAATAAGTTGCAGACAGCATGCAGCGGTTTAAATTTAGTCCAAAAGTGCTCTTTTTACAGTAGAGCAGTGTTTCCCAACCAGGGGTACGGGCCCCAAGGGGTATGTGAGGAATTAACAGGGGGCACTTGGACTGATTTCACTTTTTAAATGAAGATGAAATGTACTTTAATCTGAATAAAAAAGTGTCATTAGTTGTACATTTAGCATCCTTTGGAGTATCCTGGATCATACGTATAATTAAAATTAAAAATATAACAGTAATAATTGACTATATTCGACTAGTAAACCCATTTATTTGCCTGAAACTCAAGTTAAGGGGTACTCTGAGTGTAAAACAAAGCTTATGGGATACGCGAGACAAAAAAGGTTGGGGACCACTGCAGTAGAGAAAGCAGCAGTGGTAGCGAAAGTTACTAACGTTCACGTGGAGAAGTCAGATATTGCAGTTCTGAATGTCAGAGGAAGGTACACTTTTACCCTATAGCAAGTGTTTGATTGATGATCTCCACTTTATCTTCCATTTTAAGCAAGTTGCCTTTATTTTTAGGCTCTCAAACTTGTAGTAAAGAACTTTGAATGACTTTGGTTCCATTATGCTCTAAAAATAAACCTCTCTCGCCTAGATGTTTGTTTGCTCTGTCTAACACATTTAGAGCAGCTAAAAAGACATTTCGAACCTGGTCTAAAGCTCAGAGCAACTCATTGACAGTCCTAAAAAACTCAAGAGGAACAAGAATACATTCTATTTCCATTTATTAGTCATTTGGGGGAGCACCTTGGTCCATTTCTTTGTAAATGAGCGAAAAGCGGGAATGGTTGGGCTGCGTCAAGATAAAATACAATACCTATTTATGTCCCACGCTGTTGCAATAGCCGCCATATTTCTCGATGTGTTTTTATGTTCCCTATAAAGCCGAGAGGGTGGTAATAGGATGACCCGCAGGGACCCACAACACGGGCTCCATGACGGCACACGCGACTTTGATTTAAGCCGGCCACAGCGAGAAAGCCGTCGCCGCGTCAGAGCTTAAAGCGGCGTGAATAATGCATGCAGACTGACATTACCGATCGGACGCAAAGACAGAAATAGACAGGGTTTATGTGGCTGGACAAAGAGATATATGATACACTACGATGCACTCCGGCAGACGGGGAAAGACTCAGAGTGAGACCGACTGGATCTACGTCAGCGTTCTCACACGTCGATGCCGTTTAAATGTGCAGTGGACGTCAGTCGCTATGTTTGCAAGTATAGAGAATTCTGAATAGAGCCTTTAAAAGTTTGTAAAACATTTTAAATTTCGGAACGGAGGCAAAAGTGAAGTGCAATATGATGTGATTTCACTGGAGAAACTGGGATTAACCTCAGGATATCACAAAATATAAAGAATTTAGATGATTTTGGAAAATGAAAAGCCTCAGAGCTGCTTTAAACACATGTATTATTGTATTTTACATTATGATTTAGGAAATTATGATAAACTCTTTTCATTTTTGATGAAGGAACAATCCAAATTTATGGGTTTTACTAGAAAAATAGTCAGAAATGTTGAGCCCACAAAAATGTTTCACTTAATCTAGAGATATATTAGAGTTATATTAGATACTATTCCATAAATTAGATACTTTTGAAGCTCAAATACAATGTTAAGGCTAGAAAATTGTATTTTGTCCATCATTTGTGATAGAAAAGTAAACTGACTAACTTTTCTACCTTGGAAATTCTAATGTGTTGCCTTTTCCTCAACACAAACACTTAAAACCAGTAGAATTTAGATCTAATGTGAGAGAATCATTGAAAAATGTACAGAAAACTTAATTTTCCCTCCAGTCGCCTCCATTTCGGAATTTTGGTGACATCGCATAGAGGGTGTATAACATAGTTGTTTGAATATAGTCTGATTTCTCTAGAAATATCAGTCCTGACAGTTGAAATGCAGTTGATGGTTTGGAGATGAAGAAAGTAAAAACCTTTTTTGAAAGATGCAAAACTATGTGATATAAAATAAAAGGAAACAAAATCTTGCGATGTAATCTTTCGAACAATGGTATAAAGTGGTATTTCAGCATTTTAGAGTTATTTAGTTACGTTTTTTTTTTTATTTAAGCTTTCTATAACCAGTAGAACCTCAGTGAGATTAAACATATCCTCCTGGCCAAGAGGCGGTCAAAATCAACATTCAGCAACAACAGAAAAGTCCTGGGACAATCCACACTACATGATTACACACCGACTCTTTTAAGGCTTTAAAAAGTACAATTACAACGTGACGATTGTTCATCCAAGACATTTAACAGTCTCTTGAAACCAGATCATTAAGACCAAACAGTTCGCAGCACATTCCATGAAAAAGGTGCGGCCAAACTGAACGCCTTTAACTCAGTTCTGACTCCGAGGACAGACGACAGGAGGACGCTCTGAGCCCTCAGGTCAGAGCCACCTGCTCCTGGCACTGAACAGTCAGACGATGATGAGGCAGCAGCGCTAATGCGGCTTTAGAAATGAAGGGACGCCAGTGTTTCAGTCTGTGCAACCTGCAAACCTCACCAGTCCAACTCGAACATTAGCAATACATTTGAATAGTGTGTGTAAAACATGTGTAAATATAGAAAAATACAACACAATATATAATAAAAGTAGATAAAATAAATAAAAGGCTACAAGATTATTATGTTCAATATAGGGCTATGACTATTAAAGGACAAATATTATGCAAAACTGAGTTGTTTTGAGCTTTTAACCATGTTCTAACATTGGTCCGTCATCAAAAACATACCCGGAGTAGCATTTAACTTCATTCACGTTTGTTTTTTTGTTTGATGCTGGTTTGTAAATCCTCTCTCTCCAACACTGTGTCCTGAACTCCTTCATATGTGACGTAGATGATGCTGACGTCATTTATCCCAGAATCCTTTGCTGTTTTAAGTCCTTAAATCATGGCCAGACTCGTTCTGAACATTTCTTTCGTCTAATCACGATAATTACAACTTCGTCAGACCCACTCTTAACTGCAATGTACTGTGGGTATATATTTTTATGTGTGTAATTGCCTCTACAGCCAGTAGATGGAGCCACAGCTAAGTCAAAATGGCATCTCCCAATGCAGTGATAAAGTTATGTTTTTCTTTGCAAAAGTATTTTATTTTTAGTTCTAAAACATGACATGTCAAACTGAAGACACTTAAGAGCAGGTTCAAAAGCCAATAACGATATAAAAAGTGCATAATATTTCATTGTAAAAAGTCGACAATCACTGTGATCCATCAAAAGACAACGTGATAAAGAAATGAGTTCTGTCCAGAAACTGTGAACTTTGTGCGTTGGGGCTTTCAGGGACGAGGCAGAGAACAAAAAGAGCCCAGAGAGACGAGACATGAGCGTGTTAGAGGGCAATTTTGTTCCAACCTTGCGTACTTTTTTGGTAAGAATTTCACATTTTTATAAAAGTTTGATAAATTAGACTCCTGAACTGTACTGCACTAAAACATATATGAAAATACCTGTTCACAACAAACTTTTGTGACTTTTTTAAATCTAAATGTCTTATTTTCATCAATAACACTTAATTCTTAATCTGGAAGCTTTATTAGGTTTATAATATACAACAGAAATAATTGTTTGACGAGTCGACTAATTGGAAAAATCTATCTACCGTGTACATGAACTAGAATTGCACAGATCATTCACTTTTCGTGCGATAATCACAGGGACTTTTCAGCACATTTCTCACTCCAATATCATTTAAAATCATCGAAATACTCTTTTTTTTCCAGGAAGTATTATACAACTTTATCCGCCAACATCTCAACCAAAACAACTCTCAAGCCGTTCCTAAAAACGCACTTCCGCTCCACGCACCATCAGCCTTAACAGCTCTACAGATTTTTTGTTTTCATTTTCCACTACCAACAACGAAGATTATCTCAGATTTGATTTCGGTCTCTGCAAACAAAGTCATTGTTAGTTTCGCGTCTCTTCTGGTACACTCCATATTTGATTGCACATTCATGCCTCCAGACAAGGACTTGTGACAAAACAAACTTGATTGAACAACTCTGATTAGACAAAGCAATTAGAACTGGTTTGAATGTCATAATACACAACAGTTGTCCTCAACTTCGCTATTCACGCCTGGACAACATTTACTTTATTCTGTTAAGTTAGAGCAATGTTTTTCAACCTATTTCGAGTTGCAGCAACTTTTTTTGCTGTTGAAAAGATGCTACTAGACACTACCTCTTAAAGGAAATATTTTATGCATTTTTCATGTTGTTATTAGCCTTTAACAATGCTCTTGAGTGCCTTAAATTTTCCGTCTCATGTTTAAAAAAAAAAAAAGTTTCTTATTCATTCTATGACCTGTGTTATCAGTCCTTTAACAAAACCAAAATGGAACAATGTATTTAAACAAAGACAATCAAATGTCTGCTCAAATGTTGTTGTTATTATTATGGTTTCTTTTCTGGTTTAGAAGTTGGATCAGGATGCGCCAAAATGCCAAATTAATTGAAAATTGATGTTGAGGAGTTGATGAGGCACACATAGCAATACCCTAATGCACTTGGTTGAAAATCAAGGAATTATAGTAGTTTTTATCTCTCCGGAAAAACAACAATTGATCCTTCCCATGTTTGTAAAACGGACCAGAACCAGTGGCAGACTTACCATTAGGCAAAAGGCCACCATTGCCTTGAGTCCCCAACCTGAAGGGCCCCAATAAGATGCCCTTCAAAGACGTAACAAAACAGTTGCTATTCTCTCAATATCACAGTGCAGTGTACTTTTAAACAAGAAAAAGTCCAACAAAATAGTCTGGGATTGTCAAACGTTATTATTTAGTACATACATATAAAGCTAAACATACAACATACAAGAAATATGGTCTGATTTCTTAAATACTGTTCTGTGGAAAGACCTCCAAACCTCCCTTATAGCTGTTTAGAGCGTATGTAATGTAAGTACATACAAATTAGAATTTTACAATTTTACAACCACCTCAAATTTATGAACTTGTACAACACTTCCAATCCATAAATTAGCTTTAGCCTCCAAACATCGCAAACTATGAAAAACTGTTGTGGCGACCTATAACCACTCAACCACTCGTGAGTAACACCACAGCCTTGTTAGAAAATATTATCACATGCAGAAGCTTTGTTTATTTGACAAAACAATCATCCATGCAAACAGCCACAAATAATAAACATTTCTTGTTGCAAGCCACAACAGTTTGACAAGAACATTTTTGTTTCACCAAGCACCACAAATCCTACTTTAATTAGCAAACTTTAGAGCTGGAAGTTAGACATTGATGGTTACATATAGATATAGAGACTAGTGGCAAATGTTACAAACATGAACAGTAAACAACAACCATTTGTTTGCTCAGTCTACAAATGTTTAAATCAATGTTTTCTATTTTCCTGCACCATTAAAACGAATGGGATAAAACATTAATATCTAATTTATAACTATTTTAAACATGTCACTCCTGGAAGGGTCTGTACATTTGCATTACAAAGTCACACACTTATGTCTCCCATTGCAACATACATAAATAACTGTATTGTTGAAAAAGTACTGTTAAGGCTATTCAACTTAATTTTCCCAAGGGCCACCACTTTAACAAACTGTAGGGTCACACAAAATATCCCAAACTTTAGATCTTCCTCAATAGGGATAAAACAACAACAAATCACTGTATTGGATTTTTATGAAAAAATAAAATATAAAATGCAAAATGTTTATCATTAATCTGCAAAATTAGCAAAGGAGTAATGAACCAGAAATAAACGACAACCCTAGATAGATAATAGTCTGAACTAAGACTATTCCAGTCTAAAATCCAGGTCTGAAGATGAAGTAATCAACGATCAAACCAAAACCAAACCAGCTAAACGAATACGAACTCAGAATTAACCCAGTAAACATTAAAACATGATGGTGTTTGGGCCAGATCGGATTGTTTGGCTGGATCTTACATTGAAAAACCCAGGCTCAAAGATTAAATAAAGGCAATAAGGAACAATTACTCGTCCCAAATTGTAAAAAAAAAGATTTGTCCCAGCATAGTCTGACCAAAACCAAGACTGAAATGATGCCCCCTGTGTCTCTCTCCGCCCCATACACAGACCAAACGACCAAACCAAAACCAAACCAGCTAAACGAATACGAACTCAGAATGAACCCAGTAAACATTAAAACATGATGGTGTTTGGGCCAGATCGGATTGTTTGGCTGGATCTTGTGTCTCTCTCCGTCCCACACACAGACCCCTTCACGTACCTTGCTGGTGGTAGAGCAGCAGCCGCCCTTTGTCCAGCACCAGCGTGAGACTGTGCTCCCCGCGGCCCTCGGCGTGGAGCAGCGTCCCCGAGTTCTTGAGGGACTTGAACTTGAGGGCGATGTTCTCGGGGGTCGTCGAACTGGGCCTGGCGGTCAGTTTGTACACCAGAGCGCTCCGTCCATCAAAGTGGGCCACATCAGACGCTGCACGACAACAAAACGTTTCAAAGGGTTAGCCTCATCCGCGGCACGGGCCGGAGCAGACGGGCACAAAGGGAATGGATGATCTGACGCGGCGCCGTGGCAAGGGTCGGGACTGTATACGGGCCATATGTGAGCGGCGTGAGCATGAGAGCGACGCAAAAGGGGCTCCTGCTGCTCTACTTTATGGAGCAAAACATACAGATGCATTATTCGTGTTGAGTGGTTTGTGGCTTTGAGATGTTGACTCCATAAAACATGAACAATGTCTTCACAGTGAGGCGTGTGCCGCAATATCTAAATATCGTGATTCTAAATTTAGTGACGCTGTATCGATATCGTGGGCTGCTGTATGGGCGTATTGCCATGAGAAATATTTGGTATGATTTACCGCTTTATTTTGTGACAGCGCTACAATTTTGTTGCTTGTTAAGAGAAAGTAAACTTGTTTATGCAAAACGTTTGATATTCACTGTTTTGGTGATAAAAATAGGCGACTTTTCTTACGTTTGTGCGAGTCATGGTTTAAGGTGAAACATTACAAGCAAAACCTGTTTTTTTGGTTTTGGTTTTGTTTTTTGGTTAGTTTCGGCTTTATATATAATATATCTGCTTTCATGTGGAAACAACAAACTTGTCCAATCTGCTCTTAAAAAGGTTTTATTCTTCTGTGTAATCCACTTCATCCATAGATTTCTCTGGGACATTGTAACTTCAAAGGCCATTTTCTTAAAATGCATTTTTCTCCCTCGGGACATAAGGATTGCCACTTAAAATAGCTCCCACACCAAACTGTACAATCTGGACTCAACAAGATTTTGATGAAAGGTACAGAAGGATTTTTGATATCTAATTCTAAAACGGATTTATTGAAGTATTGAATTCAAAAAATGAGGTCCAGTCTGGTTTACTACATAAGAAATCCAAATCCGCACTGTAAAGTTTTTTGTAACTAATATGTGTACAAAATTAACCAAGAAATTTAAACCAGGTTCTGTCCATTTTTCAGGTTTATATGTCCCAAATATGTAATAATTATATTTTTGACTGTTTTCACCCCTGCCTTGTTTCTACATGAAAACATGACATGATGTAAAACTTGTAATCCATTTTTGTCTTACATTACGAGTAAACTACAGGAGAAGTTTCAAATTGATATCTTAAAATTTTTCACCTGTAGTGTCTCACCTTAACAAAGAAAATACATTCTATAATGTATTTGGCTCTCAGAAAATAGTGATGTATCATATAATATCATGAGTAATATATCGATCATCGCATGTATCACGATATTGTGATAATATCGTATCACAGGGTATTGTTTATCGACTCGTGAGGGACACTGATTCCCAGCCGTAGTCACAGCATTTCATTAGTCCCCAGTAGTCACGAGATTAATCACAAACGAATCCTAATCGTAGTGTAAGGATTGCAATTAGCGAAGTAACATAATTTCCTTGCAAATGACAAACTTTGTTGTATTATTTCTTGGCGAGTCAGTCCAAAGCTTTGTGTCTGAATGTAGGAGGGTCTGGAACCAGATCATACATCGACTCAAACAACCGGCCAGATTTGTGAAGTTCCAATTGCAGCCATTTATTTGTAGCGCGCTCTGTTTGTAGAGCCGTCTGTCTGATTTCATGAGCCTCCATGTTTGTTTTTGCACAAACGGACTATGCTTTTATCTGTCAATCAAACCCATCAGAAATCGAGGAGACAAGATATGGTTCCAGCCTAAATGTCACTAAAGTTAAAGCATATGGGTCTTTGCTAAACAGGCAAGTCTTACTATGAATAAAATATGCTAATCCTGTAGTTTAGGCCACTACAAACATGTTCTGAAATTAGACCTGGGCGATGTGGCAAAAAATGATTATCACGATTTTCTTGCGACCAGATCATGATTTCGATTTTATCACGATTCATGTTCACTTTGTAGTTTTCCATTGCCTATAATAAGAATAATCCTTTATTCATTTTATAATTTTTGACATTTTGTTTAAATAATGTTTCTGTCTTTGTCCAGTTAACAATTACGATCATTCATTATTACAGCAGAATATTTTTTTCATATTTAAACGCGTCTTTGTCACTTTTAGTCGTGTCTTTGTGGTCTTTCAGTCACATTTTGGTGTATTGAGTCGAATTTGTTGTACGTATATACATTTTTTTTTGTTTTTGGTCACGCTTTTGATGCTTTTTTCAGAACACGGCTAAACAACAAGTGTGTTTGAACAGACAGCTGCATTAAAGAGAGAAACAGTGATCACGATATGACGATTTCACAAAAATAGCAAATCGTTAATGGGAGGAGCTCACGATTCGATTTTTATCACCGTATCGCCCAGCCCTATCTGAAATAGTTTTCTTGTTTGTAATAGTAAAAAATAAACAATATCAATAAGACATCAAACTTGTATAGAGCTTTTTTGGACACACAAAGACGCTTTACTATAGACCCATTCCAGAGGTGATTGGAGGCATTTTTGTACATTTTTCAATGATAGGTACAAAGGTTAGTTAGTTGTCTTTGCGTCTTTATACTGGCAGTGTATTTTCACAAGAGAGCTGCAGGGGGAGCTACTGAGTTCTGCTTTACCGTCAATAACACATGTTGCTGAGGTTGCAGGGTATGGTAGTTTGGTTGGCTGAATTAAACAATAAGCCATACAAATAGCCCATGACTGAGGCCTTACTGTATGGGCAGCCGTAGACCTCGAGCCGGAGTCCGATGCGTCCCGTGGGGTTCCAGTCCAGAGGGATGAGGCGGAGGAAGCGTGCGATCACCGGCTGCTCCAGCTTGTACTGCACCACCGAGTCTGCATTAGTGTTCCCAGGGAGGGCCTAAAGCAGGACAGAGGAAAAAAATCATTCACAAGGTAATTATGGTACCCTCGGGAAATGTGTTCTCAGCTTTTTATCCATTGTTCAAAGGGTTTAAGGTCAGGAGCAGTGTGTGATCGCAGGGCAGAAGTCTAAACAGATCTTGAACCTGGTCAGGACGCGGGAGTATGCTGCAAATAGCTGTAAGTGTAAGTGTAAGCCTAATTTGCATGTTTTAGAGTGTTTGGAAAACCAGAATATCAGGAGTAAACCTACCCAGACACAGAAAGAACATGCAAATTCAGTCAAGTCAAAAGTCAAACCTGAGACCCTCTTAACCTGGCATATTAATGTGATATTTGTGAGTTCACAAACTCTTGAGAATCCATCTGGATGCCTTCTCGCTGTTGAGGCTGCACCTGTCTGCCTGGGGGATCTCTGTGCTGGATGGATTGTCTAGAGGAGCCATCTGTCGAGAGGTGGATCATTAGATGAACTACCTTCCTCCCTCTTGGTGTCAGTCCTGGTCCATCTGCAGCCTGTCCGTCCATGGGAGTAGGATCTCTCCTTCACTGTGGTTCTCCCCGAGGTTTCTACTTTTTCCCACAGGGTTTTTTGTAGTTTTTCCTTTTTCCGGAGAAGGAGGGTCAAAGGACAGGTGAGGCTCTGGGACAGTTATCCATTTGCTAAATTCTACACATTGTTTAATTGAACTGCTTTCTACATGTGGCCCATCGAGGAAACGGTTGTTGTGATTTTGGGCGCTACAAAAATAAATTGAATTGAACTGAATTGTGTGTTGGACCAATCAGAGCGCAGCATTGTGGTTTGGGCGAAGTCAAAAGTACAAACCTAAACAAACATGACGGCGCCAACGGACAAATGTACTTCGGCCTATTGTCGCAGATTTACGGACAATTTTGTTTTGGAAAATGTGCACATAGAAGCCCTTTGTGCAGTTGAGGACAGGGAAGAAGTCTGTGCTTTTTTCTCAACTGGATTGAACAAGTTTGATTCCTCGGCTTGTTCCGCTGTTGTGACGCTGCAACCAATCAGTTCAAATGTTCGTCATGACGTTATGTATTTTCCCGACAGCTTTCAGCGAGAGAGTTTCCAGATTGATAAATGTGTAGAACTCAGAGTGATACACATATCAATCTGACACGAGCAGGTTTAGACCTTCTGGCGGTGAGGTAAACATGGCATGTGCTAAGCCACCATCTTCTCAAAAGACTCTCAAATGAATTCACTTCTGGTGATTCCTCAGAGAGTACTACAGAAAGTTAAGGTTGTTTTTTTAAATAAATTGTGTTTAATTGAATGTATGACAATGAATAATCTGTTTACATAATTAAACATCCTCTTGAGTACCTTTACTTTACTTTTGTTTTTGTTTTTTGAGTACCACTTTACAATAACTACACCTTATTTTGCATTAATAAAGACTTAACAAAGACTTAATAATGAATATATAGTTTAATAAACATGATTCAGGATTAGTAACTATTTAATTAAGGTTAAGATAATGGTTAAGGTTAGAAATTAGGGTTAGAATATTTGTTAAATAGTTACTAAGCCTGAATCATTCTTAATAAACTATTTGTTGATTATGAATTAAGTCTTTGTTCATACTTTATTAAGGCAGGAATAAGTGGAGTTATTATAAAGTGTTACAGTTTTTTTGTAGAATTAAAAACAATTTATTAACTCAAATCACACTTTACGTTGTATCTGTGATGCGTTCCCTCACTTAGATTTGTGTTAGTGGTCAATCTACTGACAGCAGAAGGAATTATCAAAGGAAAATAGACAAAAGCTAGCGTTTCCCAACACACTAATGTAAGTACACAGTTGTAGTGAACATGATTTGAGGCAGAAATGCTCAGAACGAGTGAGTTATAGACTCAAAAAGTGCACAAGAGAATTTAGGATCACAAATCTTGGAAATGTGAGGCTCAGAAAGGAGAATGAAGTGTGAATGAAGCCGAATACAACTTCAGGTATGTTTTTGATGAGAAAACAAAACAAAAAGAGTCAAACTTAATACATGTCTCTTCAGTAGTAAAAAAAAATCTAAAAGAGTACCCAGCCCTAACACTCTGACACCCAAAACGCAGGTCTAAAATACAAGTGTTACCGCTGTTTATGATCAGGAAATGGTTGCACACACAATCAATATGAACTCTGCCGCCAAAGCAAGTCAATTAGCAGGAAAAGTCTAAACGCAATAAACGTAAATTTCCTGCAGACTTTCAGCTCACTTCACCATTTGTCTTCTCTGTCTCTCACACGATTATCCTCAGCTCTCTCCTGGTTCCATGAGACTATTCCTGCCCTCCTCCTCGTCTATGTTTGCGTACTAATCAGCCTCTTCTAATCTGTGCCAATGCTGTATGACAGAAAAGTTGCTCTAAACAACCTTACAACAAGACTCTTTTGCATTTTCAAACTTAGAAACTGCGTGGGGGATTGATTGTCAGCGATGGTAATGTGTCTCCTCTCCCTGTGTCTCCTAATCAATAGCTTAGACCTATTCTGTCTCCAGCGCCGAGGACTAATGGTTTTCTGCTTTCACAATCAGCCGCCAGTGGAGATCAAACAGTGAGAGAATCAGCGCATTAGCAAAACCACTATTAGAAACCAACTCCTACATCTAAGGAAACAAGAAATCATTTGTTACGAGAGGCCGAATGTGTATGGATGGGATTCGAAGTAAGTGATAGACATTTATAAGACCATAGTTAAAGGACACATTCTGCTACAGTGACTTTTTTTTAGCTTGAAACCATGTTCTGTAATCAAAAACATACCTACAGTAGCATTCAGTTGCATTCACGCTGTTTTGAGGAATGTTTATCGGGAAATCCTCCCTACACTGAGCGTCAAAAACAGTTCCTGCTGAACTCTTTGATCTGGGACGTATTTACAGATCATCTACGTCACTTATCCGAGAATATTGCTGTGTTTTAAGTCCTTAAATCAGCACCAGACTTGTTCTTGCTGTCCAAACCTGCTACTAACTTGATAATTACAAGTAGCACATTCGCCTAAAGAGTGCTCAGCGCCATCTACTGGCTGGATGCACTAAGTAAGTGTCTCTCCATACAGCTGACAACAAATGTAATAATTTCATAATAAACTTTTTGTCTGTTTCAAAACATGAGATGGCTAATTAAGGAGCATGTTTAAAGGATAATAACGCAACAAAAAGGCTGAGTATTTTTACTTTAAAGTCACGAGAGGTTGCGTCAGCAGGAACGCGCATCAACATTTTGTCTAGCTGTATTTTTTTTTTACAGTTTTAGCTATGACGCATTTTTGTTTCCTCAGAAAAAAACATGACTGGGGTTGTGTTTTGTTTCGTTCATGCATGTTTTTAAGTAAAATGATCAGCCGGTGTTAAAGATTAAACATAAAGACAACATCTGTGCATTAGCAAAACCAAAAGAGCTGCAACTAACAGTTAAAAGTAGTCAGCTAGTCAAGTGATTGTTTCTATTGTACAGTGAGACTTTATCAATAGATTATCAACTAAATAAAGGTTGAAATATGGTTGCTGAAGGCGTCTAGATGGCAAATATTTACAAATAATGTTTTATTAATGAAATTCAGAAATAGTTTCACATTTTGATTTAATAATGTCACTGTCTTTGTTATTTTAAAAAAAAAGGTATTTCACATGTATTTTAGAGTCTGTATAGTCCAGAAAACGATCAAAATATGTTTTTTGTTTTTTTCTTTTATGTCAGCTGGTCACGATTAGTTGATGAATCATTGTAGTTTGTTTTGGTACAGTATTTTATGTTATATATAAAAAAAAAAAACCTTAACACAGACAAAACCGAAACTAAATCAAGGGAATATTAAACTGAAAATGGAAAAACATGAATGAAATCTGCTGTTTTCATTATAAAAACAGTTCATTTCTGTCAGACCTTGGTGTTATTTCAATATATTCAGTTTGTTGTGATATCGGTTATTACGTCAGACGATATTTCGATATCAATCCTTTCGCGATTCATTGTGTAGCCCTATTCCATGTGTTTTAGAGTCTGTATAGTGCAGATAACGATAAATATAAGAAAATACTATGATTTGTTGATTAAGCCCTAAAAAAACACTGTTAGGTACAAGAAATCATTTGTAAAAAGAGGGTAAATATGAAAAGATATGATAAGGATATGTTTCTGTGAGTAGGTAAAGCAAAGAAATGTGGTTTAAAGGGCCTATGACAGGTTGAAGTACTCATTTCACTAAAATGCAGTTAAGATAAATATATTTCAATTTCTGCTAGAATCTTCACAAATTTTACCCCAGTTTAGCTATTTTTTTAGGTTTTCAATTTTACTTCCTGGTTGTAAAGTATGACATCACACTAGGAAATTACCATAGCAACCACACGGTGCACTGGCCAAAACTCATCTAACATCACAAATTGTGTTCATTTGACAAAGAAAAACACATGTGAACACCATTATTTTGTTGAATCAATGTTTAAAATGTCAAAAAGGTAGTTTATTTTGCGTAAATTATGCCTGACCTTTGTCTCCCCAGTGTGATGTCATCAGTTTGTTTACTTCCTGTAATTTTCAACAGATTTTTCGACTTTTTTCCACAAATAGTGACCTGATTGTTGTAAAACTATAATTTATATTTACAAGACGTATTAATACACTGAATAAAGTCAAAATTAGAAAATCATAAAAACCTGTCATACGCACTTTAAGTTGGAAATTGTCAAAATCTTAAAGGGAAAATATAAACAAGAAACTGGGGGCAGTGTGTAAACAAGAAGAGATACGAAGAAGCATGAGAAAATGATGCAAAGGCGCATTTGTGCTTTGCGGTTCACAGTCGAGAGATTAACAGCCCCCAAAAAAGTTGTCACTGCCATTTCATCAGACAGAAGTGAAATGACTGTAAAATTACACACAAAAGAGCAGAAATACCACTGAGTCTGTAGTCCTGTGTCATTTCCACGCTCGGAAAACAGCGCCTACCTCAAAGCACGGCCTGGCAACTCCGTGCACCGTCCAGACTCCAGAGCGCAGGTGATGTGGGCGAGACCGAAGGGGCGGTTTAGGGACATTAAATGAAAGGCACCAGAGACGAGAAGAAGAAGCGACAAACTTTTTAACGCTGCCTTAAATGAGACGTGGAGCTGTTGGTCGGTGAGAGATGGGAGCGGACAGGACGAGGGAGGCCAGAGAAGAGCAGGACGGGGGACATAAAGGGTGACTGGACTGGGAGCACTTCGTAGACATGATTAAAGACCCTGTACACGGTTTGTAATGAAGAATGATCTGTTTTGCTCCAGTACAGAATATTGTAAAAGCAGCTCCTGGGGTCAGAATAAGACCTCTGTGTCTAGTATGCATCTAATTATAGAGCGTTTTATTCTCCGCAAAACAGCAATCGCACGCTGATGTTTTGAAAAGTTGGTACCACTTTATAATAACTACGTCTTATTTTGCCTTAATAAAGCATTAACAAAGACTTTTATTGATAATGAATATATAGTTTACTAAACATGATTCAGGATTAGTAACTACTTAATTAAGGTTAATGTTAGGGTTAGAAATTAGAGTCAGAATATTTGTTAAATAAGCCTGAATCATTCTTAATAAACTATTTGTTGATTATGAACTAGGTCTTTGTTCATGCTTTATTGAGGCATGAATAAGTGGAGTTATTATAAAGTGTTACCGAAAAGTTTTTATAAACTCATCAAGTTGAATAATTAGAATGTGTTGTGAAAGTGAACAATAAATCTAACAACGGCAAACAATTTAAAATGAACTGGTTTTGTTTTTCAAGTGTTTAAGATGGTAAAAATCTGATACAGCACCTTTAAGTCACAGGCTTCAAGCTTTTATTAGAAGTCCGTATATCTATTTTATCTTGCTTTTATCATGATTGCTGCTTGCACAACTCTCAAACTAGAAAATGTTGCATCAGGGTTTATCTTTGCTCTTGGTTTAGTAGAAAGTACAGTATTCCCACCGGGCGGCAGGAGGCGCGGTCAGTCTGAGCGACCTGCCAGGTCTGTCAGGCTGACCACGCCTCAGGAAGTAACAACACGGCACCACCAAGACCTTTGAAAGGTCTGAAGATAGCAACCGAAACATGTCCAGGTAAAATACATCTCACTCACAGAGTTGTCTGACTATGAGAAAACATATAAACATTATCAACTGACGACAAGATGAACGTTACCAAAGTAATACAGTATTACTTTTCAGTTAATGTGAATTGTATTTCTGGAATGGCCCTCGAGATCTCATTTTCAAGGGGGCCAAACAATAAAGAAACCAACTAGATGCTGTTGCAATAGCTGAATCTATTGCGAGTGACTGCGCAATTGAATTCGTGTGATGTTGGTATCGTCCGGGATTCTAACCCACGATCTCCTTATTGGGAGGCAGAAGCTCTAGCCGCTCTGCCACCGTGCACCCGCCAAACACAGTTTAAACACCAAACTCTCCTGTAGAGGACCAACAGAAAGGCTCCCACTGTAAAAGATAGGGAAAAACTGCTCGGCAAATTATGAAAAAACTACAAAAGGTATATGTACCAAAAGTAATAGCAGACATTAGAAGGCTAGGAACTATTGAAAAATGAAAAAAAAATTTAAAGAATTTAAAAAACTGTGGCCTGTGAAACGTGGCGAAAAACAGGAAAATACAAGAACAAATAGTGACTGCCTATGCATAGGCAGTCACTCAATTAATTAAACAAGTGTATAAGTGTGCAGTAATGGACATAACCCAAAACATGCACAATAAGAAAATCCTCCAGCTGGTCCTGACCAAACACGAGCTCAGTCCCATCCCCAGCAGCTTGTTATAACACACTCCTCTGGTTTATATTTATGTATGAGTGTTGTGTGGTTAAGTTCACAGGTCTATCCGAGCGCCGTCCTCGCTGCTTAAGTCCCTGACATGTCGTACAGCTCTCCCCACAGACGCTGTATAATGGTGATCAGAGCGCGGGGCTTTGAAGCTGAGCGGCCGGAGCAGCGGAGCGTTAAGCCCCGACAAATGGCTCTGTTTCCTGCTGAGGAGGCTGACGAGAGGCGCGTCATGTGCACGCACAGCCCAGTGAAATACGAGCTGAGGAGAGAGGGAGGACGGGATTATGGGCTGAGGCAGAATCGTGTGTCACAAAGGAAGATGCATGGTTATGTTCAACGCATGTATAGTATGGAAATGAATCAAATTTTAATCGAAAAAAAGATCCAATCATTTCAAAACGTCAACGATCAGCTTGATGAGGTCCAAATCCAATCCTCTATCAGTTAAGTCTGTAGTTGATCAAAGAATTTCTGGGTCGACTAAAGACAAGCCCTGATAAGTAATTAATCAACTAAAAGGGGGGCGTGGCAAAGCCTCTTCTTCTTGTGGGTTTATAACGGTGGGCAAACAACTTAAAGAGGTGTTTGTCTGTGACCTTCTGGAAAAGAATGTCCTACCTATTCACATTTGTTGAAATAATCCAGTTTTGAGAGGAGACTTGAAGTCATTCTAAAAAAAAATAACATCCATGACTCTAATCTAAGCAATTTTTGGACTTTAAACTGCAACTTTTGTTCACTGACCTTGTGCTTGAGAATCAGTCTTTCCAACTGGTGCATACGACAATTAACCAAAACCTGCTGTGGCAAAAACTCTAAAAACTGTATCTGAAACTGATTTTACTGACATTTTTATTTTATTTTACTGAGTATCTGACGTAAACTGCACTAAAAAAAGAAGAAAAATATCATTTATTCGTGAATTTATATGTAAAAAAGATGGATTAATTAGATTCATGACTCACTCCCACATGTTCTTCAAGCTGCTTCTCCTTTCTGCTAGTTCACCTTATAATCTAAATGAACTAGTTAGTCGTCTAATACAAATTTTGGGCAAATATAGCACCACCATCCGATCGACGAATTAAAGCCGACAGGTTGACTAACAGTAAAAGCATGTGGTTTGGAGAAGAGTTTGGACTTTGGAGGATGAAACTGGACTGTGTCTGTCTTGTTTATGTTCATGAAATATTAAAAGCCACAAGTTTGTTTTTAAGAAAAAGTGGATCAACCATTCACTGGGTCACATACGGCGGCGTATGAATATGAATGTTGTTTTAAATATATGCAACGTTTGAAAATCCACCCGTGAAATCGGTGCATTGTTGACTTGTTGTTGCACTTTACATTAAACCTGAACATTAAACAAAAAATGCATAATATTTTTCCCTTAAACATTTTCAACAAATCAGTCGACCATAAATAATACTTTAGCACAAGACTTTCTCCTTGTTCACCATTTGCGTGAACGCACAAGTGTCATTACATGTACAATACGGCTCTGTGAAAAGAGAGGCGATGGGGGCGGGGCTGAATATAAGTGAATACCAATGTCATAAATGCAGCCCACGTCCAACCAGGAAGTCAACTTTACAAAAACTGTCAAACTGGGGACAAACAGGCAAAATGTTTCATGAAATCTTAAATATAATCATTTTCACTATGATTTGGTAAAATATGTCGTCTAACCTGTCATATTCACCTTATTCCGGAAGTTGCCATACACGCCGCCGTCTTGTTTCCGTTGTATTAGTTCACACGGAGTAGACGAGCTCAACAGAAAATAAGTTCTACATGGACTAAAAAGACGTTTTCAGGCCTCAGGAAATCGTTGCGTTGTTGACTTGTTGTTGCTCGTGTTCATTAAACATTTTACACAAATCAATCTACTTTATGTAACATTTTAGCGGTGAGACTTTTCCCTCGTTCGTCATTAAAGGGCGACGGGTTTCTATGATTTTCTAATTTTGACTTTATTTAGTGTATTAATACTTGTTGTAAATAGAAATTATAGTTTTACACCAATCAGGTCGCTGTTTGTGGAAAAAAAGTTGAAAAACCTGTTGAAAAATACAGGAAGTAAACAAACTGATGACATCACACTGGGGAGACAAAGATTATGCATCATTTACACAAAATAAACTACTTTTTTGACCCTTTAAACATTAATTCAACAAAATTAAAGGTGTTCACATTTATTTTTATTTGTCAAATCAAAAAAATGTGACATTAGATGAGTTTTGGCTCGGTTTACAGTGTTGTTGCTACGGTAATTTCCTAGCGTGTTGTCATCATTTACAACCAGGAAGTAAAATTAAAAAGCTAAAAATTGCGAAAACTGTGTCAAATTTGTAAAGAATTTTAGCTAATTTTGAAATATGTTTATCTGAACTACATTTCGGTTAAATGAGTAGCCCGACCTGTCATGGGACCTTTAACTTTAACGGAGTTCTCGTCAAGTGCGTTTACAACAAAAGTGCGTATCTGTGGCAAAAAACAGCAAAAGCGGGGCAGAATAAGGTGAATACACTTTAACTGAAACATTTAAAGACACTTTTAAACACCTTTCTGCTGCATTGACATGATGGTCTAAACATCTTCATTGCTATGCACCAACATAAATATATCGATTTATTCATTTTTGTCAATATCACTTGCCAAACGACCTTAATGCATACATGTAATCACAAACCTGTTCACACTACACATATTTTACATTTATTCAACGTGGATAAATCCAAATATCCATAATGCATTGTTTCAAATGTTAATGCATATTTTTCCACACCTGTCCATAAAGAGGGCTTTTAAGGAGATGAGTCCAGAAAAGTTGCAGTGCATTTATGTATAATTCGATCCACTCCAAACCCTCAGTCGCTGCCAGAGAACACACTTACTCTTTCATCCACACCTGCCATTTACAAATGATTACAGTTTTAGTTATTTTCAGCCGAGCCTTAAGCCTGGAGGTGAACATGTTGAACTCAGAAATGCTCTTAATAAGAAATAAGAAAAGGCGGACTGTCCAAAAGACGTCGTGCACTGAGGGAGTTTGCCGTTCTGATTTGACAGCCTTCTTGTAACCCTTTTTGCTCCAGTCTCACAGAGCTTTTTTGCAAACACTAAACCTGGAGCGGTGCGCGTTGGCCAGGTTAAGCCACAGTTGTGCGCAGGAGTAGTTTCTGTGCAGCTTTGATAGATGAGGGCCGCTGTGGGTCAGGATTCATGGAGTATTTCACATGTACTCCAAACAGCAGCAGCAGAACCAGCTTGTACCTCTGCTCTGGCTGCAGTCTCACCCAAATGTGCTCCCTAACGCCTGCCATCATCTCTCGCTTCCATTTTCTCCAATTTTCTCCGAGAAAATGTCTGTCTTTCTGAATGTCTGTAAACTCAGGTGTGTCTGAATGAGTATCTTCTTTCATAGATACATTTAGAGACCTTTTCATTGCTTTTTAAAGAGGTGAGGCATTGCAGGTGAATAGGAAAAAATCTTAACTTTAAAGATATCATTTTGAAACTTCTCTTGTATTTTACTCACATAAATGTAAGAAAAAAATGTATTACAAGTTTTTCATCATGTAATGTTTTCATATAGAAATGAGTCATTTTGTTTGTAAAAATGGCCAAAACTACACATATTTGGGGCGTTTACATCTGAAAAATGGACATAACCAGGTTTAAATGTCATTTTGTACACAGATTAGTTATAAAAAACTTTACAGAGGGGATTTTTAATATCTTATTTGAGTAAACTAGATTTAACTGAAAATTGTCGTAAAAAAAATCAAATTTCGCCTCATTTTTTTAAACTTAAAACTTCAATAAATCCGTTTTAGAAGTAGATATAAAAACAGTACATTTCGTCAAAATCTTGTTGAGTCCCAGATTGTACAGTTTGGTGTAGGAGCTACTTAAGGCTGATCTTTATGTCTCTGTGGGAGAAAAATGCATTTTAATATAAAACACCTTTGAAGTTACAATGTCCCAGAGAAATCTATGGATGAAGTGGATTAAAAGAAATAATAAAACATTTTTAAGAGCAGATTGGATTGCACATGAAAGTCGATATGTTGAGACAGAAAACTGACTGAAGTTTTGCCTGTTGTGTCTTGCCTTAAATTTCAAGTATAGAAAATGTAACTTTCACTTTCCATTTGTACAATTAAGCTTTGTTTCGACCAAACCAGATTTAACTCTCAGTTCTCATTCATTCATTCATTTTCTACCGCTTATTTTAATGGCAATTCTAAAAGACGCCACCCCACGCCAAGTACAATCGAACCTGAACCTGAATTATACTTTTTTAATCATATGGCCGATCTTAGCAATTCACTAAAAGACGTTTAGTAATTCCAAGTTTGTGTCGCTGTGAGACGTGGTTAAAGCTTTTTCTGCCTTTATTTCACTTCTCTGTGGCAAAATATTACACATTATACATTCAGAATCAGAATCAGAATCGGTTTATTGCCATTGTCTGTGATCAAAGTTCACAAACATAGGAACTTGCTTCGGCGTAAGGTGCAACATAAAACAATGAATAAAATATATAAAAGAGGCATGCATAAGATTAAGAATAAGATTAAATAAAATAGACTAAGATAGACTAAGATTATATACAGAAATGTACAATTGGCAGTGTAAATAGATAGTTCTTGTTCTTGTATTGTGGCTTTGATCAGGAAATATAGGCTTGAAACTGCACGGAATTGGTGAGAGAAACATAAAACACACTCTTATAGTGAGTGCATGTACAGTTTTTCCTTCTGCAATTTGTGATAAAGGTTTTCTTATAAATAAATGCATAACAAAAACAACAAGCTTTTCAATCCTACGTCATTTTTTACACTAAAATATAGAGTATAGTATTCTTCCCAACACTGGCACTTCTACATTGTTTTTTAACGTCTTTTCATGTAAAGCGTCGTGCCTGGATAATGTTAGAAGCGTCATGCACTGGAAGTATATCATTTTCGATCTTGACGCAAGCGTCGATAAACAGGAAACAACTGTTGCTCCGTGTGAAAGCTTTGTTTTGCTAAAATGTCAGATCAAGTTTGGAGATAAATGATTGTGTCAGCGCCTGGAAAGTGAAAACTAGAGATGTGCCAAAAGCATTGTGCATGCCAGTTATGAATATGAAGAGTTAATACTTTAAAGGAGAAATATTCTGCATTTTTCATATCGCTGTTAGCCTTTAAACATGCTCTTGAGTGCCTTAAATTTGCCATCTCATGTTTAAAAAAAGTTTCTTATTCATTCTGTGACCTGTGTTATCAGTCACTATGAAATGACACATACTGAGTGCATCCAGCCAGCAGATGGCGCCAGTCCTATATATAATCTAGTGAAGTTAGCACTGAAAAGACGTTATAGTGCGGATTTCTTGCAGCAGTGATCATGTTTAGACGACAGAAATGCTCAGAACGAGTCTTGTGATGATTTAAAGACTAAAAACGGCGGAAGATTCTCAGATAAAACACATATAAAGTCTGAAAATATGTCCAAAAATTCTGGAACTTCAGCAGGACGTGTGTTTGACGCTCGGCAGGGAGAGGATTTTCTAATAAACATTCCTCAAAACAGCGTGAATGTAACTGAATGCTACAGAGATCCGAGGCACACTGACTGAGTTAAACGTGCTTTATTGTGGACAAGGACGCCAACGCGTTTCAACCGTGGCATCATCAGGGCACTGAGATCTCAATGCCCTGATGAAGGACTTTTAACTCAGTCAGTAGTCATGTTTACATGCGCAAAATGTCTTTAATCTGATCATGAATCGGATTAGAAATTTACTGTGTACATGGACCCTGAAAAAAATAATCTGATTACGACACGCGTTTACATCTGTTATACATTTGATCGGAATAAATTATTTTGACATGCGCAGAAATGGCTAACATACCGGAAACAGTAGAAGAAGAACAAACTTCCGTTGTAAACAAACATGGCTGCGTACGTTTTGGCTTGTAACATTTTTCTTGGTTGATTTCACCTCCCGTTCGTGCTGTTTAATAATACTTTTGATATGGAGCTGTATTGTGTGCCTCACGCTCTGCCTCACGCTCACCTTTACCCTCGCTTCACATTAGCTGACGTAACAGACATGCGCAGAGAGGATTCCTTCAACCAAAACATCGGAAGAAGCGTGCACATGCGCATCGATCGGAATAACAATCGGCATAACCCACCCGTCTCAATCGGAATGAAATTTTGATCCGAACGAGTGTAATCGGGTCAGAATATTCCGAATGGCGTGTTTACATTCATCATTTTTATTTCGATCAGGCTTTGAATCCGATTACATGTGTCCATATAAACGTGGCTAATGTGCCTCGGATCTCTGCCTATGCTCCACAAGTCTTTTAATACGGCGATTTTTTTTTTCCAGTAAGGTATCCATTTATCCTCGAAGAGCACCTGATCTTGTTCACTAGTTTTTGGACCCAGTGAAGCGCTCACTCCTCCTTTGTCTGCTACTTCAAGGATGTTTTTGATGACTGAACATTGTTAGAACACGGTTAAAAGCTCAAAAAAGTAGCAGAATATGTGTCCTTTAAATACTTCCTCCTTTCCCGGTGTGAAAATCCGGTACCCGAACAGTAAGAAGGACGCAACCTGAACAAAACACAACTCCAGGTGCCTCTCATGACAACGAACCAACATAACAACTTCTAAACGTCAATTCTGCATAAAATGTCACTTTTAAATCTAGGTTTTGTGCCGTCCTGCCCACACTGTTACATGCACCCAGGGATTTGTCCAAATGTCAGATAGCAGTATAATTTGTGTGACATCGGGGTGGATACAGCTGTGCGCGCTAAGCTTCTCTGACTCACACTCTCTGCTTTAAAAAACTCTCCAGGAGCTCATTGGATTTAGCGCCTCTCGAATCACTGTCAAAGCAACACATATTTAAGCTCCAAGAAGTGCCCCCTCTCTCCTCTCATCTCCAGGGCGTTCGGGAGGTAGAGTTTTCTGTCAGAGCGCGATCCAAGGCTTGGCAAACGGGGAGGGTTCCATTAGGAGACGCTCAGCTGCCTCGTGGTGGTTTGTAACGCTGCCATTTTGGAGCTAATATTTTCTCCTGGGTGTCTTGAAATGGAGCAGTTGTTCGCAGGTATTTCTCTGAAGTGTTTGCGAGATTTACGGCGAGGGGGAGGAGTGAGGGTTTGATCGCCGAGCCCTGTGTGTTACTTTTGTGTTCGAGTTTGCGTTTTCGGATGGCTTTTCGGACTTTAAGCTTTGCACTATAGGATGAAACTCTCTTGACCGTGAACCAAACCTGCACTAGAGTTCAAGATGAATCACGAGAACAGTAAAATATACATCACTTTTTACGTCTACTTCTGTTTTTTTATGCTGTTTTTCCAATCCGCTTTATTTTCTATTGCAAATTTCACAAACAAAAGCAGTTTCAAGTTCATATAGTAAGTAAACCATAAAATAAATGAACAGTAGACCATAGTTTTTGTTCTTAAAGGACACTTATTATGCCAAATTGACTTTTTTGGGTTTTTAAACACCATGTTATAACATTGTTCCGTCACTAAAACATACCTGGAGTTGTATTTTGCATCATTCACGCTTGTTTTATTGATCGTGTTTACAAGATCTTCTGTGAGCCTCACAAAAACACTCAAATTTTCCAGATTTGAGACACCAAAAGTAGACATTTTTGAAACATGAAAAACAGAACTATTTTTTTTCTCGCTCACTTTCCTAATGCAGGCCAAGCACTTTTCATAAACATATTAACATATTAAAGCATATTAACGGCACACTTCCTGCTTCTCGTAGAATAAAACGCTCTATAAATACAAGCAGATACAAGTGCTTTGGTCTCATTTTCACTAAAATAGATGCTTTTACAACATATTTGTGCTGGTGCGACAAAGATTTTACTTAATTTCATGCAAAAAAAAAAAAAAAAAATCGGGCACGTGAACTAGTTCTTTTTTTCATGTTTCAAAACAGTAGAAATCAGTGCATAAATGTTCGCTAGACTTCTGAGCATTTCTGCTGCAAATCACATTAATTCCAGAGTTCTTGTATTTCCATGTCTTTTATTCATTTCCTGACAGCACTTCCCTCAGCTGCCAGTAGATAGAGCGCAAACATCAAATCCTAATGAGGGATCGTCTGGCTGATGGAACGTGTGCGCTTTTACTTTAAATTCTAAAACAAGAGAATGTTTAAAGGGCATTAACAAACGAAATAATACAAACTGTTTGGGTCATGTTGATCGTTTTAGTTTTTTAAATGTGGCGTATGTTAGGGCACCAGTTCAACTCCAGTGCATGCTATTGTTGTGTCCTCGGGCAAGACACTGAAAAACACATTAGTGAGAAAACTGAAATATAAAGGAATCAGATGCATTTCAGAACATGTTTGTAGAGCTCTGAACGGATAGCAGATGGTTTTACACAGAACGAAACTGGATATTTTGTTGTTTGCAAAGGAAATGAATAATTGCGGTGAGTGTGATTTGCTGAGTGTGGAGGGAATGAACAGTGCAGCGCTGGCTACGTCTGAAAACTGCAAACAGCAAACAAATTTAAAGTCTACATGACAGGCTAGACTACACATTTCGCTAAAACGTGGTGAACATGATTATATTTAAGATTTTTGGTCCTCAGTTTGACAGTTTTTGTAAAGTTTATAATGTCACTTCCTGGTTGGACATGAGCAACAAATATAACACAGATAGAGGTCATTCTACAACTGTTACCATAGCAACCACACAGTAAACAAGGGCCAAAATTAATATATTGTATAATAGATAGGAATTTACAATAAATAATACTTGATAAGACCTTTATTTTGATGAATGATGGTTGAAACTGTCAGAAAAATGTGTCAGTTACGTGTAAATTGTTCTTGTATTTTTAAATGGCACGTCGCTTTTTGATGACATCACAGAGGGATTCTGTTGTAAAACTCAGCTCTACTTCCAGGATCAGTACCTCACTCAGAAAACACATAATACAATTACCCTAAAGGAAAAACATGTTATTACAAACTTTACTCATCGAAATAAATTAAAAAATAGAAAAATGAATTAACATGTTTATTCTTTTGGGCAAGTTCCACATCCATAAAGCAAAATTCTCTCAAACCAAACCCATGATGCAACTATTCCTAAGTGAAATCAATAACTACATCAACATAGCAAATAATTTAACACATAAAAAATCAATCACAATAACATATATCACAAAATTTGTCAAAATAATTAGTCTCTTTGCCTCTCACAACTACCCCTTATATTCGTATTATGATTTAGTTGTATTTATTTAAATGTGTTTTGTTTTTCTGTTTTTTCATGTTTTTGTCTGCTGTATGTATGATTCTTATTCTCCGTTTACTTTATTTTGACTGTCATATCTACTGCCACAAGAAAATTATGTCTCTTATTATGTAAATACTGTATATATCTGTATGTAACTGTATATATGATGTAAATAAAACATAAAACAAAATAAACAGCTCTACTTCCTGTAATTTAAAACTTTTATTCTTCAAAGTTTCCTCACAAACTGCAACTTGACTGATGTAACTATAGATATTTTCCACAGATGCCCTCCCACCAAACTCAGTCATCATTAGACAAACGTGAAAACCTGTCGTATAGACTTTAAGGCACAATCAGATCTATTTTCAGAAACGTGAGCTGGTCTTTGAATGAGCGAAGTCTGAATCCGCACGCTCTCCTTTGTTTGAAAGGTTTTGACACGCTACATATTTCTTTGGAGCCAATTTGGACTTCAGCAGCGGTAAACACAAAAGCGTATTAGAGAGGGTCAGCCTGCCAGGACGTAAGTGAGACGGATGTGTGATTGACATCTGCACTAAATAACTACGACACAAGTTTACTTCCTCTCCGAGAATGAAAGTCTGAGTGAGACAGAAGAGTGTGCATGAATAAGGCATTAGAATACTGAGCGTAATATAAAAACGCCCTTATCATTAGTCCTTGACCATCTGCAAACTCTAAATGAATAGACCCTTTAAAATGTGATGATTGCTGAATGGAGGCGACTGGAGGCAAAATTAAGTTGACTGTAAATTTTTCAGTGATTGTCTCACATTAGATCTAAATTCTACTGGTTTTAAGTGTTTGTGTTGAGAAAAAAGCGACACATTTGAATTTCCAGGGTAGAAAGGTCAGTTAGTTTGTTTTTCTATCACAAACGATGGACAAAATATAATTTTCTGGCCTTAAAATTGTATTTGAGCTTCAAAAGAATCTAATTTATGCAACAGTATCTAATATATCTCTAGATAAAATGAAAAAATATAATGGGTTCAACATTTCTGTGAGTGTTTTTCCAGTAAAACCCTTGAATCTGGATTGTTCCTTCATCAAAAATGCAAAGAGTTTATCATAATTTCCTAAAACATAATGTAAAGTACAATAATAAATGTGTTTAAAGCAGCTCTGATGTCACTCACATGTGTCTGAGGCTTTTACTGACACAAAATCATCTACATTTTTCATATTTTGTGATATTCTGAGGTTAGTCCCATTTTATCCAGTGAAATCACATTATATTGCACTTTTTGTTTACAAAAAAATATCTCGCCTTCACAGCAATAAATAAGTCCGAGTGCTGAACTACTGTGAAGGCTCTGGTTATACTGCAGTTAGATTTGTGAATGTGATCTATTTTGTCAAATCAAAATTAACTTTTGAGTGAAGACTGAAATAAGTTACTAATTCAATCCAACTTTATTTGTAGTGCACATTTCAAAAACAGGATATATTTTCCAACGTGCCATGCCTAACAAACATAAAACAAACAAACGTCATCAGAAATATATATAAAACAAATGGAACTAGGCATAATAAAATCTACTAGAACAATAAAAAAATATATAAAATCAATAGCTAAACGAACACAGAAAAGTCACATTTGCAAGTTTTAACCATAATAAGACCCTTTGGAAACTGAATATTTAGTTCAATTTAGATTTAGTTCAAAGTTGTACATACTGTATATACTTTTCGGAGTATTCCAGCTGAATTCACTTACATGAAAAAAATATGGCTAATGCTGAACTGTTGCCAATGTTAACTTTATATGAATGTCTCAGAATATAGTCTAATTTAACCTAAATAATAATAAATGTTCACAGCATTCATGGGTGATTGCAAGTTCAATATTAACTTTCTTCTCTAATGTTAATAAAACTAAAACGCTCTCAAAAATCAAACGAAAACAACAATGACACATTTTAAAGTGTGATATATTGTTACAGAAAATATCACAATAAACAACTACTGATACTACTAAACCTTTTATTACTGTTGACGTTATTCTGGAAGTTGTCGTGGGCGCCGCCATCTTGTTTCTTAGTTTACGCGGAGCAGACGATCTCAACAGTAAGTAAGTTCTACACACACTAAATCAGGCATGTCCAAACTCAGGCCCGGGGGCCAAATGCGGCCCTCAGACCAATTTTTCTTGGCCCTTAGGCTTCCTGGTGAACTGGCCCACATTGTCCTGATAAGAACTATTTACAGCACATTTCAGATTTTCTACAATTCCAACCTAAATAACTAACATTTTGGTGCAACACAGACCTGATATTAAGGCACTGAGACTGAATGTAGATGTGGTGGTGCTTAAAACATCAGATAAATGCAGCTTTTTTTAACGATTCGCGATTGATTTGTGGCCCTCCGCTTGGTCTATATTTCAATATGTGGCCCTCGATGGAAAAAGTTTGGACACCCCTGGACTAAATAGACGATTTCAAGCCTCAGGAAATCAGTGCATTGTGACTTGTTGCACGTGTACATTAAACATTTTACACAAATCAATCTACTTTATATAATTTTTTAGCGACGAGACTTTTCCCTCATTCACCGTTTACAAAGTCTCTCGTCAAACCAGAAGTGCCTTTAGAGGCTTCAGAGGCAGAATAAGGTGAATATATTTAAAAAACACCTAACACTTGTAGTTTTTAGTTGGTATCATTAATGAATCATAGATGTTCATTCAGTTTGACTCACGTGTGAAAGTTTCAACAGTATTTTTATGTCACTGAATGCATTTTACTGTTGCCGCAGTGGAACAAATGTCCGTGTGTCGCGCGTTCTCCCAAGGACACTAACAAACAACAAAACAGCCTATTTTTTTGGAGTTTTAATAACTTCTAACACTTCTGTCTTGGTTCATTATTTGTCAGTGTGACTTTCTGAGTGTGGCACGTGTAGTTTACAGCGCTCTTCAAAATACAAGAGCAGAAAAGACGAAGATTTGGACACGTTCGCGCGGCTCTTTTAAGAAAAACGTTCGCCCTGCACAAACTGGCAGCAATGAGCACGGACACTGTGCCTTCAATCATTCAATGTAATGATGCACTGTTCATTTAGTTCCATAAAGCAATGAGCAAATGCATGGTTTATTAAGCATCAATTAAATTTTACAAGATAAGACAAAACTGTATTAGTGAGAGAGAAAATATGCCACAAAAAAGAAAAGCTATAATTATGTATTTGTTTATAATGGATTCAATATTTTTAGCAACTTTTCTTCACTGAAAATGTACAGAAATATACCGAACCTCCCAAAATACAAACCAAAGCAGATATGATTTCTGCGTACCGTTACAGCCCTAATGTTGTAACGTTTTCTGTCAGAAACATTTGCCCAGTTTAAGTACACACAATGAATGTTGAGACCTGAAAATATTGTTCTAGCTTTCATTTATTTTGAGCGATAAGTCAGTATTGACCTTATTCTGCTTTTGCCGTTTTTTTGCACTTTTGTTGTAAACGCACTTCCGTTTGACGAGAACTCCGTTAAAGCTAATGACGAACGAGGGAAAAGTCTCGCCGCTAAAATGTTACATAAAGTAGATTGATTTGTGTAAAATGTTTAATGAACACGAGCAACAACAAGTCACAACGCAACGATTTCCTGGAGCCTGAAAACGTCTTTTTAGTCCATGCAGAACTTATTTTCTGTTGAGCTCGTCTGCTCCATGTAAACTACAACAGAAACAAGATGGCGGGACGTAAGGCAACTTCAGGAATAAGGTGAATAGTCTTTATCATGTCAGACCTCAAACATCTAAACCCAACTAAGCATTAAAGTATCTCAAAGTTCTCTGATATTTTGACATGACTTCACATTCTCCACCTGCAGCTCCGATCGACACGTGACGCTCGTCTGGAGACTCCTGACCGACACAGAGGCACAAACCAGACCAGCCCGAGAACTAAAGCTTGAATCTCGACACTGAGCTTTTCCCTAAACCCAGAATCCTCCTCCTCCTCCTCTTTCTGTCAGCTGAGACTAAACTGTGTGACAGGCTCTGAGTGAAGCCGGCACACTCCTGAGTCCTGCCCACCACGCTCTCATCGCTCACATGCATTATTAATCTGAAGAGAGAGAAGGAGGGGAGAGAAAGAGGGGAAGACTTCTTTGAAAAAGGGGCTTTAAATCTCAATGGGACTCACCTGGTTAAATAAAGGTTAAATAAAATAAAAAGAAGGGGGGCAAGAGAGAGGGAGATCTTGACTTTAACACTACATTTACTGCACGTCAATAAAATTCATACAGAAGCCATACTCTCACAGATAGCCTCATCATCAGACATTACACAGACTACATATTCAGGACTAACTGTTCCCTCACGGAGCATAAAACCCACTGTCCATACGGCCTCAAAGTCCCCCATCTCTCCCACCATCTTGCTGTGCGAAAACTCCACATTGAGTCGGGCCATAACAAGTTTTTTAAAAGAAGCTCAGGCTCTGTGCAGCCTAATCCGGTCACCTGGTTCCTCCTGGTGAGCCATACACTCATTTTTGCCTGATCCAGCACAAAGTTAATTAAAAGCACAGTTCTGCGTTGCCACAGAATACTTAGGCTCAAACACAAAGAGCTCCCTGGTCAGAGCATCTCCAGCCAATGTCCCAAAAACCTAAAGAGAGATCCGTAGACAGGACCGAGTGATAAAATGTTGAGGTCCTAGACAGGTCCACTCTATTCAGCTCTAAGAGGAACAGGTGTTTGTCAAACCCAAACACTCTACTGTGAAGCAAAGTCTCCATCCACCTCTGATGCTTAATGTAGAGCAGTGTTTCCCAACCAGGGGTACGGGGACCCCAAGGGGTACGTGAGCAGTTACCAGGGGGTACTTGGAATGGTTTCAGGTTTTAAAATAATATGAAATGTACTTTTATCTGAAGAAAAAAGTGTTATAAGTTGTACATTTTGCATATTTTTGGAGACTCTTGGAACATAAACATCATTAAAATAAAAATATTTTAGTAATAATTGACAATGTGTGATTAATAAACCTATTTATTTGCCTCAAACTCAATTTCAGGGGTACTCTGAGTATGAGATAAAGTTTAGGGGGTACTCGAGACAAAAAAGGTTGGGAACCACTGATGTAGAGGAGCCGCTGTGCCGTTCTCAAGCGGCGAGCCACCACTCGGCTGGAAAGATCGATTAGTCAATGTCCTCCTTCGTCCACCGGCAGGTCCAGAACGGCAGCCCTCGCCCAGTGAAGCTGTTGACCACCAGAGTCCTCCCCCTGGAAGACAACTGGGGCTGGAGCCCGGTCCGTCGAGACAGTTGGGCACAAACCTTTTCCACGTGCCCTTCCCAGTTCTTGGGCTTGAATCGGTCGCTTCCCAAGAACACTCCCAAGCACTTGACTGCATCCATGCTCCACTGTAGTCCGGCAGGAAAAATGGGCCTCTGCTGCTGCTCCCGCTGCCCAAGTAAAAAAAACACATCTGGCCCAGTTCACTTACGCTGAGGAAGCTCACTGGTGCAGGACTAGCATCTGTTTTAGAGGCTCCACGTCTGTTTGGCCTGCAGTGAGGACAGTAATGTCATCGGCATAAACAGAGGTGAAGAGGCCATATTACCTGGTCCAATGTGAGACCAGGGAGGGGGGCAGAGAGAGGGGAAGACTTTCTTGAAAAAGAGGTTTGAAATCTCAATGGGACTCACCTGATTAAATAAAGGTTCAATAAAATAAAAAAAGGGGGGAGAAAGAAAGAGGGTGAGACAAAGAGAGAGAGAGAGAGAAGGTGACAGAGAGAGAGGTGAGCTTGAGAGAGAAAGAGAGAAAGAAAGAGAGAGAGAAAGAAAGAGACAAAGAAAGAGAGAAAGAAAGAGAGAAAGAAAGAGAGAAAGAAAGAAAGAGAGAAAGAGAGAAAGAGAGAAAGAGAGAAAGAGAGAAAGAAAGAAAGAAAGAAAGAAAGAAAGAAAGAAAGAAAGAAAGAAAGAGAAAGTTGAGAAATTGAGAAAGGAAAAGAAATAAATTAGAAAGAGAAAGAAAGGGAGAGGGTGATGGAGGGTGAGGAGAGAAAGAGGATGAGAGACAAACAGAGATAAAGAAAAAAACGTCAGGGAAAGAGGGGAAGTCAGAGGGAAAATATTTGAGAAAGAGGAAGGAAAGGAAAGGGGGCTTAGAGAAGAAAGAGAGGGAATGGAGAAAGAGTGAGAGAAAGAAAATGAGGGAAAGAAATTGAGAGAATGAGGGAGAGTGAAAGAGAAAATTCAATTCAATTTAAATTCAATTTATTTTTGTAGCGTCCAAAATCATAACAACAGTTTCCTCGATGGGCCACAGGTAGAAAGCAGCTCAAATAAACACTGTTCAAGAGAATTTAGCAAATGGATAACTGTCCCAGAGCCTCCCCTGTCCTTCACCCTCCTCCTCTCAAGGAAAAAATACAAAAACAGACTATGAGGGAGAGCGAAAATGAGGGAGAGAAGAACGAGAGAATATATGAGAGAGAGAGAGAGAGAGAGAGAGAGAGAGAAAGAGAGAGAGAGCAAATGGGAGAGAGAATCAGAGACAATTAATGGGAGAGAATGCATGAGGGAGAGAGAATGACAATGAATGAGGGATAGATAATGGGAGAAAGAGAAAATGAGGAAAAGAGAGACAATGAATGAGAGAGAATGAAAGCGAAAGAATGAGAGAGAGAGAGAGAGAGAGAGACAATGAATGAGAGAGATTGAATGAGGGAGAGAGAATGAGTGAATGAGTCAGAATGAGAGAGAGAAATAGACGATGAATGAGAGTGAATTAATGAGAATGAATGAGGAATAGATAATGGGAGAAAGAGAAATTGAGGAATAAGAGAATAAGTAAGCGAGAGAATGGAAGAGAAAGAATGAGAGAGAAAAAGAGACAATGAATGAGAGAGCAAATGAGATAGAAAACGAAAGCATAAAAGAGAATGAATGAGGGAGAGAGAATGAATGAGAATGAGAGAGAGCATGACAGACAATGAATGAGAGAGAATGAATGAGGGATAGATATGAAGGAAAGAGAAAAAATGGGAAAAGAGAATAAGGGAGCGAGAGAATGGAAGGGAAAGAATGAGAGAGAAAAAGAGACAATGAACAAGGGAGAGAGAATGGGAGAAAGAAAAAATGAGGAAAAGAGAGACAATGAATGAGAGAGAATGAATGAGGAAGAGAGAATGAACGAGGGATAGATAATGGGGGAAAGAGAAACTGAGGAAAAGAGAATAAGGGAGGGAGAGAATGAAAGAGAAAGAATGAGAGAGAAAAAGACAATGAATGATGGAGTGAATGAGATAGAAAACGAGAGCATAAAAGAGAATGAATGAGAGAGAGAGAAGGAGAGACAATGAATGAGAGAGAATGAATGAGGGAGAGAGAGTGAGAATGAACAAGGGATAGATATGGAGGAAAGAGAAAAAATGGGAAAAGAGAATAAGGGAGAGAGAGAATGGAAGAGAAAGAATGAGAGAGAGAAAGAGACAATGAACGAGGGAGAGAGAATGAGAGAATGAGTGAGTATGAGAGAGAGAAAGGGAGACAATGCATGAGAGAGAATGAATGAAAATGAGGAAAAGAGAATAAGGGAGCGAGAGAAAGAAAGAGAAAAAACGAGAAAATGAATGAGAGAGAGAGAATAAGAGAATGAGTGAGGCATAGATAACGGGGGAAAGAGAATCAGAAAGAGAGAATGAGCGTGAGAATGAGACTTTGACTTGACGCTCACATTTATTGACAAGAATGAGAGACAGAGAGAGAAAGAGAGAGACACTAAGAGAGAGCGAATGAGAGAGATAAAGAGAATGAGAGAGTGCGTGGCAGACGTGTTTGGCGCTCCGGGCGATACCAGTCCCAGCAGAGTGAGCACATTACGGCGGTGACAGTGAGGCCAAGCGCTGCTGCTCTGGACGACCATGAACTTCCACACGACTCCAGGAGACGGCTTTTTAAAGCTCGTATCGACTCCTGTGTTCTCTGACGTGATGAGAATGTGATCAGAATTCACAACGGGCTTTTCTGAGCGAAGATGATGAACGTATTCAAGGAGCAAAACCTCTGTCAAGTCGGTGCTGAGGCGGGTAAGACAGACACCAGCAAATTTTAGGATTGGCTGACAACAATATGCCCCTGTGCTGCTCCAGAATTACACATCGATCGACGATTTTTAACCAAATATTCAAATGTTTGGGAACTTCATAAGAAATATATCATGTAAAGAGAATGTCTGCATCCAAACATCGAAAACAATGAAAAACCAGGGCTGTTTTGGCGACCTCTTGAGTAACACCAGAGCCTTGATAGAACACAGTACCACCTGTAGTGCTGTGTTGTGTACATGTACGTCTCCAGGACTCGGAGCAGGTCGGATCACAGCGGACCCTTCTCACCTGGACATGGACTATTTGAGCCACTCCCCTCGGGCAGGATGTTCTGGTCCGGAGCAGTCTTTTTCCCTCTGCTGTTGGACTCATGAACACTTTATAACACCTGCCACTTTAGCAATAATATTATAAAAGAGCCATCTATTTGCACTGCTACATTTGCACTACTACCAACTGTAATATATGTATCTATTTTATTTTATTTTATTAGCTACTTCTTTACTTTATGCATGCCTTATTTTATTTATTTTGCTACTACTACTTTTGCTACCACTACTACTTTTATTAATATTTATATGTTGAACCTTGCCGCCAAATTTTTGTTCACTGAAAATGGAAATACATTTTTTAAGGATCCTGATTTTTGATTCTGAGATTATTATCATTAAAACCAAAATGGTTTGATAGGGAAATCTTTATTTTATTTAATCAAGCGCCACAAATCATGCAAATATTTGTGAACTTTAGAAACTGGAGCTGGTAGTTAGATATTGACTTTAATTACTGAATGTAATACAAACAATCTTTTGTCTGGACTGTCTACAAATGTCAAAATTTCTATTTTGATTTCTATTTTGCTGCCTCATTCAAATGAAAGGGACACACAGGCTGTGTGCACAACTATTCTAAACACACCTCCTGGAAAAGTCTATAATCAAGCAATGATGCTCTCAGACCCTTCTGCGACATCAGGCTCCTCTAAAATAGATTTTAAACAAAAAACTTGGGTAAATTATTCAGACAAAAACAGAGAAAAAAACTATTTAAAACAATATATTAAGGACCTCATTGATCAAACCTTTGTGCAAAACACCTTCCTGCACTAATTCTCACCAACACTAAAAGGACGCAGAGCAGTTTTAGCTCATTCACGTGAATGAATGTGCAAAACGGGGCATTCTTGCCAAAAAGCAAAAATGTGAGGCAGAGGAAATGCAAATGAAGTCGTTTTGCGGGTTCTGACTGATTTGTCACAACAATGAGAAGTAAAACTCTGTGATGTTATAATACGATGGAAAGACCGGTGCACAGGATAGCTGCTGCAAATACAGCATTTGATTATGATTTTTGATGCTTGAAAAGAACCCACTTAAAGCAACGATATATATTTTAAAAAAAACTTCCTTTATCCGCAACACGCTAGTGCTGCCTCCCACAGATGTTCCACTGAACACGAGAGTCCAAAGCAGAAATAATTCTCCCAGATTCACATTCCGTGGGTTAACCTGCATCAGACGCTCCTCCATGCTTTTTACGTGGGTTTCCATATTCCCACGTACATATTCCACATTCAGTGTAAGAGCCGATGCACACACACATTTGCACTCGCTAAACTCTCATTTACAAATCACTTTTGTAGAAGAAACACTATGCATATTTTTCAGTTTTCCCTTTTATAAAATGCTAGCACTAATCCATAACTGTGACCAAAAACATAGCACTACTATCACAATAAAGTATAAATCACAGAGGAGGGAGCCTGAGCGAGAAATTGTCCTCTCGGCAGCCAGTGGACCGTGGCAGCATTCTGCTCACATATGACCCAAACAAACCTTGATCCCTCCTGATGCATTGTGGGATACGTACCCCGAGGCTGTCCTCCTGCCGGTGCTGTCTCCAGTTGTGGCCCGTGTCACTGAACATGAGCAGATAAGCCGTGAGCCAATCGGAGCTGCCGTACCTGCCCTGCGTGGCCACGGCGGAGATGGAGGTTCGCTTCCCCAAATCCACGTCCAGCCACTGGTACGAGTCCGAGACCAGAGGAGACCAGCCCCCCGCTCCTGCAGACACAGAGAGGGAACGTGGGATTACTACCAAGGTCCTCCGCGAGCATTTTTAATACTTTTGAATAGAAATGGTGTGTGTAATTGTATAAGAGAACGCTGAGGCATGAGACTGTATATCTTGTAAACGAGTAAACTGGATTCCCCTATTCAACTTATTCTGGAAGTTGTCGTGGGCGCCGCCATCTTGTTTCTTAGTTTACATGAGGCAGACGAGCTCAACAGAAAATAAGTTCTACATGGACTAAAAAGCCGTTTTCAGGCCGCCAGGAAAATCGTGCATTGTGACTTGTAACTGCACGTGTACATTCAACATTTTACACAAATCAATCTACTTTATATACTGTTTTAACGCCAAGACTTTTCCCTTGTTCGCCATTAGCTTTAACAGAGTTCTCGTCAAACCGGAAGTGCGTTTACAACAGAAGTGCATATCTGGAGCAAAAAGAGGCAAACGTGGACGGGGCGGAATAAGGTGAATAGAGTGTATTATAAGATAAGATAATGAAACCTTTATCTGTCCCACAATGAGAGTAGCATGTGTGGCTAAAAACAGTTCTCTTTAGACGTGCATACGACTGAAAGATCTATCTGCACTCTTCTCTTTTAAAGCACTTTATTTTTAAATTATTTTTAAATGATTCTGTGTGTCTTTTTGTGTTTTGTGATTTTAATGCAACTTTTCCTGTTTATGTAAAGCACTTTGAATTGCCCTGTGTACGAATTGTGCTCTACAAATAAACTTGCCTTGCCTTGCCTTGCCTTGGTTGTTGCCCCCTCAGCGTCGTGGGTTCGAGTCCAGCCCTTGACATTAGCTGTCTATACCCCTCCCTCCCCCTTTCATGCTCTATCCTGTTTATTAAAGCCTTCAGGTCACACAATTCCTTTAAAAAAAAGAAAATAAAGCAATCTATTGACCGTAACCAGGATGAAAGAGTTTGATCTGTTGCTTGTCAAAGATTTACATTGTCAGAAGAGAGTGCTGGCGCTGGATTGGTGGTCAGGCCCTGTTTCTCCGTCTGAAAAATAGTCTTAAAGCTGTACATGGCCTTGAAAATGCATGTCTGATGCGCCAAAGCACGGGCAACAGTTAAAATATCGACTTACTAATCATTATACGCTTCAAAATCAGGTACCCCAGCAAATATGAAAAAAAAACAATCTTAGACATGATTTGTTGAACCTTAAAAAGCCACAAATACACCAGCAAGAATTGGAAACCCAAGCACACGTCTTATTCTTGGGGCTGATTGTTGACAGAGATGTGGCTGCCAGGTTAAGGTCAACTTTATATTTCTTGTAAGGAAATTTGTCCTCAGCATTTGACCCATCCTTCAATGCCACTGAAACAACTGTCAGGAGCTGTGGTTGCTGCAGTACTATCTCCAGATCTTGAGCTTGGTCAGGACTTGGAGGATTTTACCTATCGAATTCAGAACCTTGTTGCTGTGCGTAGAGAGTGATAAATCATTGTGCTGCATCGTTACACACCATTAATATAGCACAAGTGTCTGACAACAGCAACATGCACGGGTCGGAGTGGGGATAGAACCACTAACCCTCGACCGCTCTAACACCTAAGACACTGTTGCTCTTACATCTACAGTAAAGTAACTGCTCATAAAGTGTAATGCTTGGAAATAGATTTGTCTCAAGGGTTCAGTAAAAGTGGAGATTCCGAGGCACTGGTTAATCTTAATTCCTTGTGGCTTTTTGTCCGGGCAGATAAGGTTTCTCGCAGATCAGAACACGCCTGGTGAGAGGTGAGGTCTGGGCTTTTTATCTACCGCTGAAAAGTGAACGTCATGGCATTAAACTTAGCTATCTCTGTGTAGGAAAGCGGACCACGTTACAGGTCGCATCTGGGGAGAGGCCACACCGCTCACAGTCAGAATGCATGCTTTACACGTGTCTTCAAGCCGGCTGTCCACTGCACCGTTTTTTCATCTAGATTTATGGATGTCAGACTGCAAGACGTGATCAGTAGGACTGTAGTCGACTAAAGAAATTCTTGGTCGACTAAAGACCTGCTTTATCGACCGATTAAGTGACTAAAAGTGGGTGTGGCGAAAATATATCTAAACTGTTAAGTCTGTCTATGTTTCCGACCCAAACTGCGCTCAAAAGACACACAGGAATTCATGCTTAAACAACTATTTATGCAGAAAAGTACTAATAAATAGTCTATGTTAGGTGTTGTAAGTTTGATTAAAGTCAAGATTCTCTCCAAAATCTTCAGCTGACTCACTCACATCTTCTAATTTTTTCAGTTTTCGCCATTTAACTATCTTAGATAAGATAATGTGCTAATAAGGGCTTGAGTTAAGCCATATTTATCTTAATTTTAGCTTAAAATAAGATTTGCCAATGTAAGAAGCTGTTTTTTTACCTTCTAATTTCAAGCACACTAGCTTTTTCTTTTACTCAATTCTTCTGTTTGTCTTATTTTAAGTAAAGAAAGACATTTTATGCTTGTTCCACTGACAAATCTTGTTTAAGACAGTCAGAAGATCCTCAAAACAAGATTATTAATGCTTAATTCAAACACTTAACCACGTATTATTTTATTTAAGATCGTATTTTTAATTTTTAATGTAGTAATTGGTCGACTAATAAAAATGTTGGTCGACTAAGACACCATCGATCCATTAATCGACTAAACTAGTCAAAGTCTGTCAAAATAAAACCTACAGAGACAAAACCAAGACTAAATCAAGGCTAAATCAGACTGAATAAGGAAAATCATGAATTAGCCTTTTTCAACATTATCATTTTCAAAACTGTGCATTTCTGTCAGATGGAAGACTTGACTGTAGCATTACGACAAGTTAATCGATTAATCACAACTAGTCGATTAGAGAAATGGTTGTCAACTCATTAAATAATCGAATATTCATGAACTGGTCTAAACACTGACTCCAAAACATTCTATGAGCTGAAAGTGTTTTATGACTCAGAATGACACGTGACACTGCGATGGTTCACACAATCAATCGCAGCTACGACAAAAGTCTGAGTGAATATCAGGCTCTTGGCTCCGTTTGGAAAAGTCATCGCAACTGTATCTGTAGGAGGCTAGCGCGACGTGTTAGCGGTGTTTTCACGTTTGTTACTAAATGACAGAGAAATTGGAAGATAAGAAGCTGTTCAGTGAAGCTCTTCTGATGCGCCTGTGTTTACATTTTTGACAAAGACGGATAGTAGACCCGGCGACAGGACGACTCACTCTGCAAATGTAGTCTTTGCACCTGTCTCACTGTAAGATCTACAAGCCACACTTTTGAGCCTCTTCCCACGATCAGAAATCTTTTGTCAAAATCGTGCTGCGGACACCCGGCTTTAGAGCTTTTTGTTAACGTCACTGTCCTCGTATGGGATTTGTCCTTTGCATTTGACCCTTCTATGCCGATGAGCCAACCGTTCAGGAGCAGTGGGCGCCTTTTTATGTTATTAGAGGAAACCGACTCAAACAAGAGGAGAACATGCAAACCCATACACCCTAGAGTTGACTTTGGGACCTGTTGAAGTTATGGTTAAGATATTTTGCTCACTTTACTGGTTGTGATCATTTCAGCACTCAAACATTGATAAGCAATTCTAAAAGCCTTAACAGTGATAAGAGAACATCTTTAATAAACAACTGTGTGTAGAATGGTGTGTTTTTGTTGCCGTCTTGATTAAAATTTGCAGAATTGATGTAGCTACTTTCTGGGTCGAGGAAAAGTTTATAGCATTTCAACTTTAAATGATAAATGATGATGACATGATGCACTCGTTGTCTTCTTTGTTCTAAAGTACTTGAGGTCTGTTTCTCACACAACGCTGGTTCTTTCAGTCGGAGAATAGAGCCTGATTTAAATGACAGAAGTGGGATGCACATAATTGGTATATTCAAACTGATGAATATGAGAATAAAGTTACTGTACCGGTGTCCCAGCTGTGTTATTATTAGGATAATATATTTCCCTGATTGTGTTACATTTGTCTGAACTGTGCTTCATGGACAGAGCAGAAAAAGCACACACGTTTCATCTCTGCATCGTGAGCAAAACACAAACCATTGAACAAAATCTGTTTTAAGCCGAATCATTTCGATAGCACTAATAGAGCATTTCCGGAGGACGGTCCACCACCTGCTTGTCGCCATGGGGATGGTTTTGCTCTGACACATCTGTTTCACAGTATGGCGCTAAACCTATCTATCTCATTGGAGACGCGTGGGGGCGCCGCCAGTCCGCGTTACAAGCCAGATCTGTGGAGAGGCGACCCCATTCAGTGTAAGAATGCAAATTTTTCCTGTATGATACAAAAAAAGTCATTATAAAATCCCCTAAAACGAGGCAAATCTATTTTCTTTTCTAAGATTTTCCCTGGCCTGAGGACTTCATTTGACAGGACAGTTGCAGCACGAAATGGCGAGAGTCAGAGGAATTCAGCAAATGTTCGAGGCCAAGAATTGAACCCATGACATCGTGGTGGTAGCAATCACACATGCAGCGCCCTTGACTTCTGCACCACCAGCGACCACAGGCGAGGCAAGTTTTTTAGAAGAGCATTATTTGTACATGAAATGCTTTACGGAACAACAAAAGATGCATTAAACGTCACTTTTTAGTGACATTGTTAGAGGGATTCCATTTTAGAACTCAGCTCTTCCTGTAATTTAAAACTATTATTATTTTTATTAGTTTACACGGTGCAGACAAGCTCAACAGAAAATAAGAAAATAATAATACACGGACTAAAAGCCGTTTTCAGGCCTCCCAGGAAATCCGTGCGTTGTTGATTTGTTGTTGCACATGTTCATTAAACATTTTACACAAATCAATCTGTTAAAATGTTATTATGTAACATTTTAGGCGAGACTTAAGTGCGTTTACAACAGAAGTGTGTATCTGTGGCAAAAAGAGGCAAAAGTGAGCGGGGCGGAATAAGATGAACAGACTTTAAACATTGTTAGACCAGAGGAGTGTCTCACATTTTAAGGAAGACTGTTCCTTAAAAACAATATGACAATATTGTGTTGTTAAATTCTAAGTGGACCAAATCACTGCAAATATTTTTTTATAGACAGCAAACCTTCAACAAAAAAGCACTGTACAAAGCCCTGGAAGATAACTCCCCATGAGGCAGGATTCCCATTGTCTGAATCCATAGACCGTAGAACAGTGGACTGTTGGAGCCCGCTAGCTGCCGGGTCCCTAACAGAAAGTATCCATGGGGGCTGTTTGGGACACTGGTGCTTTTACTCTGTAACTGCTTCTGTCAAACTCACTAAAAACTAAAACGAACTAAAATGTCCATTTTGACACACTCTACATGATCCTGGTGTTTTTTTCTCGTTGGTTGTTCAAATCAAGTTATTAGCAGTAATAACTGACTAATCACGTGCTTTCATTTCCAGGGGCCAGTTTCGCTCGTGTTAGCAACAGGTTCGATTGACAGCTAGCGCCGCACATTGCCGCCATCTCCTCCCACCGAGGGGCAGAAACATTAACAACCTCGCTCCTGATTGGTCCATGTGGTTGCTACGATACACACTCAGTTCTCCAAATATGGAGTCTGGCTCCACTTTAGCCGCTATCATTGCTGGCCGTGATCGGCTTCATTTGGCTGGGTGACGTCACATTCCCATAGTCCATCGATATGTAGAGTCTATGTCTGAATCACAGAGCTGCAGCCATGACATCATCACAGCCAGATGCCCTTCCTGTAAATGGGGGAAACATCTGCCCCCGCGGTCACAACAACAGCCTGAACTCAAACCAGTGCAAACCAGTGATGTTGTATTTTGCGACGCTGTTGTTGGTGCATTGAAGCGACACGTTAAAAATCCAGCCGTCGTAGCTCTACCTAGCATTAGCATACTCCCCTCATCCTCTGTTTTAAAGCCATAATAACTCTTGAGCTCCGAAGTGATTTGCCAACTTTTGTTTACACTTCCCGCTGCACTCTCGCTCCCCCTGGTTCCGCCGCTCGCTGGGCTGCGCCGGACAGATGTGGGAGCAGCTGGAGAGGACGTCCATGGAGGTGTCGTCTCATCATCATCACACGCCGGATGATAAAAAGTTATTGTCCCGAGTGCACGGGGGGTGTTTGTCCACAACAGCAGACTACCAACGACAAGTTCAACCTCCAGATCAGGTCACTGCCTCATCCTCATCCATCTCCATCTGCAGACCGTCATCCGTCAGGGTTTTGACTTTTTATTTAATTTCCGAATGTTTAAATCATCCATTCATAAATTCATTAGCTAAATTGATAATGAAACTTCAAGGGCGAGGACATAGACGAGGACATAGACTCTTAGCGCTCTCCTTTTATTCTCAGCATCGTAGGTGAACTTCTAAATTGCTCTGGAAAACATCATAGTTGAGTGACAATTTGTGAAGAAAAGGTGGAAAAAAGTTGAAAATAACAGTAAGTAGTGTTGAGTTTTAATAAGGAGTCTATAAGGAATCCATTCTAAATGTACACAAAAGGACTACATTTTTCTAACAACTAAAAATGTTGCCATATTTCTAGTTGTTAAATCATTTATATTGTGTTAATTAGATGAGTTTCAGCTCTTATTTACAGGAGATTTACATTCACAGTTTCCAGGTAACAGTATAAATGCAAACAGTCAAAAGTGTAAGACAAGCTGAATAATGGCAAAAAGTCACATTTTTCATGGTTGGATCTAAACAAGGATCCAAGTAAAGAACAACAAGAAATCAGAGTGAAACAAAAAAAAATGTTGAGCTGTTTTGCAGATGATCACAAGTTTAGGACCACACCTCAAAAAACAACCTTCAAACCCCCTCAAAACAGAAATCAAAGTCAAAACATGGACTCAGTGACCAATAGCTCCACCATTATTGTTGATCACTTCAAAAATGAGTTGTGACGTTTCCAGAAGGTGAGAGGGAACATTTCTCAAAGTGGGTCAGTCATTTTTGTAAATTAGTATTTTTTTGGTTTGTTTTCCCCTAAAGACTATCTTTAAAAGTACTCCGTGACAAAAATTAGACTACTGAGCGCTGTGTGCATCTAATAAAGTGTTTCATGTCTTTTCAACTCAGAGAGAGCTGAAAGCAGCGCTCTGATCTTCTGTGCTTGGAGCGGTCAGCTGTCTGAAAAGAGCAGTTCTAGAGCTTGAGGCCACACCTGAAAATGTGCTTGTGGATATTAACAGTGTTCAAAAGGGTTTGTGAGAGGATTTAATTACACATTTAAATACCTCCTTCCCCCACTTTGCTGTGTGAAAATTAGGCCCCCCAGCTTTAATGATACTTATGAAATGTAAACGGCCAGATGCTAAGTGCATGAACGCTGGTCTCTTCACAACTGCAACCATAGGTGGCTTCTTTTCTCTTTATTATATAACAATTACAATTGAAGTTAGTCGGTGTAATCCCTCATTCGTCCAGGAGTGTTACATCATAGAACAGGTTTCTCTGGTCATATCATTGAAGTTAAACATGAGCTCAATGTTTTGTGAAAACACAAATATTCAACTGTTAAACCTGGGCAAACAAATCGGAGCAGGGAAACATCGAGGTCAACTGATTGTGTGTGTAATATTTCATGTGTTTGGTGACCGGGAAGTCAAGAGTTTTTACTTGTTTTTAATCAAATATAAACTTTATGAAACTTTAACTGAATTGACCTTGTTTGTTGGATTTTAGTTTCCTGTTGTCCTTTTGAGGACTTTTCATCAAAATATCCCGTTGAGTGAATGAATATTGCATGAAAACATTTTTGACATAATTATTTGTACTCTTAATAGTAAGAGTAGTAGCATTGTAACACTTTATAATAACTACACTTATTCCTGCCTTAATAAAGCATGAACAAAGACTTAAATCATAGTGAAAAAATTGTTTCTAAAGAATGATTCAGGCTTAGTAACTGCTTTACAAATACTCGAACCCCAAGTCCATCACCTAAACCCTAACCCTAACCTTCATTAAGAGGTTACTAATCCTGAATCATGCTCAATAAACTGTAAATCTGTTCATTATTAATTAAATCTTTGTTCATGCTTTGTTAAGGCAGATTAAGGTGTAGTTATTATAGTGCTACCGTATCATTATTATTATCATTATTATATAATTTAACATACTATTAATACACTTTTACCTCACTATAGTCACTTACTGTATATAACAATACATACAATACACAATACACTTAAGCCACTTTATTTGCTATTTTTACTATTTATTCCCAGACAGCCACCTACTGTAAATAAGAGTGTGCACTTTATACTTTATATTGTATTTTTATTACCATGTTTATTTATCCTATTTTTATTGCATGCGCCTATTTCTTTCATTCCTGTTCTAAACTATGTGTTGCAACAGTGGAATTTCCCCATTGTGGGACAAATAAAGGATCTATTATCTTATCTTATCTTATTATTATTATATTATTTTATTTAATTGAAGAGGACAGTGCATATTAATGATTATAGTGACTTTGTGTAAATATGCCAGATTTAGCGTCTGGCCTTTTCCGTCCGTCGTCGTCATCACTGCAAACACTACAGTCATCATTATGAGATACAATAAAAAGGGTAAGAACATTGCAATGAACGTGAAGTTAGGAAGAAATAAGTTGACTTCTAAAAAAGAAATACAATACATCATACAGGCTCACTGATTTGTTTAGTTTCCAAGCCAAACACTGCATCCCCCAACATCCTTCGGGCAACGGCGACATTGAGCATTATAAATCAAACCATTTTTTAAGTTGTTTTTAAAAGCAAAATGCAGCACATTCTCTGGCTAGATTTTCCTACAGTAATATTTTATGTCTTCAAACGCCACCTAAAAGATATTCAATCCAACGCTTATAAAGACAGAGCGGTGCATTTATTTATTTTCCCCGTCATCTTTACTGTCCTTAAAAAGCAATGACTCAGGAAAATGCCATGCAACAAAAAATGCCTGAGCAAAGAGAGGTCCTGGTTTTGTATTAACCTCAGAGAGTCCAGAGAAGGGGAAAACACTGACCTCTGCCACGCTGCACCGAGAAATATGCTCAGAAGAAAAAGAATATTTATTAGAATGAATGTGCTTTATGATTTTGGTTCGATGACCTTCTAAAGTCTAAAATCTGATAAATGAGATCTTGCCTGTATAATAAATATAAATAAATGTTTTCATCGGAGTAAGAAATAAAAAGCGTGAGTATTCCGTTGGGCCGAGTTTTAGATTCTATTTCACAAAACTATGCGTTTACAGGAAAAGGGAGGCGATATGTTGATAAAAAAAATGGAATGTTGAGCTGGTCCTTGTGACAATCTGCTATTTTTGTGAAATCGTCGTATCGTGTTTCACTGTTTGTGTCTTTAATGCAGCTGTCTGTTCAAACACACTTTTTCTCCTGTTGTTTAGCCTCTGAAGCCTCTGAGCAGATGACTTTATTTACCTCTTAAAGGCCAGAGCTGCACAATCAAACGTGCAATAATTTCTTCCACAAACAACAAAATGTCTTCCTAACACTGTAGTTTGGATTTGTACAAATATGTTCTGAAACAAGCGAGAAAAGCGCGACCTAAAGTGATAAAAATGTGTTCAAAACTGACAAAAACGCGCCAACAAACAACAAACACGGCTCAATGGATCAAAACGCGACTCAATGCACCACAACGACGAAAAGCAACAAAAATTCCACAAATGCCACTTAAAACGACAAAAACACGGCCAAAAATGACAAAGACGCAACTAAAAGTGACAGACGTGTTTAAATATGACAAACACAACTGAACGTGACAATCAAAAGCGACAAAATTATGTTGAACACGATCATTTTATTAAAACAAACACCACAAATCTAATCACAAAACCAGTCAGAAGAATTAGATATTAGACATATGGCCCAGCCTTATACAGGAACCAATGACCAATCAAGTTTGGATTTGTGCAAACATGTTCTGAAACAAGCGACATACACGTGACCAAAAGCGATAAAAATGTGTTCAAAACCAATCAAATTGCGCCTACAAACAACAAACGCAACTCAATGCACCAAAACGCGATGTAAAGCAACAAAAAACACGGCTAAAAACGACAAAGGCGCGTTGATATGACAAACACAACGGAACGTAACAAAAGCACAGATAAAAGTGACAGAATTGTGTTTAAAATGTGAACAGAATTATTTTATTAAAACATAAATCGCAAATCTAATCACAATCACAAAACCGGTCAGAAAAATCACAATGAGATATTTTTCCTAAATGGTGCAGCTCTATTAAAGACAACAGAAAAACACAAAGTGAACAGTCTCCAAGAGGTTTATTTTTCCCGGACACTGCAGCGTTCTGATGCATTTTTCAGGTCAATGGAGTGTTCTCGTGGGGAATGGACCACAATGCACTGGAGTTAGTGAAAACAGATGTCTCACATGTGTACACCCGCTGTTTTAGCTCTATATTACAATTTAAAGTGTCCAAAATATCTAATAATACTGAAATAAGATCCAGAAGTATATCACAGAACACATCTCTTCACGTTAAAGTGCCATATTGTGAAGTGTCCTTGAATCCCAGCAAAGTTGTACAAAGACATTTCATCCTGGAGATAGAAATGATGCAAAATGAGAGCGGACAAGGAAACCGTGCCTTCTCTCCTTTCATAGGCTTACCCCATTTTGTGAAACCCAACAAGAAATACAGATGAATAATTAAAATGTGTCATGTGAGTTGTTTTGATGGTTGGCTGACATGGGAATGAAAGAAAATACCCTCTGTTGAATTCACTGTCAGACTGTTTAGTTTGCAAATGTGTTATTCTGGAAAATCAACAAAATAAAAATACCAATTAAGAAGACATGGTTTCAATAATAATAATACTACAGGCATTGTCATTGAAGTGGATTTGAGATTGTTGAACCGCTGACCCTCCCGTTGGCGAGCAGTGCTTATCCCTCTGTGCTGCACTACGTCCTCAGCCTCTGAGTTTATTCAAATATAAACGAGCACACGGCGTTTGAGAATCAGATCTGAGCCAAGATTACAAATGTCAAGATCAATCAGATAAAAAAGATAATTGTGATTAATCAGGTCACAATGTAAGAGCGTGAACTAAAATAGTCACGACTTTTAAAATCAACAATAAGTCATTTTATTCTCAGCTACAGCTACATTTGTAAACCTAAAAGTACTTTGGACGTTTTTTATTTAACTACAGATTTCCAAACCGTTCAGCATTGATTTAATCCTGACTGATCAACTGGAGTCAGTTCTTTAAAGGCACAGTATGTAACTTTCTGGAGGTGGAAAGTCACAATGCAATAACCTGCATAAATGCTTGGACATTTTAAACCACACTTTGGAACATTCTCCGTGCAGATACATACGTTTTATGCCACACTGTGGAAGAATATTTACCTTATTCTGCCCCGCCCACTTTTGCCACAGATACGCACTTTTGTTGTAAACGCACTTCCGTTTGACGAGAACTCCGTTAAAGCTAATGACGAATGAGTGAAAAGTCTCGCCGCTAAAATGTTACATAAAGTAGATTGATTTGTGTAAAATGTTTAATGAACACGAGCAACAACAAGTCACAACACAACGATTTCCTGGTCAGTCTGAAAACGTCTTTTTAGTCCATGTAGAACTTATTTTCTGTTGAGCTCGTCTGCTCCGTGTAAACAAATGCAACGGAAACAAGACGGCAGCGCGTACGGCAACGTCCGGAATAAGGTGAATAGTGAAAGCTACAACATTTCCATGGGAACAAGCAGAAGGAGGCTCCTTCAGGCCGTGGCGATGCAAGCCTGATCACAGTAAGGACACAATTTTTTAAACATTCAAACATCCAAAATGAAAAAAAACCAACATATATATATACATATATATATATATTATATATACTTTTTTAAGTCTTGTTTGGCTGCAAAAACACATACTGTGCCTTTAAGTAACAGGACCTCTTGTTCACTTGATCATTCGACGTTTTGGTTTCATTGAAGTGGTCACACTCAAGAGAAGGAATAATATGTTTGATACTGTGACATCTCAAGAAAATTGCAAACTCATTGTAATTATTAGATTAAATGAGGATGTTTTTGAAACTGGCAGTAAAAACTAAGTAAGTCCAGCTGTGTTATTCGCTTGTGACAAGAATTACTACATCAGCTTATCTTTCATTATTAGAAAGAGCAAAATATTTGGGGCTCAAAATGTATTGTCTGTGTTTTCTTCAATAAACACGACTCAATGCACCAAAATGCAACAAAAAAACGACAAAGATGCAACTATAAGTAAGAGAGAAGCGTTTAAATATGACAAACACAACTGAACGGGACAAAAACGCAACTAAAAGCGACAAATTTGTGTTTAAAATGTGAATTTGAACTAAATCCTATTATTAAAACACAAATCGCAAAACTAATCCCAATCGCACTGGTCAGAAAAATCACAGTTAGATATGTTTCCTAAATGGTTCAGCTCTGTTAAAGGCAATACAAAGTGAACACAAATCGTGAGAAAATCTAAATCATGACCTGGCCCCAAGAAAATCGTGATAATCCTTTTTTTCCGTATCGCCCAGTCCTCGTCATTAGATCCTCAGCTCATGAATCAGGGATGTGTCGGTGAGCGCACAGTAACACAGGAACAGTTTTAGAGCGACCATGCACCCTAGGCCAGTATGAATATTACAGCGTTCAACATAAATCTTGCACACATACTGCATGTTTTACAGATATTGGAAACATGTCTACTGCCCTTTGCTAATGTAGACACCCCTGAGTCTATGGTTATAAGTTGTCTGGTTGTTTTAGAGATGATTGTCTGACTTCCAAGAGCCAGGAAACTCGTGCCGTTCTTCAAAATTGATTTACAGATTTTTTTTTTTTGCTCCACATGATAGACACACTGCCCTCCTGTTGGAAAGTCCCAGGTGGAATATTGGCCAAGGTGTACTGCAGTTTACTAAAAATTACAGGAAATATAACAGGCACCGACCAAATGAACGTCTAATTAGTACTTAATTAAACAAACACAGCTGAACTTACAGTACTTATTTTTAACAGCCAACAGTTTCGCTCACCACAGGACACAGGAATGAAGGTGCAGTCGTCTCAGTTTAGGACTGAGGACTTTAGAAACATTTATAGCATGGATGTCTCACAAACTTTATCATTTAATCTAATAATTCACTGCAAAAAGGGATTATCTAATTTAGTTAAATTTACTCGAATTAAGCAAATTAATCTTAAAAGTCCAATTTTAAGATTTTTTCACTTGACAGGACTACTTCAAATTGACATTATTTGACTTGTTTTAAGTAAACTTGATAAGTAAAATAATCTTATTCCACTGGCAGATAATTTCACTTAAATTAGGGTAAAAGGGTCTTATTTTGAGTTTATTTGTCTTATTTTTTGATAGGCCTTTTTTGCAGTGTTCCAATCATTTTTGCTTGAGATAGAGCTGGGCGATATGGCAAAAATTATTGTCATGATTTTCTTGGGGCCAGATCATGATTTTGATTTAATCTTGATTCTTGTTCACTTTGTATTTTTCTATTGCCTTTAATAGATTTAGGAAAAATACCTAATTGGGATTTTTCTGACCAGTGCGATTGTGATTTATGTTTTAACAATAGGATTCTGTTCAAATTCACATTTTAAACTCGCTTTAAAATGTTGCTTTTAGTCGAGTTTTTGACAAGTTTAGTTGTGCTTGTCATATTTAAATGCGTCATATTTAGTGGCGTTTTTGCCTCTTTTAGTCGCATCTTTGTCGTTCTTAGTCATGTTTTTGTTGCTTCTAGTCACGTTGGTGCATTGAGTTGCATTTGTTGTGACTGTAGGCGCGTTTTATTGCTTTTGGTCACGCTTTTGTCGCTCATTTCAGAACATGTTTGTACAAATCCAAACTACAGTGTTAGCAGTTTATATTCAAATCCAAGCAACACATTTTGTTGTTTGTGGAAGAAATTATTGCACTTCAAACATTGCAGCCTTTGCTATTTGCTAATTGCACCCATTAAAATTGCAATTTTGTGTCGATTTGGTTTAATTGTGCAGCTCTAGTCTATAAGAGGTAAATAAAGTCATCTGCTCAAAGGCTTCAGAGGCTAAACAACAGGAGAAAAAGTGTGTTTGAACAGACAGCTGCGTTAAAGAGACAAACAGTGAATCACGATACGACAATTTCACAAAAACAGCAGATTGTCACAGGGACAAGCTCACGATTCGATTTTTATCACCGCATCGCCCCGACCCAGCTTGACATGTCACAATATTGAATTTTACTGTGTCAAATATATTAATCTCCCTCTTGAGTGTGAGAAGCTTTATGAAAACAAAACTTCTGAATAAGCAAGTAAACAAAAGGTCCTCATAAACTATATTTTGTTTAAGAGAAGTAAAAAAGATGATAATAGAACTGTGGGACATCCTTTCTTTCCATCCTTTGTCGTCGGGGCAGCAGTCTCAGCAACGGGGCCCAGAATTCCCTCTCCAGACATGCCCTCTTCCGCACACACTCCCCACGGACCAGATTCCAGAAGCTCAGCCGCTCCTCTCAACGTGGAGGAGCAGCGGGTCCACTCTGAGCTCCTCTCTGTCTCTAAAGGAGCAGCTTGTATCCACGACTGTCCTTTCGGTCATTACCCAAAGCTCATGACCAGGTGAGAGAGGAACGCAGCGGTAAATCGAGCGCACTTCTGTGAACAAGACCTCGAGGTAGTTCACAGAAAGATCGAAGCCGCTGGAACGCTGCACGAGTGTTTTGTTTGTTGTACCTTGGCGCTTTTCAGATTTGGGATCAGAGTCATATAAAGCAAAAAAGAGCACTTGAGGGATTAAAAAAAATATATTAAAAGCAGTTATTGAAAGCCTTCATCAAAATATTAATCATTTGCCATTGCCATGATTCAATAGCGTCTTTTAATATTTTTCTGCCACGGCTCTTTTTTGCTTTAAAACTCGAGATACTTTAAAGTGCGTATGACAGGTTTTTATGATTTACTAATTTTGACTTTATTCAGTGTATTGATACCTCTTGTAAATATAAATGATAGTTTTACACCAATCAGGTCGCTGTTTGTGGAGAAAAGTAGAAAAATCTGTTCAAAATTACAGGAAGTAAACAAACTGATGACATCACACCGGGGAGCCAATTATGTTATCTTATAATTTACACAGAAGAAACTACTTTTTTGACCCTTTAGATTGAACAAAATAAAGATGTTCACATGTACTTCGTCAAATAAAATAAAAAAATCTGTGACATAAGAGGAGTTTTGGCCCATGTACACGACGGTTTCTTGGTAATTTCCCACTGTGATGTCATCATTTACAGCCAGGAAGTAAAATTAAAAAACAAAAAATTACCTAAACTGTGGTAAAAATGTGAAAATATTGAGTAGAATTTTAAATATATTCATCTTAACTGCATTTTAGTTAAACGAGTGTTCCGACCTGTCTCCTCCACTTGACAAAACCCAGCTCATTCTTCCGCTGTGTCTCCGGGCAAGGCACCTCACTCTTGCCTGTATGAATGTGGCGAGTGAACAGTCGCGGCCGAATACACAAAGTTAAACCTTTAAGTTCCGTTTGCATTTATCGTCGGTGCCACTAGAGCCACTTTCCTCAAACAATTCCTCAGTTGCGCTTTAATCTTATTCAGCTTTCAGTGCGACTTTGTTAAAGGAACCGCAATCTTTTAAAGTCCTAAAACACCAGCCGTAGAAGCAGATTTTAAGGAAACACTGGGGGTGATCGAGGAGTCGGCTGCGAGATAACGACACTTTGAATTGTGGGGGATGAGCGTGCACGTGGCGGGGGGTGTGCACGTGTGTGTGGGGCGAGTGCGCGGGTTTCAGGGAGAAGCGCTGACTCAGCCTCAGACAGAGACACAGATGGTTCTATTGCCACAAAGCTCCGCAGCAAAGGCCTGACGGAGCAGATCTTCCCCGTTAAAGCGCACTTCGCACGACGCTCGGGCCCCGACCGAGGAGGAGATACAGTCGATCACAAACTATTGCTGCACGGTCAGTGGATTGAGCAGAGTAATGTTCTATTTTCACAGTTTTATTTTTAGGATGAGAAACTTTATTTAGATACATTCATTTCCTATAGACTACAAGCAAACAAACACTGGACTGATAAAAGGAAATTAAAGCTAAGGTACCTGACTTTTTTGTTGTTGTAAATGAGCAAATTTTGTGTTTTTACCCAAAAAGTGTATTCAAAAACACACGCTTTGTGACAAAATGAGACCTCTGATGTGGTCTGAAGCTAATAACAAAGTAGGGCTATTGTCGAGTAAAGAAATTCTTGGTCGACTAAAGACCGATCAATTAGTCGACTAAAAGAGCAAAAATATACCAAAACTACAAAGTATCTCTACGTAGTTGTCCCAAACCGCACCCAAAAGACCACAACAGCACAGGATTCATGCTAAAACAACTATTTATACACAAAAGTAATAGGACACAGAATATTTAAGTTAGACTCCAAAATTTTCATCTAATTCACTCAATATCTTTTCATTTTTGCTACAGTTATAACTGTAAACCTAATAAAATGATTAGTCGACTGATACAAATTGGTAACACTTTATAAAAACTACCCTTATTCCTGCCTTAAAAAGACTTAATTCATAGTGACTAAAGCGTTAATTAAGAATGATTCATGCTTAGTAACTACTTAACTAATACTCTAACCCTAATTCCTAACCCCAAACTTAACCCTAACCTTAATTACGTAGTTACTAAGCCTGAATCATCCTTAATAAACTCTTTGTACAGTATTAATTAAGTCTCTGCTCATGGTTTATTAAGGCTAATTAAGGTGTACCGTAAAATGCGGGTTATAAGCCACTAGTTTTGTCTCATGATTTCAACCCTGCGGCTTATGAGGCTAATTTGTGAATTTTTCCGGGAGCGGCCTCTAGGGTAGATCAGGCTCAGAGTTTAGATCAGGCTCAAAAATTCAGGCCCGACCTGCCCGAGCCTGCGCCTGTACTGTCCGAACTGACCCGGGCACGATTCGACCCGAGCTCGACCCGCACCTGCGCCGGTACTGTCCGAACCGAGTCAGAGTCATTTGCTGCATGATCGACCAAGCCCGCGAACATGTAGAACCGGAGTTACATAAACTGAGTTCTGTGCAGAGTTTTATTGGCAGAATAAGCGCCTGACAGGGCTTCAAGTGTTTAGTGTTCTACCTGCACCAACTCCTGTACCAGACGGGCCTGTTCCTCCGCTGACACCCACATGAGCTCTCTCCCTCGCTCCTTTCTTCACCTTTTGGGAAGGCATCCGTGGCTCTCTCTCTCTCCTCCGCTGCTCTCTCTCTCTTTCTTTTTCTCTCTCCTCCTCCATGTAGTAGCCTCACGCCTTCATTAAGGCGTCTTTTCTCACGTCACATTTTTTGACCACTTTATTCGAGGATGAGGAGGAAAACAACACAGCACTGGTTGCACACCACACTCTTTCGCCGTGGAGCGCATGTTACAAAACACTTGTGGACACCTGCGGGTTATAGTCAGGTGCAGCTTATATATGTACAAAGATGTTTTTCTTTGTAAATATGGCTGGTGCGGCTTATACTCAGAGCACTCAATCATCCGCATTTTACGGTAGTTATTATAAGGTGCGACCTAAAAATCTTGGTCGACTAAGACTCCATCGATCGATCAATCGACTAAATAACTAAAGGACTAGAGCCCAACAAAAAAAGCATTTTATTTCTTGTCAACCAGGAAGTAAGAGCCAAAAGCAGTGCTCTGATTGGCTGAGCTCGAGTGGTCCACCCCTGCTTGACTTCTTTGAAAAAGCAGTTCTAAAGCGCGTGCACTGGCCTTAAAATGACTGCATGTGATCATAAAGGGTTTGTGAGAGCTTGGGACAAGTTAGATGGATTTACATACAGACTTCTTCCTCCTTCTTCGAATGAATTCCAGCAGGCTGTACACCGGCAGTGCATAATGCTGCCCCCTTTTAGTACAGGGTCACTTTATATTCTGGGATAGAGGTTGCAGCTCAAGGGAACTTAATCACTGCTTTATCAATCGACCATGAGTCACAACCAGACGAAAACATTGCCTTGAACGAAAAGACAGTAAGCCTCAGGTCTAAAGGTTTGCACATTATATTTTGTACAAGACAATAAGACATAATTTACAGTTTCCAACATGGCCACACTGACTCAATCCACTTTGGTCTTGAGCAATAGGCTGCCAGTCCACAATGCCCCAGTCTCATTCATGTCATTTTCACTTAATATAGTAATTCTGGTTATGACAACAAAAGCCTGCTATTCACCTGCTCCTCAGACCAAGGGTTCCCAAAGGGGGGATCGAGGGGTGAGCTGGGGGTCACGAGATGATTTCAAGATCTAATTTTAACAAATATGACACATTAAGAACAGTATATTTGAGTGAAACAGGGTCCAATAAGACAAACTATTCAATTAACCAATACTAAACCTGCTTTAACAAGTTTTGACACTTAAAATTATTGCTACTGTCATTTTCATTTCACTTTGGGGGTCCCGAGTCGTTTGCATGGCTATTTTGGAGGTCCCGACCAGAAAAGTGTGGGAACCCCTGCGTTAGATGGTTTCAAAATCAGGCACTGCCGATTTGAAGTATCTAGAGTTAAAGAAAACCAAATTAATCTTTTTGGAGTAGAAACTCAAAATTCAGTGTCGCGACGCCAGAACAAGACCCTCAGTACAAAAGTATCAAAAGTATGTACAATATCAGTGATTCTCTTTAGACTTTATACCAATAAAGTAGAGCTGCATGATATTGGAAATGAACATGATATGACTATTGAGATCTGAGATATTATTACGATATTTAAATACAGTTTTTGACTGAAACTAACAATGATTTCAGTCATCAACTAGTCAGTGATTATTTCTATTGTAAACTGAGGTTTAGAATAAACAAAAAATTTTAACCAAATAAATGTTGAAATATTGTGAATGAAGCTTCTAGATAGAGAATATTTATGAATAAAGAGTATAATTGAGGAAAATCAGAAATGGTCTATTCTTTTTTCCACTTTTCTTTAATAATGCCACTGTCTTTGTTATAAAAGTCTACCTTTATGTTTAAGAGTCGGTTTAGTCCAGAGAACGACAACCATCATCAAACTACAACTGCAAATATTTTTATAGTCGACTTCACGATTATTCTTCCTATTTTTGATGTAATGATGTCTGTTATTTTAAAATAAAAACCAACAAATACAAAAACAATGCTGATTTTGTTTTTGTTTTCATTTTCAAAACAGAATATTTCTATCAGATGAAGACTTTAGTGTTACTGCGATATATTGTGTTTGTTGTGATATTGTTATTGGGTCAGACAATATTGCGATGTCGATACTCAAATTGACACTTTCTTTTAAAGTGTCCTGATAATAATTCCTTTTAGTCACAAATGATTTTCTTTCACAGACATCCGAGCTGTCCCTGTTGTCACATGTATTTAGAGAGTGAAGGATTGTGGTCTTATAGTTCTACTTCAGCCTGTGTTTATGAGTTTCAGCTTGTTGTTTATAGGTGACGTTTGTGGATTTTTGTTCATCAAAAAGATATAATATTTTGTTATAAATTGTTAATTGCTCTGCTGATGTAAGATTTTCATCACTCGGAAACCTAAGCTGCTGATATTATAACGAGACTCAAAGTACAACATAATTACAACATCATCATATCACATTCCTAATTACTTTTACAACAGCAACTAAAAATTACAGTTTTTCAAAGATGATTTTCTTTGGCGTCATGCCAGAGCCGTAAACTGATTGCTCTGTTAAAACACTACAGGCGGCGGTAAAATGTAGAGCTCAGCATCGAACGTGCCAAAAGTCCATAGAAAATGCATTTGCGACAATCAAAAAAGTAAATAAAAGAGCTGTGGAACAACCTGAAAACACACTACTGGTAAATCCATAAATTACACCATTGAGTCAGAATACATTTTAATGAAGTTTAATTTTTTTTTCTTAAAATCTCCATAAGTTAAACGACAGGCCAACTGAAAATAGAGGTTATGCAGAGACATTATCTTATTCAAAAACTATCAGCACTAACTGATAAAATGTGCTTCTTTGCTTTTTGTTTGTTTGTTTGTTTTCTGCATTTGATTCCTGAAATCAACTTTATAAGGAAAATTGTCAATTGAAAGTAGTGTCTCGTTATTGCTGCGACTGTGCGGAGCTTAGCTAGCTTGTTAGCAAACAGCAGCTGGAGATAAAGGACACGTCAACTGCTACACAACGATTATTTACCTCAAACAAACTCAGAAGCATGTTATTTAAGGAGAGATTTAAGGTGATGAGAGTTCAAGTCCGTATCAGCGATAAATGTGAGCGTAGCTGCAGTGTTCCTGTTGTTTATCTGGTTTTCTACAACTGTTTACTTGATTTTCTTTTCTTTTTTTGTTAGATGTCGGATACAAATGAATATACACTAAACCAATATTTAGCAGACGTGTATACTTTTATATTTGTTATCAAACTTAAGCAGTTTTTTTTCATATTTTGGTTGTGTTTTGGCTTTTACAGGCAAAAATGTCATCACTCACCATTGACTCATGTGTCTTTGCCACTCACTGCTAAAATTCAGAATGTCTTGATGTCACCTCCATTAACTCTGTTCCGAGTGATGACAGAATCCCAGCTCTAAACAAATTTGGACCATCTTCTTCATATATTGCATAATAATACACAATGTATTTCCTGAACATCGCTGTTTACTGAGTGATAGAGCAGCTGTTTTCCATTGACATAAATGATTTGTTTCACCCCACAGAATACTGTCCATGTCATCTATACACAATATACCATTCAAATACAGACGCAATTTACACACATTGAGCACAATGTTCTGGCACTATGTCATTTACCACTTTCTATTCCATATAGTATTTTTTGAGCAATAAAAAGGCAAAACAAAAAACATTTTATGAGGAAATCAGGTGACGGACCTCAACTACAATAGTGCACTTTTAAGAAAATGAAGACGCTGTCATATTAGGGACTAAGTCTAGTTAACATAGCAAACATAACATTTTGAAACGAGTAACGCAATCTGTCATACACTAAACCAGTGTTTTTCAACACTTTTGCTGTTGTGGCACACTTTCTGGATTTAAACATAGCACGGCACACCACCTTCTACTAAAACATTACCAAATCAGACCATTTAGTTTTTTAAAAAATTGATAATGTTTGTGCCGCTGTCTGGTTCTTTAAAATTGGAAACAGTGATGGTTTTGTGGGGTTTTTTTGGTGCAGAAGTTGCTCAGGGCGCTCCAAAAATGGTACATTAGTCAATTATATCCACATTTCTGAATTTCTTGACTTGAGTTTGACATTTTTTCAAGGCACACCTGGCAAAATCTCAAGGCACACTAGTGTTCCCTGGCGCACTGGTTGAAAATGAAGGCACTAAACAACTTTCATCACAAAACAACTGACCATAATTTTAGATATTTTTAACTTTTCAACATGCCAACAACACAGAATCCAAGTGTTTCCTGTCAAACTCAAAACGAATTGCTAATACAAGACCAAACTTTAATATTAAAAATGATAAAATGTGAAATAACTGTCCTGAATAGTTCAAAAAGCCTGAATAAAGCTAAGCACATCGCCTTTAACACTAAAAGTCTGGGTGAATTGACCTATACAGTGACAGCAGATGTAGAATACAGTAAAACTAGCCCGCGTGCCTGAACAGTGTAGTGCTCTTTTCCATGTCAGAGCGAGTCTCGTCCACCGCAGCTCTTTGTTAAGGTCACACTCTCTCACCGCTGTTAGCTTCAAGTGGCGTGTGCTCGTTAGCGTAGCAACTAAAGGCCAGCGCTAACGGCCTGAGCAGCAGCAGACACCACACGGCGGGACGGAGCGGGCGCAGTGACCTTTGGAGGAGCGGGCAGCAGAAACAAGTTCAAAATGCAGCACAGAGATCCAACACGGACAGCAACACGGAGGAAGAGCTGCAGGACGGGTCGGACAAGAGGCAAAATCACTCCAATTCAGAGTCTAAAAATGTACTAGTTGTGATAAATGGACGGCAGTGGCTCAGACCAGTGCATAGTGTCGAGTTCTAGCACGACACTGCACTGCTCTTCTTCACACAAAAGTGAAGGTAGAGAAAGATGGTGCTGCTCGGAGAGGCCCCTATGGCACGGATTGGACGCCCCAGGGCAGCTGCAAGGCAGAGAACTGAGTGTGGGGAGTGAAAAAGTACACATGTTGAATAAATGTGTAAAGAGACACAAGTATTTAAAAATGTTGAAACAATGGTATGTATAGAGATGTCAAAAGGATCAATAATCAAATCAAATCAAATCAATTTATTTTTATAATGCCCAAAATCACAACAACAGTTGCCTCGATGGGCCACAGGTAAAAGCAGTTCAGATAACTGTCCCAGAATGCCCCTGTCCTTTGACCCTCCTTCGCGGCGAGGAAAAACTACAAAAAACCCCATGGGAAAAAGTAGAAACCTCGGGGAGAACCACAGTGAAGGAGAGATCCTACTCCCACGGACGGACAGGCTGCAGATGAACTAGGACTGACATCCACTTGGACTGTGGAGCCAGAACCACTCAAGAGGGAGGTGGCTTAATCAGGGCGGGGTCCACTAATTCATACTAAATAGGGCTGGGACAAGCTGCTTTTGTCACAATACGATCTTGACACATAGGGCCCGATACAATATGTTTTGCAATTTCAATATACTGTGATACACGATATATTGTGATTCAATATTAGTATTGCAATACTTAATGGATATAAACCCTCATTCGTCCAGGCCTGTTCCATCGTACAAAAGGTTTCAGGGTTGTCATCCAGACGCTGTTTGAAGATCCAGATGTTTCGGCTTCTATCCAGAAGTCACTGTCAGTCAGCGAGCTGGTCTGAGAACTCTGGTTTATATCCCACTCTGAGTTGTGAGAGCCCCGCCCACAGGGAGGAGTCATGGCCAGGGACTACACCAGCCCCTGTGGGCGGGGCTCTCACAGCTTAAAGTGGCATAACAGAGTTCTCAGACCAGCTCACTGACTGACAGTGACTTCTGGATAGAAGCCGAAACGTCTGGATCTTCAAACAGCATCTGGATGACAACATACTTAATGCATAATAAAAACTAAAATTAAAAAAACAAGAATTGATTTGTGTTGATTGATTTGTAATACAGTGGACTAAGTATTATGGTTCAATATTATTAGGAACTGCAATAATTTGCCCGGGATGAATTAAACAGAATTCACATGTAAAGTTTTCAAAAGTGAGAAACTAACTGTAAACCACCCTGACATTTGTAAAAGTCCACATTAATGGCTCGGGTCATGCTTTCGTCCCTTCTTTAATCAGGCACCACCAGCTGGTGTTTACTAAACTGACACCAGCACATTGTGGGCAGAAATCAAACCAGCTATTCTGAATAAAAGAATAGAATAGACTTATTTGTCCCATTTTGTCCCGTTTGGGGAAATTGGTTTGCAGCAGTTTCACATCAGCACAGCATGTTATAGACAAACACACGTTGTATCTAAATTGTAAATGAGCCCTAAAACTAGTCAAAACTCCTCAAATGTATGATTCAGATTTGAGTATATAATAGAGACTTCACACCGTCAGATTGAGAGAGGTTTGGGGTTTTGGAGGTGAAAAAAATGACACTTTATTAACTCCACAAAAACGTTTTTTCGTCGCAAACATTTTGAGCTCAGCAGAGGGACTGCAGAACAACAAACCTGCGCAAATCCTACCAAAAAATATCTAAAAGTCCAGATGTTCGTTCTGTTACGGTTTTCTAGATACAGGTCCTTTAAAGTGCCTATCACAGGTTAAACTACTCATGTAACTAAAATACAGGTCAGATAAATATATTTGAAGTTTTGTTAAAAATAATTATGCATTTCATAATTTTTAGCCTTTGTTTTAGTTTTGTAATATCACATCCTGGTTGTAAAAGATGACATCACACTAGGAAATTAGTTTGTACACTGGGCTAATACTTGGCTAATGTCTGAGATTGTTTTGTTCGATAAATCAAAATATATGTGAACACCTTTATTTTGTTGAATTAACATTTTAAGGGTAAAATAAGTTGTTTGTTTTGGGTAAATTATGCAGGAAAGCGTCTCCCTAGTATGATGTCATCGGTTTATTACTTCCTGTAATTTTAAACAGATTTTTCAACTTTCCTCCACAAACTGTGACTTGATTGGCGTAAAACAATATTTTTTATGTACATTACGTATTAATACACCAAATAAAATCAGAATTAAAAATTGTCATTCGCACTTTAAGTTGGTGAGTTACAAAGCGTTTTCCAGTTTAAACCGCACTCAAAATTACCTTCCTTGCCATATTCCAAGATTATCCTTTCACTTGAATCCGTTTTTGTCGTTTCCAGTTCTCCATCTTGTCCAGACGTCGGCTTTAAGTGCGTTCCTCTTTCTCTGTGGTCTTCAGTGACACGAGCTGCATCTGGATGGACTCTAATGGAGGTTAAAGTCGGGTCAGGCTCCGCGCATCGTCGCTCTGCCGGACATTAGCATCGGCTGCATGTGCGTGATGAATGGACCAATCAGAGAGCCGCTCCCGGGGTCAGCGGACACGAGTAGTCAAATACGTTAGCGCGCCGCGATGGGGAAGGTCAGGAGTCTGGAGACAGTGAAAAATACCCAATGAATAAATCTCCGAGTGGTCCTTGAACTGAACACTTGACTCAGACCCCGGATGCTCCGAACTGCAGCCCTGAGGAGTCACACTGCGGCGGATAAAGGGACGGGACAAGAAAAGGACCACAAGATAAGGGTTTTCTTAAAAGTGGGTATGACTTTGTGAGCTTTAAAGAATGCTAGGTTTCAAAGAGCAGATTTCAGACGAGTTAAACAAATACAGCTGGACTTTAACTCGTTTGAAATAGTTATAACTCTGGATGTCTCAAAACATTAATCATTTAATTAAAAAACATGCCTGTAAATGGGAAGTATTTCTATCTGTGGGCTCACTCTTCATTGTCATTTAACATCCATATCCACTCTGTCACGAATAAAATGTCTTATTTAAAATGATTCGATTACTCAATTAACTGTTTCAGCTTCTCTGTTAGGAAAAGGATAATCTCACCACTCTTGATCAGTTCTTGATTACAGTGATATCATTTATCAAAAAACCAAAGCTACTAATCCCCAGTGTCATCTATAACAGTCTGTGCAGTCTGTGGAATTACCAGGAGGCACTTGGAATGGTTTCAGGTTTTAAATTAAGATGAAATGTACTTTTATCTGAATAAAAACGTGTCATTAGTTGTAAATTTAGCATATTTTGGAGTATCTTGCTCATACATATAATGAAAGTAAAATATAATAGTATTACTCAGCTGTATATGCTCTAAGTCTGTTTTATCTTATTTACTTCTTAATTTTATGCATGCCTTTTTTATATATCTTGCTGCTATTTTATCCATTGTTTTATGTTGCATGTCAAAGCGTTTGAATTTTGATCACTGACAGCGGCAATAAACCGATTCTGATTCTAACAATTGACTTCAGTCGACTAGTAAATCCATTTATTTGCCGGAAACTTAAGTTAAGTGGTACTGTGAGTGTAAAACAACCACTGGCAACCACTGGTGTAATGTACCAACAACTGTCCCACCATGGGATGATTAAGTGTGACGTCACAGCAGGTTTTGTTTTGTTTTTGACACGATGCCACAGTCTGGGCTCAGTTTTGTTCAAATATATCAGCAATCAATACATACAGGACAGAGATGCGTTTCTTTCATTGATTTCTGTTGGATAAGACTAGAAAAGAAGTGGCTTGAATTGATATAAATATATATAATAAAACTTAATAGTACTTAATAATAGTAAAGGCAAAAAAAGGCACACGGGCGTCCTTAAAGGTGCATAATGTAACGTTAATTAGCTACTGTTTGGTTACTAAAAAAACATGAAAAGCAGTACTAGTTCTCCGAAATTATTGCTCACGCACCTACTTTAGTCTAGCCATCCAAATTATTCACTCTGATGAGTTTGACTTTCAGAGCAGAGTTTACCGTTTTCTGGGGTTTTTTTTCTGACAATAAAACGCTCTATAATTAGATGCAGTCTGACAGAGCTGCTTTTGCAATATATCTGTGCTGGGACAACACGGATTTACTTTATTACATGAAAATAATCACCAACAGATGCAAAGGACTTGGAAGAGAGAAAATATACTGTGACACGTCATCACTTAACAATCCCATCCTCACGACGACGTTGGTTATTATTTATTTTCAAATGCATTAATCTTAGTTTTCCTGAATATCTCAAACAGTATTTAATTCCATTTAGACCTTCTTATTGTTTATGCCATGCAAATCAGGTATTCTTTGTTATCCCAAGAGTTAAAAAATAAAGAGGAAAATACTCCAGCCTTTTACAACATCTGCACCATTCATGTCCTTGTTTTTGACCTGCCCTATTGTTTGTTGACTGTTTTAGTCTGTATAACTGAAGCACTGTTAATGTTTTTGCTTTCTCATCTGATGGTTAAGAGCTCGAGTGCGTGTGCTATTGTCATTTGTCATTGTCTTGTATTTTAAGTTTTTATGTTATGGTTTATTTTTATTGTCTGCTCTAAAGTATAGGCCTGGGTCAAAAAACTATTATCCCGATTTTCTTGGACCAGATGATGATTTAAAGTTCACTTTGTATTTTTCTATTGTCTATAATAGAGCTGCACAATTTAGGAAAAATATCAGCGCAACTAGATTAGCAATATATGTTTAATATTAGGATTCTGCTCAAATTCATATTTTAAACACAACGTTGTCCCTTTTAGTCACGTTTTTGTCACGTTCAGCTGTGTTTGTCATATTTAAACACGTCTTTGTCACTTTTAGTTGCGTTTTTGTCACGTTTTGGAGTCGAGTTTGTGGTTTGAAGGCGCATTTTTATCAATTTTGGTCGCGCTGTTTTTTGCTTGTTTCAGAACCTGTTTGTACAAATCCAAACTACAGCGTTAGCAGCTTTTATTCAAATCAAAGCAAGACATTTTGTCGTTTGTGGACAAAATCATTGCACTTCAAAAATTGCAGCCATTGCGATTTGCTAATTGCATCCATTAAAATTGCCATTTTGTGTTGATTTTGTTTAATTGTGCAGCCCTGGCCTATAAGACGTGAATAACTTTATTTACCTCTTATAGGCCAGGGCTGCACAATTAAACAGTCAATCACGATACCACGATTTCACAAAAACTCACTCACAATTCCATTTTCAATCACTATATCACCCAGACCTTCTACTGTATCCATCTTTTGTTGTAATCTTGAGGAGCTCCTTGACTCAAAGGGCTTATCTTCTGAATAAATACATTTGAAATATATAGACAAATTAATGATATTGCAGTGAGTTTTGAGATCTGCAAAATTAGAATATCAATAGAGTCAAAAAGAGCTGCAAAAATACTGAATTAGAAGCAAAAAACTAAACCAAACTTGCAGTGTAATCGTCCAAACAAGAGTATAAATGGATTTTGGCACTTCATTTTACAGTCCGCTCACATTTTGTGCTAAACTTGAACCACAACCAAGACTTTTGGCGCGTCTAGTCGACATTGTTTCAGCTTGTAATCAACCGCTTCCTTTTCCGCTGCTCCAGTAAATGCTCTCGTGCCATCTTGTGTGTTTTATTTATAATTATGTTTCATGATTTACTACGGCCCGCAGCGATTCTCTCACATTATTCTACTTAGGTTAAACAACTGGAAATACTCAGGCTACAGTGTCCAAACATTGAAAATATTGGTTTCTGCCAACTACCGTCACTCAGGGCAGTCAGAGCCATCCTAGATCTATCAAATGGCTTTTCACAGACTTATAACAGGCAGAAATGGTGTGGGCAAAATAGTGGCACAGAGGTTGGTGCTTCAGCCACAGCAAAAAGGCCTTTCTGTGTGGAGTTTGCATGTTCTCCCTTTGTCTGTGAAGGTTTGCTCCGGTTTGGACTATGACTCCCCTGAAAGAGATTCTTAATCTGAGCTGGACTGTCAAATAAAGGTCAATAAATACATTAATTAATTAAAATGACTTTATTGTTCTCTCATCACACCATCCCTGACATGTGGTATTGAAATCTGGGGAAACACAAACAAAACCAGAACTAAACCAATATTTATATGAGTGAGTGAGTGAGTGAGTGAGTGTGAGAGTGAGTGTGAGAGTGAGAGTGAGAGTGAGAGTGAGAGTGAGTGAGAGTGAGAGTGAGAGTGAGAGAGTGAGAGTGAGAGAGAGAGAGAGAGAGAGAGAGAGAGAGAGAGAGAGAGAGAAAGAAAGAAAGAAAGAAAGAAAGAAAGCTATTAGACTGATCCATCTTGAACCTTATAATTTACCCAGTAACCCATTGTTCATCCAGTCAATAATGTTATGACTAGTAGACTTGTATACATTTACGTTGTATAAGTTTATGAATGTAGTTAAACATAATCAAATCTCTAAATCATTGCAGACAAAGTTCACTCAGAGAGAAGGTAAATATAATTTAAGAAGAACATGTACAGGATGTTTGACAGGCCTCAGGTGAGAACCACGTTTAAAAGTGTCTTTAAGAAAATATGAATGGAAAGATATTTAGCAGAATAAAACGTATCTTATTGCTGTGACAACTGGAATGCTTATAGATAATATCTGATACATTTCTGTCCAGTATGATGTTTTTCTTCTTTGTTGAATGCACTTAAGTCCACAATGTAATTTAATGTTGATAAATGTCCACCAAAGTGCGATGGATTGGAGTGAAGCGTAGGCACAATAAACCTGTCTACACCTGGTCAAATAACAAATATTAACGTCTTTTCTTGTTCAGTTTGTGGTGCGCTTTGTGTATTTGACCAAACAATAAATACAATAAATAAATCAATGCAAGCACTAAAAGCTAAAAATCACCTAAACTTGATCAGTGTTTAGTGCAGTACTGTAACCAACCACACAGAGGCTTTCAGACACTTCCATTTCAGTTGTCTTATTCTGCTTCGAGTATATTATGTTTGACCTAAATGCTAATCACAAATGCTAATAACCTGCAACAAAGCCACATTTTCGTTTTAAAATAGAGCTGTTGTTTTGTACAATGTAATTTGTTTTAAATGTCAGCACCACAGCTGACAGTAAAGAGCCGGACTGTTCGGATATTTGAACAGTTTATGTAGATTTCCTTTGGCGTTTACACTTGATTACATTAGGACTAGAACCAAAATGGCTGCAGATGGCGTATGTCACGTGTCTGAATGAACCAGAGTTGACAGAATATAATACAGTTTCATATTTTATAACTTGGAATAATAATATAATAATGATGATAATAAGCTGTTGCTACAAACACATCAAAAATCCGAGATGGGTTTTACATTTGTTTTTCTTCCCGTCACACAATTATAATTTCCTTTCTTTCAAAACAGCAGAAACAACACTTGCTGGTTGTTCAATTGAATTCATAAATTGCAAATTCTGAGACTGGACTGGAGAGAGAAAAACAGCGCACAAACAAAAGGAGAACAAACATGACACTAATTGTGCCGTCTACTCTGGGCTCCTCTGTGATTCGGGCGACATTTGAACGTGTTGTGAAACGTGTGAAAAGCAGCACTTCACTTTGGAAATGACTGGTTTCGCGCAGCTCGCCGGTGCAAGGCCAGAGAGGTGCATCCACAGGAAACAACAGCAGAAAACAGGTTCAGTCTCAGTCCAACAGGCAGATGTGGGCTCTCTGTTGGCCAGATGTTTTCCAAAGTCTTGTACTGTTTCCTGATGCAGAGAGAAGTGTTGGGCCGAATGTAGAAAGGTCTAGAGCTGGTCGTAACCTGCTCAGCCAGATGAATTCTCCTGATATTTGCGAGTTCAAAAATTCTCCTGAATCCATCTGGACGCTCTCCCGATGTTGGGCCAATCGCAGCGCAGCATTGTGGTTTGGACTGAATCCAAATGGACGAACCTAAACAAACATGGCGACACCAACAGATATTCTTTGGCCTTTTTTAGCAGATATACTGACTATGTTTTGAGAAATGTGCGCATAAAAGTGCTTTGTGCATTTGAGGACGGGGAAAATGTTTGTGTTTTTCCAGCAGGATTTAACAACAATTTGATTTCTCGGCTTGTTCCACTGATAAGATGCTTCAACCAATCAGCTTCAAATATACGTCTTGATGTTCCGCCTTTTCCCAATGGCAGTTATCGTGTTGAAATGCAGAAATCGGAAGAAATGCTCAGAACGAGTCTGCCGATGATTTAGGGACTTAAAACCGCAGAAGATTCTCAGATAATTGCCGTATAAAGAAGTCCAAAAATCCAGGTAGTTCAGCAGGACGTGTGTTTGACGCTGAGGGGGGAGGATTTTCCAATGAACCTTCCTCAAAACAGCGTGAATGCAGCTGAGTGCTACTCCAGGTGTGTTTTTGATGAAAGAACATTGTTAGAACATGGTTTAAAGCTCAAAATAGTCACTGTAGCAGAATGTGTCCTTTAATGTCATTTGTTTGCTCAAACACACACTTTTCTCCATCAGTTTCTCCTATTGGTTAAACTCAGTAAAGCTGTGAGTGACTGACAGCTGGATCTAACCAATCACAGTGAAGCTGAACTTTCAGAATTCAATACAAAAATGCATAGCGTACATGAACGGCGTTAACATCTAAATCGTGATCCAGCTCCAAGAAAATCCTACTTTTTGCCGCATCTCCTGATCCCAACTAAAATATATATACAGCAGGATCTTGCACAATAAGGACTACTATATACACAGAAAAGTACAAGCAAAGAGCAAACTTTTAAGTGAAAAAGCAGATTAAACTGCCCAGTCTCTCCCAAAACTCCAGTAAACACACACTTATCGTCTCGTTTCTGCTGTAATCCAAATAAATCCATATAATCCGAATGAACTAATCAGTCGATTTATACAAAATATGGTCAACTCAGGGTGCATTCACACTTTTCACACATTAACATTTGGACTAAACTAGGATTAAATCTTGAACTAAACATGGGCAAGGCCAGGGCTAAACCAGGATTAAAACAGGACCAAAAATCTGAATTAAACTGGGCTCAAAGCGGAACCAAACAAGTGAAAGTGTGATTTTGTGATGTTTTCAAGCAACAATTAAAGTTGCACTGTGTCACTTTCTGGTGAAGGCTTCGCAACCTCAGCCAAAGCATTAACATGTTTCCCAGAGGAGGTTTCAGGTTGTTTGGAGTGATTTTTTTAAATGCAGCAACTTTGTTCCTGAACTCTATATAACTTTTAAAATATTATTTTCTTAATGACTGCCACCTGCCGTCTGCTGTGACAGGGAAATGTCCCAAGTGTCCAACACTTCCAAACTTGGTGAAGAGAAACTTAACTGTACGAAAAACGGTTTCAAGCTCGAAAAAGTCATGCAGAGTGTGGGTCTACATTATAATGCTCTATTATTTGCAGTGTATTTTTGAGTTTTGGATTAAGAATTTAGTATTTTTCTTCCATCATAAAACATTTCCCTGCAGTTGTGTTTTGTTCTATTCATGAAATCCAATCTTCACTGCTGCCAAATTTTTTACAGATCCCCCAAATGAATTTTCCGTAATTTTATTTTGTGCACACAAAAGGCAAAGCAAACCACATTTATTTGTAGAGCAGAATAATTCAAAAGGGATTTACAACACAAGAAATGATGAATTTAACTCACAAAACAAACAAATAAAAACAAAAACATAAACATATAATTTACTTTAAAGTGAAAGTAAAAGTAAAGAGAAAGTGCAGATAAAACCTTTTTGTCAAATGTTATAATTAATAAAAGGCTGAGCAAAGAGCCAGGAGTTGTTTTTGGCTTCATGAATCATAAATAACATTGTACCAACACCAATTTATGCAAATTATGAAGAGCTCATCTAAGTAATATAAACTGGTGCAAGTTTAAATAAAAGGGCTGTGGTCGACTAAAGAAATTCTTGGTCGATTAAAGACCTGCCCCATCGACCGATTAATCGACTAAAAATAAGCAAAAATAAATAAAAACTGTAAAGTATTTCCATGTATCTAAACCAAACTGCACTGAAAAGAACACAACTGTAGAGGAATTCAGGCAAAAACAACAATTTATACAGAAAAGTACAAGGAGACAGTGTATTTATATAGTGAGACTCCTAAATCTTCAAGAAACTCACTTCATATCTTCTTGTTCTTGCCGTTTAAATCATTCATTCAAAAGGATTAGTTGACAAATAAAAATCTTGGTTGGACTAAGATACCATCCACCGACTAATCAACTAAACAACTAAAGGACTGCAGCCCCATTAATTAAAACGTTGCTTTAAAATGTCAGTAGTCCATCTAAGCCAATCATAATCATAATCAATCTCTCTGTGCACAGTTTGAACAGGACAGATCCCTCTTTAAGGCTTCAGACAGAGTAATGGGACAAATGTAAAGCTCGTGTGATGAAGCTCCAGCCTGTGCTCTGTCTTTGTGTCTTTGTTTCCTTGGGCAACGCCGTATAAATACTTTATGTTTATGCTGAAGAAGGGGATGGTGAGTGAAGAGGCTGCAGAACGACAGCAGAGCTTCGGTCGGTTTTACGGCTGTTGGCTTTAAGTCATTTGGTCGATTAATCCTGTCGTTCCAAACCTTTTCATCCCAGCGATCTGATTATTTTCTAGTTAATATGGATGTGACAGAACAGTAACAACCATTTTCAAAAAGGAAGAAAGAAGAAGAAAAAGCAATTAACATCCCAATATCCCTTCATTCAAATTCACACAATCTAGTTTGGACCTTTTTTCTAAAAAGCTTTCCGTCAGTTTCCACCAGACCAGGTCCCCTAGACCAGTTCATGTCGCTTGTGTTAATGGCGTCCTAAATCGTACCTGAAATGTACTTAAACTTCACAAGCCCGATCTCAGCATCTGACTAAATGTTGGATGCATGATGTACATATGGACGTATTCACGGTCTTGATGCAAGTGCAGTACTTTGTAAACAGGAAATAGCTGATGCTAACGTGTGCTAGCTTTGTTTTGCGATGCTCATGAAATTATTGTCACTGGAAATTTGCCAGTTTTTCACAAGCACAAGTCAGCCTTTGTTTTTTTATTTTACACAATAATAATCAGTTTTATTCTCAACTGAGTCTGAGTCATATCGCTCTTATGAATGACAGGAATGACATTAATCAGTCAATGGTGTCTTAGTCGACCAATAATTTTACTTTGAGGATTTATAAGAACAGCAAAAAGGAGGAGATATGGAGTGAGTTCTCTGCAGATTTAGGATTGAATCATTAGTTTAAGCAGTTTTGTTTTTTGTTTTTTACAGATTACACTAGTTCCTGTTAGTTTACTGTTTAAATAGTCGTTTTTGCATGTTTCTTTGCAGTGCATAGCTCTTTTGGCGCCATATTCACCTTATTCCGCCCCGCCCACGTTTGCCTCTTTTTGCCACAGATCCACACTTTTGTTGTAAACGCACTTCCGTTTGACGAGAACTCCGTTAAAGCTAATGACGAACGAGGGAAATGTCTTGCCGCTAAAATGTTACATAAAGTAGATTGATTTGTGTAAAATGTTTAATGAACACGAGCAACAACAAGTCAACAACGCACCGATTTCCTGGTCGGTCTGAAAACAGCTTTTTAGTCCATGTACAACTTATTTTCTGTTGAGCTCGTCTGCTCCATGTAAACTACAACGGAAACAAGACGGCGGCGCGTACGGCAACTTCAGGAATAAGGTGAATAGCCAAGATCTCTAATTGCGCACCTCCACTCTCACCTGCGCTAACACATCTTCGTCTTATACATACATACAAGACTTTTCCCTCAAAGGATCCTTCAATAAAATTCTGAATTGATTTTGTTGAAGTTCGTTCTGAAAGAAGATGGTGTGGGAAATTTAAAACAAGCTAACTGAGCTGAAGAAAACAAAAGTTGACCGCATGCACAAATCAGTAGGACTGTGTGCCATTAGTCATTTAGTCCCTTGATTTTCAACCAGTGCGTCGGGGAACACTAGTGTGCCTTGAAGTTTTGCAAATGTAGTTGACTAATTTACCATTTTGGAGTGTCCTGAGCAACTTCTGCATAAAAAAAGAGCGCAATAACAACAACAATACGCCGCAACAACATTTTTTGCGTCATTATGGACTATACTTTTTTACTAAACGGTCCGATTTGTTAATGTTTTAGTAACAGGTGGTGTGCCATGGTATCTTTTAAACTCTAAGTGTGCCGCGACTCGCGAAAAGGTTGAAAAACACTGGTTTAGTCGATTAATCGGTCGATGGAGTGTTAGTCGACCAACATTTTTATTAATCGACTTATTATTTTATTTAGATTTAAAGGATTTATATGGCAAAAACAGCTAAAACAAGAAGATATGGGGTGAGTTTGCTGAAGATTCTGGCTTCCAACTTATCATGAATTCCTGTGCAGTTGTGTTCTTTTGAGTGCAGTTTGGGTCAGAGACATAGAAATGCTTCATAGTTTTGATGTATTTTTGCCACACCTCCCTTAGTTGATTAATCGGTCGATAGGGCAGGTTGTTAGTCGACTACAGCCCTCACAATCAGCCCACATCGGGGTTCTCTGCTGTAACTAAATGTAGAAATGTATTTGTTCAGCAGCTGAACGAATAGCAGCTCATACCTGTAAGAGCTGTAAAACAGCTGCAGTTCATCCAGAACGCTGCTGCTCGAGTCCTGACTAGAACCAGGAAGTACGATCACATTAGCCCTGTGCTCAGGTCTCTGCACTGGCTTCCTGTGGCTCAGAGAATAGACTTTAAAGCAGCTCTAAGTCTCTCCACGGCCAAGCACCAAAGTACATCTCTGACATGTTAGAGCCACATGAACCATCTCGTACTCTGAGGACCTCAGGGACCAGCCTCCTGCTGGTGCCAGAGTCAGGACTAAACATGGACCGGCCTCCTGCAGGTGCCTTTGCTGTTATGGTGTGCAGTGGGTCAGATATCAGGCTGCACGATATTGGAAATGATTGCGATATGGCTATTAAGATCTGCGATATATATATATATATATATTATTAGCGATATTTAAATACACTTTTTGACTAGGGCTGAAATTAACGATTATTTTAGTCGTCAGCGATAATTTCTATTGTAGATTTTTAATCAAATAAATGGTGAACTATTGTGAATAAAGGCTTCTAGATAGAGAATATTTATGAATAAAGTGTATAATTGAAGAAAATCAGAAATGGTCTATTCTTTTTTGCCATTTTTCTTTAATAATGTCACTGTCTTTGTTATAAAAGTCTTTAAGTTGGTGTTTTAGAGTTTGTTTAGTCCAGAGAACGACAACCATCATCAAAATACGACTGACATTATTCTTTATAGTCGACTAGTCATGATTATAATTGTTGCAGCCCTATTTTTGATGCAGTAATGTCTGTTATATTAAGATAAAAACCAACAAATACAAAACCGAGGCTAATTTAGTTTGAAAAAGCTAGATTTTATTCATGATTTTCACTTTTCAGTGTTTTCATTTTAAAAACAGAACATTTCTATCAGATGAAGACTTTGGTGTCGCTGCGATATATTAAGTTTGTTGCGATATCGTTATTGCGTCAGACAATATTGCAATATCGATACTTTTGCGATATTTTGTGCAGCCCTCGTCAGATACGTAGGACTGGCCGATATGACAAAACATTTATATCACGATTTTCTTGGAGCCAGATTACGATTTCAACGTTATCCTCAAAAGCAAATCTCACTGCTGCATTCGTTGTTCAGCCCAGTGGTTCCCAAGCTTTTATGTCTCGAGTACCCCCTAAACTTTGTCTCACACTCACCTTGACTTCAGTTTAAGGCAAATAAATGGGTTTACTAGTCATATATTGTCAATTATTGCCAGTGTATTTTTATTTTAATCATACTTATGGTACAAAGCACTGCAAATAGATGCTAAATGCTAATAACATGTTTTTCTTCAGATAAATGTACGTTTCATTTTCTTTTAAAACCTGAAACAGTTCTGAGTACCCCCTGGTAACTGCTCATGTACCCCCAAGGGTCCACGTACCCCTGGTTGGAAAACACTGGTTTAGCCGACCAAGGATTCCTCTAGTTACGTACAGTCAGTTTCTTGTAAAAGCAGAAAACAGACAGCAGCTCAGCGCATAAACATCAATATATGTTCTAATGTTTAGAGCGCAGACACACAGTAACTCAGCTTTTGAATTATATACGCCTCTGTTTGCATGTTTCCATACGGCTCATGAATGTGACGAGCTTATTCTGAACACTGCCACGCGATGTCTGCAGGAGAGGAAGCGGGTCAAGGACATATAAATGCTGGATTAGGATTCTATGGAAGGGGGTTTTGGGGTCAGCAAATCAGAACAGAGCAGATCGGCTGACAGTGCACAGGTGCTCTGTATGTGACCCACTTAAAATACACAGATTCTGCATTATTTGTACAGTTTCTGGCCTTTGAACGCGCTCTTGAGTGTCTTTAAGTTCTGAAACACGAGATGCCAACTCAAAGTCGAACGAAGTAAGATTTTTACCTCACGAAACGTCTTTGTGAGTCCGTTTGGTGGTTGTAAATGTATTTTCGGGGCATTTGAAGCCCCCGTCGTCGCCCCCTACTGTCTCTGTTTTTTTATTCTTTATCTTATGCATGCCTCTTTTATATATTTTATTCATTGTTTTATGTTGCACCTCACGCTGAAGCAAGTTCCTATGTTTGCGAATTTTGATCACTGACAATGGCAATAAACCGTTTTCTGATTTCCAGTCAGGCGGGGGTTGGGCACCCACTGCAACTTTCCTGACGCCGACCTGAAGATAACTCACCTTGGCTCTCTTTTTTCATATTTGGCGACATTAAATGCTTTTATATGTGATTAAACTTCCTTATTTCTATAAAAAGGAAGGGAGAAAAAGCTTTTGAATTATCATTTTACTGGGAGTGTATCGTTCACAAAAGAGACCTGCAGGGGGGGCTCTGTCGCTGAGATTATGAGTTAAAATAATGAAATAACGTAACTGATATAAATAACTGTCTTGTATGTTATGTCTTATATTCTAAGGTGTGCCATGTAACTTTCATGGAGATCTTATTGCTTTGCTTGGAATTTTCAGTCCATTTGTCATTAAACAGAACATCAGTCCTCTGTTTGGACCTGGAACAGTGCGAGGCGTGACAAGTGTTCGGCTGAGTATCAGGTGAGTCTTGTTGCCATCAGTTGTACGATAACTTTGCTTCAAACAGACAAAGTGCGAACACAGCCAAACTCCAGAGCGCCTCAGACGAAGCACACTTTGTTTGTGGAGACGTGAACATGTTCTCAAATCCGATCTGCTCCAAGTAAGAGCACACGTGGTCAAACCATAGAACTATAATAAAACCTGGAAGATGAATCCAAAATGGCGCCCTGTTTATCCCTATGGAGAGTGCTCATTGGCGCATGACCCCAAAAAAATGTCTTACTTCCGCATTTACTTCCTGATACGGAGGCTGCCATCTTTGCTTTAGGGCGCCACGTGACGACAATCCCCCATGATGCTTTATGAGCGACCCACGACCACAGCAGGAGCTGCAAGTTTTATGTGTTAACAGGTTAGCTTGTGTGATTGTAATAAAGGCGATGTTCTTCATGTTAGACACAATGTTAGAAGCGTTATAATTAAAATAAAATACAACTTACAGGTGTCTTGCCTTAGTCGAGCATCCACAAAGACTTCTGTTTGTATCGTCCGACGCAAATAGTTTATTTAGAATGATTCAGGATTAGTAACTATTTAACAAATATTCTAACGGTAATTTTGATGATTTTAGAAACAGTAGAAAAGAACATTTCTTTGTATTTTATTTAAATACCGATAATAATTCAGTACTGTCTGCAATTATAATGTGCAATTTTAGAAAAAGGCTGGGCCCAAGAGGCTGCAGTACCTCGCACGGCCACAAATCAACCTGGGACCACAGACAGAGGGGGCGTGTCTTATCCAGTTCATTTAATACATCCATGGGTCAAACACGGCTGTGCTCCTCCTTCACTGAATGACTTTGCGAACTTTAGATCCAGAGAGGGGACCAGAGCGGCAGTGAGGGAAAAGTGCATTTGTTCAGGCCGTCTTCTCCCTCAGAGCTTCACAGCACCAGAACACTGATCCTGTGCAATGTTCCTTTTTTTTCATTTGTCAAACATAAAAAACAGAACAAAAAACAGACCTCGACCAGAGAAAGCGCAGGAGATTAAATTTCGATTAGAAAAAATGGCAACAAAAAAGTATTTCAAATGTTTCCAATTTACTCTGAATGTCACTTTTCTTTTGTGATGACCTTCTTCTCTGCCGCCAAAACCATGCTCCAAAGTATCAATTTATTGTTCCCATGACGGGACTTTTGAGGCAATGCTCCAGTTCAAACAGATAAATAATAACTTAGAGGCCTCGCACAAATACCAAATTAAAGACTTACAAGGGAAACGGCATAAAAAAACAAATTATGCACACACCTGACAAGAGCAGATGACGGGAAATCTACAACCGAACTGACTGTGTAAAAAAACAGACGTGATGCGTAGCAAATGAATTACCTGCCAGAAGGGATGGGACAATAAAGAAAAATATTGTTTATCGTGATAAAAAGGGAAGACAATAATCGTTTGTGCTACATTTTGTGTAATCGTGATCATCGCCAACAAAGATACTCGCCATTTTGTCACCAGATTGTGCAGAAAAAAAGAAACTTACCCTTTATGTTCACTTCTAGAGCGTTTTTACTTATAATAAAGTACAAATATGTCAGAAGTTATTTATAATGAGAAAGTAATGTCTTTATTGACCTTATTCCGGAAGTTGCCATACACGCTGCTATCTTGTTTCCGTTGTATTTGTTAACATGGAGCAGACGAGCTCAACAGAAAATAAGTTCGACATGGACTAAAATGCCGTTTTCAGACTGACCAGGAAATCGTTGCGTTGTTGACTTGTTGTTGCTCGTGTTCATTAAACATTTTACACAAATCAATCTATTTTATGTAACATTTTAGCGGCGAGACTTTTCCCTCGTTCGTCATTAGCTTTAACGGAGTTCTTGTCAAACGGAAGTGCGTTTACAACAAAAGTGCAAAAAACGGCAAAAGTGGGCGGGGCAGAATAAGGTCAATACGTCACATTTTCAAACTGTCAGCAATTTTTCTTAACTATTGTGATATTATCGTTAATCGCAATTATTTTGACCGTAATAATCGTGACGCAAAATTTCAATATCGTCCCAAGACCACCTTACAGTTTACATTTTGCAGTGTCCTTCTTCTCCTTCAGTCAAAATCGCTGCTCCCAATTTAAATTTAAAACTAAAATCTGCCGTAATTACACTCGTTCTACAGGGCGCACTACCCTCTCCTGGTGAGCGACAGTACTGCGGCCTCAGTTCATTTGACTGAACACGAGCCAGATCGATGACGTCAAGAGCGATGGTGCGACGTCTCTTTTAACGTGGATATTAACCTTTAGTGAAGTCACCAAAGAAGAATCAAACCAAACTAAACAGAACAACGGAGGAAACATTGGTCTAAGCACGACGGCTTCGGAGCACCCACTGGGATAAACATAAATCGGAAAAATAATAGCCAAACTTTCAAGCAAGTTTCATAACAGTGAAGCTAAGTGGAACAGATAGTGTTTTGCAAATGCAGAACTAGGACAGATGGGAAAAAAATCGATGTCTGGAGACTTTTAATATTTTTCTAAATTCTGCCTTAAGCCTGGAACACACACACACACAGTTCTAATCAATTTTCAAAGACAGTGCAGACCACATACGGATCAGTCCACGAGAAATGGAAATCTCACTAAAGCTCATAATAAAACAGGACTTTGGAGAAAACAAACTCAGAGGATTAGGGCAATATTAGTGCTAGTGTGTTTTAGAGAGATTATAAAAGAAAAATAGATATTGTGTCGTCGTCATTACAGCAAGAAGTCTATGAGCCACAGACAGCACCAGGTAAACACAAGACTGACACAAACGTCACAGTATGAAGGTATCGCCCTGAAGGTAAATCAATCACCAAAACGGCTGAACGGTTTATTTAGATCCGCTCGATAAGATTTCAGTTAAGATTTGATGAGTAATAATCCTGGTAAAGGTTTGGATCAGTCTCATGAAATAAACGTGAGTCGGGCGGGATTGACGTGGCCTCGAGCTGGAGCAGGACCTAAACACCACGAGCGCTTTACATGTCCTGGATGAGAGGCTTTGCCGTAGGACACAGGACAGAGCGGGGGAAAGGACACATGAGCAGGAGGACCATGGGAGTTGAACAAAGCCACGCCGGTGAAGGAACTGCTGATCTAACTTTGTGAATGAGAGCGCTGTGGTGGGCGTGCACGGTCTGCAGATGAGACTTTTGGTGTCATATTGTGCGTTATTATATAAGAGTGATATATGTGACAGTCGTGCAGATTGCTGCTCAAAGCCCTTTGTAGACGCTGCTTGTGTTTGGGGCCCGAGTCACGCGCAGTCGCCTGAATTAAAAAAATAAACAAAACCTGTGGACCTGTCAGGGGCCGCAGGGATCACGTAGATCGGGCTGGTCTCGTGTGTCTCTGCGTGTGTGTCTGCGTGTGTGTGTGTCTGCGTGTGTATCTGTGTGTCTGCGTGTGTGTGTATGCGTGTGTGTCTCTGTGTCTGCGTGTGTATCTGTGTGTCTGCGTGTGTATGTGTGTGTCTGTGTCTGCGTGTGTCTGTGTGTGTGTGTGTCTGCGTGTGTGTCTGCGTGTGTATCTGTGTGTCTGCGTGTGTGTGTCTGTGTGTGTATCTGTGTGTCTGCGTGTGTATGTGTGTGTCTGCGTGTGTGTGTGTGTGTCTGCGTGTGTATCTGTGTGTCTGCGTGTGTGTGTCTGTGTGTGTGTGTCTGTGTGTCTGCGTGCGTGTGTCTGTGTCGTTGTGTGTTTGTGTGTGTCTGCATCAGTGTGTGTCTGCGTGTTTCTGTGTGTGTCTGCATGTGTGTGTTTGTGTGTGTGTCTGCGTGCGTGTGTTTGTGTGCGTGTCGTTGTGTGTGTGTCCTGCCTGTGTGTCTGTATGTGTATCGGCGTGTGTGTCTGCAGACATGTGTGTCTGTGTGTGTCAGCGTGTGTGTCTGCAGATGTGTGTCTGTGTGTGTCAGCGTGTGTGTCAGCGTGTGTGTCTGCAGATGTGTGTCTGTGTGTGTATCGGCGTGTGTGTCTGCGGGTGTGTGTCTGCGGGTGTGTGTCTGCAGACATGTGTGTCTGCGTGTGTGTGTCTGCGTGTGTGTGTCTGTGAGGAAAACAAGGCCAAACCAGAAGATTTAGGTACTAAGGTCTAAAGTTTCCTTTGTGCTTCATCAATCTCAGTCTGTGGCATCATTTGAACAGCTGTCGGTCCCAGGAAGTGATGCAACGTGAAAAGAAACACGACTAAAAGAATATGGGACAGGGTGCATGATTTAACTTCATTATAGCCCAGCTATAGCTTCCACTGGACTGTTTTTCCCACACATTTCAGCCACATTGTTGTAGAAAGGCCAACATCTTTGTGCCAAATAACAAAACATCTTATAATTAAAGGTGCACTGCGAAACTCATCACACGGGGGTTCACCTGCTTGTCTCCATGGAGATGTAGCAGACAATTAACACCACTCACAGTAAGAATGTGTTTTTGAAAGTATTTTTCAAGCGAAATTACATCTTTAAGATATCTACAGTTGCCTTGGCGAACAAGCTAAATATGGTCTGTAGTTGGCCATGTTATATAAAATGTAACAATAGAATAGAGTGGACTTTGTGTTAAAGATCTTTAATTTAGTGGATGAATGCACGAGAGCAGCTGCAGCTCCGGTCGTCTGTGGAGTCTGTGGAGTGTGAAGCCCGAGCAGCAGACTGTGGCGTTTAAAGTGATAGGGTCAGTTTACCTGCGAGCGCTGATGGACACAAGTGTAATATTAGACTTTGGACATTGATTTAGAACCGTCATCTATCAAAACATTAAGCTCATCTTCAAAAGGTGCAGTAGTATGTAACTTTTCTTTATCCAGATGGCCATTTTCAGACAATATTATGACAATCCATCATAAATGTGCTAAATCATGCCTGTAAATGTCTTTGTTGAGGTTCAAGTATTGCACAAAAAGTTAATGGACTGTGAAATTAACCAAAAGTGCAGAAATATCCATTTATACTAAGACAATTCAACAAAATTTTCCCGAGGGACAGATTTTTCAGCAAATATGTGCACAATGCACCACTTCTGACAGAGTTTGGAGTCGCACAAAGTAGCCCCAACATTAGATCTATTTCAATAACGATAAAACGTACTGTATAGAGACTTCTGTAAAAAAAAATATATATATATATAGTGATAATGCCAAACATTTCTTCACAAAATTGCCAATCCAGAACCAGAATTAAACTGGGACTAAGCCACAATTAAACCAGAACTAACCCAGAATTAAACAAGAACTAAACCCAGAATTAAACAAGAACTAAACCCAGAATTAAACCAGGGCTTAACCAATAATAACCCTGAATTTAACAAAGATTATACATATTTGGAAGACTGTGCTTTTTAATCTCCAAAGCAGCAGCAACTTCTGATATTTTCATTTTCTGACTTTATTTAATCTCCGACCTCGGCTCACGTGGCCTTTCCTGCGCTTTTCTTTGTTCTTCTCTCTCCTCTTGACATCTTTAATCTCCGCGTGCATCCTGCTGCCTGGATATTCAGCTGCTCTCCTCTGAACATGTCCAAACCATCTCAGGTTGTCAGTCTCAATGAGCAGCTCCACCTCTTCAGCGCTTCCACCTGCAGCTCTCCTCGGCTCATTTGCATAAACACAGATATGAATACTAAAACAAAAGGGATTCTCCGCAAACACCCAGCCACACTTGGCTTTTCAGTGGAATCATTAAGAAATTAAGTTAACCTTTCTAGAAACTGACATGTGTTCTGTATAATGTTGTGTGAAAAGCAATTATATAGAAGACACTAAATGTCCTACACTGTGCATAATTCAGATGTGAACTACATTCCGTACATCACTGATATTTTACGTTTTATTATCTATGAAAAAGCAATTTGAGCATTAAAATGACAAGCATAAGTCTGGTGAAGGACGATTAAAACATGGAGCTCTGCTTGGATTACCATCCACATCACAAGGTGAAATGAAGCGTTTTAAACTTTTTCAGACTAAATATGCAACATACATTTGGATTTATGCAAGGACACGGTGGTATTATGGAACAGCCTTCCGTTTTCTGTCAGGGAATTTAGACTGAAGACCTTTCTGTTAAACACTGTGTGGCATTACTAAGTTTTTCACCCGTGCATTTGTCACATAAAATTTGACAACTGTAACGCCCTGCGTGTACTGTGTCAGCGCTACAGTCTCTTCAATGGCTTCCCGTTCAGAACCTAATTTTAAATCCTCCTCCTGACTTATAAAGCCATAAATGATATGGCCCCATCCCACCTCAAAGATGCAATAGTAGCGTACCAACCAAACAGAGCACTTCACTCTCAAAATGCTGGACTATTGTTAGTCCCCAGAGTCTCTAAAAGCACAGTAGGAGGTCGAGCTTTTAGCTACCAAGCTCCTGTGTTATGGAACCAGCTCCTGTTCATGATAAAGAGGCCGACACATTCTCTACATTTAAGACCAGGCTCAAAACGTTCCTCTTTGAAATGATTGATTATGGTCAGGCCAGTTAGGAACAGAAATAAAAACCTACAGTTTTAGCTCCGCTGCCCTAGTAGCGTCTCTGCTGGGGGAAGTATGGCAGCTTGAACACTGTCCTCTGGTTCTTCCTACTTTCACATCAACAATATTTAAGATTAGTTCAACTGTAGTCTGTTCATTGCTGTTCACATGTTTTTCTCCTTGAGGAAAATGGAGACTGTTTCAGACACTGTGGCCACTGCTCCGATGACAACTACACCTTGGATGCTCCGCCCCCATTTCACGGCCTTGACCTGTAGACCCGGATGTTCCTCATCTGCCTGGAAGAACTCTCTCTACACTAGATGAACTGTTCCTCATCTACCTGTAGGAACTCTCCGTACACTAGATTAACTGTCTAGAGCCACCTTCCTTGCCCCTGTGTTCTGGTTCCACAGTCCATCTACAATAGGAAGGAGTTTTAATCTGGAACTGCCTTTGTTTAACTGTTATGGAGAAGTCTAACCCTTTTATGACCCTATTATAAAGGTTAGCAAATAAGTCGAGAAGAGGATTTTAAGTCACCTTCATAAATATGTTTTCCTAGAGTTTTTTTACTAGTCTAATTCAAGATGGACTACGCATTTTTTTCAAACAAAACTGAGTTTTGGACAGCTTGTTCATGGTTCAGTGTACTCTAACAGGACAATTCTCCAAGACATGTTTAAAAACTGAACTTTGAACCACATTCTACCATTGTTCAGCCCTTTTTTTGTGTCTGCTGGGATTGTTGAGGGCTGCTCACCTATAGCTATATTGCACCGTTACATTGCAGTTAGTTTGACATTTCCACAGCTGGGTTGATCCCATTGCAAATCGGTGGTGAAATTCATTGACATCGCTTGTATCCAGGTCCCTGTGCCGCCGCTGCTCTGGAGGAGACGGGCAGACGGATTTAGAAGAGGAAGCATTAGTAATGGTGTGGTGTGTGTGGTGTGTGTGGTCGCGTCCACTTTAAAAAGCCAGGAAATAATCCGAGCTGTTGTCTGGAGCTGCATTAAATGAGGACTAGGCCCAAGAGACAAACCTGTGGGATTTTAAACAGCAGCAGCAGCAGCAGCAGGTGGAGGAGCAGAGTATGAAGCATGTGAGCAAACCAGCCTGAAAATGTGCAGCTTAAGGACAATTCCCTTTTGCGTCAATGTAACACGCAACCTATTCCCCAAAACACTTCAGAAAGAGTAAGAAAAGAAAAGAACATTGTCTCCCCAAAGCGTGGCGTGATTATGAGGTTATTTTTTTTCTTTTTCATTTCCAAATACTTTCACCTCACAATTTAGATTATTCTTACACACTTTGCTGGTGTTTTGTGTTTTCAAAACCAATGTGAAGGTCAAGTTGTTGTTTTTTTTATTTAACCAGGAAAAAAGTTTATTTAAGAAGGTATGTGTTATTAGATATAAAATTGAAACAGGAGCTCAGGAGAGGACTGCATGAATTCATATCGCAAGGGTGAACGGCACAACAACTTAAAAAACAAGGGGGGCAGTTTTTGTTCAACTCATTTAATGAGTGCAACCGAAAATACATTAAAAAGTCCTTTAAGGCCTTGATTTTCCGCCAGGGAACACTAGTGTGCCAGGAGTGCCTTGAAAAAATGTCAGATTCATGGATTTAAATGAATAATTTACCATTTTAGAATAAAGAAAGATAAACAACCAACATGGCCAAATTTTAAGAACCAGATGCAACGGCATGGACAAGAGGTATTTGCAATGGAAATGTTTTTTTTCCTTCCTAAATGGGGTGATTTCGTCAGGTTTTAGTAGGTGGTGTGCCGCAAAATATTTTCAACCAAAAAAGCATGCCGTGACTCAAAAATGGTTGAAAAACACTGCTTCAATGAAAACGTATTATACTTTATTTGGTTGGTTACCTTCCAACATCATGATTTAAAAGTTTCATTAGTGGTTACTTATAAAAGTATTCTTCCATATTATCAAACATTTTTAGAAATTTTAAATCCTTAAAGCGACCAGGCCCCGGATAAGTGAAGGAAGATGGATGGATGGATAAATCCTTAAAGCATTTATCGTCGCCTCGCTCTGGGCCCGGGCTCTGTTTTAGCTGCCATAGCGCTGATTGATCAGAAGTGATGCATACTGGGCCGTACTGGGCCGTACTGGGCCGTGTTGTGGAGGTAAAGCGGAAGCAAAGATCTATTTTGGCATCATGCATCAGTGAGCTCAGGCTATTGAAACAAAAACACAGCCATCTTTGATTTCTCTTTCAGGTTTTACTTCCGTCTGTTTACCTGCATATCAGAGCCTTTCTGATATGCAGATGATTTAGAGTCTTTCAAATCTGCTCTCAAGACACATTTCTTTACGTTGGTTTTAACACACGTTAGCTGTATTTTGATCTGTTGTGTTTGCACTCTTCTGTGTTGTTTTTACCCAGTATTGTGCATGTGAAGCACTTCAGACAGCTGGTGTTGTTGTAAATGTGCCACAAAAATAACGTTGACATTGGCATTCCATGTGTAAACGGCAATATTGATCTTAATAGCATGTTATTAATGGAAATATATACCACTGACTTAATGTTTAAAACGGCAGAACTGATAATGGCATTTCAGCGTAACATGCTGCGGATTTTTATTTACATCTTTCTATTTATGAAAAGTGGCTACGCAGCATTTTTAACCCAATATGTTTGACCAGAAATCACGGAATAATTGCAAGCGGGAATTTCCTGAGCACTCAAACCTCTGCAGCAGCACAATACACAATTGCTCAAACTTGCGCAAATAAATCCAAATGAAAGTCAATTTAGCAAAATATATCTCCATAATAAAACATGTTCCTATGGTAACATCACATATATTCCACTTTGATACTGTTGTCACGCTCCTCAGACTCTCTTGAGCTGCAGAGAAGACACCGCGACAACTCCACTCCGTCTAATACGCAAATGTTAATCACCACGTTTAACATTTCTATCTAAATGTTAATGGTCGCATTTAACACGGAAACGGCCTGTGTTTTTCCGTGCTGATAATTGCCCATTAGAAGGAATGTAATTATAGCAGCGGAGCGTTCTATCAAAGCGTGGTAATCATCTCGCGCCTCAACAGGGACCGATGAGTGTTAGGGGGAGGGGTCAGAGGAGGAGGGAGGGGCTTGTGGGAAAAGGTCAAACATAAAATCAGTTATTGATCGGCTGAGCATGTTTATGGGGCACCTCTTGACTTCAAGCAGGTTTTATGTTCCATTTAAAGAGTCTGCAGAGCACAATCGTCTTCAGTAAATCCACTCAAAGCAGAAAATATTGCCCGGTGCATAGTAAAGCGCATTTGGTGATCTCGTTATGCATTTATAAGGGTCAGGACAACACTATAACTGTAGCCTGCTTTACACACCCTCATTTATTCAGGTATTGCTGAACTCATCAACAATACAGACACTGGATAATTATCTTCGACAGTTGTTTACATCTTTCAAGACTAACAATCTCTCAAAACAATCTTTTTGGGACAGTGGCCCCAGTTGGAAGAAAGGCACTTTATCTATTATCTAGTGTTTGTATTTGTGAAGAAATGTGTGCGAGTTGGTGATAAAAATCTAGCTTTAAAGTTCTTTGAGATGCCATTGTGCACTCCTGTTTCCCCCATCAACCCAAATCATGCACTACAGGTCAGGGACGTGCCAGACATTTTAAGGGGCAGGTGCTCTACCATAGAAAAAGGGCACATATCCATACAGCGTATGCGCGACATTTAAAATGGATAAAATATTTATAAGTCTTCAGAAATTACTTTTAGATGTGTGCCTGCTAAAGTTCTAGCAAAGCTTTGTGCAGCTGAGGGTTCTGGGACAAATATAAAACAATACAAGAAAAAGTAGAGGAGTAAAAGTAAAATGTGAGGGGGAGAGAGAATTTTAGTAAAATAGATTATTTTGTGTAATTTGGGGTTTTCCAGCAGTCAGTTGTGTATTACACTATATCAACTTTATGACCTTTTTGTGCTCCTGTGTCGGTGGTTCCCAGTGGAGCCCCATGCTCCGCCCCCATGCTCCGCCCCGTGCTCTGCGTGCTCCTCTGGCTGCAGCAGAGCCTGTGAAGGGGCGTTCAGACCGCAGCGACCAATGCGACCAGTTTACATGTAAAGTCTATGGTGTCGCGCGATAAAAGCCTCCTGCGATTTTGCGGCGCGAATCCTGCGATTCTGTCGTGCGGCGCAGCACGACAAGAACGACTTTGCGGCGGCCGCAAAATCGTTTCATTCATGCGACCGGAGCGACCGTCGCAAAAGATAAACAAAGCTGAACTTTCTGCGGCCAACGCCGCAACGGCCGCGGATGGCAACCAATCAGAGACCATGATTGAGTGACGTAACTACGTATTTCATTATCCGGGAAGAAGGACATAAACAAACCAAACGTATGATTGACCGAACAGACCAGAGCCCGCGCACGTGTAGAACCGTAAACTGAGTTCCGTGCAGAGTTTTATTGGCAGAATAAGCGCCTGACAGGGCTTCAGGTGTTTAGTGTTCTACCTGCACCAACGGGACGTCTCCTGTTCCAGACGGGCCTGTCCCTCCGCTGACGCTGGCCCAATGATCCCTCTCCCTCGCTCTTTTCTTCAGCTTTTTGGGAAGGCATCCTGGCTCTCTCTCCCTCTCTCTCCTCTGCTCCGTGAAGCAGCCGAAAAGTGCCGTCACATATTTTGACCACTTTATCGGAGGATGAGGAGGAAAACAACACAGTGCTGGCTGCACACCGCTTCTGGAGCGCATGTTACACACATGACACCACACGTGCTCGTGTCTGCCCCCTGAGACCGAGCCCACACGGCCCAGGTCCGTGGCCCAGCCCGACAACAGAGCGGAAAATGTGGTCCCGAACGCCCCGCTCCCAGGAATCTAAACTCTAGCAGCAGGTCAGCTGTGCTGGTCGCGCCGGTCGCGCCGCTGGTGACTTTTTTTTTCGGCGACCAAGTCGCACGACAAAAGCGACTGTCCTTAAATGCACAGGCGACAAAACTAGGGACGACAGGCGCGATTTTGTCGTTGCGGTCTGAACAGGCCTTGAGACTGAGCTGCAGCCTCACACTGGACAGAGCACAGACGCCTCAGACAACAGTCCAGTTTGTGCAGAATCCTGGACTTATGTCTGAAGTTTCTTTTCTGAGAATACTGTTGTTCTCAGAGAAAAGCGCTGTGGTCTGTGGTGATTCACGTGATTGACTCTACAGTCATTTTATTTCATCGGGTGTTTTGCTCATAAAATTGCAAATAAGCGGATTGTCAAAAAGCTAAAAGCTTAGGTGGTGTAGAACATTTTTTCATGCTGTTCCTAGAACACGAGGGCACTTAAGGCAAACGGGCAGGTGCTTGAGCACCACCTGAGCTCGATCTGTGTCGTCCCTGCCACACACATTGTTGATTTTATCAACAATGAATTAGATCAATAATCATAATTGTACTTGAAACTGCATTGATTGCACAGTTGTAGAGACAGGAAGGCTAACCACTATTACTATTACTATCACAATTACTAAAAGAACAGTGATTCTTTAAAGTGCACATGTAACTTTTCAGGCGGTGATTTCATGTAGTAGTTTTATAACAATTTCCATTTCTAAATAATATTCAGTATCTTGATATTATCCTGATGACGTTAACATAATAATAACTTCTATTCTAAATGTCACAGCAGCTGCGTATAAATAACACCAATAAAAAAGCCTGGAAGTATAACTTGTACAAATAAGAGCTGCTAAAAAGAACATTTGCAGCTAATTATTTTGGATGAGACGAGGAAAGCGCATGCAAAAGGCTAGGTCTATTATTAGAAGTGGATGCTTGTTAACTGTGTGTGAAAAATGTGAGAAACTACCGATGCTTCGAGAGTTGAGAAAACATTGGACTAAATCAAAAACTACAGTAATCTTTAGAGTCTGGGCCAAATACAGCTCAGAGGATGCAGAGCTAATTGCCAATTAACCAAATCTGTGCTCTTATTAGTGGTGTTTTTGTGACAATATTTGCGACTTCTTTCAGTGGCTTCTTATATAAATCTAAACTATTCAAACATATTAAGTCAGTGTAATCCCTACTTTGTTCAGGAATAGTTCGTGGTAGAAAAGGTTTATGAATAGAAAAATTTAATATATTTAAAGATATTTGAAACTCCTGAAGAAACATATAACAAGTTTGAAACTGTGCACTGTTTTCATATAGAATTAAGGCATTTTATGTGTAAAAATGTCAACAAATTGCACCTATTTAAATTAGAAAAATTGACAGAACCAGGTTATATTTTTTTGTTAATTTTGTACAGATATTAGTTTACAGAGGCTATGTGGAATGTTTTTCATTTTTGAGTAAACTAGAGCTAAAAAAAATCTTGTTCAGTCCAAAAATATAAAGTTTGGAGTCTGTTGGAGCTACTTTAAGGCTGATCTTTATGTCTTTGTGGGAGAAAAATGCCAGAAAATGGCCTTTGAAGTTACAATGTCCCAGAGAAATCTATGGTCGACCTGGATTCAATTAAGTAACAAAACATCTTTACGAGAAGACCGGACAAGCTGGTTGTGTTCAGGTGAAAGCAGACATGTTGATAGAGCAAACTGACCAAAAATATATATATTTTTATTAAAAAAGGATTTTGCCTGTTGTGTCTTGCCTTAAAAAGTAGTCATTGATTTCAAAAGCTGTGGGGATGTTGGTCAAAGTGGTCATAAGTAGGAGGCAGACTCAGAAACTTTTCCATTTCCCATGTGCTTGGGCAAAACTAATTTTACTTTATTACATGAAATTTCCCGTTTCACAACAATAAAAATCAGGTACAGCCCCTTTAAATTCACGCACAGCGAAACAGAGATAAAACGTGACTTGAGTCCAAACACAAGGGGGCGCACCTGACTGCACCTGAATGTCCTCTTTTTGTAACTTTAGGTATGTTTAAGTTTAGTTTAATCTCCTTTGTTTTTGTAATGAGTATTTCCACTTGCTTGATGTCTTTGCGTGGTTGTTTGGAGCCTGTAAAAGTCCGTCTGCTCATGGCGCGCTCTCAGCTCCGCTCCGCTCCGTCCAGGCTCGCTCTTGGCAGCCGCCGTCGCTCACTCCTCGTTCCAGCAGCGCGGTGCAGGCCACTGTCACGCCTGCTTAGCTCTTTGTCCGCCATTGACTTCAGTTTTGACCTGGTGGGACCAACTCTACGGCTTTTCTTTTGGTTCAGGTTAGTTCACTGTTAGTTATAGAGCGCTCCGCCCTTTTGTTCTGTAACCGACCATTTAATTTCGCCTTTCTGTTCATTACTTTCCTTCTATTATAACTGAACGATTGTAATAGTTTGTTTTCATGTCTAAACAAGAAGATGTCTTGTTTGCAGCTGGTTCAGAAATTCGCAGCGAGGATTTTGACGCACAGACAGACAGTTGACATTTCTCCTGTTCTAAAAGCTCTTGGTCGGCTGCCTGTTTGCCATCGGATATATTTTACAATGTTGGCAGTGACTTCCAGAGCCCCGCCTGGTCAGGCCTCCTCTTGTATCAGTGATGTGATCCAACCTCTCTGAGGTCTGTGGATCAGAGGCTGCTGGTGGTCCCTGGCACTCGTTTTTGGACCAGAGGAGACCCATCCTTCCAGTCTGTAGATCTTCCACTCTCCCTGCGCTATTAGACTGTGGATTCTTTCAAGAGCAAACTCGAAACTTTCTTATTTGCTCTGGTGTTTTAATTTCAGCAGACTATTCACCTTATTCCGGAAGATGCCGTACGCGCCGCCGTCTTGTCTCCGTTGTATTTGTTTACATGGAGCAGACAAGCTCAACAGAAAATAAGTTCTACATGGACTAAAAAGCCGTTTTCAGACTCCAGGAAATCGTTGCGTTGTTGACTTGTTGTTGCTCGTGTTCATTAAACATTTTACACAAATCAACCTACTTTATGTAACATTTTAGCGGCAAGACTTTTCCCTCGTTCGTCATTAGCTTTAACAGAGTTCTCGTCAAACAAAAGTGCGTTTACAACAAAAGTGCAAAAAACGGCAAAAGTGGGCGGGGCAGAATAAGGTCAATAGGACTGATTTTACAGTCATATTGTTGTGTGAATTGCCTGTTGTAAGTAGATTTTGTTTTTCTGTATTTTAACTTTTGTTGTGAAGCACTTTGTGACTTTGTTTACTGTGAAAGGTGCTATATAAATACATTTTACTTACTTCTTTGGCCATGGGGGTGTTTCTAGCCCCACTGTCTCTATCTGCAAATGGATGTGGGTCAGCTGTTCGCCCTGGTATAGTCCTTGTTTAGTCCTTGTTTAGTTCTGGTTTAGCTCTGGTTCTGTCTTGGACCACCTGCAGTCTGTCCGTCCATGGGAGTGGGATCTCTTCTTCACTGTGGTTCTCCTTTTTCCCCTCAAGGTTTCTGTAGTTTTTCTTTGCCGAGAAGGGTCAAGGACAGGGGATGCCCTGGGACAACTTTCAATTTGCTTTATTCTCGTGAGCAATCCACAACACGACTGAATGAAAGCTCTTATATATGCTGTTTTAACACACTGTTGTTGTGATTATGAATAAACCGCCCTTTTTTTTTTTTTAAAGTCACGTTTTAAAGCCGCTATCGTTATCCGCTTACCTTAGCTTGTGCAGCTAAAAGATCAATAGTTTCACATCTGAGGCAAAAACCCCTCCACCAATGAGAATTCCAAGTGAAATAAACCATGCAAGATCGATAATAGTTCATAAATACTGCAGTGTCGCTCAGGTTTGCACGTCTTTATGGGATCAATATACTATTTTGGAGTTTTCAGCGAACTGTGGTGCTTGCTTTGGCGCCCTCTGGTTGCGCAATTGTGTATTACAACAAAGTAAACGACAAAAAATGAAACGTGCGAGTTAACCGAGCCAGATATCCTCACTTGGTTAAGCGTTTAGTCACAGTTTAAGTGCGTATGACAGGTTTTATCGATTTTATAATGTTGACTTTCTTTGGTGTATTAATACCTATTGCACTATAAAAATCTAGTTTTACACTGAGTAGTAGTTTGACGAGAAAAGTTGAAAAATCTGTTGAAAATTACAGTAAAAAACTGATGACATCACACTAGGGACTCATTCAATTAAAAGGTTGTGCATAATTTACCCAAAATACAACTTTTTCTATTTATTTATTTTTACCCTTAAAACATTGAGTCAACAAAATAAAGGTGTTCACATACATTTTTATTTGTCAGGTTAATAAATCTGTGACATTAGCTGAGTTTTAGCCCAGTGTACAAAGTCGTTTCCTAGTGTGACGTCATCATTTACAACCAAGAAGTGATATTACAAAACAAAAAAATGGCTAAATCGTAATAAAATGAATACTTTTTTTTAAAACCAAACATTAAATACATTTATCTTACCTGTGTTTTAGTTATATGAGTAGTCCAACCTGTCATAGGCGCTTTAAACCATGAACACCCCAAGCCGGGTTATTCATTATTTACTCAAAGACGAATAACCTCAAAGACAGTCAAGTCAAGTTTGATGACGTAAAAGTAACAACGATTGTACTTCCGGAGAAACGAACGAAACTACCTTGCCACCTACAACACACAGCACACACACCGCGCTTCAGGCTTAAAATGAGCTTCATTTGTAACAAGCCAAATGACCGGGCCTGGATGTTTTTGCTCCTAAGCACATTTGAACTCACTGACAGTCCCTTTGCAGCTTGTTATAAATGATCCTCTGTATTCAGCAGCCAAAATGTGACAAAAGAAACGACTTCTGGTGTTTCCCCCCCAGACTCAAACTATCCATAAACTCCATCTATTTTCAGTTTCCTCCCCCAAAATTACCTTCGATCTCGACCTGTGTCTTCTATATTAAGCCAGTGCGCGGAGAAAATCCATAGCCTGAATTAGAGAGCGGCGGCCAAGCTCCAGGAAGTGCGCGCGGCTTTATTAGGCCAATTCTCATATTTATTCTTTGTGTGGCATTATGGATCTGCCTAGAATAAAAACAACACAATATCTGATGTTTTTTTAGGTCAGACAGCCGCAAGAGTTTCGAGCCAGTTCTCGTGCCTCTTTAGGCTTCGGGCATTAACTGAAATCTATTCGGCTTTAAAAAATACTTCACGGGCCAAACAGTGCATTTGCCTAATAGTAGTTTAATTAAGTCCAGTTCTCAGGTTGCGCGGTTTCCATTTTACACTGTTTGTAAAATGGAATGGCTGGCAAACATGGAGGCTGTTCTGTTTTATTTGTAACAAGGGATGTTTAAGCAATATCTTAATCGTAAAATATCAAATTAAAAACAAGCATTCACGTTATGACTGCAAGTTAATTGGGATGCTCTGGTTCAATCAGCTATTAAAGTAATTGTTGATTAGTTTAATAACGTTATCTGGACAATACAGACTCTAAAACATGTTAAAAAAAATATCTTATTAAATGAAAATGTCAAAAAAGAATAAATTGTTTGTTACTTTCATCAATAAGAACACTTTATTTGTGAATTTTCTCAGTATAGAAGAATGTCTGCATAGTTTTACCTTTATCTGGTTAAAACTGCATTCTTATTTTAAGTCTCTCTGTACCAGTGTTCGGAATAATGGTGTTTAAATATCTATTATTATTATTTTTATCAGTAACATGCCGTAACTCCGTAACAGTTACTTCTCGTCTCATTCAGAATAAGTGAACAGACGCATAAGGGACAGCGATTGGCGGTAGAGATCGACGGTAGAAGTAAGCGAGAGGCGAGGTAGACACTTTCCTGACATTTCATTGGTTCAGCAGACACACGCGCTGATCCTCTGTCGTTCCAAAACACACGCGGAAATGTGTGGAAACAAGTGGATTTTAAGGATAATATATTGTTATTTTTGCAACTCTTTGTGATGAAAGTGAAAACCTGTTTTTTTTTCACGAGTTCCACGTGTGTTTGGAGTTTACAGATCAGTAAAAACAGTGTGGATACAGTCGTTTTGATATCTTTCAGTAGACTAATCGATTACCAAAATAATTGTTTGTTGCAGTTGTTTAATGCCAAAATCATTAAACCAAAGGAATAATAAAACACACGTCTTTTCCCATATAGACTACATTAAAGCAGTAATATTGTAATTTATTGAAAACTTATGTTCTATTTAGCAAATCAATAGAAAAAAATCAACCGTTTTTCTTCCTATGCGGCCAAAATCACACTGAAATCTTGACTCATTTATTGAGTTAAGAATCAAATCACGACAAAACCATATCTTTCCATCCCAACTATTGACATTATACGCAACATTCTGCATTAAAATCTTCTCTCGTGGCTGTTCACAAATGCAAATCTTGTATTTTCTGGCTTTTCCGAACCCGCTTCCAGCCTCTATATGCGACTATATTCATCTTCTTGTCCAGCCAAACTCGACTCCAGTCCCACCCTCCCTGACACGTCTTAGTTCTGGCACCGCAATAAAACAAAACAAAAAATCCTTCTTTTCTATTGTACAGCTGCAGCCGGGCCCAGAACTGCTCAGAAAGCCCCACTTCAGCAGCAGACAGCGTTCCCCACTCGCCTTTTATTGTCTTAGTAAATCTATGGCCTCGTCTATAGCTCAGATGTACCGCCGGATGATGTACACCACTAATATAAGTCCAGAGCATTGTCGTACACTTGTATCCGGCGCGCAGTTGTGCTGGCAGTGCACGGAGAACACGGAGAGGAGGTGCAAGGAAGACAAAAGCTAGAAAATTAATCAAACAAGGAGTAATATTTATATTTACGGTAGAGCTGTCAAAGTTAAAAGACACGTATTATGCAAAATTGACCTTTCTGAGCTTTTATTTATGTTGTTCTCACATAAAACTCATAGCTAGAGTTGTGTTTAGCTTCATTTACACGTAGTTGATTAATCTTGTTAACGAGATCACACCCCATCTAAGCCTCAGAAAACACACCGTTTCAAAATTCCCCAGATTTGTGACGATAAAGGTAGGGTTCGACAAAGACATATCAATAAGTCGACGTGGCGTTAGATGCTCATTCTATAGCTCACTTAGCAACTTGGCTGGTCCGGTATGATTTTAAAGGAGTCCGGTGGTCATCTCAATTATCACGATAGCCGTTAGCATTTGCGAAACATGCAACGAATGAATAATCCAAAGTGTCAGCCAGTACCAACTCACTGACCACAATTACGAGAGGTCAAATCCTCGTTAAAAGTCATCGTTGAACATATAAACCTTTTGGTATTTTATTTTAGATAATTAGCGTGTAAAACTGTCATCTGACCTAAAGGCTAACTGCGTAATTTGAGATTTCTGAACTTGTGCGCTTCACTGAACATCCTCTTTTACATGTGACTGGTGAGAGCAGAGAAATGAAGAAAAGTTTGAAATACTTTGATATTGGGATTGGCTTCTCCATTTATTTGTTGTGAAGGAGCATCCGATTTGACGTAAGTCCGGGTAGCATCGGCTAGCAAAGTGATCGCGTCAGAGCAACAGGCAGAGATAGAGAATTTTGAGTTTATAAATGTCGAGAGCTCAGTCTAGACATTTCTGCGTGCTTATATTAGCAAGTTTGGGCATGCTAACTTTTAATAATAAATAATAATTAATTGGTTGCGTCCACGTTCTAGATATTGATGATAACGTTACCTCAAATGGAGCAGGAGCCACTTTTTCCTATTGGACTTTGCCTTGAAATATCTTAATGGTAAATTCACAAATGTTGAACCTGATGCCTAGACATAAAAACTCACTGTATCACAACAAAAATCTGTATTCAACAATATTCATTTTAACTGCTCACCGTCTGTATTAAATATTATTGACAGATGCAATCTATTTTATTTAATGGCGCGTTTAAAGTCACCCGAGGACACCTTACAATCAAACATCACACTATATGACGGCATTAAAACACATATGAAAACCACATTTAAAGCTGACGCAGCAGATGAAGAACGGAGAGTGTTCGTTAGAGCGTGACACACATGAAGCGCCTGACTGTGGAGTGGGAAATATATACTGAAATTTGTGTAATATCATGAATGTTGTTTTGAAGACATGCACAATTTTGATATTTTGACAGTTAATTGGTTATAGTTTTTTAAAAAGCTACAAAATGATGATTCAAAATAACAAAAAAAGTTAGAGAGTAAGAGTATAAGGTGATATATCTGCACTTTTGTGACTCATTTGAGAGACATTTCACATTCGTCTGATAATTAAACCTCAAATAATACGTTTAAAGACATGGTTTACACTTTTTTGATGACGATAGTCCTTCTGTGGAGTGCCTTGAATGTAAAAAGGAGGACTTTGGACTGGATTTGGTGGGTTATTACGAGCTTTTTGTTTATTTCCCCCATGGTAATTTACTCAGCTGCCAACAGATGGATTTCTCACACAATTCCCGATGAAGGAGCTCCCTCAAAGCGCCTCTGACAGGTTGGACTACTCATTTGACCAAAACACAGTTAAGATAAATATATTTCAATGTTTGCCAAAATACGTTTTTAAATTTTATCCCAATTAAGCAATTTTTTAGGTTTATCATTTTCAATTACTGGTTGTAAATGATGACATCACACTAGGAAATACATTGACATATATTGACATATATATAAATAAGATTTAATAAAACTACACATGAACTCCTTTATTTTGTTGAATCAATGTTTAAAGGGTCCTGTACCTGATGAAAAACTAGTAATATATTTTTTCTTACATTTATGTGAGTAAACTACAGGAGAAGTTTACAATTCATTCATTTTTTCATTTTCTACCGCTTATTCCCGTTAGGGGTCGCGGGTGACTGGAGCCTATCCCAGTGACTTTGGGCCTTAGGCGGGGTACACCCTGGACAGTGGCCAACTCGTCGCAGGGCTGACACAGAGAGACAGACAAGGACAAACAACCATTCACTCTCACATTCATACACTAGGGACAATTTTTAGAGTTCTCAATTAACCTACACAGTCATGTCTTTGGACGGTGGGAGGAGCCGGAGAACCCGGAGAGAACCCACGGTAACACGGGGAGGACATGCAGACTCCACCCAGAGAGATCGTGTGATGTTAGGGTGGTTCAGAATTCGAAACCACGATGTTGGGGTGGTGCGGGATTCGAACCCACGATCTCCTTATTGAGAGGCAGAAGCTCTAGCCGCTCTGCCACCGTGCACCCAAGTTTACAATTGATATCTTTAAATTTAAGATTTTTTCTTATTCTTTTCTTATTGTACATCTCTGACATGTTAGTGCCATATGAACCATCTCGGACTCTGAGGACCTCAGGGACCGGCCTCCTGCTGGTGCCTAGAGTCAGGACTAAACATGGACCGGCCTCCTGCTGGTGCCAGAGTCAGGACTAAACATGGACCGGCCTCCTGCTGGTGCCAGAGTCAGGACTAAACATGGACCGGCCTCCTGCTGGTGCCAGAGTCAGGACTAAACATGGACCGGCCTCCTGCTGGTGCCAGAGTCAGGACTAAACATGGACCGGCCTCCTGCTGGTGCCAGAGTCAGGACTAAACATGGACCGGCCTCCTGCTGGTGCCAGAGTCAGGACTAAACATGGACCGGCCTCCTGCTGGTGCCAGAGTCAGGACTAAACATGGACCGGCCTCCTGCTGGTGCCAGAGTCAGGACTAAACATGGACCGACCTCCTGCTGGTGCCAGAGTCAGGACTAAACACGGACCGGCCTCCTGCTGGTGCCAGAGTCAGGACTAAACACGGACCGGCCTCCTGCTGGTGCCAGAGTCAGGACTAAACACGGACCGGCCTCCTGCTGGTGCCAGAGTCAGGACTAAACACGGACCGGCCTCCTGCTGGTGCCAGAGTCAGGACTAAACACGGACCGGCCTCCTGCTGGTGCCAGAGTCAGGACTAAACATGGACTGGCCTCCTGCTGGTGCCAGAGTCAGGACTAAACATGGACCGGCCTCCTGCTGGTGCCAGAGTCAGGACTAAACATGGACCGGCCTCCTGCTGGTGCCAGAGTCAGGACTAAACATGGACCGGCCTCCTGCTGGTGCCAGAGTCAGGACTAAACATGGACCGGCCTCCTGCTGGTGCCAGAGTCAGGACTAAACATGGACCGGCCTCCTGCTGGTGCCAGAGTCAGGAATAAACATGGGGAATCAGCATTTCAGTAATTTGCAGCTAAAATCTGGAACAGTCTCCTGAAGATGTGAGACAGGCCTCACTCTGACAATGTTTAAATCCAGGCTAAAAACAGTTCTGTTTAGATGTGCATTTTTGTGTTTTGTGATTTTAATACAATTTTTCCTGTTATGTAAAGAACTTTGAATTGCCTTGTGTATGAATTGTGCTCTACAAATAAACTTGCCTTATTCACCTGTAGTGTCACACCTTAAATAATAATGCATAATGTGTGTCCTTCCACACTTTAACTTGTGCAAATATAATCAATCAGTCTTGCTTGTTCCCACATACAAACTGCTCACAACTAACGTCTACAACATCCCTTTCAACTTTTACAACACGGCGCATAAAACACTCACACATTCTCCTCTCGTCTGTCTATTTTGGTGAAGGCCCGTGTATGTTTTGGTTTGATGTTTCCGCTGTGATTCCGGAGAAGAGGTTTCAGTTTTCTGTCGCTCGCAGATGAAAACGCTCCAACGCTCCGCTCCGAAACTATCTCCAAAAGAGACACGCTCCCATTCGTCGTCGCCTCGCCCGCAGGCACATCCGCGCGCTCACAACCAGGAACAAACGACCGCCACGAGCCGGAGTCTTCCAGTAAACCCGCGCCGTCTACGTGTTTGTGCGAATGCAGAAGGACTCCGCCGTAACACGAGTCAATGCAGTGGTTATATGTACTGCCAATGAAGAAGTAATGATGGAGTGGAGTTAATTCTGACAAAAACGTTTTAGTCTTTTGTCTTTTTGTTTTTTGGCAAGCAATTTTTGGCAAGCAATTCTAATCAGTTTTAGTCAATGAAAATGTTTAGTCGACTAAATCCATGATAGTTTTACTCGACCAGATAATATATTATTCTATTTTTAAGGGGAGAAACCTTTTTTTCTTCAGTTTTTTGGTCAGTTTGCTCTCTCAACATATCGTTTTCTTTCATGTGGAAACAACAAACGTCCAATCTGCTCCTAAAGATGTTTAATTATTTCATTTAATCCACTTCATTCATAGATTTCTCTGGGACATTGTAATTTTTCTTAGAATGTATTTTTCTCCCACAGAGACACGCAGATCAGTCCTTAAAGGGCCTGTACCTGATTTTTACAGTTATGAAACGGGAAAAACAGAAGTAGTCAATGTTGCAAATTTTTTTTGCATGTAATAAAGTAAAATCTGTGTCGCTCCAGCACAGATATAATGTAAAAGCATCTATTTGGATTAAAATGAGACCACAGCTTTTACTCTGCATCTATTTATAGAGGGTTTTATCCTACAAGACAAGCAGAAAGTGCGCTGTCAGAATGCTAATGTTTGTTAGCTTTACCCGTAAAAGTACTCTGGGCTAAGGCTCATGAAAAGTGTACATAAACTCATCGCAGAGAATTTTTAGGATGCTGGGACTGCATTAGGAAAGTGAGCGATACATGTGACTGATGCAAAGAGTTTAACGTAAGCTATTTCTGTTTTTCATGTTTCAAAACAATAAAAAGGTACAGGGTCTTTAAAGTAGCTCCTACACACAACAAACTTTACATCTTGCACTTAACAACAGTTTGACGAATCATGCTGAAGGATTTGTTGATATGAAATTCCAAACCTAATTTATTTCAGTTTAAAGTAAATTTTAGGCCATTTTCAGTGAGATCTATTTCACTCAAAAAGTAAATAAGAAATCCAAAATCCCCTCTGTGTGTGTACAAACGACATCAAAATATTTAAACCTGGCTCAATTTTTCAAATTTAAATGTTCAAAACGTGCAATTTTGGCCGTTTTACACAAAAAATATTAGTATAGTATAATAGTAGTATTAGTTAGTAATTACATTAGTACTATTTCTGTATGAAAACACCACATGATGAAAAATATAAAATATTTTTCTTACATTTATGTGAGTAAACTACAAGAGAAGTTTAAAATGTATTTACAGTATTTTCCACACTATAAGGCGCACCTAAAAGCTTTCAATTTTCTCAAAACCTGACAGTGCGCCTTATAATCCGGTGCGCTTTATATATGGATCAATACTGAGCCGCAACCACAGCCACTACTGTAGCTTCTATTCTATGCGCCTTATAATGCGGTGCGCCTTATATATGAACAAAGTTTTCAAATAGGCCATTCATTGAAGGTGCGCCTTATAATCCGGTGCGCCTTATAGTGCGGAAAATACGGTAATTTTTTCTTTTTCCCCTATTCACTTGTAGTGTCTCACCTTAAGGTTAGGGTTAGGAATTATGGTTAGAGAATTACTTAAGTAGTTACTAAGTCTGAATCATTCTTAATAAACTATTTGTTCACTATGAATTAAGTCTTTGATCGTGTTTTACAAAGACAGGAATAAGTGTTAACGCAGTAAGACAAATGACACATCCCAATTTGTCAAACTAAACTAAACTAACTGGCTTTATTTCACTCTTCTATTTTTACAATAATGATTTCCTGGCAAATATAGACGCAACTCCTCACAGCACAGTAAAAACATAAAGGTGAATTGTGTTATTTTTATGTGACAAAATTTACCGACTTGCTTGTGCCAAATTGCACGGTGCCTAATGACCCGACCTGAACCGCAGTCTCTGGCAGCTCTTGCAGCTTGTTATAAATGATGCTCCATATTCCCCCGCTCAGAATGCGACTAGAGAAAATACTCCAGCCTTTTTGTTCCGTGCCGTTCTGAGATGAAAGTACTTTACAACGCTTCGCTCACCAAACGAGACGCACTTCCAATTTTGTCCCAGGATTCCTCTCGCCCGCAGGCAAATCCACACAGTCAAAACCGGCAACAAATGTCTCCAGGAAATGGTCTGAAGTCGATCTGTTTAAATAAAGCATCAACTGTAGTAGTGGGACTAGTAATGGTGGTGACTCACTGACAGTTAAAGTACAAGTACTGTAGTAGTAGTAGGCCTGTCACAGCTTTTAAAATGTGATATATTTCAGAAGAAAATATAGACAATAAGCAATAATACAGAAACTAATCTACGCCACTGACTCAAACCAAGTTAACCCCAAAAAACGATTCTAAACGTACAATATTATATGCATAAATAAATACTAGTTTTTACTGTGTCCCTAAAATGAGTCAAAGAAGTTCCTTATTCAAACGTCTACAGCCAAACTCTTATCATAGCACAGAAAAATAACAAACAGTGCGGTGCTAATAAAGAAAAAGTACAGAAGAAAATGATCGTTCCATCTGTTATTTATTGAACGATTTGTCAATATAGTAATTATCATGCCAGGCCTAATTAGTAGTAGTAAAAAAATAGAAGTAGAAAAGAAGTAGTAGTAATAGAAGAAGTACAACTAGATGCTGTTGCAATAGCTGAAGCTATTGCGAGTGACTGCGCAATTGAATTCGTGTGATGTTGGCATGGTCCGGGATTCGAACCCATGACCTCCTTATTGGGAGGCAGAAGCTCTAGCCGCTCTGCCACCGTGCACCCACCAAAAACAGCAAAGTTTCCTGTAGAGGACCAACAGAAAGGCTCCCACTGTAAAAGATAGGGAAAAACTGCTCGGCAAATTATGAAAAAACTACAAAAGGTACATGTACCAAAAGTAATAGCAGACATTAGAAGACTAGGAACTATTGAAAAATGCAAAAAAAATTAAAAGCATTGAAAAACTGTGGCCTGTGAAATGTGCCGAAAAACAGGAAAATACAAGAATTGTAATTGAGTGACTGCCTATGCATAGGCAGTCACTCAATTACAGTAGAAGTAGTAGTAGTAGTAAAAGAAATAGAAGTAGAAAAGAAGTAGTAATAATAGAAGAAGTACAAATACAGTAGTAGTAGTAGTAGTAGTAGTAAAAGAAATAGAAGTAGAAAAGAAGTAGTAATAATAGAAGAAGTACAAATACAGTAGAAGTAATTGTAAGTAGTAGTAGTAGTAGTAGTAGTAAAAGAAATAGAAGTAGAAAAGAAGTAGTAATAATAGAAGAAGTACAAATACAGTAGTAGTAGTAGTAGTAGTAGTAGTAGTAAAAGCAGCACTAGAAGTAGCACTAGTTGTATATACTTTATAATTACACTTGTAATGGCCCTAATGGACTGACATACATCGGTTGTTGTTATTGGCCTTTAAATGTGCTCTTAAGCAGCTCTGGCTTGGCATCTCACACCATCTACTGACAGCTGAAGGAATTACCACGGGGAAATAAACAAGAGCCAGCCATCGACAACATGCAGGCAACGGTGTGAGGCAGAAATGTTCAGATCGAGTTTGTGTAAACGATGATTTCTTGACTAAAAAACCTGTCTATGATGTCACAAAACTGGGTAATTTGAAACCAAGTGTTTTGGTGAGGTTCAGAAGTGAGAGGACAAACTAAACAGGATTTGTCAACGAAGCTCAACACAACCCCAGGTATGTTTTTGATGAGTTAATAATGTTGTACACGGCTGAAAGTTTAGTCATGTCAGTTTTGCATAATAAGTGTCCATTAACAAATCTTTTTCATAATGAACAAATCTGAACCATTATCACTCAACTCTCTGTTCACTTTGTTTGTGCTTTTCAAGGCTAATCTTTGTGTAGTTACTTTAAAGTGGTCCCATGCTGTAATGAAGCGTCCCCCACTGTTTTGCTTTGTGGACCTCCAGCAGGTGTTGACCTGCCGAGCTCTGCGGGGCGCGCGTGCAACTGGGAGGAGCAAGTCCGTGCGCAGCGTTAAAAACATACATTAATAGCTTCAAATCGATCCTGAAACATGCACCAGTGGAGAGACGAGAACCAGGGTGACGTGATTGTGTTTGCAAGTGTTTGTGAGAAGGCGAGCAGCGGGCGTTTGGAACATCTGAGAAGTACAATGACAGAGTAATAGTGGCAGACAGTAGTAGTTGAAATGGTAGTAGAAGCAATGGAACTTGATCAGCCAATGTATGAATGCACATTAATGGATCCTGGACTTAAATTTGGCAATGAAAAATCTCCAATGAGTCGTTTCAAGTGAGCGACATTGAACCTAAATCAGCAGAAATGATCAGACGTCATAACTTTGTACTTCTCGTCTTCTCAACGCCTTTAAAAAAGAAATGAGTGTCTTTTTACCGCTAATGTTAGTACGCCTGATGAGTCGGAGGCAATATAGGCAGCCAACCTTCAAATAAGATGGAAATCTAACAAAGTCTCTCAGAGCAATTCAATTAAACTCGGCAGTCACAGCCCTAAATTATAGAGAAGGAAATGGTGAGGCGCTAGTTTAACTGTGCTCTGTAAAAGCTTTCAATCATTCTTAATGCACACTATAGCACAGCACAAGTATGGACTTAGTCTGGTTAAAGAGTTACATGAAAAGGCTTTTTCAAAAACGATGGTGTGGACAACTCTAGGGCATGTAGCGTCAAAAAAGCCCCAAAAGGTGGAAGAAATAAGTGTAGAAAGTTATGATAAAGTTTTTGCTGGGCAGTTTAAACCAGTGATGGAAAGTACACAAGTAAAAGTACTGCACTTAAAGTAGAACTAAGTAACATTTTTACCTTATTAAACATCATTGTAAGTCCGTGTGGTGGTTGTAGTTGTATTTTCAGGGCATTTGAAGCTCCCGCCGTCGCCCCCTGCTGTCTCTGAGCCTTGCAACTTTCTTGACGCCGACCCGAAGAAAACTCTCCTGCGAAACCTCTATAAATATTTCATATTTGGCAACATGAAATGCTTTTGTATGTGATTGTACCTTCTTATTTCGGTAAAAAGGAAGGAGAAAAAAGCTTTTGCATCTTTTTACCAGCAGTGTATTTTCACAAGAGACCTGCAGGGGGAGCTCTGTCGCTGAAGTTACTGAGTTCTGCTTTAAGTAAAATGTTCAGATATCTGTACTTGACTTGACTAATTTTTACAGTGGGCACTTTGTACTTTTACTTCACTACATTTGAGAGCAGGTATTTGTATTTGTACTGTGTTATTATTGTTTTTACTGGACAGAAAAATATTGTCCTTTCATATCTTTGGATGGGTTATTTTTAGCACATTCATGGTAGGAGTTAAAAAAAACTGCATGTTGCTTTGAAGATATGCAAAATTAGAATATTCAATACATTGTGTATAGTACAAAATGCAAAAAAAAGAGAGTTGATTTCATAAACTTTCAAAAAAGTATTTAAGGTGATATTTCCGCACTTTTGTGATTAATTTTAGAGACATTTCACATTTGTCTAATGATTAAACCTCAACTAATCAGTCTAAAGTAATGTTTTAACACATTTCTGTTGGACTGACATAACACCGGGACACTTTTCATTTTTGTCGCCCAGACCAAGGTCACGGTGACATCCTGCGTAAATGTTTTGAGTTAGGCCCAAGTCATGGCCAAACAAAAAATTTACTTAAAGTTCACCAGAAAAAATGAGAAATTGATTCAAATTGATATTTGTGGATCAAAATCAGCACAATTCTTTTACTATTCTTTTACTTTTTTCACTTGCTCCAGCAGCTGTACGTTGCCTTGAGTAACAAAATTGAGTTGTCATACACCACTGGTTTGGAAGGATTCCTCTGAGCAAAAAGAGTCCCAGGTTTGATTCGCAGAGGTCAAACTCCACTGTTCCTTGTTTCCTCCTGTGAGTTTTTTAATCTGGGGAAAATCTGCAACAAAGCCATTTCTGAGCGCTCGGAGGAAGACAACCTTGAAAACCTGATTCGCGAAACAAGCTTGAATGAAGTAAAGTACAAACCTAGGTGCGTTTTTGAAGTGGGAACGACATTATAACAGGCTCAAAAAAGTGGCCGTTTTAAATATTCATTATAGCCGTCCATTAGCAAGTAATGGCTCTGATTGGTTGCAAAAATGTCAAGACTCAATGGATAAACCGTTTCATTCACATTTAAAGCTCACGTGTTGTTTATCTTCATAGTAGTCGTAGTAGAAGTTTGGGCATTCTCGAGGATGAATACATTACACAGCGGGGGTTCTTCTCCGAGTGTTGTGAATGGAGCATATTCATATTCAAATGTGTCTGGGCCTCACGTCAGCTGCGCCAAGTCCCATGAACCAGCTCCAACCTGCCCAGCCATCGCCACGTTACCAATCTGCTTTGTCTAATTCAATTCTTACTTTTAGAAATGTTGTCTGGTAATTGTTTTCTTTTGGTTCGGTTTGGTTTGTTTTCTTTCTCTGGCTTTAAACACCGCGTGAGTTGTGTGGTCCTCTGTGTTTAAGCATTTTTTAATTTATCTATTCTATTAATTTATCTCTATTTTATGGTTTTATGATTTTGCTTGGATTTGATTTTACTGGTTTTACAAGCCGTAAGATCAAATTGAGTTGTTATTGTGTACTTTGTTTTGCTGTTTTATGTTTGTGTCTGTGCAGCACTTTGGAAACAGTTACTGTTTAGAAAGTTAGAAATTTGAAACTGAGTATTTTCTGGGACAACCTTGTGAATAGGATTAACGAGACAAGAGTGAACGAAGCTAAATATATCGTAGAAAGGGTTTCAGAGGTTGTCATCCGGACGCTGTTTAAAGATCGAGACGTTTCGACTTTTATCCCAAAGTCATTGTCAATGGACATGGACAAGTCATTGGATTGACAATGACTTTGGGATAAAAGTCGAAACGTCTCGATCTTTAAACAGCGTCCGGATGACAACCTCTGAAACCCTTTCTACGATGGACCACACCTGGACGAATGAGGGTTTACATCGACGAAGCTAAATATAGTTATGTTTTTGACGAGGAAACATTGTTATATTTTATACTATTGTGCATAATACAGTATGTGTCCTTTAAATAAGTAACACCCAACTATTTGTATACCGTAGAATGCGGAGTATTGAGCGCTACCGAGTATAAGCCGCACCAGCCATATTTACAAAGAAAAATAACTTTGTACATATATAAGCCGCACCTGACTCTAAGCCGCGTTGAGACATTTACGTTGCCGGGCCGGTTCGGGAAGAGCACGGGCACGTGACAGAGGCGCGCACGTGTTTTGTAACATGCGCTCCACGAAAGAGCACAGTGTGCAGCCAGTGCTGTGTTGTTTTCCTCCTCATCCTCGAATAAAGTGGTCAGAATATGTTACGTGGGAAAAACCCTTAATGAAAGTGCGCGGCTGCTGCACGGAGAGAGGAGAGAAAAAAGAGCGCAACGGAGGAGAAAGAGCAGGAGGAGAGAGAAAGAGAGAGAAGAAAAGAGCATGGGAGAGAGCTCATGTGGGCCGGCGAAGCGGAGGAACAGGCCCATCTGGTACAGGAGACGTCCCGTTGGTGCAGTTAGAACACTAAACACGTAGTTACTTACTTATTCTGCCTATAAACCTCTACTTGGAACTTAGTTTACGTAACTCCAGTTCTACACGTGCGCGGGCTCAGTTCGGGTTCAGACATGTCCGTGGAATCATGCAGCAAATGACTTGGGTTCGAACAGTACCCGTGCGGGTCGGGTTCGGGTTGAATCATGCCCGGGTCAGGTTCGGCCAGTACAGGCGCAGGCTCGGGCGGGTCGGACTTAAATTTTTGAGCCCGATCTAAACTCTACCCTAGAGGCTGTTCGCGGAAAAATACATAAATAAGCCACATCGCTGTATAAGCCGCAGGGTTGAAATCATAAGAAAAAAGTAGTGGCTTATAACCCGCATTTTACGGTAATTATTTTACACTTTTTGACTATTTCTCTTTGGCAAACATTCAATGCAGGACAAATCAGGTATTCATGCTTTAAGTTTTAGAGAATAAACATTCAGTATGAAGAAAAAGCACAGGAAAAAGACTAGATTGAGCCGTCGTTAACCGCCACACGACAGTAACAGATACAGATCGAGGGTTTGAGAGTTTATCAGTGGAGTCTGACCTTCTCTACGGTTGACCTTGGCGTACACCGGTCCATGGCTGGGGCTGAGCTGAGAGGAGCTTCTGAAGGACGAGGAGGGCAGAGCGGCCACTAGGGGGCTGTCACACACCTCTGCAAACACAAACACACACAAATACACACATCAAAACGGGGAAAAGCATGTTAATGTTAGGCTGAGATAAACCAGAGTTCGCCAAACCAATGCAGACGTGGGGAGAACACGCTCGTCAGGTCCAGGGATCAAACCCAGGAGTTTCTTGCTGAGAAATAAAAAACCATCAGCTCCAACAAGGCGCCCCGTTGCATCTCGGAGTAAACAAACATGTCGAAGAACAAGACAAACAGAAGCTTAACAAGTCTCTTCAGGTATTTTTCTCTCATTTGTTAAAGAGTTTGTGTGTCAGACTCAAAATAGACTCCACTGATTGATCTTCACCGAACAAAAATAGAAGCCACAGAGGGAAAAACACATGAAAACAAGAACCCTCTAAAAAGATATTTAACACAACTTTTACATTTGCTGCAATTAATCATTACATTTCCCTCTTAAACGGTCAAAACTTACAACTGACGCAGCAGTACCTTCAGCCACTTCAGACTCTCGTCTTCATCAATTGTGTCCAAGGTTTATCCAATTAATGTATATCTATGTTTGTTGAATTCAAGAAAATTGAAAAAAAAAATCCCAGACAATAATCAAAACTACAAAAGAGGAAAAAACAGAACAAGCCGAGAAATCAATAAATCCAGTTGAGAGAAAAGCACAGACTTCTCCCTCGTCCTCAAATGCACAAAGCACTTCTATGAGTACGTTTTCAAAAGCAAAATAGGCCGTAAATGTGTTGAGCGCCGTCATGTTTGTTTAGGTTTGTCCTTTTGACTTCCGCCCAAGCCACAATGCTGCGCTCTGATTGGTGCAGCATGAGCCACAATGCTGCGCTCTGATTGGTGCAGCACGAGCCACAATGCTGCGCTCTGATTGGTGCAGCACGAGCCACAATGCTGCTCTCTGATTGGTGCAGCCCCAAGTGCAGTGGAACAGCGTCCAGATGGAGAGTTTGTGAACTCATGGCAGGGCCAGGTTATACTACTGCTAGGCCATATGGAAACATTTTAGGGGCTTATTTTTCATATTGATCAATCTTGATTTTACTTGGTCTTTTCAAAAACAAAGTATTAGTGGCGTTACAAATGAGTGTAACATGAATGTGAAAATGACCAAGCTAATATAAAACTTGCAGTTGAAAAACATTAAAAAGTGGTCAAAAAAGTCCAAGGTACTGACTTTTCTTGTTTTAATATTGGCTTTATTAATGATTTCATGAACACAAACTATATTTTAATCTGTGCCATTTTACACAGATAATCAAATTTCCCACAGCCCTTATTTATAATGATCTTGTTCTTTATCAGAACTCATGTAAACCACATTGGAAGGTTGAAGAAAATGACTCCACTACTTCTACAACTAATCATTCTGCGATGAACGGGTCGAAAAAAATATCAAAAATCAGACATCAATCTATACTAGTTTGGGTGTATGAACTAGAGACTCATTTGATCAAACATCGAAACTAAAAAGTCACATAAACTGGACAAAATGTAAGACTTTCAAAGTTAAAATGATCTTAAAGGTCCCATATTCTGCTATTTTGCCCTTTACACAGTCTATTCTAAGGGCTTTGTTGATAAAATTTTGCGTTGTGTAATATCCATAACATAACAGTTTCCAAAAAACACCCATTTCTTGGACTGGCCCCCCTCCTTGCAAAAGCAAACGGCTCACTCTGAGATCTGACCCCCCGAACAGAGAGCAGGCTCCCTCCCCCGCCCAACTCGCGCGCCTCCACCACCCAACTCGTGCCGAAGCCTAGAGCGGAGATGGTGCATGTGCCATGTGCTCTGGTAAACAGCGATACACAGGAATAAACCTTTTACCCAGTGGGACAACAGTGTTCAAATCTAGACTAAAAAACAGTTCTACTTAGCTGTGCATTTAACTGAAAGGGTTTTATCTCTTCTTCTTCTTCTCTTTTAGTGATTCTTGTCTGTTTTGTTACTTTATTGCATTTATTCTGTTGTACAAAGCGCTTTGAATTGCTTTGTGTACAAAAATAAAACTTGCCTTGCCCTTTGTCACATCCACCAAACGCCAACCAAATAATTGAATCTGAAACGTTAAAACACACAGTCAACGACGAAGAAATGTACGGTGAAATGCATAACCCATCCCATTTCAACACAGACAGAGGAGATCTTTGCGCTGACATTTACGCTGGGTAATCACACAATGACTGGGATAATTTATTGTGTCTCGGAAGTAAATTGTGTGTCACTCAGGAATGACTTTGTGATGACAGACAATTAGAGAAAAGATTTGACCAATTACAACAAATCACTTCCACCACAAGTCTTTGAAAAGGTTTGTTTCGCGTAGAGTTCTGAAAGTTGGTACTGTTTAAAGCAGGCATGTCCAAACTAAGGCCCGGGAGCCAAATGCGGCCCTCAGACCAATTTTTCTTGGCCCTTAGGCTTCCTGGTGAACTGGCCCACATTGTCCTGAGAAGTACTTTTTTACAGCAAATTTCACATTTTCTGCAATTCCAACCTAAATAACTAACATTTTGGTGCAATACAGACCTGATATTAAGGCACTGAGACTGAATGTAGATGTGGTGGAGCTTAAAACATCAGATAAATGCAGCTTTTTTTAACGTTTCGTGATTGATTTGTGGCCCTCCGCTTGGTCTATATTTCAATATGTGGCCCTCGATGGAAAAAGTTTGGACATCCCTGGTTTAAAGTAAAGAAGTGACGATAAAGGCACGTAGATGTAGGTAACTTTCAGGCCCAACTTTTATTTTTTCTTCTTCATAAAACACCTTTCACTCAAACGGTTCTTTGTTATGGTTCAACATGAGAGTCAGGGCGGAAACATGAACTTCACTCATGGTTCAAAAGCATGACATCCAAGCAGTGGACCGTCTAAACTAGGCGTGTTCATGGTTAACTGATTGGTCTATTAACCGTGACTAAATGCTTAACGGCGTGAAGAGCTCCTGCCTGGTTAACTGGCACATCTCATTTTCTGCCTTGTTTACTCTGTTGTAATACACAATTGCACCACCAGAGGGCGAGAGAGCAGTTAATGCAATGCGTTACAGTCATTGCCGTTTTGAAGTGCGCTGACAACTTCAAAATAGTGGATTTATCTCATAAAGACGGAGCAAACCTGAGACACAGCAGTATTTATGAACTAATATTAATGTTGCATGGTTTAACTTTGATTTCACGTTGGTGGAGAAAACAGACAGCTTTTAGCCCCAGATGGAAAACTATAGATCTTTTATCTGCACAAGCTAAAGGTAAGCGGCTAACGTTAGCGACTTTATATGACACGACTATTAAAAAAAAAAAAAGACTGCTCTGTATAATTTCTATAACAGTGCATCAAAACTTTCAAAGCTTTCAGTCGTGTTGTGCTCTGTTTAAAGACCTGTTGTTGTCGCTGATGCACTGACATCTAAAATAACGTAAGGTCGTTTAGTAACAAAAAGTATAACAAAAACACACTGCGTTAACGCAACCGATTATTGACCTTGAAGGTTGGTCGAACGACCGGTTAAACAAAAATTTGAAAACGTGCATCCCTAGTCTAAACCAGGGCTATTCAACTTAACACCTGGTATAGTCCTGGTTTAGTCCTGGTATGGACCTGGTATAGTCCTGGTACAGTCCTGGTTTAGTCCTGGTTTAGTCCTGGTTTAGTCCTGGTATAGTCCTATAGTCCTGTTATAAGCCTGTTATAAGCCTGGTATAGTCCTGGTACAGTCCTGGTTTAGTCCTGGTACAGTCCTGGTTTAGTCCTGGTACAGTCGTTTTTCTTATGTGTGAGTTCAGCTTGAGTTACCAATTGTGAAATTTACATTTTTTTTGCCCTTTTTTTTTTTTTTTTTTTTTTTTTTAGCAAAAGGTAAAACTAAAATCTTTGACACATATTATAGCATTTTTGTATTGTTATCGCTATTTAAACATACTCCTGGGCAGGCCTGTCGACAGATATGTGGGGGCCCGGGACAAGAAGCCTCACATGGGCCCCCCTTTAATATAAATGAATAGGAATTCTGTGCATATGACATGTTTTTATATGTTTTTTGGCCATTTTAAAACATTGATTCAACAAAATAAAAGTGTTCATGTGTATTTTTCTTTGTCAAATAAAAATATTTGTGACAGTAGGAGTTTTTGCTCAGTGTACAGGATGTTTCTTGGTAATTTCCTAGTGTGATGTCATCATTTACAACCAGAAAGTGCAAATTAAAAACCTGAAAAAATAGCTAAACTGGGGGAAAATTTGTAAAGATTTGAGCAGAATTTGAAATATATTTATTTATTTGAAATTTATTTACCCTTGGGCCCAGGACAACAGCCCCCTTGTCCCCCCCACATCTACTCCCCTGAGTATCTAGCATCTCATGTTTTAGAACTTACAACAAACTTATAAAAACACATCCCTCATCAGGTCACAGTGGGAATTGCCATGAAAAACAAAAGCTATTTAAGCACCTTGCAGCGCTCAGACCATTGCCTGATGACTTTTGCACAGCAGTGACCATTCCGGGGTAAAAATGTTCCGTTATCTTCATTCAAATTCAAGCATTTCTCGGAATCCACACTAAAACAAGACTTTTCTACCTTGAACCATAATTGGATTTCTGAATTTTTCATCCAAATCCAATCATTAGTTCTTGAGTCGTTCAGCCGAAGAAAAAACCCGTATCGTCATGGGTTTGATATAAAGTGCCGTGAGCCCGCTCTGAGCTGTGGTAATGTTCTGTGATTGTGCCCAGTGCCCTCACAGCAGGGACTCTGATCATACATAATGAATATGTCTGATACCGGAATCAAAGCCCCGTCACATCATTAGAGAATAAAGATATAAGCTGTGTAAAATGTATCAGGGAAAGGATAAGCTAATATTAGATTTGAACGTGCTATGCTTTGTGGTAGAGATGTCATGATTATACTGTTATTTTGGCTGAACACTTGAGCCCGATTTTATGTCCCATTTGTCTCTCCGTGAGTTCAGAGCGACACAGGAGCCCAGAGAAGTAAAACGAGTGTAGAAAAAGCTGACGGTAACCCAGAAGGTGTGTCTCGTTTAGTCTACATCTCACAGCGACACAAACTTGGTTAAGCTTCTTTTGGTGAATCGCTGAGATGTACAATTCAGGTACAATTTAGACTTGATTTAGTGAAGAAAACATGAATAGAGCCTGAACATGGAAACACTGTCCGCCATTAAAGGACTCATATTCTGCTACAGTGACTTTTTTGAGCTTTTAACCATGTTCTAATAATGTTCCGTCATCAAAAACATACCTGGAGTAGCATCCAGTTGCATTTACGCTGTTTTGATGAATGTTCATTTGAAAATCCTCCTCCCTCCGAGCATCAAAACTACTTCCTGCTGAACTCCCTCGATCCGGGACATATTTTCGAATCATCTACGTCACTTATCTGAGAATATTCTGCTGTTTTAAGTCCTTAAATCATAAATTGCTAAACTTGTTCTGAGCATTTCTGTTGTCTAAACACGATAACTGCGGCAGCAAATCCGTCCTGTCAGCGCTAATTTCATCAGATTGTATATTGCGCTGGCGCCATCTGCTGGCTGCATGCACTCAGTAAGTGTAATTTCATACAGGCTAATGGATAAAAAAAAAAAGTCACTGGATGAATATGAAAATTGTATACATGACATGGCAAATTTAAGGAACTCAAGAGCATGTTTAAAGGCTAATAACAATATAAAAAATGCTGAATATTTTTCAGTGGAAACACGGCTTATGTTTCGATGAAATAACATAACATTGACCATAAACCTGAAAATGTTGTGAGTAGAGCTGGGCGATGTGGCCAAAAATGATCACGATTTTCTTGGGGCCAGATCATGATTTCGATTTTATCATGGTTCGTGTTCACGTTGTATTTTTCTATTTCCTATTAACAGACCTGCACCATATGTAATTGTGATTTTTCTGGCCAGTGCAATTGCAATTTATGTTTTAAGAGAATTCTGTTGAAATTTGCATTTTAAACAGAATTTTAATCACTTTTAGTCATGTTTTTGTCACATTCAGTTATGTTTGTCATATTTAAACGCGTCTTTGTCACTTTTAGTCATGCCTTTGTTGTTTTTCGTTGCGTTTGTGTCACTTTTAGTTGCGTTTTGGTGCGTTTTTGTTTCTTTTGAACATATTTTTATCGCTTTGGTCTCACTTTTGTCGCTTGTTTCAGAACATGTTTACACAAATCCAAACTACAGTGTTAGCAGTTTTTATTCAAATCAAAGCAAGACATTTTGTTGTTTGTGGAAGAAATGATTGCATTTCAAAAATTGCAGCCTTTGCGATTTGCTAATTGCATGCATTCAAAGATTTTTGCGATTTTGGGTCGATTTTGTTTAACTGTGCAACCGTAGCCTACAAGAGGTAAATAAAGTCATCTGCTCAGAGGCTTCAGAGGCTAAACAACAGGAGAAAAGTGTGTTTGAACAGACAGCTGCATTAAAGAGACAAACAGTGAATCACGACACGACGATTTCACAAAAAGACTGTCACAGGGACCAGCTCACCATTCGATTTTTATCACCATGTCGCTCAGAACTAGTTGTGAGACTTTACTTGTACTATGACTAACTTATGTCTAACCACTGTTTAGATTTTACTTACACGTACATTGCTTTTTTACTGTATTTTTTTCTGCAGCAGACATTTGGACACACAGGCCCAGTCCATCCATCTGCTCAGGGTCCGGGACATTTAGCCTGATGTTGACATATTTGAGAGAGGCAGAGAATACAGAGCAGGGCCATCCATCTGAGAGTGGCACAGTCCTGGTTCAGACACTCCGTAATGAGCTCCTGAGCACTCACACTGGTGCAGAGGAAAACTACTCCACCACCGTGAGAGAGACGGTCTGGGTTTGAGTTTATTTGGACGGTTCAGCCTGCAGCACGCGCCCATAATGACCCCAGCTGGAGGATGACGCAAGCACCGGTGGAGGGATGTAATAAAACACAATGAGCCGTTAAGTAAAGTCCAAGATTGTAATAGGGTTTTTTAAGATATAAGTTGAGTTTTGTTTGCAGATGTATGAGTAATAATCTAACTCTGAGCTCTCGAACTCTCCCCCGCAGGTGCACTGGTATGTCTCAGCGCTGGATGATTTGGGAAAAATAATTGCAATTATTCTGACCAGTTTTGCGATTAGATTTGCTGTTTATGTTTTAATAATGGGATTCTGTCCAAAGGGGCAAAGCGTTTGGGTCGCTTATAGACGCATCTGGGTCACTTATAGTTGTGTATGTCGCTTATAGAAACATTTGTGTTACTTATAGTCGCATTTGTGTCACTTTTAGTTGCATAGGTGTTGATTTTAGTTGCGTTTATGTGCTTTAATTACATGTAGGAACATTTTTGTCACGATTGGTAGCGCAGTCGTGTTGTGTCACTTTTAGTTGCATTTGTGTCACTTTTAGTCGCGTTTGTCACTTTTGGTCAAGTTTGTGTCCCTTTTAGTCATGTTTGTGTCACTTTTAGTCACGTTTGCTTCACTTTTAGTTGCATTTGTCACTTTTAGTTGCGCTTGTGTTACTTTCAGTTGCGTTTCTGTTGATTTTAGTCGCCTTTGTGTTGATTTTAGTTGCGTAGGTGTTGATTTTTGGTGCATTTGTGTCATTTGATGTGTGTGACGCTTTTAGCCACATTTTTGTCAAATTTGTCAAATTTGCACCACCTTTAAATTTACTGACCAGTACTGCTGATGCAATATGTGTTTTAATAATGTGATTCTGTTTAAAGTTAATATTTTTAACGCATAGGACAATTGACAAAAAGACTGAAATGTGACCTGACAAACGATCCCACAATCCTCAGACTACATCAAAAATGTGATTGAAAGATTGAAAACAACTTAGAACCGCTGAGGTTTGGGACAGAAATGTTTGCACAGGAGACTAATGTGATGTCAGTAAATATATTAATGCAAAATAAAAGTTTAATTCTCACAAAGTTATGGTCTGTCATGATAATTGCTATTCGTTCAATATATGATGGATGGGACAATATGTTTTGGACCTCAATATTTATCGTGAGCAGTAAGCAGTAGTGAGGAAATCATTGTTATTTTTTCTAACGCAATATTTAAGCTGCAGAGGGTGGAATAAGTAATGTTTATGACTCTTTATAGATACCAACAAAGTTCTTAAAGGGCCCATGACAGGTTGGACCACTCATTTACCTAATATGCAGTTAAGATAAATATATTTCAAGTTTTGCTAAAATTCTTTACAAATGTTATCCCGGTTTAGCAGTTTTATAACTTTTAATTTCACTTCCTGGTTGTAAATAATGACATCACACTAGGAAATTACCATGGCGACCACACTGTAAACTGGGCTAAAACTCATCTAATGTCATCAATTCTTTTACCTGACAAATAAAAATATATTTGAACTTATTTATTTAGTTGAATTCATGTTTAAATGGTCAAAAAAGTCATTTATTTTGTGTAAATCATGTATAAAGTTTGTCTCCCCAGTGTGATGTCATCAGTTTGTTTACTTCTTGTAATTTTCAACATATTTTTCAACTTTCTCCACAAACAGCGACCTGATTGGTATAAAATGATTATATATATTTACAACGTAAGTATTAATACACTGAATAAAGTCAAAATTAGAAAATCATAAAAACCTGTCATACGCCCTTTAAGTTTTTTATTCTGTAATTTTGACTATAATGTATGTGTAGAAAAAGATTAATTGGGATAATCCTGCTGTAAGATGTTTGTGTCAGTGGCATAACGTAGTTTCAATATTATTGTTACTCGTGATATTTTTCTGTAGCGATATATCGTAGAGCAGAATTTGTTGTGGTGACAGGCCTATCTGGAGCCTGATTAGCTCCGCAGAAGCTCGAACGGTTCAGGTCTGCGTGAGCGCGTGTGACCCGGGCTAGACAGAGGACTATAAATAGCCTTTACATGTGAAAGGTGAACGAGAGAGGGAGACTGCGTGGGAGAGAGGGCGTGTGCGAGGTCAGAGGGCTCCGCCATGGTGCGAGGGGGGACAGCGGACCTCCGAGCAGCTCTGGGACTCTGGTCAGGGACTGGAGGAACGGTCTAAACGGGGGCAGCTCTGGGGCTTGTGTCGGTCAGCGATGAACATGGAAACACGTGCTGCAAATGTGCTCTAATATAACCACAGGGGAAGTTGCACAGTTGCATTGTCTCTGGCGTTAGTGCATCATGATTGTTTTAACTGGCACATGTGTTCTGATACATTATTTGTAAGTGCAAGGAAGTGAACTAAATAAAACATAGGTTGCATAAGTCACACTAGTGAAAACGGTTAGTCTAGAGCAGGGGGGTCCAAACTTTTTCCTTCGAGGGCCACATAATGAAATATAGACAAAGCGGAGGGCCACAAATCAGCAGTGAAACGTTCAAAAAGGTTGCGTTTATCTGATGTTTTAAGTGCCACCACATCTACATTCAGTCTCAGTGCCTTAATACCAGCTGTGCCTCGCACCAAAATGTTAGTTATTTATGTCACATAATTGTAGAAAATCTGAAATGTTCTGTAAAAAGTACTTCTTGGGACAATGTGGGCCAATTCAGCAGGAAGCCTGAGGGCCAAGAAAAGTTGGTCTGCGGGCCGCATTTGGCCCCCGGGCCTTAGTTTGACATGCCTGGTCTAGAGCCTTGATTTTCAACCAGTGCGCCGGGGAACACTAGTGTGCCTTGAGAAAATGTCCAGTCTGAGTTAACAGACTCACAAATGCGGATTGAATGAACTAATTTACCTTTTTGGAGTGTCCTGAGTGACATTTGCGCCAAAAAAAGAACGCAAAACCATAACTATTAGAACTAGACAGCGCCACAGACATTACTTACCTCATTATTTACAATATTTTTAAATTAAAAGGTATGATTTGGTAATGTTTTAGTGGTAGATGGGGTGCCGTGGTAGCTTTTAAGCCCAAAACGTGTGCCACAACTCAAAAAAGGTTGGAAAACATGGTCTAGATCCTGCAAATGCACTGATTAACTGACTTCCACTAGGGCTGTAATCCTTTTAAGTCGATGGCGTCTGAGTCGATCAACCCCTTTTTTTTTTTTTTTTGGTCAACTAATTATTTTATTTACGTTTAACAAATTAATGTGGCAAAAACAAGAAGATTTAGAGTGAGTCATCTGAAGATTTTGGCATCAATCATGAGTTTAATCTAACTAATATATCAAATCAACAATTAAACACACTATTTACAAGTACTTTTCTGTATAAATTGTTATTTTTGCATGAACTCCCGTGTAGTTTTGGTTAGATACATGGAGATACTTCATAGTTTAGATATATTTTGCCACACCCTCTTTTCATTGACTAATCGCTCAAAGGGGCAGCTCTCCAGTCGACAAAGATTTTTTTAGTCGACTACAAAAATCTGATCTAACTATTGGTTTATACAGCTGATTTTCCTGGTCGTATAAATGTATCTTTAAGTCAGTTGTGTGGCGACTTCTGCAATAATTCTGGGCTGTGCAAACAAACCTAATTGAAGACTGTTTTCTTTTCAATTTTACTGGTTCTGTTTGCACCTGACTCTTCAAGCGGAACAACCTAATGATCAAAACAACACAGCAATAAAGCAAGTGTGAATGACAAACATAACCCGCTGTAAGACTGCACAGGAAAGAGGAAAGTTTGTGCCTGTCAGAGAAATGCGGTTGTGTGGAGCAGATCTGGAGACTTGCTGTAGGTTGCGTCACTTCCTTTTTAATGGACTCTGGAGGAAACGTACATTCAGTCCTCATTACGAGCACTCAGATTTGCATTTCAAAAATCCCGACGAGGAGAATGGACGCAGCACTTTCCAGCTCTCACGCTTAGAGATTTTGCTTAAAAATAAAAAAGATGCATTTTCGACAAATTATTCAGCTCTTCTCCACGTTCCCTGGAGCGCTTTTAGACACCCGCAGCGTCTTTTCCATTTTAATTTCCAAGACTTTTAACTAATCAAGCAAAATGGAGAAGTTGAAAGACAAAACATTTTCGTCCAAGCGGAAGTAAATTCATGTAATGTATTCCTAAAGGCGTCTTTCTACCACTTTGAGACATGAATATAGCCTTTACTCAAATAAAAGGCTGAATAAATTTAGACGAACACAAAAATTTAAAACAAAAGTTAAAGAAAATGTATAATGCATATCCAAAACTTTCTAAAGTTATTTTACTAAGAACTTTTTGGCAGAGAATTCTAAATTAGTATTCTGTTGAACCCACCAGTACAATTGCTAAGTAAGTTTTCTGTAAAGGTGCACAGTGTACCCTTTCTTGTGGAGGAGATGTTGTTATTGCCTTGTTTCACATTATGGCATTAAACTGATGATGCTACCAGGACAAGTTACAGGTCAGATCTGTTAAGAGGCGTCCCACTGACACTCAGTATTGTATTGATTCATGCAATGCAGGTGTTTATTATTGCATTCTAAGAAGTTTAAAGGACAAATATTATGCAAAATTGACTATGTTGAGCTTTTAACCATGTTCTAACATTGTTCCATCATCAAAAACACACCTGGAGTAGCATTTAGCGAGTTTCATGTTTGTTTGATGCTGGTTTGTAAATCCTCTCTCTTCAACTCTGTGTCCTGAACTCCTTCGATGTGTGACGTAAATGATGCTGACGTCATTTATCCCAGAATCCTTTGCTGTTTTAAGTCCTTAAATCATCACCAGATTCACTCTGGACATTTTTTCCGTCTAATCACGATAACTACAACTTCGATAACTACAACTCCTTGCTGCTATGCATTGTGGGTATATATTTACATGTGTGTAATTGCCTCTACAGCCAGTAGATGGAGCCACAGTTAAGTCAAAATGGCATTTCCCAACGCAGTGATAAAGTTATGTTTTTCTTTGTAAAAGCATTTTATTTTTAGTTCTAAAACACAAGATGTCAAACTGAAGACAGTCAAGAACAGGTTTAAAGGCCAATAACAATACAAAAAATGCATAATATTTTACCTTTAATGCCATACTGTGAAACATTTCAGGCAGGTAGTAACATCTCCATGAAGACAGCAGATGCCGCACCCTCTAAAGTCCAAGTGCACAGCTTTTTAGACAAAAAACAGACTAAACTAAAAGCATGTTTGTTTGTTTTTTATCTGGGATGTTTTTATTTCACTTAAAAACATGCATCCTCATGAGTGAACGCGCACCTCCTCAAACCTGACTCGTCCTTGGCCTGGAGCCTCCTCCTGCTCGTTTCTATGGAAACGTTGTTCCTTTAGCTATAATTGTCCACATTATGGCATAAAACATTTCTCTATGAAGAATTTTCAGACGTCTGGGTTTAATTTTCTATTTCCAAGAAATCATGGAGGGGATTTTTTTCTACCTCCAGAAAGTTACACATTATTTTAAAAAAGCTATTTCATCAGTGATATCAGGGCTGCAGTCCTTTAGTCGTTTAGTCAATTAATTAGTTGGAGTCTTAGTCGACCAAGATTTTTATTAGTCGACTAATCATTTAATTAAGATTCAAATTATATATGTAGCAAAAATAAGAAGATATGGAGTCAGTTAGCTGAAAATGTTGGAGTCTTACATATAAAAACTTAATCTTTCTGTATAAATAGTTGTTTTAGCATAAACTCCTGTGCAGTCATGGTCTTTTGAGTGCAGTCTCGGACAAATACATGGAGATACTTATACTAATAGTATTGATATATTTTGCCACACCTCCTTTTAGTCGACTAATCGGTCAATAGGGCAGGTCTTTAGTCAACCAAGAATTTCCTTAGACGACTACGACCCTGAATGATATGCACAGGCACTGGAATTATACTAAATGATCAAATCTTGACAAAGCATATTGTCTCAGCCCTTGAGTTCTCTGAATGAAGTTAAAGTAGAACTAAGTAACATTTTTACCTTATAAACGTCTTTGTAAGTCCATGTGATGGTTGCAAATGTATTTTTGGAGTGTTTGAAGCTCCCATATTCGCCCCCTGCTGTCTCTGAGCAGAAAACCAGTTGCAACATTTCTGATGCCGACCTGAAAACAACTCTCCTGAGAAACTTTGACTCTCTTTTTTATATTTGGTGACATGAAACGTATGTATGTAATGTTTTGCATGTGATTTCCTTAGTTTGATAAATAGTAAGGGTCTTTTTACTGGCAGTGTACTTTCACACCAGACCTGCAGGGGGAGCTCTGTCACTGAAGTTATTGAGGTCTGAAGACACAAACAAACCAGGAGCTTGTAAATGTCCACAACATGCAGCAATCCAGCAGTAATTACATTTGTTCTACTCCTTTTCTACACAGCCTCTGTCCAAACCAATTAGAGCCACGTGAATGTGAAACTCTTAGAAAAAGGTCCAAGTTAACGACTGTAAAACACTGAGTAATCGCCCTCACAGCAGCAGATGAGCGAAGGGAGATTATGGGAAGATAACATGGGGGAGAAGCATCTTATCTACCAGAAACAGATTTGGCTAAATTAAACTGTATTGAAACATTTCAGAAGCGACGGTATGTTAAAAGATTGACCAAGTTGTTATCGGGACATGTTTTGAAGTTGAAGATGTTTGAAAAAGGTTTGATGTTTAACTGTTGGAGGAAGGATAAATAAGATGCCCTCCTACTGGTTTAAAAAAAAAACTTGAGTTGCCAGTCCTTTAATCTGCAAACCAGCAGACCATGCCTCCTGACAGTTCAGTGAAGGATCAGAACCAGTCACTGAGCTCCAATTACTGAAGGCTGCGCTAGGGCTGTACATCTTTAGTCATTTAGTCTAGTGCAAAATGTTTCAAAAGGTAGTCATCTGGACAAATCAGAATGCTTTACGTTTCATCCAAAAGTCATTATCAATCTGAATCGGTAAACTGAAATGACTGAGAATGACTTTTGGATGGAAGGAAAAACATCTTGATTTTCAAATAGTGTCCAGATGATGACCTTTTCTATAATGAACTCTCCTGGACAAATGAGGGATTTTACACCTACAGTGTAAAACCTACCTTTAGTTGAATAATTGATCGATGACGCTTCAGTCGGCCAACATTTATATTAGTCGACTAATTACTTTATAGGAATGATGAGGATTTATGTTGAGAAACAGCAGCAGTAGCTGAAGTAAATGAAGTGTTTTGTTTTTTTATACATGAAGACACTGTTTAGTACTTTACTGAATGCATAACTGTTATTCCTCACAGTTTGGGTTAAGGCTGCAAGATTAATGGCACTCAAACGGTGTTTGAAACGGCAATTTGGATGGACACAAGCAGCAAATCGCTAAAGCTGAAATTTCTTAACAGAATTTCCTCCGCAAAGTATTCTGCCTTACTCAGCATAAAATAAATGCTAACTCTGTAGTTTAGATCAGTACAAACCTATTTCAGTCTTTTATCAATTCCACTGGACACGTTTAAAATGTGAACTTTGAACAGAATCACATAACTTGCAGATTTTATTGTAATCGCAAGACTGAAAAATTGCCATTAGGTAATTTTCTTAAATTGTGCAGCCACAGGGTCATATCAGATGAGGAATTTCAAAGCTGTTTTGCACTGTTTATGCTAAAGTTTTAGATAAAGCAAAGTCCTGTAGAGTTTTTTTTTTTTTTTTAACAATGCATCTTCTACTTTTACTTATAAAAACTCAGTGGAGGTGCATAGAGGAAGTCACTAGAGCAACATTGGAGGCTCAGTTAGGGCTGTACTGGACCTGCCACTGGGGAGAAGCCTAAGGCCTTGATTTTCAACCAGTGTGCCGGGGAACACTAGTGTGCCTTGAGATTTTGCCAGGTGTGCCTTGAAAAACTGTCCAATTTGAGTTAACAGATTAAAAAATGTGGATGTAATTGACTAATTTTCCATTTTGAAGTGTCCTGAGCAACTTCTACATCAAAACCGTCACTACTGCCAAATTTAAAGAACCATATAGTGGCACATTATTTGGCTCACACCAGATAAAAAAAAATAAAAAAATTTGTAGTTGATGTTCCGTGATATCTTTTGAACCCAAAAAGTGTGCCATAACTGAGAAAAGGTTGAAAAACACTGCTCTAAGGAACCTGTGGAGTTGAAACACCGGTCAGGACGTGGTACTGGGCCTGTAGGGGGCAGTGAGTTTAGACTTGGGATCAAAGCATACAAACATTCCTTGGTCAAAGAAATGAATTGCTAAAGAAACTTGCTGAAATAATAGGATGAGAGTGTGTCAAGAACAAGGGGCTCGACCGAGAGTAATGAGCAAAAATGACAAAATCATCCTTATTGATAGTAAAACTTGACAGCGTCCAACCGCACGAGTGTCAAAAAGATCTTAACTGGAAAGAATTATATGTTGGAAGTAATTAATGTGGTTGACTTGTAAAAACCCAGAATAATAAATAGTTTTCTAGGGACAAAACAGAATAATAAGTAGCTTGGGAGGAGTAGCGTCTTAAAACTAAGAAAACTATAGGAGAAGAGCAAAGTTATAGGGGGTAATGATCTTGGATATTCATATATAAATGGTTATACATTGGACCGCATTCTCTTTGTCTGTGCTTCTGAAGGTTTGCTCTTCGTGCAAGAATCTCTGTGGGTTTGGAGCTGATCTGGAACACTGGTTTGAAACCCACCCATATTTTACATTTTACAAAATGACGTTATTTTTTGGACAGTAAAGAGTCTCTTACACTGAATTTCCTCGAGTTCATCTTCTTCATTGTGTCAGAAATCAAATGTTATCCAGAAGAAATGATGACACAACAAATGGTCCGATCATGAAAGCACTGAAAAGTTTTAGAGCCCACTTTAAGTCGACTAAACAGAGAATTTCTTTGGTGGACTACAGCCCTACTTACTGCACTAGCTCTGATTAATGATGGGCCAAAGGAAAAGTTCATAATGACCATCTGTAAAATCCATATTTTACATAAACTTCTTATCTGGGGAAACAGATGAGTCCTATTTTTGAAAACTGAAATTAAATCTTACAAACCATTCACACAAGTTATCTGCAGCTGAAGTGTGTGTGTTTAGCCCTTTAATATAGTTTTTTCTGGTAATTAGTGATAATGACTATAGCATTTTATAGTTTATAATTTTTACATTTTCAAAAGTCATTTCCTGAGCACTCAAGCCTCAAATGCTGGACAAAGCAGGATCATTTCTATATGAATGACTCACAATACGAGAAAACTAGCCATCATAACACGTTTCAAGTTCAAAAAAGTCAAAAAGTAGGTTGTGATAAAACTACAAATCAAACTCCTTTAATAAGTTAATAAGTTGTCACCATCCTCCTCCTCCGTCGACTAAAGACAAGTGCGTATCATTTCTGCCGTGGCCCCGCGTCGAGGGTCGTTACAAGAGTCGAGGCCGGGTTTCAGACTAGATTTAGAGCGAGATAAAGTCCTGAAGGCTGCAACTATTCATCCTACCACTCCCATATGGCGCCAACGGAGACGAGAGCGCGATTAAAAGCTACAAACTGCCAAGGTCGAGCAAAAACACACTGTCTCAGCAAGAGGCGGAGCGGCGGAAGAAGCAGGAGGTCAAAGGTTGCGTCTCCGAACTTTAAATAAAGCCTTGTTGACTTACAAAATACATGTAAATGCGTTTTATGGTTATCTAAAAAGACGCCCAGGATGACAGGAGCTGGGGTCAGACGGATGGTGGAAGCATTTGATTATCCTTGAAGACCTTTTGATTTATTTATGGTTTAATTTATCCAGCACCGTCGGATGAAAGATAAGATTAAAGCAACAAGGGGATTTCAAAAGGGATGGATTACGCATTATCTTCTTTCAATGACTACCTTTGAAACTTTTTCCACAAGCTTTCTACAATGTCATAATGTCGCAACCTGGAACAAAGCAGACAGATATGTGAAGCACTCTTGAGTCAAGTTTCACAAAATATCAATCTGAAAACGATCCAGTAAAGGTAGACCTGTCACAGTAACACATTTTGAAGCACAATATATTGCTTGAGAAAAGATCACAGTAAATTAGAATGCTGAAACTACTTTGTTGGTCTCTAGAGTCTCTAAAGCGCAGTGGGAGGTAAAACGTTTATACCAAGTTCCTGTGTTATGGAATCAGCTCCTGTTCATTTTAAAGAGGCTGACACATTCTCTACAGTTAAGACGGGGCTCAAAACATTCCTCTTTGAAATAGCTTATGGTCAGGCCAGTTAGGAACAGAAATAAAAACCTACAGTTTTAGCTACGCTGCCCTGAGAGCAACTATACTGAGGGAGTGTGGCAGCTTGAACACTGTCCTCTGTTTCTTCCATCAACAATATTTAAGATTCTAATTCACTTGTAGTCTGTTCATTGCTGTTCACATGTTTTTTCTCTTTCTCTACTTCCCTCGGGGAGAAATGGTGCAGAATCCAGGGGTGCAAACACTTTCGGTCATGACTGTATATTGTACAATATGTTTGTATGAATAAGCTGTATTATAGACAAATTTCTGCTTTATCTTGGAACAAATAAGCTTCTGTTCTGTTACGGCCATGAAATGTTTGAGCCCTCTGTGAAGCAAGTCCCTGACGGTTATATTTGGAAAATTCATTCCGTCTTCTTTTAAATATTAACTAGTGAATTTCTTCTAATAAGAGATGTAAAAAAAAAAAAAGCTATGACTGTTCGCCTCTGCGAGCACAAAAGCTACAGGGGGGTATGTACAAGGTGGACTTGAGTTTCTGTCTGTCTTATTTCTGTCATCAGTGAATTATTCTGTATTCTATATATTTCTCCACTCTAAAAAAAACCTAATAACGAAGCAGTGGCCAATCTAACAGCTTTCTTTCTTTCTGGTCATGCTCCACACGGGCAATCTGTGCACAAAATAATGTCTTGTGACAGTCGCACAAACATGCACACAATGCAACAGTTTTTCACCTCTTTTACCACATGCAGAGTTTTTTACCTGCTGATCACTCATTTTTATAATTCCTAAGAGCTGCATCAATCAAAAGGTTATGAAATGACCCGTTTCTGTCAAAAGTAGAACAAACTACACTCTGCTGCCCCCTGTCTTTCAGTCAGATGTGGCTTTAATATCCAACAAGACAACTACGGCATGTCCATTATATATAAAACATTTAAACTGATGTTTTTATTGTACACAATTATAAAGGCTTTCTTTGGAGCACAAAGAGAGTGACAGATACTATAAACAAGTTTGTTTTTGAAGCTATTATGAAAGTACAATTAATCCTCTTATTGATTTGTGGTCTTATCTTAAGCTTTCTTTTCATGAAGTGATGTGAAACAGACAATCATTCAAAACACTTTAAACTCTTACTTATGATTGTTTTTTCTTTTCAATTTAAGTTAAATGTTTTTTGTTTGTCTTTTTTCCTTTATTTCGTTTATTGTGTTCTGTAAAAATACTTTTTTTCTGTGCATTATCTGCAATTATAAAAGCATTTTATAAATTGCAAGAGAGTGACACGTGTCGGCTGTCAAATCTGTTCTAAAGCTGTGCGCGTGACCAACAAATGCATGCACATGGACACTTCCAATGATTCCAAGGGTTTGTGAGAAATACAAGTTTAGCAGAGTTGGTAATAACAGTTTCAACATCCTCTTTTTTGGGTTTTAAAACCAGGTGCCACTTTTGGATTAAGTTTGAACTGGCTACCTTCTGGTCAGGGGGTGTACACCTTCGCCTACATCACTTTCACTCACTGTAGATCATTTGTATGTGTAGATACAGTCGGCTTATGAGAAAACGCTCACTAACAGAAGGTTTCACGGCACAACAACAACAGGAGCAAACACAGACTTTTCAAACAGAGATGCAAAGACATGGAAAAGGATAAACTGTTACAGCGGCCTAAATTTTCAATGAATATCCAATTGATAACCTAAAAACGATAGCCGCGCACCACACGCTCCCACAATCTGTTTAAATGGGCTGAAACCATATGACGTCGTCTGGCTCGACTTGAGCTCAAAGTGCAGGCTAAACTACACATTTCACCAAAACGTAGTGAACATGATTATATTTAAGAATTTACCAACATTTTACCTGTTTGTCCTCAGTTTGAGTTTTTGTAATAGTGTTACTTCCTGGTTGAGGATGAGCAGCAAATATGACACTCTTGCTTATTATTATTCCCGTTTTCTTACTTTTCGCGGCCCTTTTTGACCCAGTAAACATGCACGAAAAGTCTTCAATGGGGGTATAGTCGCGATCGGCCTGGAAAAAAATTTCGTATTTCGCGCGTCTCGAGCGTCGACCGGCCCGAGCGAGCAGCACCGGCCGAATCGGACCCCTATGGGAAATGGGACGAGCAAATTTTGCCCGGCCAGCGCGCGAAACTTCGGAACAGTGATAGAGAACAGTGAACAGAGTAAAACATGACATTGGGTAGCGACCCTCGGACCAAGCACCACGGCGGCCATATTGGACCCGAAGTCGCCCGCCAGTTTGACTTTTTTGGAGCTCCGATGAGTCTACAGTTTTTGGCCCGACATGTGTCTGGCATCTACGTCGAAGATCTACACGGATTGAAATTCAATAGTTATCCACTTTTTTTCAGATATCTCAAATGGTCTCGCCGTGGCTCGTCATCAAAGAACGCCTTCGTTTCCTGTTTTTCCGATCGCATGTCACGGCTACACGCTTGGACTGACAGAGCTGTAATTTCAGTCACGAGTGCGTAATTATGATCTGAATGTAATGCATTAATAAAAATACATAAAAAGTACTCGCTAGCGCCCCCTACCTATTAAGTCAAACATCAACATTGTCCGATTTGGATGAAACTTGGGGAATATGTCCAGTGCAGGGCGCCATGAAAAAAACTGAATTAGTGATATGGTGCATTTATCACCGTTGACCACCAGGGGCGCAAAGAGTGCTCTCAAAATCATTTGAATAGCTCCTGCACGCACATGCATTCTCCGATCAACATGAAATTTGAAACACTTGTCTACGTAAAGCTGCTGAATCCATTTATGTGCGCACAATAACAATCAACCCTAAGGCGCCACCTGTAGGAGTGCACTAAATTACAATGGAGAGAAAAAACATTACTTTGACTTTTATTAGTGAAAATTTGCACACAATTCCTAGACGGCCTCCTGATCAGAAAAGCCAATGAGACCCATGGCCTATTTTTCACATTTTTGCCTCTAGAGCCCTCCAGAGCTCCTATTCATTGTCTATGGGAGTCGGACACTTTTCACACAAAGCTGCAATAAAAAACAACTAAAACCTGCAGGACAGCCACCAAACTCAATACAGTGACTCCTTTTAAGGGACATTAATGGGTCATAACTGTATTTTTCATGAAACTCAAATACAGCCTCTACAGCACCACCTGTTGGGTCAGGCCTATGGAAAGGGAGATGCATTTATTTTGGAGGAGGCCTATGAAATTTGGCACGGTGATAGTACACATAAAGACGACCCTAAAACATAATTGGTGCGTAGTGCTTAGACAAACGACAAGGCGGCCATATTGATTTTAATTTTTAGAGCGCCACTTAAGTTTTTTCCATTGCAAGGGTCCTAGGTTTTTGGGCTAAGATCAGTCTTACATACATGCTCCTGATCAGGACGCATTGAAATTTTATAATAAACCACATTTTTGGCCTGTCTCATTCGGTTTAGTCATGACTTCCTGTCAGAATTCGCCTTCACTTCCTGTATCTTAAACTTATTCTCCAAGCCACAAGCATTGCCGTACAGAGCACAAACTGTAACCACAGATGTGGAATCAAATATTAAACAGAACAGACTCAGGAGCACATGAGCACTTTTCACTATAGCGCCCCCTGCTGGTCATGTAAAAGTACCAAAATTATCAGTTTCCACGAAATCTTGGAATCTGATTTTAAAAGTGTCAAAAGCTGCAAAAAAATTCAATCGATCGATGTCCTATTTTGGATCGTTTGGCCTGGGGGACATATTCCCTATGCATTTCCTATGAGACATGTCACAAGTCTATGGAGAGGCCAAAATTATTTCCAGCAAAGTCAGTGAAACTCGGCAGACGCATTATGTAGAGCATTCTTTTACAGAGCAGCGCCCGCCAATGTATATAGGGACGCCTCCCGGTGTGAGTGGGGGGAGGGGGGTCACGGGGGCCCGAGTGACGCTCAGAGGAGGAGGACGGTGCACTGGGGCGGTTTTGGACCGTCCGAGGCCGCGTGGGAAGGCGGTCGCCAAAATCTATCTGAGTTACAAAATGCTCAGGAATTGACAATAAATATTTCCACGACGATACCTTTATTTTGTTGAATGTTTTAAAATGGCAGAAAAATGTGTCCGTTGCTGTAAATTGTCTCTGTATTTACAATAGTACGTCGCTTTTTGATGACATCACAGAGAGATTCTGTTTTAGAACTCAGCACTACTTCCTGTAATTTTAAACTTTTATTTTTCAAAATCTCTTCACAAACTGCAACTTCGCGGATGTACAACTTTGATAAACATTAACCACGGGTTCCATCCACCAAACAAACTCACCAAATTAGAAAAACATGAGACCCTTCATATAGCCTTTAAAATGCACACAATTCGCCTGGAAACGTCTTACGAGAAAAATACGTTTCTTGTTGCCATTTCCATGTGTATCTTTAAAATCTCCCATCGTGTCACAATTCTTAAATTTCAAACTTGATATTGATTCTAAAAGGAAAAGGCTTGCATTTTGACATACTATTTTATATAATAGAATAGAAATAGAATTTACATAACAAAATAATAGTAATTTCTATATGTTGTCTAGTCCACAGTACACACTATAAAAAGAAGTAAGAGAAAAAGTAGTGCATCACAACTTTCCCACAATGCAGCTTGAAATGTAGTGTCCAGCGAACAATAGAAAAACAGCAGCGATGGGTCTTTAACTGAACAAATGAATGAAAGCAGATGAAGAGCTGTGTTTGCAAAAGCACCGTCGACCCGTGATTGTGAATAAACTACTCTTAAATAAACCGTTGAATGTAAAGTCGCTAACGTTAGCCGCTTACCTTAGCTTGATAATAATAAATTGAATAATCCAGCGCGTTTGTTGTTATTGGTCATAAAGATGTGTGACTTTGACTAACATTTATTACAGAAATCCATTATCGGAGTTGAACTGGCTTTTTTCAGCCAGACACCAGGGAGAAAATAAGTGAGCTGAGAGCACAAACCTCTCTGTGAATGAATGCACTTAGAGTCTGTTTAAGAGTGGGGCTCTGAACTGATTGAGGAGACTAGGGTGGACATTCAGACTCAGCTTTTAAGTGCATATGACAGGTTATAACAATTTTCCAATATTGATTTTATTTGCTGTATTAATACTAATACTATACTATTCACCTTATTCCTGAAGTTGCCGTACGCGCCGCCGTCTTGTTTCCGTTGGATTAGTTTACATGGAGCAGACGAGCTCAACAGAAAATAAGTTCTACATGGACTAAAAAGATGTTTTCAGGCCTCAGGAAATCGTTGCGTTGTTGACTTGTTGTTGCTCGTGTTCATTAAACATTTTACACAAATCAATCTACTTTATGTAACATTTTAGCGGCGAGACTTTTCCCTCGTTCATCATTAGCTTTAACGGAGTTCTCGTCAAACGGAAGTGCGTTTACAACAAAAGTGCCAAAAACGGCAAAAGTGGGCGGAGCAGAATAAGGTCAATACTATACTATAATATAAGTACTTTTTTTTAAATCATATATTACACCAATCATGCCGTAGTTCGTCGAGAAAAGTGGAAAAATCTGTTGAAAATTACAGTAAGTGGAAAAAACTGATGACGTCACAGTAGGAAGACTTATTCCATCCAAAGGTTATGTATAATTTACCCAAAATAAACAACTTTTAAAACATGAATTCAACAAAATAACGCTGTTCACATATGTTTTGATTTGTCAGATGGAAAAATCTGTGACATTAGCAGAGTTTTAGCCCAGTGTACAAAGAAATTTCCTTGCGTGATGTCATCGTTTACAACCAGGAAAATGTATATGTTTTTTTTTTAGCTAAATTTTAAATATATTTATCTTAGCTGTATTTTAGTTACATGAGAAGTCCAACCTGTCAGAGGCACTTTAATTCTGATGAAAGCCATTCTAGAATAACTTGTATTTTCTTCAGTATCAATCAGTGCTTGTTCAACTTAGATTCAAGTTTTGGTATCGATTTGTATCTGGGTATTGATGTTTTTGACAAACCTGAATCCTCGTCTGATACGCCTGACCACAAAATCGAAGGCTTTAAAATCGTATTGTGTCGTGTGCATTGACTTCCGAGAGTCTGCTGTGTCTGTCGCTAAAGTGAATCAGAGTAAATGCAGCTAATGAAAGCTCAAGGACAGGCTTTTCACGGCACAGAGAAGTCCACAGCCTTGATGACGGCACTGGACATAAATATAATCCACCGAAAGGCTTTACATAAAGATCAATGTATTCAAAAAGGAGCTATTATGCATGTTTCCTGTTGCATGAGTCAGAGGTGAGTTGGATTGTACGGCTGCACAACTTTAGGGGAGTTTTAAAGACGGCAGAAGTTGGCGATTAACATTTTGAAACCAATTATTATAGCTTTTCAATGGGAAAATGTTGCATCTCATTGAATTTGACATCATTTTACAAATAATCAATTGCTTTATGTTGCCCCACATCGCTGACTGGCTGGGTTTCAGGCAAAAGATTTCTCGTTCAAAAATATACTTTGATTTCAGTTGCGCTATTGCTTTAACATCGGAGCACAGACGCCAAAGTCTTTCAATCAGGAAGGAATCCTTGTGCCTGAAATCAATGAAGTGGAGCGACTGAACCAGAGATGAGGTAAAAAAAAAGGTTAAAAAAAAAGAAGATGCAGCAAGAGGAGCGGAGTTAGTGCAGTTACTACTCGAAAATAAAATGACTCAAGTTCACAGTGATCAAATAACTACTCAAATGAGACGTATTCATATATTTTTGGGTTAAAACTGATTAAAACTATAACATTCATTCATTTTCTCTGTGACTGGAGTCTATCCCAGTGACTTTGGGCCTTAGGTGTGTAATATAATCTCAATTAAGTATAGAGCTGTGGGCGGAGATAGGAGGTAGGTGAAAATTGAAATTTCTCAAATAGACATAAACTTATATCATGGTTAAAAGCTCATAAAAGTCTATATGACAGGTTCTCAGAATTGTGTAATTATGTCTTATAGTTTTACGTCTGTGAAGTTGCAGTTTGTGAAGAAATCTTGATAAATAAAAGTTTAAAATGACAAGAAGTAGCGCTGAGTTAAAAAAACCAAGAGCAGCAATAGCCAAATGAAACACTTAAAGGGCCTATGACAGGTTGAAATACACATTTAACTAAAATGCAGTTAAGATAAATATATTCAAATTTCTACTAAAATCTTTACAAATTTAACCCCAGTTTAGCTATATTTTAGGTTTTAAATTTTACTCCTGGTTGTAAAGTATGACATCACGCTAGGAAATTACCATAGCAACCACACTGTACATTGGCCAAAATTCATCTAATGTCACAGCATTTGTTCATTTGACAAATAAAAACACATGTGGACACCTTTATTTTGTTGAATTAATGTTTAAAGGGTCAAAAAGTAGCTTATTTGGTGTAAATTATGCATGACCTTCATCTCCCCAGTGTGATGTCATCAGTTTGTTTACTTCCTGTAATTGTCAACAGATTTTTCAACTTTTCTCCACAAATAGCAAATTGATTGGTGTAAAACTATAATTTGTATTTACACAAGGTATTAATACACTGAATAAAGTCAAAATTAGAAAATCATAAAAACCTGTCATATGCACTTTAAGTACTTTTTTCTTACCTCTAATGAGTAAACAAGTTATTTATTCAACTGTCTACAGCTTAAATCTAATCATAGCACAGAAAAATAACAAAGTGCGTAATAATGTAAAGAAGAAGCTCAGACAATAAATATTGACGCTCAGAAATAATTGTTCCATCTGTTTTGTATTGAAGGATATGTCGATATAGCAATTAAAATGGGTCATGTAACCATTTACTCAAACAAAAGTGAAACAGAAAAATAAATAAAGCACAAATTCTCATAGTTCTAAACAACAGAATCCACCATGATATTTAGAGGTAGATACAAGGTAGATAAAAGTTTAAAATGACAGGAAGTAGTAATAATCCCTCTGTGATGTCATCAAAAAGCGACGTGCCATTGAAAATACAGAGACAAATTAGATAAAGCTGACAACTTTTTGACAGTTTAAAGTGTCATCCAACAAACTAAAGTTGTGATCGTGTATAATTAGTTGTCAAATCATAACTATTCAATAATTTATATGGATTTTGGCCCTTGTTTTCAAAATGGTTGCTAGGTAACAGTTGTAGAATTAGCTCTATCTGTGTCAAGTAACATCTTAAACATTACAAACACGGTCAAACTGGGGGCAAATTGGCAAAATGTTTAGTAAAATCTTAAATATAATGATGTTCACTATGTTTTAGTGAAATGTGTTGTCTCACCTGTCATACTTTAAATATGTCCTCTTTAAATGATGACACATTCTGGTGTTCCAAAGACTTGACCATGAAAATTAGAATAATAAAACAGCATGCTCTGGTCTAAGCAGGAAACATTTTGGTTTGGTGCATGAACAGTCTTCCATCCCTCTGATAACCTTTCTAGAGTACAAGTGTCACTACTTATTTTGAAATGCGATATATTGCTGAATAAAGTATAGACAATAAATGATAATATAGAAACTACGATATGCCGCCAACACAAACTGATTTAACCCCAAAAAACTATTCTAAATGCAAAATACTGTTAAAAAAACAAGAGCAGCAATAGCAAATGAAACACTTAAGTACTTTTTTCGTACCTCTAATGAGTCAAACAAGTTATTTAGTCAACTGTGTACAGCTTAAATCTTATCACAGCACAGAAAAATAACAGAAAGTCCCTTAATAATATAATATAATAAAGAAAAAGCTCAGACGGTAAATATTGACACTCAAAAATGATTGTTCCATCTGTTTTGTATTGAAGGATATGTCGATATAGCAATTAAAATGGTGAAAACAAAAGTGAAACGGTTTGGGCATACAGCTTATACAGAAAAATAAATAAAGCACAAATTCTCATAGTTCTAAAGATTAGACTCCACCCTGATATTTATAAGTAGATACAAGAAATATTCAAATCTATTGTCAACATAAAACTTTTGTCAGTGCAGCCACACAATTGGTTCATGCCAAACATGTGACCTGTGCACCGCCCGCAGCCATCTTGGTTCTAGTCCTAATGCAAACAAATGTAAGCGCCAAAAGAATTCTGCACAAACTGTTCAAATATCAGAACAGTCCTGATCTTTACTGTCAGCTGTGGTTCTGACACTCATACAACAACAAATTACATCGTACAAAAGCACAGCTACACTTTATAAAGCGAGTTTAGCTTTGTTGCAGCGAGTTATGCGATTATCATTTGATCAAACATAATGGTAACTCCAATCTTCTAAAAACTGAGACGTGTCTGAAACCTTCCATCTGTGTTTTGTAAAAGTGCTACACTAAATATGAATTACCCTTTTATGTGATTTTAAGATTTTAGTGCTTCATTTAATTAAGGTCGTTGCCAGTTAAAGGAAAAATATTAGGCTTTTTAAAAATGATTTGCCTTTAAATATTCTCTTGGGTACCTTAAGTTTGGCTTCTCATGTTTTAGAACAAAGAAAAATTGTTTATGAAAACAAGATGACCATCTGGTTCTGTTTGTCCTGGCACTTACACAAGCTAGAAATGCGTTTATGATAAATACAAGTTAAGCTAGCAGTTCTAGTGATCGTTTCTAGACGGCAGAAATGCTCCGAACGAATCTGGCGATGATTTAAGGACTTAAAACAGCAGAAGATTCTTGGATAAGTGACGTCAAATATCGGAAAAAGATCATTCATTGAGGGAGTTCAGCAGGGAGTGTTTTTGACAGTCGGAGGGAGTGGATTTTCTTAACAGCATCCATCAAACTGGCGTGAATCAAACTAAAGGAAACTCCAGGTATGTTTTTAATGATGAAACATTGTAAGGACAAAGCTCAAAAAACCATCCCATTTGTTCCCTTTAGAAATCCACGGAAAAGCCTTTCACAAACCCTGATATCTGCGCTTACTGCCTTGACGTTAGTTAGCAAAAACAGACACCTTTCTGTGCTTTTTGTGAGCCATTTATTCGTAAATAAAAAGGCAAAGTAGGAGGAGTAAACATTCATCGCTTCCCTTAGAAACAATACGCCTCGGACCAGCCGCGATTTAATCCCATTATTGATGTGTGACATACGTTGGTATAAACCGACTGGGACGACAACCCAGTGCAGTAACCAAAGCAAAAAACTAAATATAAACAAAATAAATGTATTTCAATATTTCAATTTCTTCAAAGAAATAAATAAACCAACAAATCCAAATTGAAAAGCCTTTTGACGTCTGCTTCCCATTTCCTCAGTTGGAGATGCGGTGGAGTTTATTGAATAGCGCGAGGAGGAGACGGGATAAATAAGACGCTACAGCAGGAGGAGTGGAGTTAGTGAAGTCCAAAGCTCTCCCTTCTCTCATTTCACCCCTCAGTGACTCCCCTCGGTCAGGCCAAGGCACCGGGACCCTCCCCTGCTCCGGCTCCTGCAGCAAGTCAGAAGCACAAAGTACACCAACGTGGTTCATGTGATGGCACAGCATTCAGGACGCTATTTAGAGTAAGGCTGCACAATACATCGAAAAAATATCGTTATCGCGATAATAACAATTGCAATACGCATATCGCAAAGATGCACGATAAGGGTTCATTCAGCTGAACGCTCTGAAGTCGTACCTCTTCATGTTCAGGAGGGAAAAAACAGACTTCCCAGTGTTTGGAGCACATGGCATCAGTGAGCCTACTATTTTAAACGTGCCAGTGCTCTCTGTTCAGTTTGCTGAATGTCCTTCCCTTTCTCCTCTCCATTACACACTGCACTGCACCGTCCAATAAAGGCTATGGGCCAAAAAAACACTTTCAGAAAGAAAAAAAAAATCACAAACTAGCAACTTGCTTTGGTGGTAAGGTACAACAACGTATATTCACCTTATTCCGTACGCGCCGCCGTCTTGTTTCCGTTGTAGTTTACATGGAGCAGACGAGCTCAACAGAAAATAAGTTCTACATGGACTAAAAAGCCGTTTTCAGACTGACCAGGAAATCGTTGCGTTGTTGACTTGTTGTTGCTCGTGTTCGTTAAACATTTTACACAAATCAATCTACTTTATGTAACATTTTAGCAGCGAGACTTTTCCCTCGTTCGTCATTAGCTTTAACGGAGTTCTCGTCAAACGAAAGTGCGTTTACAACAAAAGTGCGTATCTGTGGCAAAAAGAGGCAAAAGTGGGCGGGGCGGAATAAGGCGAATATAAAAAAAAAATGGTGATATAGTATTAACAATAACTGAATCTTACTAATCAAATTGGATTAATTGCACAGCCCTAAGTACTACTGACAACATGTTTTTATGTTTACACCCTGGAAGTGTACTTGAATAGTCCATGCATGAGAACGTTAAACTTTAATATTGCCGCTCGTCTCCTGTTACGGCATGGGGCCAACACTCAGATTAAGACCAGTTCATCTGCTCCTCTCCGGCCCCTCTCCCTGTTCTTGGCTCCGGTCGCGGCGCCACAATGAGACGGGAGTGCGGTTTCCTCTTGCGGCCAACCTGTCCGAGCGTCTTTGTGAGCGGCTCCTTTGTTTCCGAGCGTCTGAAGCCCAGCAGCACAAAGCAGACAAGGAGCATACTGTGCACTGGGCTTTCACCGCCACCGTCTGCACACTGGAGAGGAGCTCACAATAACAGAAACATTACACCAGACCCGCAGTGTGCAGCGACAAGCCGGCGAAACGGCGGAAAAAGCGCAGGTCGTGCACTCTGGCTCTTCACTCGTTTACAATGAGAAAGAGCCTCACAATAAAAATAATGACCCTGATTTGTGTTGCTTTTCTACAAGCTTGACGAGTCTCTCAAAGCGCTCAACAGTATCAGGATTCTTTCACTCCATTGTCTCACACTGGAAGGTAAAACGCACTAAAGCCCTTTTCAGACGGGATTCATTTCACCTGTTTTTTCAGTACTTCGCTTGTTTTTACAGATTAAAAACAGTAAATGGCGGACGGATAAAATCAGTAACAAATGACAAAAACAAAAGTTATGGATTCAATCTAACACGCCCCTCGATCCAAAATCTGTACCAACAGCACACAAACTAAGGCTGTAATTGACTAAAGAGATTCTTAGTCGACTAAAAACATGCCGAGTCGATCGATTAGTCGACTAAACAGGAAGTGGAGTGGAGGAAGCTCAAAAACTTTATCCTGACCCAAACTGCACTACAAGACGACAATGACAGATCAAAGAACTATAATAAAACCTGCAAGATGAATCCAAAATGGCGCCCTGTTTATCCCTATGGCGTGTGCTCATTGGCGCATGACCCCAAAAAAGTATCTTATTTCCGCGTTACTTCCTGAAACGGAGGCTGCCATCTTTGCTTTAGGGCACCACGTGACGACAATCCCCCATGATGCTTTGAGCGAAGTGAGCAACCACGCAGCTTGCAAGTTTTTGTGTTAATGTTAGCTTGTGTGAGTGTAATTGTATTCTTCATGTTAGACACACGTGAAAGCGTCTGAAATGAAATAAAATACAACTTATAGGTATCGCTAGTCTAGCCTTGTCTACGAGGTTCTGTTTGTATCGTCCGACGTTCTCGTTTGCGGTGACGTCATTTCTGCGATTTTAGAAACGGTAGAAAAGAACATTTCCTTATTTAAATACCGATAATAATTCAGTACTGTCTGCAATTATAATGTGAAATCATAGAAAAAGGCTGGTTCCAAGAGGCTGCAGCACGACCGCTAATCAATCTGGGACCACAGACAGAGGGGGCGTACCTTATCCAGTTCATTTAATACATCCATGGGACAGATACAGGAGCAAAGTAAAAGTAATGATGCATCTTGACGTGAGAAAGTGCACTGTAGCAAGCTAGTCGTCGTTAGCTTTAGCGTGATGGTAATACTCCGCTCTGACGTCTAAAAGTTGCTTATAAACTAAAATAAAATGTTTGCTAGGAATGTGTCAGCAAACAGAAGAATAAATCTGAACACTTCATGTTGAAGTAGTGAGTTATTAACTTAATGAGTCCTATACCGTTCAAATGTTACTGCACAATATAAAAGTGTAAAAATACCTCCACTACTGCAACGTGAAGGCAATATATATTGAGCCCCAAAGACTATTGTTCTATCAGTTAAGGAATGGTGTGTCGATATTATTTGCATGAGAGCTGAACTTTAAGATTGGCCTGCAAAATCTCATTTATCAAACTAAAAAAGTGAGCCTCTACTCTGTCCTCTTTTGTTTGTACAAACAGAGAGCTGCTTATCTACATGAGCTAAAGGTCAGCTGTAGTGACATGTCCTGGGCATGCCTTACGCTCATATAACCTCATCGAATTCAATTAACTTATTATTTTTAATTACTCTCCACAAATAAATAAAATGAATTAAACAGTTTTATTATTTTGACTCATTGCTTGAAAGTACCTTGTATCATTAGATTTCTTTTACTGACCTGGTCCATGTGTCCTGGAAATGTTTGGGGAGGGGCCGCCCGGCCACTTCCTGGTTTTGAACCCTGTCCTGGTGACGTCATCAATGACATCATCAGAGCGCACCATTCGGAGAGGGGTTTTCTAATGTAAACCTGTATTTTGTTTATTACTGCTGTAAAGGAGATTTACAAAAGCGTGTGTTAATTTGCTCACCGTCTGTGCAGTTATTTATTGTGTATTAAACTTTATTGTGTAGACAGCTCCAGTTAAGTGGAATAGACCAACTGGACTGACTTCAGTATAAGTCAGTCAGGTGTGCACATAGAACTATAATTAAAACTGGAAGATGAACCCAAAATGGCGCCCTGTTTAACCCTATGGAGTGAGCTCATTGGCGCATGATCCCAAAAAAGTTTGTTACTTCCTGATACGGAGGCTGACATCTTTGCTTTAGGGCAGGGGTGGGCAATTATTTTGACGCAAGGGCTACATTGGATTTTTACACTTGCCTGGGGGCCGGACCATTTTACAAACATACTACTACACATAGACTTAATGCCTAAAATACACAAAAAATTACTAAAGAATAGCAAAAATCATTACCTTTATTTAGTGGGAACAGTGCAGTTGGTCACTCCTTTTATCCAATGCATCAAAGTTTGGTGTTATTCTAGTGGTGGCTGTTCTCAAAACTGATTTTTAATGAACAAGCAGCTGCTCAGGAAACTATAAAATGACGAATGCACCACACCTAACTCTTACAATTTTTTTATTGAATGCTTTGCGGGCCGGATCAAAATGCCAAACGGGCCGCATGTGGCCCCCGGGCCTTAGTTTGCCCCCCTCTGCTTTAGGGGCAAGATTTTGTGTTAACGTTAGCTTGTGTGATTGTAATTGTATTCTTCATGTTAGACACATGTGAAAGTGTCTGAAATGAAATACAACTTACAGCTATCGTTAGTCTAGCTTTGTTCATGAGCTTCTGTTTGTATCGTCCGACGCTCGTTCACGTGACTCGCACATGTTTGCGGTGACTTCACTTTATATAAAAATGGTAATTTCGGTGATTTTAGAAACGGTAGAAAAGAACATTTCCTTCTATTTTATTTAAATACCAATAATAATTAAGCACTGTCTGCAATTATAATGTGCAATTTTAGAAAACGGCTGGGCCCAAGAGGCTGCAGTACCTCGCACGGCCACTAATCAATCTGGGACACGGACAGAGGGGGCGTGTCTTATCCAGGTCATTTGAGATTGAGATTGAGATTGAGAGATCCTTTAATTGTCCCACAATGGGGAAATTCCAGAAGAAGCAGCCGTTTCCAGCGCTAACAAAACTCTCAGAAAAGAAAAACAAGAACAGTATAACAAGCAAACATTAATACACAGTATACAACAGATATTGAGAATACGGTACACGTGGTCACGTGATGGAATTTTTTCAGTGGATAAAGGACAGGGTCACAAACAAGAAGATAGAGGGGGGAGCGCGGGCGGTGTGTGCAAATGTTATCTCATGTTTATGTTGCTGGGTCGGTCTGACTCGGGTTCTTCCAGCCACCTGCATTCTCAAGGTCCGGGATAAGGGGAAAACCAAGGGAGGGAGGGCAGAAAAATACATTTTAATACATTTGTTGATCAGGAATTTATACAGATCAATAAACCAATCATTTCTGGTCTTTCCGAGTAGCGATTCGTTGTTTCATTGAGTTACTCCGTCTTTAACCGTCTCTCTCTAATTGTCCAACGGCTTTCAGCACCTCCGTGGTCCGAGACAAGATGTTACGATCCAGATCCATGAGCTGTGCCAGTCCGTGGTCCAGTCTTTGCTCAAGTCTTAACACCCTTTCACTCAGTTCCACAAACTTTGTTTTGTTGTTGTCAGACAGGTTTTGGACGAATTCTCCTGTCTGATAAATATTCCGATAGACAAAGGCAATTCCAAGCCCCAATAGTAGAAAGCCCGCTATCATAAACCCAAATATAAAGAAATCTTCTACATCTTCGACCTGCAAGGGCTCGATGCATAGGATCTGCCAGGTGTTGTACCAATTATCCCGTACGAATCCAGCCATGTCTGTTCCGTCAGGGCACCGTGCCTCACCCGGAGAGGCTTTGCGTTGGGAGAAAGTCTTATCCAAAGCACTTAGAGACCAGTCGATCACATTCATTTTCAGAGATCAGTTGGCGGGCAGATAATCCGAGTTGAAAAAGGTAAAAAGAGTTCAAAAATTTGACTAGACAAAGCAAGTGACAAAGCAATTTAATACATCCATGGGTGTGCGCCTCAAGAGATTTTTGTGAGAGAAGTCACATGACTGTATCGCTGTACAGTGATCCCTCGCTATATCGCGTTTCATCTTTCACGGCTTCGCTGCTTCACGGATTTTTTTTACAGTGCGGATATTTTTACAGTGCATCCACTGAACTTCAGCGCACGCACAAGAACGGGACCCTTTGACGAGTCGTTCATTGCAGTTCTCAAATATAATCGAAGGTGGCATATCCGTTTATAAAAATCTTCTTGCTCAGAAAAAGAAAGAGCGCCAACAACTAAAGAAAGAGTCGTGCGTCTTCAGTAGAAACAGACGCTACAGCGGAGCGGAGTCAGGACGAAGAGGCACAGACTGTGAAATACGCGAGTGACAATGTTTACAACCTTGTATTACTATATTAAAATTATTGTTTTAAACTAATTTTGGGCTTTAAAGCAGGTTTTGATTTTTGGTTTCATTCCATAGTTCAGTATTGCATTGCAAAATAATACAAAATAAAGCTGTGACTACTTCACGGATTTCACTTTTCGCGTGTTATTTTTGGAACGCAACTCCCGCGATAAACGAGGGATCACTGTATATCATTTATGGTGGCGCTGTAAATGAAACGTTTGAAATGACTCCGAGCTTCTCTTCATCTGCCATTTTAGACACTCAATGCTACGCCTCACACAAACATACTCTATCCAGTGTCTCTAAAACATTATGATCCTATGCTCCATACATTTCTTATGGAACAACACTGCCTGCTCCAAAAGAAAGCCACAAAAAGAAACAGTATGTTCCTTCTGTACATAAATGACACAAATCCTTTCCAGCCACCAGTCTAACTAACAGTATCATCAGCGCTCTGGCCCTCAGTCACAGTGTGTGACTTGTGGAGTGGCAGAGTGAAAACCTCAGCACAAAGCAGTATTCTTGGCGCAAAAACGTCTTATCTAAAAATAATGACACTCAGCTCTCCTCTTCTGTCGGCCTTGGGCAAATACGGCACCTCGCTGGTCACAAAGCCAGGCGGACGGATGCACTTTTATCATTTAACCACTCGTCCCCGGGTTCATAAATCCAGTCTGTTGCCTGCGCCTCCTGTAAATGGCTCTTTTATGCAACCTTGACTTAATCAGGAGCTCTTCATGGCTTCCACTTTGACTAAACGCATTTTCATAAAGCATTAAAAAAAGACATCTCGATCCATCTACTTCCTTTTGTCCAGCCTGGGATGTTTTGTGGAGCAGAAAGGACGGCGGCGTTTGCGAGACACATTCGAACCAAATTGATTTTTATTCCCAAAGCTTTATGTTCTCTCGGCGCAAACCAGCACCCCATTGCAAAGTAATAAATGCTGATGAGAGAAAGCCGTTCGCATATGAAGCAGGCAGCCGGGGCAAAAATTTAAATCACCTCATTCCAGCGGCGGAATATTTTTTTAAGCTACAGTTCTGCCTTGAAGCCCAGAATCGGAGAAGAACAGTGCGTTAAAAGGCCCACCAGCTGTGAGACAGGTCCAAAGTCAAACTCTTCTCGTAAACTGGCAACAGCACGGACGAAAACAACACACGGTTTTACATTTTCACTTTTATATTTGTCTAAACGTCCTCAAACTGATGAAGATCTTCTGTAATGAGCACAAAAGATCATTTCTCTGGGATCAAACGCAAAACATTTGACAGTTTGGTGACATGAAAACAGGGCTGGGGGATATGGCCAAAAATATTATCATGATTTTCTGTTGCCTTTAATAGAGCTGCACGAACTAGGAAAAATATCTAATTGTGATTTTTCTGACCAGTGCGATTGTAATTAATGTTTTAATAAAAGGATTCTGTTTGAATTCACATTTTAAACACAATTTTATCGCTTTTAATCACGTCTGTGTCACTTTTAGTTTCGTCTTTGTTGGTTTAAGACGTGTTTTTGTCGTTTTAAGTGGCGTTTTGTCGCTTTTATGTCACGTTCAGTTGTGTTTTTCATATTTAAACGTGTCTTTGTCACTTTAAGTTGCGTCTTTGTCGTTTTTAGCTGCGTTTTTTTTGTCATTTTAAGTGGGTGGTGTTTTGGTGCACTGAGTCGCATTTGTTGTTTGTAGACTGGTTTTTGTTGTTTTTGAACACATTTTTAACACTCTTGGTTTCACTTTTGTCGCTTGTTTCAGAACATGTTTGTACAAATCCAAACTAGTGTTAGCAGTTTTTATTCAAATCAAGACATTTTTGTTAAATTATTGCACGTTTAATTGTGCAGCCCTGGCCTTTAAGAGGTAAATAAAGTCATCTGCTCAGAGGCATCAGGGGCTAAACAACAGGAGAAAAAGTGTGTTTGAACAGACAGCTGCATTAAAGAGACAAACGGTCAATCACGATACAATGCTTTCACAAAAACAGCAGATTGTCACAGGGACAAGCTCACGATTCCATTTTTATCCCCGTATCACCCAGACCTACATGAAAAACATACAAACCACAGAACAGTGACGCTAATGATGATAATGGTGGTTAGGACTGAAGTCACGAAACTTAGCACATTTCAGACTCACAACAAAAGCTTCAAAACACTTCAGAAAAAATGCTGATGTAAGATTTATGGCAATTGAATAGAAATCGCAATTTTAATGGTTACAATTATTAAATCGTAAAGACAGCAAATTTCAAGTCAATAGCAAACAACACATTATCCTGTCGTATTATGTATAAAAGATGCTAACTCTACAGTTTAGACCTTTATAAACTTTATAAACTAAACTAAACTTTTCTGAATTTTGTGGGATTCTTGGATCAGTTTAACAGTTCAGATCTCAGTCTTCTCTCAAATTGTTCATGCTCCTGGACATGTTTAAAATGTTCACTTTGAAAGATTATATAAATATATAAATCTAACTTTTACTGCAATCTTTGTCTGAACAATTGCTCTTAGATACTTTGCAAAACTGGTTCATATAGTTTTCACACATTTAATGGGATCTCATTGGTGGCAGAGAGCACTCATTGTGTTCACTGTGTGAGGATGAGTGGTTTCTCACAAAAAGAAGTAAAAAATTGTAAGTGACTGACATTTTATAGAAAAAAATGTAAGCTCATGTAAGCTTTACAACTTTTTTTTTTATTCCCACAATGTCTAAGCTAAATTTCACCTTTTTGTTTAATTACCAGATGAAGAAAAAATAAAAATAAACAGAAATTCCCACTCTAGTTATGGATTTGCCTGTAGCGTTCCACTTTGGGAGCTAAACTGAACCTGGACCAGATCAGGATTAATCAAGGACTAGAACAGGATCAAACCAAGTCCACATCAGGAACAACATCAGCTCAAGTTAGGACCAAATTCATCCATCTCCATGGTGACAAGCAGATGACACCAGGCCAAGTTACTGGTCAGATCTGTGAAGAGGTGAGCCCACTCACAGTGAGAAGGCAAGATTGTTTTGCTGTTATTGAACAATGATTGGGAAAAAAAGATGGATAAGTCTGACAGCATTCTATGGATCATTCGAGCAATAAGATTTCCATGGATACATACATGGGGCTGACCTCCCACCAGAAAAGTTACATAGTGCAGCTTTAAGGCAAAGGCAGGAGTGTTAATACAGTCTGAAGAATGTTGTTTACTACAAAGGCTGCTACATCCATCTATTTAGAAGTCTGCACCCGGGAGAGCTTTCAGGCATCAATAGTGTCAAAGTTTATGAATGTACTGGGCCCATATGGAATCAATTACACTCTGAGAGATAACGAACGGAAGAGCTGACCCACTGTGGACACAAGTAAATGAAGCTGCATACAGTAAACATGTAAACAAAACACCTGATAAATTAAAGGGGCTGTACCTGATTTTTACGGTTTTGAAACGTGACAAACAGAACTATTTAATTTTAAGTTCTTTAGAGCAGTCACACTCAATGTGATGAGTTTAGAAGTACTTTTCAAAGCGATCTTTAAATGATACGATAGCCATACTGTAGTGATATTACAACAAATATGTTTCCTTAATAGGGTGCACGGTGGCAGAGCGGCTAGAGCTTCTGCCTCTCAATAAGGAGATCGGGGTTCGAATCCCAGACCACCCAACATCGTGGTTTCGAATTCTGAACCACCATAACATCACACGATCTCTCTGGGTGGAGTCTGCATGTCCTCCCCGTGTTACCGTGGGTTCTCTCCGGGTTCTCCGGCTTCCTCCCACCGTCCAAAGACATGACTGTGTAGGTTAATTGACAACTCTAAATTGTCCCTAGTGAATGAATGTGAGAGTGAATGGTTGTCTGTCCTTGTCTGTGTCTCTGTGTCAGCCCTGCGACGAGTTGGCCACTGTCCAGAGTGTACCCCGCCTAAGGCCCAAAGTCACTGGGATAGGCTCCAGTCACCCGCGACCCCTAACGGGAATAAGCGGTAGAAAATGAATGAATGAAAAATGAAAAATGAATGTTTCCTTAATAGTCCAACTCTGTTAAGTTTTTATTTTGAGACAAACAAACAAACCAATTGAGAAAGGGAAATCATGAAGAATAAAAATTGACCTTTATCAATAGTTCATTTTATAAACAGTAAATATTTGTATGATGGATAATGGTGTTACAGCGATATATTTAGTTGTAATTGCATTATTAATTCTTCTGAGCTATATTGTGCCTTTAAGGCGAAGCAAAACCCCTTTTTTTTGGTCAGTTTACTCTCTCAACAGATCGGCTTTCATGTGGAAACAGCAAACGTGTCCAATCTTCTCCTAAAGATATTTTATTATTTAATTTAATCCACTTCATCCATAGATTTCTCTGGGACATTGTAACTTTCATTTTCTTAAAATGTGTTTTCCACAGAGACATAAAGATCAGCCTTAAAGTAGCTTCTACACACATTAAACTTTGTATTTTTGTATTTAACAAGATTCTGACAGAATGCACAGAAGGATTTGTTGTTATCCAATTATAAGCCTAAAGTAAAAATATATATTTTTTAAAAGATACAAAATTAGAATTTTTAGGCCAATTTTCATTCAGATCTAGTTTACTCAAAAACTAAATAAAACATCCAAAACATCCTCTGTACATTTTTTGTTGCAACATGTCAACCTGGTTCCATCTATGTTTTTAAAGAAATGTCACAAATATGTGCAATTTTGGCCTGTCCTACATTTTTTTCTTTACATTTATGTGAGTGAACTACAGGAGAAGTTTCAAGTCAACATCTTTAAATTTAAGACGCGTTCCTCTTAACCTGCAGTGCCTCACCTTGAACTTTTCACCCCCCCGACTTTGACACAGCGCCTCGTCTTGCGCTTTGTCATTGCACAATCCGCGGTTTGCCTGTTTACACGTCATTATCATAATAAATAAACCGCGGCATTCCCCATAAAAGCCGGTCCTATCAGCTCCATCAGACCGTCCATCTGTCCACGCTTCCCTCCGACATCGACCGTGCATGTCTTTACTGCATGAGAGCCCTCCTCGTTACGGCCTTGTTAGTGATGTGCTGTCGGCTCGGGAGGCGAAGAGGCTATTTACAGAATCACGTTATAGGATGCATTAATTACACGGGGGGCTTCATTGGATTGTACGCGGCGCGGAGCAGCAGCAGCGGCGGTAAAGTGGTAGTTGAGAAGTCTAATGTGATGCGCAACAATTAACAATAAAAGAATAATTCGGACTATAGTTTGAGGTGGAACAGGTGGAAGAGTGGCCATCTATATGCAGGAATGATTGCGTTTCAAGGTTTTAGAGGTTATGCAGGTGATCGCATGTGGAATTTTGCAGTGAGCGGCAAAAATGGGATGTTTTGCCAATTAACGGTGAGTAAATGCCTAAAGTGCCTATGACACGTGACTACTCATTGAACTAAAATGCAGTTAATATAAATATAATTCAAATTCTGCTCAAATCTTCACAAATGTTACCCCAGGTTTGCTATTTTTTTAGTTTTTAATTTTACTTCCTGGTTGTAAATGATGACATCACACTAGGAAATTACCAAGAAACCATCCTGTACAGTGGACTAATATTTTATTTAACAAAAACAAATACATGTGGACGCCTTCGTTTTGTTGAATCTATGTTTAAAGGGTCAAAAGAAAAAAAAAAGTTTGTTCTGTGTAAATTATGCATAACCTTTGTCTCCCTAATGTGATGTCATCAATGTGTTTACTTCCTTCAACAGATTTTCAACTTTTCACCACAAACTGCGACCTGATTGGTGTAAAACTATAATTTGTATTTACAACAGGTATTAATACATCAAATAAAGTCAAAATTAAAAAACAATAAAAAACCTTTCAGACGCACTTTAACCGAGTGAATCTTGTCCTGTTCACTGGCACATTTCACTTTTTGTCATTTGCTTGTTGTAATACACACGAGCGAGCACCTTCATGCATCTGTGACGCCTCTGAGTGAAAACGTGTTCTCTGACAACTTCAAAATAGTGGATTTATCCCATGAAGACGGAGCAAACCAGAGTGACACCGTAGTATTTATGAACTCATATTTCTCTTACAAGGTCATTTAAAGGGCCTGTACCTGATTTTCAACCGTGAGACAGGATCATGTTTTTGTTTTAACCATTAGCCCCGCCCACATAGTCCTTCCTTTCACTCAGTATTGCAATATTACTGAGAAGCGACTGTCTGGAATAGTCTTCCATATAGTTCCTCTAACTCTCCGTACAATTAGCTTTTAGCACTTTTGAAACTGCATCATGACAGAGAATCACAGTCTGGGAAACTGTGAAGCAGTTATTTACCCATGAGTCATAGTGTACAATGTGCCTGATTGGCTGAAAAGAGGTGACCCTGGCAAACACTTCTGCACTAGTATTTTTCCAAACTAAGTGCATTTATAATATGCACAGATTATACATTACAAACCAAGTGTCATTCCATGAAGTTGCTTCTATCAAACAATGTGTGATGTGAAGAGAGGTTATCTTAACTAGAGTAAATAAAAATCAGGTACAGGCCCTTTAACTTCCATTTCAGCTTTTTGCCTCAGATAGAAAACTATCAATCTTTTCCTCCACAAGCAAAGATAAGCGGCAAACGTTAGCCACTTTACAACGTGACTCTTAAAAATTAGTGCTTTATTCATAATCTCTGCAACAGTGCATCATAACAGCGTTTACAGGAGCTTTCATTCCGTCGTGTTGTGCACAGTTCAAAGACCTGTTGCTGTCTCTGCTCTGCGTTTTCGGATGTAATACACTGAGGTCTATCATGACTCATACAGTAAAAAACAAACAAAAAAGACGATTATTGACCGCAAAGGACCCCAAAATCAGTTAAAGTGACAGGTTGAACTACTGAACTCATTTGATGAAAACTCAGTTAAGATCGTTATACTTAAAATTTAGCAAAACACAAAACATATTTGCCCAGTTTGGCCATTTCTTCCTGGTTCCTGGTAAATCATGACTTCACACTAGGAAATTACAAATGTGTTACAGAGCAACCATGTTTTACACTGGGCCAAAACTTCTCTAACGACACAGATTTTTTTTTTTTGTACAGATAGAAATATATGAGAGAACAGCTTAATTTTGTTGAATTAATGTTAAAATTGTCAGAAAAATGTTCCTCCTGTGTGTAAATTGTCTCCAACAAATACTAGTACTAAAACAACAAATACTTACAAATACTACTACTATTACAACAAATACTTACAAATACTAGGTGTAAAACAACAAATACTTACAAATGCTACTACTATTAGAACAAATACTACAATACTACTACTGCTACATATACTGCAAACACTAATACTGCTACTACTTTAATTAGCCACTGTAGTAATTAAACACATGATCAGATCAGCGGGATGTTTAAACGATCGAGGGCAGAAGAAAGTCAGAACCTTTTACCAGGTTTACAAAGCCCAAAATGACGGAAGAAGGATTTCTGAAACTAAACGTCCAAACAGTGAATCCAGCCCTCTTACTCAAGCAAATGTATTTTTGCATTGATTTAGGTCGAGTTTGTTTGGTGAATCGTTTAACCATTGTCTCATAACAATTCAGCTGTATTTGGGTCGTGTATCGCTGATTAGTCTATTCATTTGGCGAGAGAGAGTAGTTTGAAGAGTAACAATCCCAAATCCTTTTCGCAAAACACTGTTGAGATTATTGAAAAGTAATGAATCTTTTGTTACAATGTCAGCCCTGTGAACGGCCTATTGTTAGCCGGCTGTAGCTCCCTCATCACTGTTAAAATTGTATTGTTAAATAACCAATTCATTTAAACAAATGTCTGTAGATTAGTTGATTTAAAATCAATCAAAAAAGTTGTAGCCAAAGTCGAGAGGTGAGCAAAACGGAGCAGAGATCACAAACAGAGCTGGGCGATATGGAAAAAGTTTGGATTTTATCACGATTTTTATCACTAATCTAATCGTGATTTTTCTGACCAGTGCGATTGCGACTTATGTTTTAATAATAGGATTCAGTTCAAATTCACATTTTAAACCCAATTGCATCACATTTAGTCACATTTTTTTTCAGTTGATCTTGTCATATTTAAACGTGTCTTTGTCGTTTTTAGCCGTGTGTTGGTGCATTGAGCCGCGTTTGCAGTTTTTGACACTTTTGAACGCATTTTAATGTTTTTGGTGCCGCTTTCGTCGCTTGTTTCAGAACATGTTTGTACAAATCCAAACTACAGTGTTAGCAGTTTTTATTTAAATCAAAGCAAAACATTTTGTTGTTTGTGGAAGAAATTATTGCACTTCAAACATTGCAGCCTTTGCGATTTGCTAATTGCATCCATTATAATTGCAATTTTGTGTAGATTTCATTGAATTGTGCAGCCCTGGCCTTTAAGAGGTAAATAAAGTCATCTGCTCAGAGGCTTCAGAGGCTAAACAACAGGGGAAAAAGTGTGTTTGAACAGACAGCTGCATTAAAGACACAAACAGTGAATCACGATACAGCGATTTCACAAAAACAGCAGATTGTCACAGGGACCAGCTCATGATTAAATTTTTCTCATCATGTCGCCCAGCCCTACAGCACAGACATTTTTTTCAGTGCCTACACTATGACGCACATCCATGTTGAAGCTGCAATCAAATGTTTCAAGCCGCTTTCCTCAGATCCCGGGTCCTTGTGTGCATATACCTATTTATTTCATATACATATCATTTGATTGAAGGTTGTTCTTGGTTCAAAAGAGCTGCACGTAACAACACACAGCTGTACCTTCCGGTCTCCTCAACTATTTCAATGGAACAAGTGCAGATGATTGTAAGAGTCAAAGAAAAGCCGCTCTGGGCAGGATTGCTTTGGATAAAAAAGTCTCAGTACGGCCTTTTTAATGAATCCAATCCAATATGCACCAACTGTCTCCAGCGTCGAGCCAGACCAATGCCCTTGGACTTAGGCTCTTCAATAAAACAGTCAAATATATACAGAAATATACTCACGAAACCAACAGTGAGTGTTTTATGACCGGGTAATAATAGATGTCAATCACATGTATTTTTATAGAAATGCTGCTGTCTTGTCTGAAAAGTTAAAGGTGCACAATTTACTTTTTTGACCTTTTGACCATGTTCAACTGTTCCCTCATGAAAAACATCCTGGATTTGTGTTTAGCTTCATTTACGCTTCTTTGATTAATCCTGTACGTCTCAGAAAACACTTGGTTCCAGATTAATTGTGGCCATACCTGCCTGTCAATGCCAAAGATCTTAGAAGCTCAGCAGGTCAGGGCCTGGTCAGTATTGGATGGAAGACTGCTGGAACACCAGGTGCCACAGGGGGTCGCTGGAGGACGTGTCGTTGTGTCCTTTGGCAAGACACCTCACCCACACTGTCTGGTACGGAAGTGGACTGTGAATGAATGATTGTGGTGTTCAACAGTACCGATGCCACAGATTACTACCATCAAGCGAGCAGTGAATTAATAATGCAATGTAAAGTCCAATGTAAAGAGTGTCACGCAAGGTTATATAAATCCAATGATTATTTAATTAATTTCCCAGATTTGTGACGTCAAAAGAAGAGACCTGGAGCTCTCTTGTGCATAAATTATCACCAGAGCCGTTCTAACTATTCCTGCTGTCAAAGTAAAGCCTTGAAGAAAACTACAAAATGTGACCATTTACCATATAAATTGTGTTAATTAAAACATTAGCATGTCGGGGCAAGCTAACGTATTCATTTCCCCCAATGTAATTATGGCGTCCTATTACAGCTCAAGATGAAGGAACACAGATATAAAGTCCTGACTGTTTTCAATAGATATATTATATAAATTCTAAAACATGCCAAGCCAAGAGCAGGTTTAAAGGTTTAAAGGCCAATACAAATAATGCACAACATGTGTCCTTTGACGCCCCTGGATGTGTTTAAAATGTGTGCAAACTGAATAACGAAGCACAAAAGTAAAAGTACTGTACTTAAGTCAAATGTTTAGGTATCTGTACGTTACTTGAGTAATTTTTACGGTGGATACTTTTTACTTTTACTTCACTACATTTGAGATCAAGTATCTGTACTTTTTACTTTTTAACTGGACTGAAAAGTAGAAAGTACTTCATTTTGTTTGAGGGTTTATTCTGAGCACGTTGATAGTGACCTTCTGCCTGAAGGTTTTGAGTTCAAGCTCCACAACAAGCAGAAAAAAACATACAAAGAATTCTCTACAAAAAAATTTAACAATTTGAATAGACCGTTTTGAGTTGACCAAAATTATGCTAAATTCTTTACCAAAATTACAACATTTAATACGTAAATCTGGTCTCATAATCTACATGAAATACTTTGACTTTTTACTCTTCAAGTACATTTTCAAACAGGTATTTCAACATGTTTACTTAAGAAGATTTTTTAATATGATACTTATACTTTGCACATGTATCTGTACTTTTACTTGAGTGACAAAACTGAGTACTTCTTCCACCACGGCTGACTTCTACTCTAAATATCTTTTTCCAAAACCGTGCATGTCCTCCATCCTTTATCTTCAAAAAGTTTCCAAACCCCTGTTGTACACTTTCCTTCAAACTCATCTGCTCAGCTGTTCTGCGAGCTGTCCCCGCTCCGCCTCGGCCTTGTTTGTGAGGGGCAGCAGCTAAAATTGGAGACAGCAGCTCGTGGGATTGAGCGTCTGAGCGGAGGACAGGCCCTTATCCCCCAGAGGACAAGTCAAATCTCCTGCACACGCCCCCGACAGTGAACTCATCACAGCCCCAAAAGTCACTCTGAAGTCACACGATGAGCGCGCACTCGAATGCACCACCAGCGCAAGGTCACGGCGTGAGGGTAGGTGCTTGAATGCTGCGTGGCGTTTGGTTTGGCACATAATAATAGGGTTTGGTGCCGCTCCAATCACGGCGCTGACAAGTATTCTTCAGTTTGCGTCGCTCTAACTCATTATGGCATCGTGCGTGAAAACAAAACGTGCAATAACGGGGCACTTTTTGGAGAAGACAATGTGCTTTGACATTTGCACAAACAACAGACGATGTTAAAGAAAAGCTTAATAAATGTTTAAGCTGCAGACTCGTCATTAAAGGCTACAGTTACAGGCATCAGCTCTCACATTAAGGAGGAACGCATTTTCTGGTGACGGCTGCATAAACTGTTTGTCTCTAACTAGATGTTATTGTTTTGCAAAGTGACATCCGCCCACAACTCGCTGTCAACTGCGTGATCCATCGAACCTCCACCAGAAAAGTTACATATAACAAATGCAGCCAGAGATGCACAAATAAAGGTACAACAGTATTATAATCAACAATGAATAAGTCAAATACACGATAGCAGCGAGCACAGATCCTTGCAGGAGAACCAGGATTGTGTTTACAATCGATGCATTAGTTTTAACGAAGCAGCAAGTACACACAGCTGTAATTTACTGCATTTGTAATAACTATCAATGTCAAGTTCACTTTCTACTGTAAGATTTGTGGCACGTGAAAGAAAACAAACCTGGATGTTTTTGGTGCTTTATTGTCCAGAATAACGTTAGATTTAAGAAATGTTTAATAGGGATGCTCGATTATGGCAAAAATGATCATCACGATTGTTTGGCTCATGATTGAAATTACGATTATTTTGAACAATTACTTCTACATTGTCAAAATTATTCTGTAGAGGAAGGATGGATCAAATACATTTTATCAGTAATGTTTTAGAAAAGTGTCTTTGCTCCACGTCTTGAGGCAAAAGGTGTCACTTATAATTCTGCAATTAATTGTATTTTCTGACATTTTGTAAGATTTTCAATTGATGGAAGTTCTGGATGGAAGTAGATCTTGATTTTCAAAACAGCAAACCTCTGAAACCTTTTCTCTGATGGAACACTCCTGGACGAATGAGGGATTACATTGACTAATTTTGTAATTGAATAATAATAATTGGAATCAAAAAGGTTGTTAACATGCATGTTATTTTGGTGCTAACTGTAACATTTTACACAAAACACTTCTACTCATGGTATTGTCCAAAGGTTTTCTTATTAGACAGGACAGTTGTAGCATGAAAGGGGGAAAGAGAGGGTATGGACCTTCAGCAAATGTCGAGGGCTGCGGTAGTAGAAACCACATGGCACACAGCTCGGGATTTTCACAGTGTTTGGATCACAGCGTTTTGTTTCAAACACTGGAAAGGTCTATTCACTTGTCACTGAGCCACTGCTTTACAGGGATTTTACTTTGGGTACATTTATATTACAACTAGACACAAAAATTAAATTCAATAATAAGAAATATATTTGATTCTTGAAGATGATTTTGATACCAAAAAGTTAATAACAGGTCAAGGCTATAGACGATAGACTGACAGTTTTGCACTAAATAATAGTACTTTCTTTTTTAAACACTGTGGTCTTACAGGACTAGTTCTATTAAAACTCAAGATCCTTCTAAAGCTGTTTATGAAAGGTCACATTTTTTCCCGTAGAAAGTATTTTTTCATATTGATACTTACCAAAACGACTATTTAGCTTTGATACTTGTTTTAGTATCTGACTTTTGATACTTTTGAAAACTCTAATGTGCACTGTGTTGAGGCATCTGCTCCCTGTATGGTGATGTTATGGCTTTAACATGAAGTTCCACAATATGCCATGAAACCTATCTGTTTTCCATTTATTCCACTTATTCAATAGTTAAACTAAACAAGCGAGCGGGGTCACCTCTCCACAGATCTGACCGTCACATCACCTGCTTGTCTCCATAAGTCATGTTTCCATTAGCGCAGTATGGTGCGGAGTAGGACGGTCCGAGGTGTTTGCACTGAACAAAAGTAAAGAGTGGACGAGAACAAAAGGGAACGCTGACTCAGGTGAGAACGGAAGGCAAAATCATTCCTCATCAAACGCTGACTTGATCTTGTGAAAAAACAGCATATTTCCCGTGACGATAACTTAGTTTGTGCAACAGAGTTAGCAAGACAAAGCGGGCAAACGTTAACATGCACGACGCTCACATCTAGACCCAAAATCACATTTTTTCAGTACATACAGCTGCCAACTCTATCCAAACCAGACGCATTTCATAGAGAGATGTTAAACGAGGCGTAGATGGGGGAAAGAGGAGTGAAATAAAAGCAGAAAAAGCTGACGAAAGCTGTATTCATGTCATACAACGGAACAAACAATTACTTAACGTCTTTGTATGAATTGGGGAGATCGCTGAAGAAAACGTGTAATTCAGGTACAATTTAGATCTTATTTATGGAAAAAACATTAGTCGTCGGCTGCTCACGTAGCGGACCCCTGCGAGGTGGACCTCTGCAGGAAACGGTCCGCCATTAACAGAAGCGAAGCGGCCTGAGCCAGTGAAGTGAACCGGTCTGAGGGCCCAGGTCTAGTGGAAACACACCAATAGTGACAGAGCAGTTACAAACCTGTGGGACCTTCCAGGCAAACAACATGTCCATACGGCTGTAGTCCTTTAAGTCCCTTGATTTTGTGACGGGGAACACTAGTGTGCCTTGAACAAATGTCCAATTTCAGTTTACATATTGACAGTTGTGGATGGAATTGACTCATTTATCATTTTGGAGTGTCCAAAACCATCACAACTGACAAATTTAAACAACCAGACAGCGGCACATACATTATTTATCAAGTAAGTGGTCTGGTTTGGTCACGTTTTAATTGTAGTTGGTGTGCCGTGGTATTATTTCACCCCAAAAAGCGTGCCGCAACTGAAAAAAGGTTGAAAAACACAGTCGACTGGTCGGTCGATGGTATCTTAGTCGACCAAGATTTGTATTAATCAACTAATGATTTTATATGTATTCAATTATTATACAATAATTGGCAAAAATGAGAAGATATGAAGTGATTTAGCTGAAGATTTGGAGTTTTATGGTACTTTTCTGTATAAATAGTTGTTTTTGCATGAACTCCTCTACAGTTGTGTTCCTTTGAGTCCAGTTTACTTTAGATGCATGGAAATACTTTACAGTTTTGATGTATTTTTGACACGCCCCCTTTTAGTCGATAGGACTGGTCTTTAGTCGACCAAGAATTTCTTTAGTCGACTACAGCCCTACAGAGACAAGCAGGTGGCATTCATTCACCAGAAAAGTTACCTAGGTTAAGTAACCTTTTGTAAACTTTGCAAAAGACAGACTTTGAACTAAATGAGACACGTACGCTGGACACGTGCCGCCATTTTTATTTCATTTCATTTCATTCGTTATTTGCTCACTCTCTGCGTCCTGTTCCATGTTCCGTGTTTACTTTCGAAACATTTCAGAGCTTCTCTAAGGCCGCTCCTGCCCCCTTTTAGTCGATTAACGATTGCACAGAAGGCACAACACAAACTCGAATCGCTCTCACCTTATGGCCAGTCATTTGAATCTCCAACGTCAATATCTCATGTTAGCCGCCCAAATCAAAAATCAATAACAGGTTGTGCACAAAACTGTATCACTAAGGCATCTTCACACATGAACGCACCGGCGAACACCTGAGGAGCAGAACCAACCCCGGACGTCCCGGGAGAAAAGGAACACAAGGACAATATTCAGATAATGTTGCTGCAATCTGTCAAAAATGTGTAAAATGTCCTTGCCAATGTCTTGGTTGAGGTTCAAGTAAAATTAAGCACAGATCTGCAGAAACGGTACTTCTCACCAAAACAACCACTGCAATAGTACTTTTTTTTTCCAATTTTTCAATAAAACTCCGCCTCTACCCAGGAGCTTAAACCAAAGTAGCTGGTGTTGGTGTAAATTGGCACTTATTTTTGTATCATTCAGCCCCAGGACAGCTATGGCTTTACTGTAAATGGCACCAGTACAGCTGCACAATTAATCAAAATCGAGATTCGAACAGACGTCATTAGCAAATCGCAAAGGTCGAAATTTGAATTTGAAGTGCAAACATTTCCCTCAAACATCAAAATATCCCGTTTTATTCTGCATAAAACTGCTAACCCTGTGGTTTAGATGTTCTGAAACAAGCGACAAAAAACGTGACAAAAATCCAACTAAAAGCAACAGAAACACGACTGAAAGTTCCAAAAAACGTGATTTAAAGTGACAACATGCAACTGAAAGCGATATAAACAATACTAAAAGTGACAAAAACACTATCAAGGTGAGACACAGACAGGCAAAACAAAATGTTTTCAGTTTTTTGGTCAGTTTTCTCTCTCAACATATCGGCTTTCATGAGAAACAACAAACTTGTCCAATCTGCTCTTAAAAATGTTTTATTCTTCCATTTAATCCACTTCATTCATTTCTCTGGGACATTGTAATTTCAAAGGCCGTTTTCTTAAAAATGCATTTTTCTCCCCTCGGGACATAAAGACCACTTAAAGTAGCTCTTACAACAAAATGTACAATCTGGGACTCAACAGAATTGATATCTTTAAATTTAAGATTTTTTCCTATTCACCTGCTGTGTCTCACCTTGAGAGCGGCAAAAAGCTACTAAAAGTGGCAAAAATGTGTCAAAACATGAATAAAAGTCACAGAAATGTCACAAAAACATTTTGAAGCACATGATTCTTTTAGTAGTTTGTCAGCTCATTTTTCAGTCTTCAAGTCAATTCTCCTGGTTGTGTTTAAAATGAGAACTTTGAACAGAATCCCATTATTAAAACAAATCGCAAATCTAATCGCAAAACTGGCCAGAAAAATCATAATAAGTTAAAACCGTGCAGCTCTGTTTAGCACCAATGCAATGTAGTGCACTTTTGGTATTTAACTTATTTTTACACTTTTATTCCTACATACAGTAATAGATTGCACAGTTTTTCTCATTTTTGGGATCAGTCCTGTCCAAAATACCAAATTCGCATTATTTGTTCTTCCAATGACCTTAACCTCAAGTATAAATCAGATGTTACGTCCCAACAGTTTTTTACAATCCCTTTTGTAGTTCCCAAACACATTTCTTCTCTTACTTGAGTAACTTTTTGGACAGTTCAGGAAAGACTACAGTTCAAATTAGTAACGGCACTAATACTCCAGTACAATCTTTGGCTCGGGTTATTTGGAAATGATTTATTTATGGTCAGTAACAAAGTACATTTGCTTAACTGCGGTTTTTGGATCTTTTTTGGCTTTACTTGAGTCATATTTTAGTTGAATAGTTATTACTTTGAAAGATGAATATTTCTACGCCACTAAACCTGTCACGATAACAAATTTTGACGTGCGACAAAAAAATAATACGATAAAACTGAAACTACTTCACGCCACTGACAGCAGGAAAATCCCCACAAAAACTGTGAAATATCATTAAAAAACACAAGCTGCAATAAATAAATAGTACAATTAAACATTTTTGTAGTTACTTCATGTCGATAATGAGTCATATACGTTAAAATTTCACTTTCTACAACTCAAACCATTCTGAAAAAGTTCCCCAAAGCGCAAAGAATATGTCCACATAAACATTGAACCCCTAATATTTTGTTTTTGCTTTCAAACAGTATATTGAACAACAAGTCAATATATAATTATCTTGACAGGCCTACGCTCCACTACGTTTCTATTAGAGTTCAAAGCACTTGTTACCGAGGAGTTTTTGCCTCTTTTGTCACATTTAAAGCCTCACGATGCTCGATCCAGAGACTTGATTCGAGCAGATGCTGTTCCAGACTCGCAGAAGGTTCGTCTCTGCACAGACCGTGACCTTGTGGGAGCCGTGTCACTGATTACACATTAGTTTGTTGTCATTTTGCTTTATTTAGGCGTTTGTTAACTATATCTGCAGCTCTTCTAACGAGCTTTGACTTGACTTAATCGTGACACGGTAAATATACGAAACAAACGCTAATTTAATTCCCAAGTTTTGACTTTAGCCATAATAAACGTGTCTCTTCTTGTCTTTCCAATCTAATCTTTTACATCATTTAGACTTTAGTTTGACAGGATAAGAGCAAAACACAATTTGCATTTTGTCTTTAGATACAACCCACACTGTTTTGTTACTTTTGAAGCTGCAATTTATTGTTTACTTATTTAAATTTGAGTTCTTTTGACAGCAAATTCAGTACTTCAAGTTAAATTAGCTTTAATGCACTTTTAATCTTGTTACAGCAGTGTTTGCTCAAAGTTGTATTTAAATTGATTTCTGTATGTTTGAGTATTCCTGCAACAGAGGCTCGAGTACGCCAAAAATTCCTGTTTTCACCTCCCCCCTATCCCTGCCCACTTATACTTAGTTTGGATTATTTGACATTGTAAAACTGATACATACTGGGTTTTATAATATCACTTGGCCACTTTTTTAATAGTAAAAACATGTAAATGATGATAATTTACGTGTTTGTTGCATTGAGAACAACATAGACCCTGTAAAAGTTTGTAAACAAAGACATTCTAAATTCTGGAATGGAGGCAAAAGTGAAGTGCAACATAATGTGATTTCACTGGGAAACTGGGATTAACCTCAGAATATCACAGAATATGTCAAATTGGGATGAAAACCAGTCAGAAACATGTGAAAGAGCTGATTTAAACACATGTATTACTGTATTTAACATGATTTGTTTATGTTATAGGAGATTATGATAAACTCTTAGCGTTTTTGATGAAGGAAAAATCTACATTTTTAGGTTGAACTGGACAAATACCAACAGAAATCATGGACCCACAATCATTTTTCATTGTATTTACAGATATATCACATACTTTACCATAAATTATACTTTTTATGAAGCTCAAATACAATTTTAGAAAATAGTATATTATCCATCCTTTGTAATAAAAGAGCAAACTAGCTGATGTTTCTACCCTGGAAATTCGAATTTGTTGCTTTTCCCTCACATAACAATTTATTTAGATCTGATGTGAGCTAATTAATGAAAATGAATTACAGTCTGCTTCATTTTGCCTCCATTCCGGAATGACACTGCATTTTAAAAGGGACCATAGAGCTCACATAAAAAAATAAAATAAAAAATAGCTGGACCCATGGAAATCCGCCATGTTTGCTGTTGATGTGCTAAACTTACATAAACAGCCGAAACGATGTCAAAAAGTGAACGCTAAGTTTAGCAAGTGCCTGAAAAAGCGCAATATCTCCTTTAAGTAATAATTTAACTGAGCAACTTTTATTTGTATTGAAGTAATTCTTGTACTTGTATCTGTACTTTTGATCACTTTTTATTATTTATCTAAAAATGAGTCTATCAAAACGAGAATATTCTGCGTGACTTCCGCAGTTTTTCTGCGGTCCATTAGTCATTAAGAAAAACATTTAAAGAATAAAACAAGAAAATTCTGAGTAATTTACGTAATTTTTCTTCATGCCATTAGAAATTAAGAAAAATTAATCCATTAAAATTAAAACAAGACTATTCTGCGTAAAGTTACGTTGTTTTTCAATCGTTATTTGTTCAATCCATTAGACACTAAGAAAAAAATCTATTACAACAAGACTATTCTGCATAACTTTTGTATTTTTATTTAAATCCGTTAGACATTATGAAAAACGAATCTATTAAAATTAAAACAAGACTATTCTGCGTAATTTACGTAGTTTTGTTTTTCAATCCATTAGACAGAAAGAAAAAAAAATCTATTAAAACAAGACTATTCTCAATAACTTCCGTAGTTTTTCTTAAACCCATTAGACATTATGAAAAACAATCTATTAAAATCAAAACAAGACTATTCTGCCTAACTTACGTAGTTTTTCTCCACGCCATTAGACATCAAGAAGTAGCCTACGTCCTTCTTCTTGCTGCGTGACTTTTAATCGATTCTACGCTCGCCCTGAACTTGACTCCACAGCCCCCTCGGGACCACTCCGGGCAAAACCCACGCGCCCTCCACGACCCCCCCTCCCGGCGCAGCACGCGCTCACTCACCTGCTCCGGGGTGTGCACGCGCGCCGGCGGACAGCACCAGCAGAAGTGGCACAAACCCGAGAAACCGGCGGCGACAATTACGCGCGAATCCAAACCAAGTCCCGGCGGCGGTAGTCCAAACGTAACGGGTCCAGCGCGCGGACATGTTGCACGAGGAAGGGGGCACGCTAAAACAGGCGCAGTATCCACGTGTTTTTCGCTCCGGTCCGTGCGCGTGGCGAGGCGTGCAGTTAAGGGTCCCGCGGAGTGGAGCGGAGGAGCGGAGCGGGAGAGATGCTCGCCGTACGCAGGGCTCCGGTGAAGTGGCGAGGAGAGCGAGAGAGAAGAGGGGAGAGGAGAGACTGTCATAGAGGAGCCACGCCCCCTTTACGCCGCTGGGACCCCGGATTGTGCACGAGGAGGGGCGCACGCGTGGTCCGGTGGTCAGTGCAGCGCGGCTTTGGCTGGAATGCATCGTTTCCGAGCTTTTTGATGAAGGGTTTTCGCGCTGTTGGAAGATTTTTTTTTAGTTCCTTACTTGTACTTTTTTAGTTTTGCAAAGTGTAGAAGTATGGGCTGTACTGGGTCACACTCTGGGGGCTTTTCTAGTTCATTATCAGAGGCAGGTGCTTTGCTTTTCAGTCGGACCAGAAACATTTTGGTGACGCAAGTACAAGATGAACGATACTGACTGTGATGAGAAACATTTTTCATTTACTCTCAGACTCAGACAAACTATTGATCTACAAGAGACATTACTTGGATAGTTTATAATTACCAATTACATTTTTGAATAAGAATTGAGTTTAATTGTTCATGTAATTGTTTGATTGACATTGTTTTTTTTAATAATCAATTTATGAATAAATTTTTTTGTGCATGGTTTACATTTTAAAGAGCTCAACAGTGGAATTAATTCCTTCCTTCACTTAATTAAACATTCAAATGTTCCACACAACAAATGCTAATTTTAAAACTTGTTAGACCCATTTTCAGCCTGTGTCGCTGTGTGAATGCGAGCAAGGCGGGTTCCTCTGACTAAACAGACTGGATGACTGGGGGACTTAGCTCTTGGTACTCACACTTTGAGTTCTTCCTAAAGTTTGGAATCTATAGGCCAGTTAATCTATGGTACTTTTTATGCATTAATTGACGTTTATTTAATCAGTAAAGTCCTGCAGAGATTTAGAATATCTTGTCCAGTGGAGTCACGGTGCCACCATGTAATGTCAATCACAGTATTTTTTATGTTTTAATGATACAGAAATCCTGCAAAACATTCTTATATTTACTACTTATTTTTACAAGAATCAATCAGTGCTGAAACAAAAATGACAGAGTTTTAAAATAATTTTGAGCCTATTGTCTAAAAAAAAGGACCATTTGAATTACAGTATCATTGTGGTATTGAAAGTGGTATTGAGCATCAACCCTATCCCTCAAATCAAGATTGAAATGTTCATATCAGGATCACATCAACACTCACTCCTGCATCGTAAAGCAAAAATATTCTACAGCCTTTAAACATGCTCTTGAGCCCCTTAAATTTGCCATCTCATGTTTTAGGAAAAAAACAAGTTTATTACAGCGTAAATAAAAGGATTTATCTGCTCTGTGCAATGACACTTACTGAGTGCATGCAGCCAGCAGATGGTGCCTAGTACTACTGACCTTATTCCGGAAGTTGCCGTATGCACCGCCATCTTGTTTCCGTTGTATTAGTTTACACGGGGCAGACGAGCTCAACAGAAAATAAGTTCTACATGGACTAAAAAGCCGTTTTCAGACTGACCAGGAAATCGTTGTGTTGTTGACTTGTTGTTGCTCGTGTTCATTAAACATTTTACACAAATCAATCTACTTTATGTAACATTTTAGCGGCGAGACGTTTCCCTCGTTCGTCATTAGCTTTAACTGAGTTCTCGTCAAACTGAAGTGCGTTTACAACAAAAGTGCAAAAAACGGCAAAAGTGGGCGGGGCAGAATATGGTCAATACACAATTTAGTTATGTTAGCACTTAAGAGATACTATGGTCAGATTAGCAGTAGAAGTTATTGTGTTGATGATTTAAAGACTTAAAACAGCAAATTATTCTCGGATAAGTGACGTAGATGATCTGAAAATCGTCGCGGGAGTTCAGCAGGAAGTGTTTTTGACGCTCGTAGGGTGAAGATTTTCTAATGAACATTCCTCAAAACGGCGTGAATGCAACTGAATGCTACTCCAGGTGTGTTTTTATGATGGAACATTGTTAGAACATGGTTTAAGATTTTTAAAAAAGTCACTGTAGCAGAATATCCTTTAAGTACATTTTGGGATGACAGAGGGGAGATGACAGATTCACATCGTCACGTGCACAATCTGGCACAGAATAAAATATCTAGACCGTTGCCATTAGCCTTTTGAATGGTGGAACACAAAAAATAAGTTGCAGCCAAATTGAACTCAGTCATCAAAATAAATTCTGAAGGAGCTTGTCTGTTTATCCAGTGAAAAAGCAAAAGGCAACATGAAGTCATTTCAGCACATCATTGTGATATATAATCACATAACTGTTGTCTTTATGTATTCATTGGTATTTCAAATTATTAATCAATCAGCCAAAAAACATAAAAGACTAAATATTAAAGCTAGCAATCACAACAGAGTTTATATCGTAGCAGCAACTGATGATTCATTTTGTAATCAAAGTGTCAGCGAGATTTCTTAAAACACATTTTTAACCAAATGTGGTGACTGAAGACTATTTACGTAATAAACTGGGACTAATCCTATCACAGTAATTACTATATCGACCTATCGTTTATTAAATTAAAGCTGGAATAATCATTTTTGGACTGAATATTTCTCGTGTGTACATTTTCTTTGCATTAACAAGAAATATATTTTTTTTGATGATATATTCAAATTTCAGCTGTAAATGGTTGATTACTTCACTTACATGACTCAATTTATCATACTAACTACTTTTTAGTTACAGCTCATGTTTTTATTGGTTCATTTGGTATAGAGTTTCATTGAGATTCTCCAGCTTTAGAGTTTTTGGGTCTCAAAACAGTTCCAATATTATCGTTTATTATGGTATTTTCTTTCATAATATCACACTTCAAAGTTTATAAGGCCTAACTCTGACTTGTTTTAGAGTCTGTAAAGCCCAAATATCGATTGCAGTGATCAAAATAAAATGGTGATTGTTTTAATAATCAACAGTTATTCTGATTAATTGTAGAAGGCCTATTATACTATGACTAAAGCATTTGTCTTGCACTTTGTTGGAGTGTATCAAAGACTATTTCAAACTGAGCAGGCCCGGGACATAAACAATCTAAGCAAATGTTTAGGGCCACATGCTCCAGTAAAAACACACAGGTTAAAATATGAAATGTATATCTAAAAGCTAAATTTAATCTAAAATGCACCTGAATACAGAACATGCAATTTATTCAGATTTTCTTGGGGGAGGACCCTCAAACCCCCCTTTAGATTTGCCTGTCTCTAGGGCTGTCATTAAAATATGGCGACTGACTTAGATAAATCAAGTATATTATTAAGATTCAGCAATAATTAATCTTTTTTGACATTATCGTGCATTAAAACGACACACGTTCTGCTACAGTGACTTTTTTTGAGATTTTAACCATGTTCTGTCATCAGAAACACACCGGGAGTTGCATTCAGCTGCATTCACACTGTTTTGAGGAATGTTTATTAGAAAATCCTCTCCCACTGAGCGTCAAAAACACTTTCTGCTGAACTTCCTGGTTCTGGGACATATATTCGGATTTCACACGTCACTTATTCAAGAATCTTCTGCTGTTTTAAATCATCGTCAGACTCGTTCTGAGCTCTTCTGCCTCTAAACACAATAACTGCTTCTACTGACCAGCAGCTAACATCATTGACAGCTAACTTCACTAAATGGTATGCAGCGCTTGTCGCCATCTGCTGGCTGGATGTACTCAGTGTCTTTTCACACAGGCTGATAAAAGCTGCAATGTAATCAATAATAAAAAAACAACAACACTGTTTTAAAACATGAGATTGCAAATTTAAGGCACTCAAGAGCATGTTTAAAGGCTAATAACAATATGAAAAATGCAGAATAATTTTCCTTTACTGGCACATCTTCACAAGATCACTAAACACATGTTTTATAGCAGGTCTGGGTAAACTTTTTGACTCAAGGGCCACATTGGATTTTCACACTTGCCCGGGGGCCATTTACAGTTTGGATGTTGTGAACTATAGTATATTACATACATATTACACATGACTTAATGCCTAAAATACACAAAAAACTACCACAGAATAGAAAAAATGATTTCCTTTATTTATTTTAGTGGGAACAGAGCCAAAGTTTGATGTTATTTTAGTGGTGGCTCTTCTCAAAACCGTCCATCTGTCATCAGGATCTGTGGCGTTCTTTGTTAAAGTTCATCACGCTGAATGTTTGTCACAAACACAGGTGGAACCGAACAACACAAGCATCTTTTGGCATGTCCCGAAGGTTTGGAAAATGTCCCGAAGGTTTGGAAAATGTCCCTCTGTTAAAGACGCGTAAAACTCGAGTCGAACAGAGTTGAACGTCTCCTTTAACCACTGGTTATTTGTTAAAAGACAGTACTTGGCACTTGACTGCGCCCTCTGTTGGAATCGCCACGCATTAATTATTGTCTAGTACCAAAGCCATCTAATGAAATTAACACACAACTGCAGTTTCAGATAACTATAAAATGAAACAAATGCGCCAGACTTACTTCATAAAAATTATTAAATGCTTTGCGGCCGGGTCAAAATGCCAAAAAGGCCGCATGTGGCCCTCGGGCTGTAGTCTGTATAGTTTTATTATTTATTATTATTTGATTAGTCAAAAGCTATAAAAATTGATATTATATTTTTTATGGTCGACTAGTCATGATTATTTGATTAATCATTGCAGCCTGACCTCTCTGACTGTAAAAAGAGAAATGTAAATGCTGATGAATGTGTCCTACTCCATTAGATCCTGAATCACTTTTTCTCCCCAGTCCATTCCTGATTTCTTGTCTTTTATTCCATTGTTATGTCCAATTATTTAAAGAGCGTGTTCAGTGGGCCACAAACAGTCTTATTTAGGGACTCCAAATGCCTAGATTTCAAACACACGATGCTGCACCTGTGTTCTGTAAACTTGTTTATCCCTGCACTGTCGAGTGTGAGCTGATTGTGTGCTCCGTGTGACATGTTTTTCTCAAAGTGACAGGTCTAAACTAAACCTGCGAAAGAACTGGAGTCATGGTAACAACATGAAGCTTTTTGCTCACTTGTTTTACCGATCCATGGGTTTAACGAGAGAAGGAAAATGAGCTGTAAGCCATAAATAATCTAAATACATTTCTAAAAGGCTTTGTATCCTCGCTGGTCCACGCTGTCAAAGCCCAAAGTTACTGAAGGCATTATTCACCAGCGAAGCATAATGGAAATAAGTGGAAGATGAATTACTGTCTCACGGTCAGCAAGTGTGCGAGAGGGAGGAAATTATGACCGACAGAAGCGTTTTAAAGTGCAGCACAAATCAGATGCGTTATTATTGTTATAATAAACTATATAAAATACATATTGCTTATACTTTATGGTTAAGAAATGCGTCCTCTGCATTTGACTCACCCTTCAACTCCGCTGTATAACCCGTCAGAGCTAAAGGTTTTCACGCTGTCAGGCCTTTTCAGTTCTTGGTATTTTACATTTTTTTCCAGTTGAAAACTTGATGAGCCACTTACTGTGCATTAGTGGTTTGGTTTTTGGTTTGTTTTTGTAACATAGTGCATTAGATTAAAGTCTACCATTGAAATTTCCCCGTTGTGAGGCAAATAAAGGTTCTCTGACGAAACTGATTTTTAAAACTGTGTCCTGATGACTACCTCTCAAACTGTCTATGATGGATCCCTCCTGGACAAATGAAGGGTTATAATAACTTGTTTACTTTACTACTTGCACTAAATTATGCATTTCATTGAATGTACAAAACAGAATGTAGTGGGACTCTTTTAAAAACACAGGCAGGGTTATTGTGCAATAATCAAAGGGCCACATTGATGCAAAAATATCATCAGCAAAAACAGGTGGCGTTTAATGTCTTTTTTTACGTTCAGCCCAGGACACTGTTAGAGCGCACCATGTTACCTGCAGGTGGTAGAATGACTCCAGCAAGAACAGAGCACCTTTATTCTCCAATTGCCCCTCCCACTGAGCAAAAGATATTTACAGAATGAAATAAATACACATTAAACGTGTTTGGCACCTTAATTATAATGCAATCATTCAAAATGAGCACATAATTGTGTGTAAAACTGTGGTTATATCACACGCACCACATGATCAGCGCCTTTTTCAAACACCTGAAGCACTGGCTCGGTTTGACTGAGAGACACACGGCATCAGAGGAACGAGGCTGAACAAAGACACAGGTCAAAAGTGTCAAGTCTTTATGACAGGTTAGACGTCGCAATTCATAAAAATGTAGTAAAGATGATTGTATTTAAGATTTTACTAAGCATTTTTCCTGTTTCTCCCCAGTTGGCAGTTTTCATAAAGTGTATAATGTTACCTCCTGGTTGGACATGGACAGCAAATATGACACAGGTAGAGGTAATCCCACAACTGTTACCTAGAAACCATTTTGAAAACGAGGGCCAAAATCCATATAAATTACACAGTAGTTATGATTTTTATAATACATTTATTTTGTTGAATGAGCGTTTAAACTGTCAAAAAAGATGTTTCAGTCGAGTGTTAACCGTCTCTTTATTTTCAGCCGTATGTCGCTTTTTGATGACGTCAAAGAGGGATTCCATTTTAGAACTCTAAACTTTGATGTGAATGATGTATATGATAAATACTTAACACAGGTGCCCTCCCACCAAACTAAGTCAGTATAAGAGAAAAATGAGATATATATATACTTTAAAGTATTCTGCTATTGTGCTCAAGTGTGCATACTTGGCGAATTAGCATTGGAGGAAAAAGGGGAAGAAGATGTCAATATACTGATGCATATGAATGGAACATGGCCAGGCCTCACGGTTAAATCTATGTAAAAATGCGCTCCCGGCAAACAAAGACCATGGTCAGACTCACTTTCAGCCACTGCTGTTGTGTGAACGTGAGGAGGGGGCTGTCCCTCTGCACACTGCAAAAATGTATATTGAAGAGTTCGATGGCAAAAACATATCAGTTTTGAAAAATTGTCAAAAAGTATCTTAATATTTGATATCATCATCTACATACATAATTAAAATAATGTGTATTAGATTTTATCAAGGAGAAGTGGAATACAATTTTGATAGCGGGAAAAATACAGTTTGCTTTTGAAAACATTATTGAACAAAGACTTGACTGCCACCCTTCGATGACTTTAAAATGGCACTTATCTGTTTTTTACAAATGAACACTTATCTAGATTAGTTAAAATCATTCAAATTAACGATATTTAATTCATTTCTGTGTGTTTTACTTGCTGATGTTACAATAATTTCCTAAAATGTTCTGATTCTTAGTGAGGTTTATTTAGTTCATGAACATAAAGTATTTTACTCATTTAATGATATTTCTTACTTGTTTCAATACATTGCATCTTTTTTCATTCCAACAGCATACAATGTTTTTTTTTACTTTTCCCATTTTATTATTTCCAGCTAAAAGATCCTTTCAGAATTGCAGACAAACCCGTGAAGCATTTTGTCATAACGTCACTTAAAGGGCCCATGACAGGTTGAAGTACTTATTTTACTAAAACACGGTTAAGATAAATATATTTCAAGTTTTGCTAAAATTCTTTACAAATGTTATCCGGGTTTAGCAGTTTTATACGTTTTAATTTCACTTCCTGGTTGTAAATAATGACATCACACTAGGAAATCACCATAGCAACCACACTGTAAACTGGGCTAAAACTCATCTAATGTCATCAATTCTTTTACTTGACAAATAAATATATATTTGAACTTATTTATTTAGTTGTTAAATGGTCAAAAAAGTAGTTTATTTTGTGTAAATTATGTATAACCTTTGTCTCCCCAGCGTGATGTCATCTGTTTGTTTACTTCCTGTAATTTTCAACATATTTTTCAACTTTTCTCCACAAACAGCGACCTGATTAGTGTAAGACTCTCATTTATATTCACACACTGTATTAATACACTGAATAAAGTCAAAATTAGAAAATCATAAAAACCTGTCATACGCACTTTAAACCTTACTCAAATCCATGTTTTTATTCATGAAAACGCCCACATTGCCAGACACCAAAACCCCACAGAGAAAGAAAGTCCATGGTCCTGGAACCTTCTTGCCGTGAGATAAATTCTTACCTCTTTCAAAATTTCATCTGTTAGCACCACCGGACGTCCCCAGACCAGTGTCACTTTGGCTGAAGGATACGACACGCCCCTCGTCTCCTGACCTGTCGCTCTGGAGACGCTTGCGCTGCCATCCTTCTCACCTCCGCGCTCGCTCTGAATATTTAGCCACTTTTTCCTCTTCATGAATATTCGATGGCCTGCTGCTCATCAGTCATCTCCCTCCGAGCTCCGGACAGAGGTGACATTACAATTAGGTTGTTTGACACGGGTTCTCAGGACGACAGGTGCATGGCTAAATGTGTAAACCCAAAGAGAGGGAGAGAAGAGCAACAGAAAAAAGTTAAAAGCTTGAATCGACCTCTCACTGGAATCCAACATGGAGCTTGGTTCGATGTGCCAAGTCTGTCTAAAACACATTCGATAGTCTGAAATTTCAACCCAATGACCTGGTACGAGATCAGTGGTATTGTTAGATGGGCCAAGACAGAAAAAAAAAATCCTCAGGCAAAATGAAAGGTTTAAAGTGCGTATGAGAGGTTTAAACGACTGTCTAAGTTTGATTTTATCATTATATTGTATCAATACCTATATTGTATCAATACCTATTGTATTTAAATCTATTTTCACACCAATCAAGTTGTAGTTTGTGGATAAAAGTTGAAACGAGGCAGGTGATGACAGAGTAGTCGTTCAGATTGAATCTCCGTTATCTACCTCACACTACAAAAATGCAATTTCACTTCAATAACATAAGTGCTCAAATAGTTACAATTAGTCATTTGCTCCCTGTTGGCACCAACTTTTCAAACAATTTTTAAAATTATTCTAATAATGCGGGAGCCAAACAGAGCTGAGTTGAAACAAAAGACTTGAACTTGTACTGGCTCAAGGTTTAGATGAAATTAATGAGAAATAAGAAAGAAAAGGGGACCAAAATAATTACGTAGGAGGGCCATGGCTCTCAGACTATAAGGTCATCTGTACAAACACCCTTTGTGTATTGAAAGTCTAGACAAGAAATATAACCCTGACATGTCGATACGGATGCTCCTCACCTGCCCGGAGGAACTCTCTCTATTCACCGTATTCCGCCCCGCCCACTTTTGCCGTTTTTTTGCCACAGATATGCACTTCTGTTGTAAATGCACTTCCGTTTGACGAGAACTCCGTTAAAGCTAATGACGAACGAGGGAAAAGTCTCGCCGCTAAAATGTTACATAAAGTAGATTGATTTGTGTAAAATGTTTAATGAACACGAGCAACAACAAGTCAACAACGCAACGATTTCCTGCGCGGCCTGAAAACGGCTTTTTAGTCCATGTAGAACTTATTTTCTGTTGAGCTCGTCTGCTCCATGTAAACGAATGCAACGGAAACAAGACGGCGGCGCGTACGGCAACTTCCGGAATAAGGCGAATACTAGATGAACCACCTTCCTTCATCTTGAGTGGTTTTGGCTCCACAGTCCATCCACAGTCTGTCCATCCGTGGGAGATCTCTCCTTCACTGTGGTTTTCTCTGAGGTTTATAGTTTTTCCTTGCCGAGAAAGATGGTTGAGGACAGGGGGCAATCTAGGACAGTTATCCATTTGATAATCCCTATGAACATTGTTTACTTATCTGCTTTTTTATTATCGACCAATGACTGTTTCATCGTCGCCCATTGAGGCAGATGATGTTATGATTTTGGACATTAAATAACCCAACTGAATTGAAATTAATGGTGTAACTAACCTTTAACCGAGGGCTTGTCATCCTTTTTTTCAGTCACTGCTAGACAAATAGCTGTGTTCTGCCGTACTAGCCTCTGGTCTTTGAGATAGCCACATGCCGTCAAGGTCTGCCTCTCACAAATGAGCCTTTAGATCGTCTCAAAGTGCCATAATAACTCAATTATAAGTATTGTGAGAAAAAGGGAAAATTCAATGGAGCTTGTCAAGGACTTTGATATTGCAATGGCTTGTGAGATTACAGGCTTTTGATACTTTGCATGGTTGCAGAGAGAATTGCTTTTCTGCCTCTCATGCCATATACAAACTGGTATTTTTATGTCAAATGATCACAAAGTATTTTCAAAATCATAATTATTTTACGTTTGAGTACGCGGCACACATTTGAGTGTTTTGACGTGTGGCGGAGTCGAGATCCTTCTGTAATCTTAGGACTTCAAAGTTCAAATGTGTGTCTACATCAGAGCATCCCGGTTTTAAAGAGCTTCAGAGAGTAAACACGGAGGATGGCACCGAACGCAAAGACTAAGGACCAAAGCTGGCAGTTCAGAGTGCAATCTATAAAGGAGAAGTGGGTAGAGTACCACAATTTGAACTCAAGCAAGAGAAATGATACTTGAAAATAATATTGGTCAAGTAAACGTACAAAGGTCCTCAAGTAAAGAAGTATTTGACAAAAAATTTGTGTCTGTGTAAGTTTGCTGCATAAGAAAATGTGTTATGTTGAGTTCTATGCATTTAGGACCCCCTTGAAACTGAGAAAACTCATGAAAAAGTTATTAAATAAAAGAATAATTGTAGGACTTAGACAAACTTTATTGATCCTCAAGGGAAATTACTTGGGCACATGAAGCTCACACACTGCAATATGATTTCAAATAAGGTAAATAATAGTTATGTACAAGAAGATTGAAATAAAATTAAATTATATATATATATAAAGGGATAACAAGATACAGTGCAAATAGGAAAATGATGCTTTGACACGACATGAGGTTATATCTCACAAAAGGGTGGGTTGTTGGGCAATGACTGATTTATAATTATAAGTTGATTTCTTTGTAAGGATAAAATCTAAAACCTCAGGTACTTATATTGAACTATAACATAAGTAGATCATAATTTTAGGCGCATTTTTGTTCATTGGAAACCACAGGTCTGATCTAACACAGCTTAGTTATAGAAACCGTTTCATTAACTTCCTGTTAAAAACTGCAGAATTGATAAGCCCCTCCTCTTCATGGTGACGTTTTACTGAAACAAGCATGTTTTTATTTTTGGAAAGTGTCTGTTAAAGCCCGATCCCGTCAGACCTCAGAGGCTCAGCAGGTCGGGGCCTGGTCGGTGCTTGGATGGAAGACGCTGGAACACCAGGTGCCACAGGAGGGTGCTGGAGGAAAGTGTTGTTGTGTCCTTAGGCAAGACACTTCGCCCACATTGCCTAGTATTGAAGCGGTGTGTGAATGATTGGTGGTAGTTAAGGGGCCGATGGCGCAGTAGCTCACCACCATCGAGTGTGGAGTGTATGAATAATGCAGTGTGTAATGTCTTTGAGTTTCATGAAAAGCACTATATGCAAATTATGTGTAGCATGTATTAGCGCTAGTTAGTGGTTATTAATGGGTTATTAACAAGTAGTAGTAGCTATGCTAACAATAAACTGGTTTAGGCTAGGGTCAGTAGATTGGGTTCGACTGCTGGAGCTGGTGTGGATAATTAAGGAACAGGAGACATGAATAGCTTTTTTGGTGGTAATGGTACCATATATTGTGAAATATGTACAGAACACAAAGGAACAATAAATAATAATACCCCAAAAATTTACAGACAGCCGTATTGATTGGATTGTTGCAACAAATTGTCCATAAATAAATAAATAAATCCAGATAACGATACAGATGATACAGCCTCCTACCAGACCCATGTGATGATGTTTGTAGGCTCCTCACCATCAGATCAGAAGCATCTGCTCTGTATCAATAAAACAGGCCCAGTGAACAATCATAATAAAAGCTAAATAATTCTGTATGACTATTTAACTTTAGCTCCTGATCATAAATATCATGTGTTCACAGCATCAAAAGTTAATGACAAATAACATTAATTAAACTGCTGTCGTGTCATAACGTTTGGCTGTTGGGCTTCAGCTGAGTTGTACAGGTAAAATACAACATTCAAGTAATCAGGATAAATACATTCATTGTCAATAAATAAGCCTCAATGCCTGACATAAATAGGGTTTAGGCGGGCAAAATGTAGTACTATGCATTTAAATTGCCCATTAAATAAGCTGAACAATAAGTAGGAGTACAAACAACAATTAGCCCGTCTATGCTAATGCTGGCGCTAGCTCGCTAGCTTAGCGTGTTAGCATTACATGTTATTTCATTCAACACTCACCAAATCCGCTTTGAAAGCAAACACGATGGCGGCAACGGACTCACCGCGGACCAGTAGTACGGTCTAAAAGGTTGATTGAGTAAAATAGCAAATATTTTAGATTGTTTGGTCACGGACTTGTTCAAAGCTGCCCTGCCCTCACCACGCACGTCTGACTGGAGGAAGTCACCGACGCAGGTTGAATAGTGCTCCGCGCGTATGGGGTGAGATTTGTTTCATATTAATTTATTGACGCAAAAAGAAAGATTAATTCAAAATCCCAGATTTTTTCACAATCCCTGACTTGCATTTATGGATTTATGCACGCAAAATTAGATTTGCATATATATATTTGTGAATAAAACATATTTTTGTTTTGTGAATCTGTGTTTTTGCATGCGAGAATCTGATACTGAATTTGAGGATCACCTAAATTGTGCATTCTTCACCTTTGTGAATGTGGATATTTATGAGACAAATGTTACACATTTTGTAAAAAATATCTATGCAGAATTTTGGATTCACGCAAAATCCGGATTTATTCAAAAAGTTAGACTTGCATGCAGAATTTTTTCACACAAATTCTCAATTGTAAAAATTAAGTTACATTTTATTTTGAAATCTGTAGTTTTGCATGTGAATGTGTGACTTTGCATTTGTGGATCGCTCACCACGTGCATTCATCCTCTGATCTCGCCGAGGATCTTTTTAACACAAACATTCCGCGTTTCTGCACTCTCTCAACTCATTCAGAAGACAGCGCTGTTCCTCTGGTAACCACTAGGGGCAGCGCTGACCAACTTTAACTGTATAGAAGGGCATTTCCGGATGTAGACGGACCCTTATTACCATAGAACTATAATAAAACCATTTAATACATCCATTTAATACATCATTTAATTTAATACAATACGTTCATTTAATACATCCATGCTTATTACCCAAAAAATGGCGGAGAGAGACCAGAGTGAAGTCGCTGGATGGGTTACATAACATATGTTTATCGTTGTTCTAGCTAGCAGCATAGTATTTCAGCACAGACATTTAAATAAGTAGACACGGCATTCACTGCTCATGCTATCGACCACTTAGCAACACGGCCTCATATATTTTCCCTATAGCCGTTAGCATTAGCTCACAAAACACGCAAGTTATGAATAATCCATTTTGAATTTTATTTTAAATAAATAACGTGTACTGTCATGTAAGCTAAAGGCTTACTGACTTCAAGTTGAGAATTCTTTGTGCTTCTTGTGAGCATCTAGCGACCACAAACCATTCTCTTTTTTACATGTTACAGGTGAGGATAGCAGATAAAGGATGCCATAAATATCATTAAATAACAAGTTTTATATACTTTAATAAGGGGATTGACTTCATTCATTTGTATGTGACGGAACCGGGAAAGGCTAAAAAAAAAAAACACCAACACTGCCCCTAGTGGTTACCAGAGGAACAGCGCTGTCTTCTGAATGAGTTGAGAGAGTGCAGAAACGCGGAATGTTTGTGTTAAAAAGATCCTCGGCGAGATCAGAGGATGAATGCACGTGGTGAGCGATCCACAAATGCAAAGTCACACATTCACATGCAAAACTACAGATTTCAAAATAAAATGTAACTTAATTTTTACAATTGAGAATTTGTGTGAAAAATTCTGCATGCAAGTCTAACTTTTTGAATAAATCCGGATTTTGCGTGAATCCAAAATTCTGCATAGATATTTTTTACAAAATGTGTAACATTTGTCTCATAAATATCCACATTCACAAAGGTGAAGAATGCACAATTTAGGTGATCCTCAAATTCAGTATCAGATTCTCGCATGCAAAAACACAGATTCACAAAACAAAAATATGTTTTATTCACAAATATATAAATCTGGGATTTTGAATTAATCTTTCTTTTTGCGTCAATAAATTAATATGAAACAAATCTCACCCCATACGCACGCTACGATTGGTCGAGCTCGGTTACGTGACTAGGTTGCGTGTGGCACGTAAGTGACGTAGTAGCAAAGTGTGTTCAGGACACAGAGTGTAGGAAATAAATAAATATAGCTTTCATATTTATAACGAGTTTGAGTAACATAAATTTAATTCAATAAACAGATCTTTACCTGTGTTATATATGCATTGATATTATTAATATATTTTACTTGTGTCACTCAAAGTCTTGATTTTAAGATAATCGTAACTAAGTACAGAGATGTGGGCGGGGATAGGAGCTAGGTGAAAAGTGAGCACTCGAGCCTCAGTTGCAGGAAAATACAGACATTTGAGTAATTAATAATGCGATGTTAGCATTATATAGGGATCAATTAAAATACAACTCTGGGTAAACTAATAATGAGTAAACACTGTTGTATGAAGGTTAATTGTATATTATGTCTCTAACCCAAATAAAATTGGTATTGGACAATGGACTACAAAAATTCAGAAAACCGAAATTTTTGACGCAATGGCGTCTTGAATGTTACAAAATAAAGATACTCAAACATGCACAAATCACACCAAATATAACTTTGAGTTAAATAATGAGAGGAAAACATGGTTAAACTCTATGAAAAGGCTATTTTGCATATTTCTCCTTTAACATTAAGCTTAAACTGATGAAATTCACACAGAAGAAAGGGAAGCGTTAAACCTGCTGTTGGTCTTACATCATAAACGAAGCATGGGAATCATCAATAAAACTTCTATATTGGGTTGATGGAGGTGGATTATGGAGGCAGATGGTTCACCTCTGTGGCCCCTGAAAGAAACCGTTGGATAAGTGAGTGGATTGTATTGCATGGTCCTAAATGAAAATCCCAGGCAACAGAAATCAATAGTGATAACATTGATTGTTTGCATGTTCTTCTGTCATACATTTTCTGTCTGATTATTAAAGTTTGCCCATGTTGTGTATTAAGGGAAAGGGCATTGGAAAGATTGATTCTAGGCTTTTATAGCTTTAGGCCGTCCCATGTGGCTCAGAGGTAAAGCTGGAACACATTTCTGTTTGTGCTTTATTCAATATGTTAGCACTGATGTAGCTATTGTGTTAAAGGTTCAATATGTAATTTTTCTGTTGCATATTGAATCGCGGGATTCTAGGATGAATCAGGGTCAGTTTGTATGGCAAAAAGATATTAACCTAAAAATAAAAAAATGTATTGGATTGACTTGATTTTTCTTCATTACGTCTCATTTTTAGAAAATTTTGCTTCAGTTTTGAAAGAGGAAACGTCAAAACCCAACAAATACCAAAACTAGTGTCAATCAGACAGAAAATGCTCCAGACAGAAAATGTGGTTTAATAATTGATATAATTAGAGTAAATCAGACACCAGAGGCCAAAACTACAGAGCCTCAGCTTGGAGTCCGGACATTTGTTTGTGCTCCAAAGGGTTCAGAGACAGCTTCAGTGGAACTATTGTTTTACACACATATGTTGTATTTAACTTTTATTCTACACATATTTTATTTTGCATGGTTATTTTCATCTTTATTTTAGCATAGTCCCTACTTTTAATTTTACTTTACCATTATTATAGTATGTTGATATCTACTGCTTACCAGCAAAGGAAGTTCCAAGTTTGTGAATTTTGTTCTCTGACAATGGCAATAAAAACATTTTGAGCTTTTGACCATGTTCCAACATTGTTCCTTTATCAAAAACAAACCTGGAGTTGCATTAGCTTCATTCTCTCTAGTTTGACGAAGGCTGGTTAGAAAATCCTCCCCTGTCAAAACTGTCAAAAACACATCCTGCTGGTCCGAGTGCCCTTGACAACTTTTTCGTTTTTGTTCATGTAACAAAAAAAAAACAAAAAAAAAAAACACTTAGATTGTTCATTTTTCGATTTGAACACTGGAATAAAAATATACAGTTCAAAAGAAGGTTCTGAGCACAGATCCATTAATTAATTTGTCTTAATTCATTCTGAGGAATGCGGTGGGGCCTGAGCTCAAAGGACATGACAGCGACTACAGTTCGTGTGTTCCCGCTCTGGTGACAACCATCTCAGGGGCTCAAAGGCGCAGACCGGGACTGCTTCGGGTCATCACTGCGGACAGATGACGAGGTCTGGGGTATGTTCGTGGATCGTCCTCTGCCGTGGCCGGAGCAGAGCAGAATGTGCTTCCTAAACGTGAACACTTTGCTCCGTTAATGGAACACAAGTGAAGTCTATGAGCAAAGAGCTGCACGGACTGTGGCACATGCTGAGCTCAGCGCCCGGTTCTGGACCTGGTTTAGTCTTAGTCTGGGCATTCAGGGAAAAAGCCCACAGACATACGCTCCATTCGCCGGGAGCGGGCTCTCCGTGACCCCGCTCATGTGAACAGGGCACAGCGCCATGACGCTCTGAGCTCTTTGTGGAGGGGTACTGGACCCCTCCAGAATGGGCTACTGTACCAAGTGCTCCGGTGTTGGACACCTGGCACAGCGTGGTCTGGGATAGACTAGGCCGTGCAGACTTCATGTGGTCAGCTTAGAGAGGAACGTCCATTTACCCACTGTCTAACTAACTCACTGGCTTCTCGCATTTCCTGAACACATGTTCAGCGGAAGCGCTGTGCAGCCAGTAGATGGAACCTACCCTCAGTAAGTGCCAAGGCAAACAGAACCAGGTACAGATGTTCATTTTTAAGTTCTAAAACATGAGATGCCAAACTTAAGGTACTCGAGAGCACGTTTAATAACAGTAGAAATAATGCAAAATGTTTTTCCTTAAAGTTGTAGGCTTTTCTCTGTTTCTCTTAATTACACAGACCCTTATTGTATCTTATTCTTAAACTGCATATCTTTCTTGGTTGGGTATCAGCATGTGCTCGTCTCCATGGAGATATTATTGCTTTACCTGGTATGTCCCACAGTGTTAAAGTGGCATGAAACACATTTATCTAATGTTTGTTTTATTGTGGGTGTTTTTATCACTCAAAAACACACTGAAATATACGCACTGTTATTATGAGTGGGTTCACCTCTCCACAGATCTGGCCTTTAACTTGAGCTGGCGCAGTCACTTGCTTGTCTCCTTGAAAATATGTTTATTGCCTTACTGTGGAACTTTCTAGGCAAAGCAATGACAGTTCCACGAAGACAAGGCTCAGAAATGTTTGCAGTGCACCTTTAAAAAAGCCACAAAACACACATTTCTCAAATTGCACATTGACTGAATGGCTTTTATAAACATTGCAGGGGTGAATGGATTTGACAATTTTTAAAGTTTATTTACACAGACTGTTTTTGAGTTCTGAGCCAACAACAACTCAAAGAGAAACCTGCAGCACAAGAGTGAGACAGAAGGGGAGAGTTCAGCAGAGACATGGCAGCTGCAGCAGAGGCCTGGCTCTGAGGATACACAGGATATTTATGCAAAAAATACTGAAAATACAGACCCTTCCATAGATTCCTGTTTGAGAAGACCTTGAGTCATGTTTTGTTTCATTTAAAGGAAAAATCATCTGCATTTTTCATATTGTTATTACCCTTTCAGCATGTGCATACCTCACATTTGCCACGTTTATGATGGACTAAATAAATACTGCACCAGACCAACATCACATGATCTCTCTGGGTGGAGTTTGCATGTCCTCCCCGTGTTACAGTGGGTTTTCTCCAGGTCCAACTTCCTCCCACCGTCCAAACACGTGTTGCAAATCTGCCCGTAGTGAGTGAACGTGAATGGTTGTCTGTAAAAGTCTCTGTGTTAGCCCTGCGACGAGTTGGCCACTGTCCAGGGTGTACCCCGCCTAACGCCCAAAGTCACTGGGACAGGCTCCAGTCACCCGTTAGGGGTCCAGTCGACCCCTAACAGGAACAAGCGGTAGAAAATTAATAAATTAAAGAATTTCTCTGCTGTGTGCAGTGACTTAATTACTGAGTTACATCCAGCAGCAGAATGTGCCTAGCCCTATACACAGTTTAGTCATGTTGTCACTTTAAGGCACATAATGATTAGCCTAGCAGTAATAGTTATCTTGTTTAGACGTCAGAAATGCTCAGAACAAGTCTGGCGATGATTTAAGGACTTTAAACAGCAAAAGATTCTTGGATAAGTGAACTGAAAATTGTCACTGATCGAGGGAGTTCAGCAGGACGTGTGTCTGATGTTTGGAGGGAGAGGATTTTCGAATGAACATTTTTCAAAACAGCGTGAATGCAGCTGAATGCAACTCCAGGTGTGTTTTTGAGGACTGAACACTGTTAACACATCATTAAAAGCTTAAAAAAGTCACTGTAGCAGAACATGTGTGCTTTACAACATTTTTACTGTATCAAAGGCTTTGTAAGTTCCCATGATTACATCCACCCCAAGACAAATATAATGTGAAACATTGGCTCCTTTTTTCATATTTGGCAAGGTTACATTTTTTGTATGTGAATGTACTGCTTTCTTTCTTTTAAGCAAAAAACTAAACTAAACAAAAAAAAAACACTCTGACCGTGTGTTTTTACAAGGGAGCTGCAGGGGGAGCTCTATTGCTTACTTCATTCATGCTGTCCTCCAGCTGAGGTCCTGATGCATCTTTGGAGTTGATGTGGGAAACTGGAACGAGGAGGAAAGTCACCCACACAGGAATACTCACAGAAAGACCCGGCCTGCGAGTTGAACCTACTAACCACTTTGTAAACTTGTTTTCCTTATAGTGAAATTCCAATGCCAAGACGCATGAAATAAAAATGGTTCAATAAAGCTGTATATGGCTGCTTTAAGCTCCTACATGTCATTATAACGTCACATAGAGTTTTCTGGTGCTGATGTGAAGAGTGTGCAGTGAAGAGGAACTGATGAAGCAGATCATCTCTGAACTGAAACCAATCCGCAAAAAAAATGGATGTGGTGAAGCCATGTGCACGAGTAACATGTTAATGATTGAATGTGAGCGGAATTAATTGAAGCAGTTGTTAAACCGTTTGGTTTTTCATCCTGATAAGACTACATAATTTGAAGATTTGGTGTTACATGTTTTAATTCACCTTATTCAGGACGTTTTCATGGGAAATTCCATCATCTGTGGCCCTTTTCTGCTTGTGTGATCTTGTAAAGGTCTGACAATCTTGAAAGTTAACAACATTTTATGTTGTCGAGTTCAAATCAGAGCTGGCCTGTAGTGGTCGAAATAGAAGGCAGACATGCGCAAAATCTTGTACTAGACAAGGTTTAGGTTTAAAACGACTTCAGTCGACCTCCACTTGGGAAAGTGCACCATCTCTGCAGGTGACTGCACAACCTGAACCTTTACACAAGCAGGTGTGCATTCATGACCCAAAACAGATCCCAGTCTCACATACATTTCAAGTGTTTACATAAACTAAAAACACAAATAAACACAAATTAAAACACACAAATAAATGGAAAACAAATGAAACTCCTACAGTTTCTACATAGTCTGGCCCAAGACCTCTCCCTACAACAGCTGTTGTAAAAATAAAGCATATTAAAAGGAACTTTGTGTTGGGTTATAACTTAAATAGCAAAACTAAACTGGGCTTAAGTTTAACTGCAGCCTTGTATATGACAAATGATAGTAATAAATACATGGAATGAAGGGTGAAAAATGGAACAAAGAAACGCATTTTGTCTGCCTCATTTTCATTTGGATATTTTTATTTATTAGAAAACATGCAAGGTCACCTCTAGAGGGCGCTCTTGTATACTGAAGTGAATGGGAGAAATGTATTTTAGTTAGTTAAAAAAAAAAGTACGTAAGTTAAAAATTAGCTGAAAATGCAACTGAAAACATGCATTCTTACTGAAAGTGGTGTAGTCGCTCCACAGATCTGACCTGTATCTTGGCTGCTCGTCTCCACGGAGATAGTTAGTTAATGCCATTCTGCAGAAAAGTGCTCCTTTGCGCTATTCTATAAATCCATCACTAACTGGTACTTCAGCCCCCGAAGTTTACAAACAGTCTTCAACTCAGTATTCAAAGCACGTCGCACTTGGCTCGTGGTGCAATTTTCAGTTCTGACCCGAGAATGGATAGACGAGGGAGAGGTTCTATAACATCCGCTGAAATCATTTTTATTCTATGTATACATGTTGTTCTGTGAGAGCACGGAGCTGCCAGGGAATTGAAATCTCGCTTCAAACTGAAAAATGATTATTTGTTGGCAAAGTGTAGGAGATTTTCCATACGATTTGCATATGCATAATCATACAGGTGCAAAGAGGCTTATTTGGCTGCCATCCACGACTCTCTCTCTCCCCCTTTCTCCCCCTTTCCCCCCTCTCCCCTCTCTCTCTCTCTCTCTCTCGTTTGTACCCTCCAAATGAACTATAACAAGCGTTCGTTTCCATTTCCCCGCTGATCTGCCAACTGCCAGCCGCGGTGAAGCCTGGTGCGCCTTTTTTTGGTGTCACGGCTGGCACCGGCGTCGGGGCGCAGAAGGGAGCACGTGTTGGAGAACGGTGACTCGAGCGTGAGGAGAGAGAGCGAGGCTGGAGAGGGAGGACCATCTTTTACAGTTACAGGAGCCATCGGACTGTGCAATGGAGCAGAGCCGTAAATCTGCGGCTGGAAACAGAGAAAATACTCCTTTAGTGTTAGGATTAGTTGAAGTTGATCCTTTATCATGCAGAGTTCTGGAAAGATTAATTGTATTAATTGAAGGATTTTTAATGAATAAATAAAAATATATATGTATTTTTGAAAACGTTTTTATGATTGGACATAATTCATCCTAAATTCTAGCGATTGTGGGATTGTATCGGGTTGTCAGGGGCAGCGGAAGAAAGCTATCAAGCTATACAATCAAGCTATAATTTTTTTACACATAAAATTTAAAAGAAAGTGTGCTTTACAGTGCTTTGAGTGTCTTCTGGATTTTGTTTGTTTGTTTGTTTTTTTACAGCGACCATGTGAAGACACATTAATCTCAGAAGAGATGCTTTACACCAGATTAAGCCAAAGCTGTTTTCCATCTGCTTCGCATGTGCAGTTTAACAAACATAATTAAAGGCGCTGTTATGATTTACTTTCCTAATGCAGTCCTAAATATTCACTGCGATGAGTTTATAAGCACTTTTCACTAGTCTGAGCCCAGAGCAGCATGTGCCTTCATGGTAAAGCTAACACATATTAGCATGCTAATGGCACACTTCCTGCTTCTCGTAGAATAAAACACTCTACAAACAGATTCAGAGAAAGTGCTGTGGTCTCATGTTCACCTGAATAGATGCATTTACAACATATCTGTGCTGGAGCAGCACAGACTTTACTTTATTACACGCAAAGAATGGGGAAGATGCACTGGTTTTATTTTCCGTATTTCAAAATCAGGTACAGTGCCTTTAAAATACATTAAATATAAAAACATTTATAATCAAGTCCATTGCATTGGATTTTATGTGTTAAATTCCCAAAAATAAGAGTGTTGTGAACAGGATTTATTTTGACAATTGATTTGAATTTCGTTTTAGTCTTAGTCTTTTTACTAAAAATGATTTTCATATTTGATTTGATTTAGTCAAAAGTTCTTTGTAGTCTAGTTTTAGCCAGCAAAAATGCTGTTGTCTAAATCCATAATACATTTAATCAACCAGAAAACACATTTTAAATTCTTGTTTGGTTTAGTTTTGCATTGCTTCATGGGACAACAGACTTGTTCCTTCAGTTTGTATCTGGTCTTGTTTGGAGCTCTTGGATTTAAAAGGAGCGGGCTAAATCTAACAATCTCTCATGCTGATTTTATACTTTTTATTAATCAACTAAAATATCAGTACCTTTAGTCATTACTGATGTACTTTTTAAAGCTTTAAACCATGTTCTAACAATGTTCCATCATCAAAAACACACCTGGAGTTGCATTCAGCTGCATTCACACTGTTTTGAGGAATGTTCTTTAGAAAATCCTCTGTCAAAAACACTTCCTGCTGAACTCTTTGATCCGGGACATATTTTCTGATCATGTATGTCACTTAACAAAGAATCTTCCGCTGTTTTAAGTCCTTAAATCATCACTAAACTCGTTCTGAGCATTTCTCTCTAAACATTTAATTTTTCTCTAAACATGATAGCTGCTGTTGCTAGCTTGACAATGGCGTGTCACACATAGATAGTACTGTGCTAAATTGTGTACATTCTAAAAACTTTAATTATAACCTTTTGTTTTGTTTCAAAGCATGAGATGGCAAATTAAAGGTACTCAAGGGCATGTGTAAAGGGTAATAACAATATGAAAAATGCATCATATTTTCCCTTTAACACTGGATTGTAATTGATTAATCAAAACTGCAGGACTATGTAACGCAAAAAACGAAAGATAATTCAATCTTTCTCGACCTTGTGCTGAATCCTTCACAGCACAGCCTCCATCTCGTCCATGTGTTTGTTTACACCATGAACACATCTAATCTGGGTCACTATTTCGCGGCCAGTGTGAATGCATCTTATACCCTTCCAATGGCTCTCTCCCTCTCTCTATTGTCACTTCAATTTCCACTTTATCTCCGCTGCCACACTCGTTCAGGAGGACATCGTACGGCGGATGGGAACACAATGCCCCCATCACTGCAACCATATGGGGTGAGATTTGTTTCATATTAATTTATTGACGCAAAAAGAAAGATTAATTCAAAATCCCAGATTTTTTCACAATCCCTGACTTGCATTTATGGATTTATGCACGCAAAATTAGATTTGCATATATATATTTGTGAATAAAACATATTTTTGTTTTGTGAATCTGTGTTTTTGCATGCGAGAATCTGATACTGAATTTGAGGATCACCTAAATTGTGCATTCTTCACCTTTGTGAATGTGGATATTTATGAGACAAATGTTACACATTTTGTAAAAAATATCTATGCAGAATTTTGGATTCACGCAAAATCCGGATTTATTCAAAAAGTTAGACTTGCATGCAGAATTTTTTCACACAAATTCTCAATTGTAAAAATTAAGTTACATTTTATTTTGAAATCTGTAGTTTTGCATGTGAATGTGTGACTTTGCATGTGTGGATCGCTCACCACGTGCATTCATCCTCTGATCTCGCCGAGGATCTTTTTAACACAAACATTCCGCGTTTCTGCACTCTCTCAACTCATTCAGAAGACAGCGCTGTTCCTCTGGTATCTGGGATTTTGAATTAATCTTTCTTTTTGCGTCAATAAATTAATATAAAACAAATCTCACCCCATACAACCACTGCCACTGCTTAGAGGAACACACCAAATTGAATGGCTGCTATTGCTTGTCTTGATTATTTGTTGCCTTTTCACGAAACGGTCATAACATTCGAAAATATAAACCCATTCGGCGAGTCGTTTTCCAGCTAAAACGTCTCGCTCTTGACGTGTTTTGAAGCTACGACGGAAAATATCTACGCTCCATTGATGCTTCCGGCCTCAAAATCAACCATTTATTTCAAATGTGATTAAAAAAGAAGGTCAAAATGGGAGTAAAGCTATCGAACGCGCTGCCAATTATGTCCGCTCGGAAAACAGCTCGTCCGTCGGAGCGTGAGTGAAAAGTGGCGGCCGTGCAGTGTTTTCGACGGCTGGAGTGCTCGTCGCTGAGAGCCATCACTTACAGACACTTGTGGTGGAAAAGCTGCAGAGAGGAGCCGGGATTTCAGGTCATTCTGTGATAACATGTTTGGAGAGTGTCAACAGCTCTTGGACGGCAGCGGACCGTCATGAAATAAATGGGGTTTGCAGCAATTTCAGGTGAAAAACACTCAATGAGACTGTTTGATTTTTCATGTAAGTAGGTCTGGGCGACGTGGCAACAATGATTAGCACGATTTACTTGGGGCCAGATCATGATTTCGATTTGATCACGATTTGTGTTCAGTTTGTATTTTTCTATTGTCTGTAATAGAGCTGCTTTAGGAAAAATATCTAATTGTGATTATTCGGACTAGTGCAATTGTGATTAGTGATTTAAATTTTAATAATAGGATTCTGTTCAAATTCACATTTTAAACATGATTTTGTCCCTTTTAGTCGCATGTTTGTCACTTTTAGTTGTGTATTTGTCACTTTTAGTCTTGCTTTTCGTTGCGTTTTTGTCGTTTTTAGTTGTGTTAGTTGGCGCGATTTTGTCGCTTTGAACACATTTTTATCGCTTTTGGTCTTGCTTTTGTCGCTCGTTTCATAACATGTTTGGACAAATCCAAACTACAGTGTTGGCAGTTTTTATTCAAATCCAAGCAACACATTTTGTTGTTTGTGGAAGAAATTATTGCACTTCAAAAATTGTAGCCTTTGAGATTTGCTAATTGCACACTGCAAAAAGGGATTATCTAGTTTGGTTGAATTTACTTTACTTGAGCAAATTAATCTTAAAAGACCAATTTTAAGATTGTTTCACTTGATAAGACTATGTCTTATCGAGATTATTTGACTTGTTTCAAGATTTTTCATTTTCATTTGTCTTATCTAGATATTAAAACTCATTCTAAGCACATTTTACATTAAAACAAGACTAAGTGTTAGTCATGCACACAGAAAAATCGCGATTTTGTGTTGATTTGGTTTAACTGTGCAGCCCTGGTCTATAACAGGTAAATCAATCTGATCAGAGGCTTCAGAGTGTTTGAACAGACAGCTGCATTAAAGAGACAAACAGTGTATCCCGATACAACGATTTCACAAAAACAGCAGATTGTCACAGAGGTCGAGCTCACCGTTCCATTTTTATCACCGTATCAGCCAGACCTACACGCAAGAAAAACCAACAAGTCGATTTACAGTGTAGAGTGCTTTGAAAATAGTTACAAATTACTGAATACCATCCAATGAAATGTGTTTTGTCGTACAGAATACATGACTCTGATTGGACGTGGTTCAATCAGAGTCATGACTTCTGAATACTTCACACGGAGTTGCAAATGTGGTGTAAAAATGCGACATATGATTAAAACAACTTTGTGTCTGTTGTAGCCATGTATTCATCACTGATTAGAGAAGGAAAAGTCACTAATTAATCGTAAGAGCAGTTTTCTATTTTTCTTGGTACATTGCAGTTTGAAGCATGTCTTGCACAATTTGTATTCCTTTGATTTTAGGAAAGTAACTGTATCCTATTGTTTTGAGGTATTTACTTACAGTTTTAGGGGTTTATTTATCTTTTGATTGTTGTTGTTGAGCACTGGTAGAGCAACTCTAATAAGTTTGTTGTTAAATGTTTTTTTTTCTTCTGTGTAGCACGTTTCAGTTTATAACATGCACATAAATAAAGTGGACTGGATTGAATGCTCGAGACTGAACCAAAAGACAACTGTACCAGAACGTACCCAGAATGAAAGCAGAAATAAGTAACATCAGCGACACAGCGCCCTCTGCATTTTTAAACTGGACGTTTTAAGTTCAAGACCAGTTTTGAGACCGCCTTGTTCAGGGGTTATTTTTAGCACTTGCATAGAAAGGGTTAATGTTAAGACTTTTATCAAACCAAAATATGAAAATAAAATCAATCAAAATCAATTCTGTTGACAAAAAATCACCACTATATTTGATGTCTTAGTTTTAGACTCTAAAAATGTCAGCCTATACATTTTTAAAGAGGTACAACAAAACTTTTGGTTAAGTTGTTTTTTTCTATGTGATCCTTTTACTTGAGGTATTTCATCGCTCCTGTATCTGTACTTTTACTCAAGTGTCAAAACTGAGAACTTCTTGCACCAGTGTGTACATGTGACCGTTTATCCAATGTGCTGATCCACTGCTCCCTACAGGGCGCACTCCCCTCTTCTGGTGAGTGAGGGGACTGCGCCCCTGTCACTTGGCCAATGTTTTTTTTTTTTTTTAAGAAATCAAATGTGAACATGAACCCAATCATGAGGAATGGTGTGGTATATAAATAATACTATGTTTTATTTATATAACGCTTTTCAAGATACTCAGAGACACTTTACAGTACAGTAATAAACAAACAGATATAAAAAAAAAAAAAACATTTAAAATCAAAGAGGATTAAGTACAGTGAATCAAAATGCACTTTAATAACTATTCTCTACAGTGATCCCTCGTTTATTGCGGGAGTTGCGTTCCAAAAATAACACGCGAAAAGTGAAATCCGTGAAGTAGTCACAGCTTTATTTTTTATTATTTTACAATGCAATACTGAACTATGGAATGAAACCAAAAATCAAAACCTGTTTTAAAGCCCAAAATGTGTTTAAAACAATAATTTTAATATAGTAATACAAGGTTGGAAACATTGTCACTGGTGTATTTCACAGTCTGTGCCTCTTCGTCCTGACTCCGCTCTGCTGTAGCCTCTGTTTCTACTGAAGGCGCAGGTTATGGGTAGTTGTTGGCGCTCTTTCTTTTTCTGAGCAAGAAGATTTTTATAAACGGATATGCCACCTTCGATTATATTTGAGAACTGCAATGAATGACCCATCAAAGGGTCCCGTTCTTGTGCCGTGCGCTGAAGTAAAAAAAACTAAAAAATATCCGCACTGTAAAAAAAATCCGTGAAGCAGCGAAGCCGTGAAAGATGAAACGCGATAGAGCGAGGGATCACTGTATTTGAACACTTTAAACCTATTTTTGCTGCTATTATCTGTTGAGTCTAATATAATCATTAGTTGCAGCTCTAATGCAGAAATACTTACTAAAATATCCCACTGCGGGAAAATGATGCATCCACATGACATTATCCTGCAGTATCTTAGGTTTCTTCTCGACCATTTGAACCATCATCCACTGACACTAATGGACTGTCCAGAGTCCGGTCCTTGCAGACGACTCTCGACAGTCGTCCGTGTCTGTGAGTGACTGCCGCGCCGAGAGGTTAGCACACATCTGTTTACATGCTAATGCGGGGGACTGATTTTAAATGAAGACGAAGCCAGGATAAATGAGGCAATTATTTCTGGAGCCTCCGCTGAGACCGGTGGGAGCTGTATGCTAACGAGGGCTAACCACGGCTAACACGCGGATAAACAAGCACACGACAGGAGCGCCTTGTTTTGTTCCGGAAAGTAGAAAAACAAAGCCTTCAAAACAAACACTTAAAACTGTGCAAACACTTAAAACTGTGAAAGAATGCGAGCAACTCAGAGGCGGAAGGATTTGAATTGGTTAATGAACAAGACATTGAAGCTATAGACGTTGCGGTGTAATATAAATTTGTAAAGATAGAGTCTGAGAGAAGGCACTAACGGACCTCTGTGGGACGCAATCCATTCATTTTAATGTGGAAGAGCTGCTGTGTCACCCGCTGTTCAAGAACTACAAGAGCAAACGCAGACTTTAGGAGATTTATTGTACCAAATGCAGGCACAAAGACGCAAAAAAGAATGCTAACGGTTTAAAAAGGATATTTTTCCCCCTTGGCACTTACGCACTTTTGTTGTAAACGCACTTCCGTTTGACGAGAACTCCGTTAAAGCTAATGACGAACGAGGGAAAAGTCTCGCCACTAAAATGTTACATAAAGTAGGTTGATTTGTGTAAAATGTTTAATGAACACGAGCAACAACAAGTCACAACGCAACGATTTCCTGCTCAGTCTGAAAACGTCTTTTTAGTCCATGTAGAACTTATTTTCTGTTGAGCTCGTCTGCTCCACATCAACATCTTTAAGTCTATATGACAGGTTCTCAAAATGTTCTAATTATGAGTTTGATGGGATTGCGCCTGCTGCAATTATTTATTATAGTTTTACATTTGTGAAGTTGCAGTTTGTGAGGAAATTTTGAAAAATGAAAGTTTAAAACTAGTGGGAAGTAGTACTAGGAAGCAGTGCTGAAATCCAAAATGGAATCGCTCTGTGATGTCATCAAAAAGTGACGTATAATTGAAAATAAAGAGACAATATACATAAAACTGACCAGATTTTTGGAAGTTTAAACGGTTATTCAACAAAATAAAGATGTTATCAGGTATTGCAATTTGTCAAATCATAAATATTGTGCAATGTATATGGATTTTGGCCCTTATTTTCAAAATGGTTGCTAGGTAACAGTTGTAGAATTACCTCTAACTATATCATATTAACTGCTCATGTGTAACCAGGAAGTGACATTATGAACATTACAAAAACTGTCAAACTGGGGACAGCAAAATCTTAAATATAATCATGTGCACGACATTTTAGTCAAACGTGTTGTTGTACCTGTCATATAGACTTTAAAGGTCCAATATTCTGTCCCATTTCATAGTCAGGAATTTTGGGAAAAATACTTTAACTGGTAAATATAATTAGTAAAGTGAAGTGAAATGACTGGTGTTGGCAGGTACAGTTTTCTATTCAGCTTTTGAGCACTTCTGCCCAGTGTCTTTCGAATTATTATTATTATTATTTTTTTTAATTACATGCATATTGCACAAAACTGGATGGGAGACAATGATGTAAATCCTGCAGACAATGACAGTTATCCCTATGGCGTGTGCTCATTGGTGCATGATCCCAAAAAAAGTTCTTTACTTCCGCATTTACTTCCTGATACGGAGGCTGACATCTTTGCTTTAGGGCGCCACGTGACGACAATCCCCCATGATGCTTTGAGCGACGTGAACGACCAGCAGCTGCAAGTTTTTGTGTTAGCGTTAGCTTGTGTGATTGTAATTGTATTCTTCATGTTAGACACACCTGAAAGCGTCTGAAATGAAATAAAATACAACTTACAGCTGTCTCTAGTCGAGCCTTTTCCACGAGCTTCTGTTTGTATCGTCCGACGCTCGTTCACGTGACTCACACATGTTTGCGGTGACGTCACTTCATATAAAAACTGTAATTTAAGTGATTTTAGAAATGATAGAAAAGAACATTTCCTTCTATTTTATTTAAATACCAATAATAATTCAATACTGTCTGCAATTATAATGTGCAATTTTAGAAAAAGGCTGGTTCCAAGAGGCTGCAGTACCTCGCACGGCCACTAATCAATCTGTGACACGGACAGAGGGGGCGTGTCTTATCCAGTTCATTTAATACATCCATGATCTGGACAGAGACAGAGCACTTCCTGGAGGAGGAGGGTCACCACAGCACCACGTCACATTTGTCAAAAGATGGAAGCAAATGTTGGCGCTAAGAAAACCCCTCGTCGTTTCAAATGATTAAAGCTAATAAATGCACAAATAAAAAATAAAAATACTTTGGGGGATGGTTTGAGGTAGACTTGAGTAACACTAAATGAAGGTTAAAGGGAACATATTCTGCTATATTTGTGCTTTTAACCAGGTTCTAACAATGTTCCGTCATCCAAAACACACCTAGAGTTGCATTTAGCTTAATTCACGTCAAAATAATAAATAAAAAGAATAAAAATACCAGCATGTCAAAAACCAGGCATGTTTTCCACGACCGTTCAGTAACCGTGTCTAAGTTTTCTCCTGGGACTTCCTTATCAACCCAGAGCATGCACACCGTATCCTCCAGCCAGCCCTGACCAAGAGTGTGGCTCCAGACCCTTGGGTGCTGCTCCCTGGCCTCCCTCAGCTTCTGACAGGGTGAGCAGGGTTAAAAACAAACAAACAAACAAACAAACAAACAAAAAACACATTTAACCCTACATTTATACTTACACTCATATCGAAACTAGACCCAAACTTGTATCAATACTGAAGAAAATCACATAACAAGGACAGAATTGAACATTTACTTGATCGTTTTAGAATGGTCTTGATACGAGAATTGTATTAGAGTAGTAAAAAGTATCGAAAATCAGATACTAATCGATAATAAAACTATTGTCGAAGCTAGATATTAATTTGAACTATCGATACCAAAAAAAAAGACACATTAAAAGGATAAAATATGACCTTTCCTGTACAATTTAAGAATGATCTAGTATAACATCACATGGTAACGTAAAGAAACTGTTATTATTCTGTGTTAAAAATGTCTGAAAACTTGCATTTTTTGTTGTCATTGTGGTGTCAAAATCGCTACTGAAATTGCGTTTGAAATTGTTGTATCGTGACTAACACTAATTAGAGTACACAGAAACATTAAAGTGCGTGTGACAGGTTTTTATGATTTTCTAATTTTGACTTTATTCAGTGTATTTGTACCTCTTGTCAATGTAAAATATAGTTTTACACCAATCAAGTAGCTGTTTGTGGAGAAAAGTTGAAAAATATGTTGAAAACTAAAGGAAGTAAATAAATTGGTGACATCACACCAGGAAGACAAAGGACATGCATAATTTACACAAAATAAACTACTTTTTTTTACCCTTTAAACATTGATTCAACAAAATAACGTTCATGTATAAGTTGAAATATCGACATATCGAAATTGAATTAGACATTGTAATATTCAGATGAGCAGCAGTAGCTCAGTTGGCTGAGTGGCCGTCTTCTAAGGTTGCTGGTTCGAATCCCGCTTTCGACATAAAAACTTCCTTGGTTGAGCGTCAGATCCATTGCAGGTTGTGAAATATGGAGGATTTTTAGGGCCACGTAAGTAATAACAAAGCATTTACTAAAACAACATTTAAATGATGTTTCAAATGTAAAATGAATGACCAATTTACAAGTCTATTTATGTCAAATGTAATCAGAAATTGTGAAAGTATTTTGATAACTATTATTAAATTGTACATTTAAAACCAAATTTAACAATATATTAATTAATTCACCAATTGTTCTACATATTGTAAAGTTTAAAAATATATTTATTAAACATATTTTTAATAGCTGAATTAAATTAAATTGGTCATTCTTTTTAATTTTCCATTTGAAACATTATTTAAATGTTCTTTTAGTAAATGCTTTTTAAAAATTTTTATGTTAGGCATCTCAAACCCGCAGCCCGGGGGCCAAATGCGGCCCTCAAGATGATTTCTGGTGGCCCGCAAGATGATTTTTAATTTGTGTTATAAATGGCCCACATCACTCCATCAGTTATCATTGGGCCTATTACCTAATTAATTACGTTACTTAATTAATATCAACATGAGCTTATTACTAAAGCACGTTTGAAGATAGTTTGTGACTTATAAGGTATTATCATTTCTAAATTTTACAATATATGAAATATACTTTAAAAATGTAAAACTTCTGGTAAATCTCCTATATAAATATTTTGTGGGAAATATTGTGGCCCCGAGCTCTGATTTCCTGAATTCGGACGCCTCTCAAAATGAGTTTGTGACCTCAGGTTTATGTCGTCCTAAAAATCCAGCAAAGTGAAATGCTTGAAGGTGAAAATATATATAAAAATCTGATTAATTACCAAAAACACTGACAACACTAGCGCAGGGAGAGTTGAAGGATGAGTCAACTGCAGAGAACAAATTCCCCACAGACACAAAGCAGTACACAAAACATGTAAACGGTGTGTGTATTAGCGTCCAGTTGGCGGCAAAAAATGTGTTCGCCTGACAGAATAATAACAAAACACGTGGCTTTTTGCGCACAAGGCCAACCAATCCTTTCTGTACGAACCCTCGCCTTTCCATTATGGACAGAGAGGCAGCTGAGTCCATTTTAATGATCGCTCTTTCCGCCGTCGAATCGCGGATGGTTTTAGCCTAATTTGCATTTTCGAATATTGACGCCGGAACAGTACAGTGAACGCTTCCTTGAAAACAGTGTCGTTCTGGGTAAATATCGCTGCGGAATTGAGCTTATTCCACCTGAGTGTCTTTTACGGCTGACCTTGGCTGATAGCGGTTGATGAAATTTCATATCATGAGACTCGCCAGGTCCCGGCAGTAATTGGACCTTCCCGAGTGCAAACAGTGGAAGAGATGGTTTAACGCACTTCTCTTAGGTGTAATAACTCAGCAGTGTGATTAAATAACGTTATCTCAATTCAATGATAATATCGTAATTGCCATTTTTCCAATGTGCTCATGCTTGAACTGGGGAAGAGCCCGGGTCGGCGCTGCAGAGATAAAGTGGCCGTGCGTAGGTTCTGATAATAAACGGAGAGATTATTCATTCAACATCAAATGTGAAGAAAAGTACGCGAATGATTTGGAATAGCGGTGTTTCGCAGATAAACTTAAAAGTTGGACTCAGCAGTTTTGGGGCGTTTCTGTGGCGTGATACTGTTCTTTTAAGGATACAGATTAGGGAATGAGTTCTCAACGACTTTAAAACTGATTGTGGTCGATTGGTGTGGGAGGCTAATTTCGATTTATTTTGGCCTTTACACGATCCATTCTTGAACGTGGGCAGTAAACGCAAAAATAACTTGTACTTTAAGGACATATATTATGCTACAGTGACTTTTTTTGACGTTTTAACCATGTTCTAACGATGTTCCGTCATCAAAAACACAGCCTCATTCATGTTATTTTGAGGAATGCTGTGGTTACAAAATCCTCTCCCCTCTGACCGTCGAAAACACTCCCTGCTGAACTTCCTCGAGCAATTAAACATTATAGAATTACTTTTAATTGTCTGTGAAACGGGAAAAAAGTACTCAGCTTTAACGCTTATCCCACTTAGATTGGTGGGATAAGCCCTGTGCTAAATATGTATCATAGTTTTACATCATCATTGCAGTTGCAGTCAAGAAAAATGGAAAAAGAAAATAAAATTACAGGAAACAGACCTGAGTTCTTCTCTCCGATGTCATCAATAAGTAACATTCCATCCAAAATACACAGACAATTTACTGTAAATTAAATAATTTTCTGACTACACTGCAAAACATTAATTTCTAGATGAGTTAAAATGTCTTGATTTACGGATATTAATCTTAATTTCAGATGTTTTGACCAGTTAAGTTTTGTTAATACTATTTATTTGCTGGAACTGATTATTTTACTTATTTCAAACCGTTGACTTGTTTCAATACATTTCTTAATATTTCAAGCCAAATTATCTGCCACTGGGTTAATAATAATTTCATAATAATAATTTCACTCCCCCCATTGGTGAATTTATTTTCTTATTTTAAGCTAAATAATTGCATTATCCGTCAGAGATACTTTGAAAAGAGTGAAATAGTCTGCGTCACATCAGCGAAATTTAAATCGAAATGAGTCAAAACTACTCTAATCCAGATAAAAACGATAAGTTCAAGTCATTTTAAACTAGGCTAGCTATACATCCTGTAACTTTAAACTTTTATTTTCAAAATTTCTTCAGAAATGACAATTTAAACCTCAACTAAGACATGTTTTTGCACATTTATTTTTATTAATAGTGTTATAGGAAAACTTTAGGTATTACTTTTTTTTACTTTCTTCAGATGTTTATTGAGTTTTTTTTTCATGTCCGTTACCAGACTCATTCTGATGTAATGAGAATTTGAATTCATAACAGGAATATCTCATTTGAACCAAATCATACAGGATATAATTAACCATTAACTTTAATATTCAGGCATGAACTGGTTGCTTTTGCAGCTGTTTCCGAGCTCCTCTTGCGCCCGGCACACTCTCCCGACCGCACGCACTTACTTTGCAAACCAAATGGAGCCAGCTGAGTGATCAATGCCTCCCAACTTTTTCTGCAGCGCACATCTGCTGGTGAATTCTCCCCGCGTCGGCAGGCCATTTCCCAGTAAAAATATTCACCAAAAAAGAATCAAAAACATGTCTTAGTTTCATTATTATTCATTCATTTTCCTCAGCTACTTACACATTTCACGGCCGCATGAAGCTGGAAGGTGAGCCCACAACGCACAAGTGACTCCGAGGATCCCGAAATTTTTTCCAGAAGCAAATTCAATAATGCATTTTGTTTATTCATTTATGTCCATTCAAAGGTCTTCTCTCTCGTGTCATTAAAGCGAATATAATCACAAGGTCTTGAGGAAGGTTGAGGAAGACGACGCGGCGCCACAAAGAACATTTTTAATATTCAGTTTGTTCAAGGAGAGGCGGATCCGTTATCTCCACCGCGAAAACAGTGCCCAAGTTCATAAAGTCAAGAAAAACAAAGGAGAAGAGGAGTGATTATGCAAAAAAACCAGGCCTGTGATGAATGGGCGCACATGATAAAGCAGTGAGACCTCTCTTTGAAAAAGTACGTCCTGTTTTCTTTGTTTAAAGGTGGCAACTTTTCTGGGGGACGTCATTGCTTTGCCTGCAATATTTCTCAGTGTGACATTAGACTGGATCTCCATGTAAGCAAGCAGGTGACACCTAAAGTCTGAGGTACAAGTCAGATCTGTGCAGAGGCGACAACTCTCACGTAGAAAGCATGTTTTTAATAGTATTTTAGAGCTTTAAAAACATGAAATACTTTGCATGTTTTTCAGGTTGTGTTATCAAGCTACAAATATAAGAAAATAAATTTGTAACATAGTGTCATCAGTTTGATCATCTGTTTTTTGGAAAGTCTCTATCTTTTTGTTACAAGTTGCTATCATTATGAATAAATTGAAACTGAAATAACTGAATTATTGCATCTCTTCCACGGATGTAAAGAAGAACGCAAGCAATCATAAATTTCCTCTCCTTCAAAACATCAACATTTAAAAGCATAGATAAATTAGTGCACATTTAAACTATATGATGTTTTGTCCATTTTCCAATTAAGTCTGAATGTTATGTTTTTGAATGTCAATTACACTTTTTGAACCTGATTGTTGGTTCAGTTTGTATTATCCATTTTGTTGTAAACATTTTTGAGTCACAGTAAAGGTATTTTGTACTTTTTTGGGTGGAAAAAACATAACTGATAGAGAACTTACAGAGACCAGATAATCAGAGAAGGGTTAAAAAACCATAAACCAGGTAAATCCATGACACTTCTCCACCTCCTTTTCTTTTGATATATATATTTTTTTAAATCACATTTTGAATCCCAATCCCAATAAATTATTTATGTGGAAAGATTATTTTAGTGCACCAGGATGGACATGTTGTCAAGGGCAGAAGAAACCCAGAGCATTTTACCAGAATGACAAAGCTCCGGATTGACAAGAAAAGTGGATTTCAGCAACTAAACAAACTTTAGTGAGTCCAGCCTCACATTAAATAAACTACAAATGTAGTTTTGCATTGATTTGGCCTTTCATTTAGGAAGTTATTTAACTATTATCTTATAACGACTGAAAAGCTATATTAAAATTGTGTATTAGTGATTCTATTAATTAACAATCCATCGATCTAGTGAGAGAGAAAAGAGAAACAATCACAAATTATTCTAAAAACACTGTCTGTATAATCAACAGTTTAATAAAATTACAAACTAAAGTCAACCCAATGATTTCACTTGGGTTGAACTTTCAATAGTGTCTAAAGTGTAGTTCTCACAACCATCTCCAGGGAGACTTTTTGATGACATTAGAAGATGGAAAGTGTCCGTATTTTGCTGATTTAGCTCACAATCTATTCTCTATAAAATCAAACTCACGGCGCTTAATTTCAGGCTCATTGCCGTTCATTACCGTGATATTTTTCTTGCCGTAATAGCACATTCAACCAATTTAGTCACATAGTGCAGGAACTCTGTAGCAGATTATATTTTAAAACAGTCTGTGAGTCCTGAAACTGAGTTTAAAGAACCATCCAACACTGCAATAGGCGTCATGCGTGAGGCTTATGGGCTTATGTTTGTGTTGTGGCTCCTGTAGGGGGCGCTCTTACAGTCTGGTTCTCAACTCCAGGACTGTTCAGACTGAAGCCCAGTGTTTAATCATTGAACCAATTACACTTTAGCTAAGTTTGAAATCAACCCAACCTAAAAGAGCTTACGTGCCACTATCTTAAAGTGTCCACATGGGAGCAGAGGATAAATCGGTCTGCGTGTTACTGTAAGTGCAGAAAGGCAATAACACGGCCAGGAGAAACAAGCACACCCCCGCAGTGTCACAGAGACTGATGCCCCGGCCCGCTCCTCCGCCGCAGGTGAACACTGTGCCGGCTCGGGCCAGATGGAGGCTGACAGCGTGAGGGGAACCCATGGGTGACACAGTGCCACCTAACAAGGCTCATTTGTCAAAGGCAGAGTGGCCCGGACATCCACCTGAGGAGCTACAGGAGGAAGAGACGACCCCTGACCCGACACAGACAGAGGGGCAGCGCTGTCAGCAGCTTCTGCTCTGACGGACGGGTAATTAAGAGCTCACGTGCGACCGGGCGAGTCTCAGAGGCCGGTTTATACTCAATACGGGGCAGATTCGATATGGATTTTGAGCGGGTTACGTGCAGACTGACTGTCACACCAGCTAAGATATCCACCTTATTCCGAAAGTTGCTGCGAGTGCCGCCATCTTTTTTCTGTTGTGTTAATTTACATGAGGAAAATTGCACGTGAACATCGAACATTTTACACAAATCAATCTACTTTATATAATGTTTTAGTGGTGAGACTTTTCCCTCGTTCGCTATTTACGTGAACGAGGTTCTCATCAAACCGGAAATGCCTTTACTACAGGAGTGCAGATCTGTGGCAAAAAGAGGCAAAAGTTTCTCTAAAATTATGGTCTTTCGCATTTCCACTCACCAATAACATGAACAAATTTAGGCAATATTCTTGATAAAAGTGATATTTTTGGATTTCAATGTAATATGTAAACATTAGCTGTCCTCTGTTACCTTCTCCCTCTCAGCAGCGATCGTCTCCTATTCACGAGTGGCTGTGCTCCTGGTGCAGAACAAATGATGTATGAAAAGGGTTGCAAGGAAAGAGGGATAATGTTTTAGTGCACACATCAAATACCAAAATATCACCCTTTAAAAACACAGTAACTGAGCGGCTGTGGAAACGCACGCAGCACATCCTCTCTATGCAAAATATGAGCAAACTTCAACACTTAACCCTGTTTGCTTTGACCAGAGAGTGGGCGCTCTCAGCTCAGCTCCACAGAAATGTATTAATGCATCAAGATCACATGCGCACTCAAGAGGTGTCGTGCGCTTTAGGAGGGGCAGGTCTCTAAACAGGTTCATACACACTCGTTTGACTCTTGTGTTTCATTCTCTGAAGCCTCCAACAGAAGTGGGTAACAGCCCGACACATGAGACTCGTAGATGTTTTACAAAACCACACGTGTTGCGTTGATCAAACGAGGTCAAGTGGAGCTGTAGTGCACAGAGCTGTAATGCACAGACCTGTGCTGAGTGCACAGAGCTGAGTGCTCAGAGCTGTAGTGCACAGAGCTGTAGTGCACAGAGCTGAGTGCTCAGAGCTGTAGTGCACAGAGCTGTAGTGCACAGAGCTGAGTGCACAGAGCTGTAGTGCTCAGAGCTGTAGTGCACAGAGCTGTAGTGCACAGAGCTGTAGTGCACAGAGCTGAGTGCACAGAGCTGTAGTGCACAGAGCTGAGTGCTCAGAGCTGTAGTGCACAGAGCTGTAGTGCACAGAGCTGTACTGCACAGAGCTGTAGTGCACAGAGCTGAGTGCTCAGAGCTGTAGTGCACAGAGCTGTAGTGCACAGAGCTGAGTGCTCAGAGCTGTAGTGCACAGAGCTGTAGTGCACAGAGCTGAGTGCTCAGAGCTGTAGTGCACAGAGCTGTAGTGCACAGAGCTGAGTGCACAGAGCTGAGTGCTCAGAGCTGTAGTGCACAGAGCTGTAGTGCACAGAGCTGTAGTGCACAGAGCTGTAATGCACAGACCTGTGCTGAGTGCACAGAGCTGAGTGCTCAGAGCTGTAGTGCACAGAGCTGTAGTGCACAGAGCTGTACTGCACAGAGCTGTAGTGCACAGAGCTGTAGTGCTCAGAGCTGTAGTGCACAGAGCTGTAGTGCACAGAGCTGAGTGCTCAGAGCTGTAGTGCACAGAGCTGTAGTGCACAGAGCTGAGTGCTCAGAGCTGTAGTGCACAGAGCTGTAGTGCACAGAGCTGTAGTGCACAGAGCTGTAGTGCACAGAGCTGTAGTGCACAGAGCTGTAGTGCACAGAGCTGTAGTGCACAGAGCTGTACTGCACAGAGCTGTAGTGCACAGAGCTGAGTGCTCAGAGCTGTAGTGCACAGAGCTGTAGTGCACAGAGCTGAGTGCTCAGAGCTGTAGTGCACAGAGCTGTAGTGCACAGAGCTGTAGTGCACAGAGCTGAGTGCTCAGAGCTGTAGTGCACAGAGCTGTAGTGCACAGAGCTGTAGTGCACAGAGCTGTACTGCACAGACCTGTGCTGAGTGCACAGAGCTGAATGCTCAGAGCTGTAGTGCACAGAGCTGTAGTGCACAGAGCTGAGTGCTCAGAGCTGTAGTGCTCAGAGCTGTAGTGCTCAGAGCTGTAGTGCTCAGAGCTGTAGTGCACAGAGCTGAGTGCTCAGAGCTGTAGTGCTCAGAGCTGTAGTGCACAGAGCTGTAGTGCACAGAGCTGTAGTGCACAGAGCTGTAGTGCACAGAGCTGTACTGCACAGAGCTGTAGTGCACAGAGCTGTAGTGCACAGAGCTGAGTGCTCAGAGCTGTAGTGCACAGAGCTGTAGTGCACAGAGCTGTAGTGCACAGAGCTGTAGTGCACAGAGCTGTACTGCACAGACCTGTGCTGAGTGCACAGAGCTGAATGCTCAGAGCTGTAGTGCACAGAGCTGAGTGCTCAGAGCTGTAGTGCTCAGAGCTGTAGTGCTCAGAGCTGTAGTGCTCAGAGCTGTAGTGCACAGAGCTGAGTGCTCAGAGCTGTAGTGCTCAGAGCTGTAGTGCACAGAGCTGTAGTGCACAGAGCTGTACTGCACAGAGCTGTAGTGCACAGAGCTGTAGTGCACAGAGCTGAATGCACAGAGCCGAGTGCACAGAGCCGAGTGCACAGAGCTACAGTATAGTTTCATATTTCAGTGTCGCCTTGTGGCTGAAGTATGAAACTACACTGTCAAAAAAATGAGCAAGCAGTGGCAAAGACAGATTTGGACGGATCTGTGAACAACACTGGACAGAAATTCTGGTCCTTTGTGTACATGCACACATGGGCCCAAAAACACAACGACAGTATGCACTTGGTCAAAAGTGACTTACAGCGATTAAAACGTCTATCTATAGTTTTAGTCAGTTCAGATACTGGTGCTTGATTTCAAATGTAATAAACTAAGCAATTAGTTTATTTTAAAAGGAACTTGGTGTTTTAAACAAAATCAACTTTTACGAGCGTTTAACCTTGTTACTATGGTGTTCCATCGTCATTAGTCCCATCGTCGTTAGTTTACTCAAAGTTGTATTCTGATTGAGTCCTGCATGTTTGAGTTAATCCTGTATTGTTCAGCGAGTGAGGCTCAAGTGTTCAGACAAGTCCTGTTTTCACCTACCCCCTGTGTCCGCCCACATCCCTGTACTCATATTAATTGTGATTATTTCAACCCCGATTCATACACGTTGGGTTCATAAATGTTCATGTGTCATTCTTCAAACATAAAAACACATAAATGTAAATCCGCTTGGTACAGAGAAATGTCACTCCAAAGAGGCTTATCACTTCTACAGTTTTGAACAGGAAGTCAATGGACCGACTTGTATTATTATGTCATTTTTAATCAACATTGCATTTTACAATGAAGTGTAAAATTGTGATCTACTTATGTTGTAGTTTAATATAAAATTCCAGAAAAAACATGTCTCCTTTAACAGACTGTAAAAACACTGATAACTGAAGCAGAATGTTTCATAATGTTTGAATTTAATTTTTTTTCAGGTTCTGTTATCAAGCTACAGATACAAGAAAAGAAATTTCTAGCATATTGTCATCAGTTTGTAATTTATTTATTTTTTGGAAAGTCTTTATCTTTTTGTTACAAGTTGCTATCATTATTGATAAATTGAAACTGAAAAATCTGAATTATTGCATTTCTTCCACAAATGTAAAGAAGAAAGCAAACAATCATAAACTGCCTCTCCTTCAAAAAATATTCCCATTCGTTACCAAATTGCTGACATTTCCTAAATCGCCCATTGAATAAATTTCTTCTTGAAGCCTCTTTTACATCTCTTTTCATTTTTTTTACTCTCATTTCTTGTCTAAAACTTGACATTTTGGTGAATAACTGAATGGGAACAGAATGTTAAAGTGATAAACCTTTCACTGTTTTTGTTCTTGAAGGCCATGAATTTCAAAAACACAATTGGCAATACTGCAAAGGTAATTTCCCCGGAAAAATTCAAGCTCCGTCAAGAAGAGAGGAGTCCACCTTGACACTTGGAAACGTTTTCTTTTCTCTCCATTGGGACTTAGTACAATTCCATTCTACAAACACAGCTCTTTTCCATCACAGTCTCAAAGGATGGCAAGTTTAATGACTTTGTTTTTGTTTCTTTACTTAGAAGGAGCAGAAGAGCAATGAGTCATGAGACATTTGTGTTACTTTAGAATGTTTATTATGCTGTAGTGAACCAAACATGAACGTCAAGTCAAATTTGATAAATTTACATAAAAAAAGGCGTCAAAGGTCAAGCAGAAAGTAAAACTCAAAGGTCTTTAGTCACTGTGTCTCCACTACGGTCGTGACTGACAGGCAAATTAACCAATCAGAGTAACGCCCTTATGGTCATGTGTTAAGCTCTGTTGTGTGGTCTTTGTTGTTTGTTTCTTTTCTAGCTTTGACTCTCGTTATTAGATGTCTCCTGTTTCCTCATCAGTAAAGGATAAAGACTCAGGCTCATCTTCACTCATCGCCAGATTGTTACATCAACTTTGCAGGTGAAACTCCAAACACTGAAAGGTCCCATATTATGCAAAATCAACCTTTGTGGGGTTTTACTTGTACCTCAAAACAGCCCCCAAACTGCTTATTACTTTCATCCTTGCATTTATTAACTTTATGAACGGGGTTTTCTGAGCATAACATCTTCCTCCGTGTGACAAATGTGACACTGTGCTGTGGTGAACCTCCTCCTCCAAGAGTGTTCTGTCTCTGTCAGATACTTCCATTGTCTGTAAAAGAAAGATTTACATTTGAAATGGACTTGTGTCTCCCATCCAAAGTTTTATAAAATGAGTGAAAATAAAAAATCTATTCAGGTGACAGTTCTGGTGGAAGCAGACAGAAACCAAAAAGAAGACTGAACATGCCGACGCCACAGTCATTTCTCTTTGCTTTGAACACAAGCTATTTAACCCAACATTTTTAATGGACCAATTGGCAATATTTTTTTCAATCTTTACATCTGTTTTGACAATTTATTCAGTGCTTTTCTTGCCACATCGTCTCATCTTATGTCAATTTGGCAAACAGGCTTTAAGGAAACAATCCCAATTTCTCTGCATATGGGACAAGTTAGTGGAAGTGTTTGTTCATGCATCATCATTATCATCATCGCCGTCATATCAGTGTGAAACTCCTGGTGCTTCGGGTGTCTGTGAGCAGCGAGTGTGGCGAGCTGACACTGATCTGATGATGGAGCAGGAGGAACACGTCCACACGCTCCCCTCCGAGCTACAGGAGATGAGGGAGCTGAGCCGTGAGATTAGCCCCACCGTTTGACCCATTCCCCGCCACAGACACATCATGTAGAGTCTGAAACGCCAACCAGACACGACGCTAGAGTCTGAAACACAAACGGCAACCAGACACGAGACGCTAGAGTCTGAAACACAAACGTCAACCAGACACAAGACGCGAGAGACTGAAACACAAACGTCAACCAGACACGAGATGCTAGAGACCGAAACACCAACCAGACACAAGACGCTAGAGACCGAAACACAAACGCCGACCAGACACGAGGTGCTAAAGACCGAAGCACAAACACCAACCAGGAACACAAACGCCAACCAGACACGAGATGCTAGAGCCCGAAACGCAAGCGCCAACCAGGCACAAGACGCTAGAGACCGAAACACAAACGCCAACCAGACAAGACGTTAGGGCCCAAAACACAAACGCCAACCAGACACGAGATGCTAGAGCCCGAAACGCAAGCGCCTACCAGACACGAGACGCTAGAGACCGAAACACAAACGCCAACCAGACACAAGACGCTAGAGACCGAAACACAAACGTCAACCAGACACAAAACACAAACGCCAACCAGGCACGAGACGCTAGAGACCGAAAGACAAACGCCAACCAGACACGAGACGCTAGAGACCGAAACACAAACGCCAACCAGACACGAGACACTGTTACAGCTAGAATCCAAAGGATAAACGCCAACCAGACACAAAATGCTACAGCTAGAGTTTGAAAGACAAACCCCAAATATACATGAAACGTTAGAGCTAGAGTTCGAAACACAAAAACCAACCAGACACAAGACGCTAGAGACACGAAACACAAACGCCAACCAGACACAAGACGCTAGAGCCCGAAACACAAACGACAACTAAACATGAGACATTGTTAGAGCTAGAACGCCAAACGCCAACCAGACACGAAATGCTACAGCTAGAGTTTGAAAGACAAACGCCAAATAGACATGAAACGTTAGAGCTAGAGTTCGAAAGACAAACGCCAACCAGACACGAGACGCTAGAGACCGAAACACAAACGCCAACCAGACATGAAACGCTAGAGACCGAAACACAAACTGCAACCAAATATGAGACGTTAGAGCTAGATTCCGAAAGACAAGCGCCAACTAAACATGAGATGCGTAAAGTCCAGGAGCAGACTTACACCACATCACAGGGTTTTGTTCTTTTCTATCTGAAATCAATTTATCTGAGTCAGACATGCCAGAGTTATTGTATAGGACCAATTGTAATTTGTATGTTCCCTCTCTGTGTCATGTTCTTTGTTTTGTTTTGTTTTGTTTATATTTTTAAAAATCTGCATCGTCTCGAATCACCCCTGATAAGAAGAATATTATGGACGCAAAAATCCAGCTTTTTCAGTTCTGATATCAGTGGCTTTAAGTGTCTGCTGATACAACCGATATCATTAACCGATAACACTGTATCAACTGAAAATTGCATTTTTATCTCTCAAAACACAGTTAATTTATTACAAAATGGTTCAGTTGTGTTATGTAACTGTGATTTATCCTGAAAAAAATAAACAAAAAATAAAAACTAAATCATAGGTTTTGTTCTAATACGTATTAATATTTGCCCGCCGGGGGAAAAGGTTTGGCCTTATCTGAAGTAGTAGTCCTGGTTTAGACCTGGTTTAGTCCTGATTTAGTCCTGATTTAGTCATGGCTTAGACATGGCTGATTTATACCTCGTTTAGTCCTGGTTTAGTCCTGGTTTAGACCTGGTTTAGTCCTGATTTAGACCTAGCTCAGTCCTGGTTTAGTCCTGGTATAGTCCTGGCTTAGACATGGCTGATTTATACCTGGTTTAGTCCTAGTTTAGACCTGGTTTAGTCCTGGTTTACACCTGGTTTAGTCCTGGTTTAGTCCAGGTTTAGTCCTGGTTCAGTTCTGCAGATGTTGTTAAAGGCTTTTACATGTTTTTTGTATTTCAAAAGCTTTCTGGCCTTGAGGACAAAACCATCCAAATAATGGCCCTCAGTAATAGCCCTGAATAGCCCTGACGTACAGGATTTCAAACATTTTGTATGTGGCATGGTGAAGATAATAATAATAATACACTTAATAATTATAAATAATTGTAAAATCACAATAACTGTAACACCAAAATCTGACATTTTGACATCCTTATTCGTGACAAATGTCAATCAATCGGCTTGTGTTCACCAAAAGTTTACTGCCGTTTTGAAACACCAGTTGGATGATAGAAATGGCAGCTAGAGGCAGAGTTGTTGTTCTTCAAAACCATATTAGCAAATGTGTTGTTTGTCTGATTTACATAATGACCTTTGTTTTCCATTTCCAAACGTACTGCTGCCTCGCACATATCGACAGTCCTAGAAATATTCTAAATCTCCATCAACACTGCAAGACTTTTGACTTCTTCAATTATGTTCTTTTTGTTGTGTTAAAATGCCCATGGCAAGATTTGCGTCCGCTTTATTAGTAGAGTCTACTTTTCATCATATCTTACAAAGGAATAAAAGCCTTCATTTGTCTGTCTCATTTGTTTGTTTTATTTATTTTTTCAGGTCTTGATGTTAATGTTAATACAACTACGTGTCAAAGTAAACAACACATTGATTTCTTTCTTTTAAAATGATAAGTTGTACATTCGATCGCATTGCATTATAGGCTACAATCACTCTCCCATGCGTTGATGATTTGCTGTTACCAGAGCTGCCCTGGGGCTGAACGGCAGATACATGGCTGTCAATCTGCGCCAACAGCGTCTGCAATCACTGCTCGCTCACTTTATATTTATATTTATAAGAGTCTTGCCCAAGGAAACAAGGCAATATTCACATCTGGTCAGTGGTGGACTTACCATTTGGCAACAGGCCACAGTTGCCGCAAGGCTTTGAAACAGTTCTCTCAAAATCACAACAAAGTGGTGCATTGTACTTTTTAAACATTAAAAGACCAACAAAATAGTCTGAGATAGAAGTCTATGGAAGTCTGTGCAACTAAAAACAACAAAAAAGTGACTCAGAGCGACAGAAAAGTGACTCAGAGCGACAGAAAAGTGACTCAGAGTGACAAAAACTAAACTAAAATCAACAATAACACAACTAAATGTGACAAAAGCGCAGCTAAAAGTAACAAAAACACAGCTGAAAGCGAAACAAACACAACTAAAAGCAACAAGAACACAACTGAAAGCCACAAAAGTGCAGCTAAAAGCGACAAAGACGTGACAAAAAGTGAAAAAACCATGTGATTCTCTTGTTAATCTGTAAATTCATGTTTCAATTTTTGTCAATTCTCCTAGTTATTTTTAAAATGTGAACTTTGAACACAAGAACCCCATTATTAAAACATAAAACGCAAATCAAATAATGATTGCAAAACTGTAGAAAAAAAACCAAACATTTGCAATTAGATATTTTTCTCAAATCATGCAGCTCTACCACAGAATACAGTTTGATGCAGGTTTCCTATATTTTGTGATTAAATATCTTTTCAAAGAAACCTTCTGAAAAGCAAACTGTACAAAAGCATTTTCTCATCTGCATCTTGTCTCGTTAACGCTGACTCAGACCTCAGACTGAGCAAAGTCTCGCTCTGAGCCGGCCCTGACACTCACTGTGACCTTAATAAGAACACAGAAAGATCTATAAGTACACCGCAGCCAATGAGCAACACGCCGCTCTGCGCATAATGGGAATGGAAAGAAATCTGACAAGACAGACTCTACTAAAGGGAACCATTTGCCATGAGAAGAAGAAACAATAACGCTGCTGTAAAGATGGGAAAGGATGCATATGTGTCTGAATTAAAGGACAAATATTAAGCAAACTTGACTTGTTTTTAGCTTTTAGCCATGTTATAACACTGTTCCGTCTTCAAAAACATACCTGGATTTGCGTTTAGCTTCATTCATGCTTGTTTGGTGAATCCTGGTTAGAAAATGCTCTCCACTCTGACCGTTGAAAACACTGCGTTTCGATAACTGACATCACTTATCTGAGAATTTTCTGCTGTTTTAAATCCTTAAATCCTTAAATTAAGGTACGGAGACCCCATATGTGAGCTTAGAATGGTTTCAGGTTTTAAAAGAAGATGAAATGTACTTTTACCCGAATGAAAAAGTGGTATTAGTTGTAAGTTTTGCATCTTTTTGGAGTATTTTGGGCCATGAATATGATTAAAACATAAATATAACAGTAATTGACAATATGTGACTAGTAAACCCATTTATTTGCCTGAAGCTCAAGTTAAGGCATACCCTAAGTCAGGCATGTCCAAACTCAAATGCGGCCCTCAGACCAATTTTTCTTGGCCCTTAGTCTTCCTGGTGAACTGGCCCACATTGTCCTGATAAGTACTATTTACAGCACATTTCAGATTTTCTACAATTCCAACCTAAATAACTAACATTTTGTTGCAGCACAGACCTGATATTAAGGCAATGAGACTGAATGTAGATGTGGTGGTGCTTAAAACATCAGATAAATGCAGCTTTTTTTAACGTTTCGCGATTGATTTGTGGCCCTCCGCTTGGTCTATAGTTCAATATGTGGCCCTCGATGGAAAAAGTTTGGACACCCCTGGTCTAAGTACTTGAGATAAAAAAGGTTGTGAACCACTGCCTTAAATCATCGTCAGACTCGTCAGACTTTCTGCCGTCTAATCACGATCACTACAACTGCGTCACATCTCTGGACTGCTTCATTACAAACCATTGTGGACATTAACATTTGTGCCTCTGCAGCCAGTAGGTGGAGCCACAGCTAAGTTAATAGGGCGTCTCCCAAAGCAGTGATAAAGTTTAATTGCTCGTTGTAAAAACATTTTAGTTTTTAGTTCTAAAACATGAGACGTCTAAGTAAAGATACTCAAGAGTAGGTTTAAAGCCAATAAAACATAAATAATGCATAATATGTGCCCTTTAAAACAAAAACAAATATGTGTCCATTAAAACAAAACAAAGCAAAACCTCAAGTGCTGTATCTTAATGTTGGAGTCATAAGTTGTTGTCTGTGCTTTTATCTGTCTTGTAGTGAGTAATTTCTAATATTCTGCTGCCATCTAGTGCACATTTTGTTCCTGTTGTGACATTTATTGTAATGTACAGTTTGCTTTAAAAAGAAACACAAAATAGATAAATTTGCTACACAATCTTACTGAAATAGGCAGTGATTTGTCTAATTAATCCAAAGAAATCCTCAATTTGCACAATGGGTGTAAGCACAGAAAATACACTACATTTCTTTCCATTTATTAAAGATTTTAAATGTCACTAAACCAGGACAATTTGAGTTATGTATGTGTTTCAGAATGATGATGATGCCATAGCAATTAAAAGTTTAAAACAAAGTATGATATATATTTGAATATATTTGAATGAGAAAAAGTGAAGTCAAGAATAATGACTCAAAGTGCATGTATCAAGTTTGATTATACATTTCGCAAAATTGTAATAAAGTTAAGTTTTTTGCTTATAATCCAAGTTTGGCAATTTTGGTTAAGTTTATAGTTTATAGATGTGACATAGGTTGAGTGGTAATTTCGTTAAACTTTTACCTGGCAACCATAATGTAAACAAGGGACGAATCTTGTCTAATTTACATGATGGTTATGATTTGACAAGCACAAAATATGAAATTATGTTTATTTTCTGAATATATTAATGTTTTACGATCAGAAAAAAGTTGTTCCTGCATTTCGTGTGAAATTGTGTGTATTGATGACATATATAGACTTTTAGAGTGCTACTTTTGTATTTCCTTATGCTTTAAGTTTTCTTCTCAAATTGCCACTTAACTGCAAATTTATGATAAAAATGTACTATTTACAAAAACATGGAAAACTGTCATATGCTCTTTAAAGGTGTCATATGCACCTTTAAAGAGACATCTTAAAAGACTAGTTATGCAATTGTTTTTGCTTTGCCCGGAAGGTTCCTCAGTATGAAGAACTCATCTATCTTTCCAGGAGTTTTTATAGCCCAAAAAGTACTTGGTTTGCCACTCGTCTCCATGGAGATTAATTGCTTGGTTTTATTCCATCTCCAGGAGAGTGTATTTTTCGTACCCTCCATCATCATGTTGTTTAGCGTATAACTTGCATATCAAATAGCCTGGTAAGCGTTAAAACCCGAGAAATCCATAATAACGCCTCTCAAAATACTGCCGTGACCCGGATTCGAACCGGGGTTGCTGCGGCCACAACGCAGAGTACTAACCACTATACGATCACGGCGAGCTACCCGGAGGTGACCAACGCCACTGCCAAATCACTGTAAAACTGTGAATAGACACGTTGAAATGGTGATGATATATACAGTCTATGATAACACATAATTTATTACTGACTCTAGATATATATCCTATGCTACAGACTATAATAATACAGTTAAACGTTAGCGTTAGTGCCATGCTTGAGTCCACAGACCAAAGACATGTTGTGAAAAACATGTCTTCACTCGTCGATCTTTTACAAAACAAGCTTGTATATCTCTACGCTTTTTAACATATTGAAAAGCTAAATGCGTACATTACAATAGACTGAATCATTCATATATTTTGATTGTTAAACAAAAAATACGGAATTGTATTGTTTTTTTAATTACAATCGGACAACCAAATAACATAAAGAAGGTAAGTATCTGTTTCTGTAACGATCTTTTTAAGGGCGGGGCCTTTGGGGAAGTTTAAACTGTATTCTAATCTGTGATTGGTCGTTTTTGCTGTATTCATACGGATTGTGCCGATTCTAGCCGGTGATTGGTCAGGGCGTGTCTACCCTCGCGTCTCATTGGCTGTTTGTGGACCACGGTTAAAATTTCAAACTAGCTTCACGCTCACACAACACAAGTCATGCTCGCTTCTACATGTTGCTAGCAGAGGATTTCACGGATTTTACAGTTTTTATTTTATCGAAACATGATTTCGCGTTTAATCTAGCCGTTCATAATGGCCACCACGACGCAGAAAGGGTTTTGGGACATTAGTCCGGCCCGAAAGGACGTGGATAAAGAAAATGACGTTCCTGTTTTGAGTCTCATTCAGTTTTCTAAAGCTCCTTTTGTAAGTTTTGGGACTGTGAAGATTGGCACGTCCAAGTCTGCAGTTTTACGGATTGAAAACCCAAATGAAGACGTGGACGCAGTGGTGATCGTTGAGAAAATAGCATCAAGTAAAGGCTTTTCTGTGGACAACAACACGTTTACGGTCGAGGTGAGTTAAAGCTAGCTACACGCCAATTTAAGTAAACAGTACCCATAACCAGGATCGTTATTTACAGCTAAATAAAGTATGTAGCTGTAAATATACACTTTGTCTTTATTACATTCATAGTTCAGGCTATTCCTTGCAGCGTCTTAAAAATTGAAATAAAATGCACATATTGTATACACACGCCTCTCTAAGCTTCCTGTCATAACCATTTTGAAGACTTCCTCACTGTCAAAAGATATATTTTTTCGTTTTAAACTGTGAATTGCTCGCATTACATTTCTCATCATTCTGAAATAAAAGGCTAGTTTTAAAAGTTTAAACATTATAAATTCTAGAATGGAGAGGCTCAAGTGAATTTGAACATAATGTGATTTCGATGGAGAAACTTAGATTAACCACAAAATATCACAAAATTATTATGGAAAATGAAAGCCACTCAAACACATTGTGAACGATGTCAGAGCTTGTTTAAATATATTTACAATTGTATCTACTACTATTATACATACTAAGCCTTGTTAATCAATACAAAATCATGATGTCTGGCTTGAATGTATAAACACAGAAATGTTGATCCAGCAGTAGTTTTTACTTTTGCATACATCACATACCAGAGTCAGAATTACTTTTATTCATCTCCAAGAGGCAATTCTTTCACAAATTGTACTTTTTGTGTGGATCAAATACAACATGGAGTGTAGAAAATGGGTTGCTTTTCTATTTCAAAGGAAGAAAAAAAACTATCTGACATTTTTACCCTAGAAATATATTTTTTAATTATTTCTTTATAATAATTGAAAAGGTTTTATGGTCTGCTTCATTTTTGCCTCCATTCCATTAGGGCTGTAGTCAACTAAAGAAATTCTTGTTCGATTAAAGACCTGTCCTATCGACCGATTAATCAACTAAAAAGGGGTGTGGCAGAACTATGAAGTATCTCTCTGTATCTGACCCAAACTGCACCAAAAAACACAACTGCACTGGAGTTCAAGCAAAAAAATATCAATTTATACAGAAACGTACCAAGAAACCGTGTATTATATGTTAGATATATATAAAAATTAGATTAAACTCACTATTCACTCCAAGATCTTTTGTCAACTCACTCCATAGCTTCACTTTTTTCCTGTTTTTGTCATATAAATACTTACAATCGAAATAAAATAATTGGTCGAATAATAAAATGTCGACTAAAACGTCATCGACCAATTAATTGACTAAAAGACTACAGCCCTACATTCCATAATTTTGAACAATCTGAGAATTTTAAAGGGTATTTTTGTGGTTTGAAAATGGCGTTCGATGCTACATTACAAGAGATTTCGCATTGTTTCTATTTTCTCAGATATATTCTGTTTTATTTGTTTAGGGTGAAGGATCTTTCAGTTTGACCATAACCTGGACCCCGACAGAAGAAGGTGGCGTTCGGGAACTCATCATATTCAATGCCAATGGAGTCGTCAAGCATCAGGCGGTTCTTCTGGGCCGAGCAGAAGCACCCAAGAAGAAAAAGGTACACCAGGCTTTAAAAAGGCCTATTTCTAAAAATACAACATGTTTTTTAGTTTGATAACACGTTTCTGACTTTCATTTGGAAAAGTGAATTCAAACTATTGCAGCTTTTCATGTAACACTCAGCTGAGACATGTCCTCCTCTGTTCTGGGGGAAAAATGCACTTGGCAACTAAAGACAGGGATTTTTAACAATGCATCCAAAATGTTTGTGTAAATGTCTTTGTTAAGGTTCATCTATCACATTAAACATGACTGGACAATAAAATTAACCACAGAAGTGCAGAAATATTACTTTAAACTCCTGTTTGGAACATTGCACGTGAAGTTTCAGTCATTTGAATGTCATTTCAATTACAAACCAACTATACACCTGATATTGTAATTTTGCACATCTCAGAAACAGCAATCGTGATATAATTGTTTAAATATATCTCTCACTTCTAATTCAAGGGTTGTTTCATATTTTTCACAGGGAATCCTCGTTTATATGTATAAGCTGGTACAATATTAGTAACATGTTTTTCCAACTTTTTGACTTTTTACTATATGCCTTTTTTTTTTGCGTGTTTCTTTTTGAACCGAATCAAATCCAGTGTAATGTTTATTATGTAACAAGTTCATATTTAGTGTTGAGGTTTTATTATCATTTTAAAGACTCATGTTTTACACATTTTACATCATAATGTCTGAATATCATTATTGGGATAGTCCAAAGTAAATACTGAGATATCAAATAATATTCTACTTCTACATGTTACTCCTTCATTCACAATGCTAGGTGTTGATCTAACTTTTATTCGTTTCCAGAAAACTCTGTGGGACTCGATCAAAAACAAACCAGGGAAGGTTTCTGGTCCCAGGGTGAAGAAGGCAGTGCCAGCCTTGAAGATGTCGGCTAACAAGACCTTCCAAGTGTCTCGGAAGCCGCAGTACAAGCAGGACAGATGTCGCAGCCCGTTGGTCTCTCTCAACCAGGACCAGCCGAAAAGAGAGCGCTCCTTATCGCAGAAAAACGCAGATGACAAACAACTGCACTTTTTGGTTTCGACTGCAGAGGACGACGTTTGTAACATGCAAGAAAATTCTCCTCTTGTGTGTCGTGGCCTTGAAATGCCGCTTAAACAAAGGACTAGCCAGGATTTTCTGACCCTGCCCGAAAACAAGGACCTCGCTAAAGTACTTAATAAAACGCTGTCGCCCATCGGCACGCCGGACAGGTTGAAAAAGCTAATGCCACGAATTGACCCAGTCGAAAGCCCGCTGTTCAGAGCACCAACGGACACGGAGAACGCGCTGAACAACACTCCAACCCTGTCCATAAAAGACGCACTGGCTCTTATCGATTCAGATTTAAGCCCCATCAACAGCTCGCCCCAAGAAAGTAGCAGCGAATTCTCCGATTCTTTGGAGTCGAAAAACGAGAAATTTGACGCTAAACAAAACCCACAAACTCCAGAAATCAACGAACCCAGGCTGACTTTCTTTGTCAGCAAGAAAGTCGTTTTTCAAGACGTCAAAATGTTCACCTCGACCACGGTGACCAAATCCAAGGCGCCCGTCGAAGTTAACCCGACGAGCGGAAGGAAGATTAAAAAGTCAAGACGCAGGCTGTTGGAGAGGACGTTGGAGCTGAGCGATTCCAGCAGCCAAGCGGAGTCTCGCTCTGGGACGCCGTGTCTTCCGGTTATCGACGTCGAAGCGAACCGCCAAAGCGACAATGGAAATGCGACCGAAGAGTTTGAGAAAGGAGTGGACGATGAGCAAAGAGCAGTCTACGGTTCACCCACTCCCGTAACTTTTCTAGTGACTTCTCCTCAACCCGGAGAACGTCGCATCTCGTCGACAAAAACTTCCTTACAAGAACGGCCCATTCCCGTCGCGTTTGCAGCGACCGCTCCTCCCGAAGTTGAAGCGTCGCCGGTGCAAGAGGTCCGAGCCGCGGGCGAGAGTGCACGGATCGATTCCTCGCAGCCGCCGGCCTTCCTGGCGTCCTCACCGGAGTCGTTTCCCGTGCACGTGGCAGGGAAAGGCAAGAAAAGGAAGAGCGATGAGTTTCTAATGGCCAGCGCCAAAACGGGGGCTGCTGGGAAATCGGAGCAGGTCAAAAGGAGCAGAGTCCTGACGGTGAAGTCTGAACCGAGCAGTGACAGGAGATCAGCGGCGCAAAGACAACAGCCCAAACCAGCAGGTGATTATATAATGGCCAAGGCATTGTAGAGATGTTTGATTTTCCAATTATTGACCTTATTCTGCCCCGCCCACTTTTGCAGTTTTTTGCACTTTTGTTGTAAACGCACTTTTGTTTGACGAGAACTCTGTTAAAGCTAATAACGAACGAGGGAAAAGTCTCACCTATAAAATGTTACATAAAGTAGGTTGATTTGTGTAAAATGTTTAATGAACACGAGCAACAACAAGTCACAACACAACGATTTCCTGCTCAGTCTGAAAACGTCTTTTTAGTCCATGTAGAACTTATTTTCTGTTGAGCTCGTCTGCTCCATGTAAACTAATACAACGGAAACAAGACGGCGGCGCGTACGGCAACTTCAGGAATAATGTGAATAGGGCTGTAGATTCAAATAGCAATAAAAGGAATTAATACTCAATTTAATCTTACCATGAATTAGGGCTGTGCAGTTAAAGCTGTAGTATCCATAATTTTTTGTTGTAAAGTAGTAATCTTTCACTAAAGAATATCCTGTAAAAGCAACACTTTGTTACAAAATTAGACCACTACGCATTGTTTGCAAATAATAATAAAACCTTTTAACGCAGACGTAAGAGGTTAAAGCAGCCCTCTTGTTTGCTGTGCATGGGACCACCCCAGATTCACTTTGTCGTCTGAATAAAGCTGAATAAAGTCATTCATTTGCCTCATTTAAAATGAATGTGACGATAAATAATGTAACAACGATTTTAATAGCTGCTTTTGGATTTGCTGTTAGAAAACCTTTAATTGCATTTGCAATTGTGATTTCAATTATTACCCTATTTAATTATGAAAATTATGTCATTAAAAATACAATGAGCGCAGTCCTTTTGCCTCAGAACCTGGAGCAAAGGTACTTTTCTAAAACATTACTAATGGAATATATTCAGACTATTCTTTATACAGAAGTAATTGCACTAATCGTAGTCTACTAATTTTGTTGTATTTTACTAATTATATAAAATTATTTTTGTTATTTCGATATTAAATTCAAATGGCAGAAAAGAAACTGTTTTGGATTTTCCTCAATTATACATTTCATTTGTAAATGCACTAAGAGCCTTCAGTCGCTATATTTTAACCTTTTATTTGGTTGAAAATGTACAATAGAAATAGTCATTTGACTAGTTTGCTGACTGAAAAAAGCTGAATAGTCAACCACTAAAATCGTTATTTGCAGCACTATATCACATAATATTTGACTTTTTTTTTTTAATTCCAAAGTTGGCTGAAGGAAATTCTGCAACAGAAAAAAAGTGAAATAAAACCAATCACAAATTATTGATTGCTTTAATGAAAGTATGTTTAGGAAGAATGACTATTTTTGGGGTCAGTCATAGTGTTACTAATTGTAGAAGAATTACCATTTGACATTGAAAATTGTTCAGTGATATTTAAGATCAATGGACATGATTCAGTCATTTCTAATTGTCAGTGATCAGCTTTTAATTGATAAAAGATCCACGGCCAAACTGTCAGTAAAAGCATGTGAGACTTCAGACTGGAGGAAGAAATTTGACTTTTTTTGTGTGTGTTAAATTGTTATGTTTGAAGTCTATTGTTTATATTTCAGGGATTTTGATATTTGTAGTTTTTTTAAATTTTTGTTTATTGAAGAAGACCAAATTAAATAAAAAATAATTTCTCATCACAATATTACATTTTTATACCAATCAGAATTACAAATATATATTTAAATAACATTGATTGACACTGAGTAACATTTATTAATCAGTTAGAAACAGTTTACCCAATGACTGATGCTGATGATGAGAGCCCACTTTATGTATTTTGTGGCGACCTAAACATTTGCGTTTCATTCTTATTTCAGGTTCAGTCCGCTCTGTTTCTTCTTTGAAAACAGTCAAGTCAGTTGCTCCAGCTCAGCAAAAAGCTCAAAGCACCAAATCCACCACACGCCGTGAGTACATCTTTTTTTTTTTTGACAGTTCTGACTTTATTTCACAACCGTGCGTAGTGTATTATTTGCAAAACATTTCCATTTTCTTCCAAAGGTGCCCCATCTGTGAAGTCGTCCGCTCAGAAATCAAGAATAGTCGCAGTCGCTCAGTCGAAGCTCACGTTTATCAAGCCGGCTCAAACGGGTAAAACATGATCCAACGCCCTCAAACTAATGCTTTTTAACTTTATTTTTAATTTAGAATGTATTTTATTCCGTCGTCTACAGCTATTCCAAGACATCCGATGCCATTCGCTGCCAAGAACATGTTTTTCGACGAGCGTTGGATTGAGAAGCAGGAGCGAGGCTTCACCTGGTGGATCAACTACGTCCTCACTCCAGACGATTTCAAAGTCAACACGGAAGTCACTAAAGGTACAGTTCACATTTCTTTGTTGAATAATTATTAGGTTATTAGATTAGATTGTTGTCCTTTATCATTATTTTCCATTATTCTCCAAGTAGGGCTGTCACAAAACTAACATGTCGATAGTGAGGAATAGGCTCAATGCTCCTCAGTATCTGTTTTAATATCATGTTATTTTCAACATTTGATACTTGTTTATGTTACTTTGTGGTTTTCTTCTAATGCTGATAATCAAGATCATTCTGTTCAAAGTTCCAATGAGATATGATTTCTTTCAGGATCAATACAACTACTGTAGATACTTAGATACTAGTATAGAGTGTCCAGCTCTAGAGTTGTCAAAAGTATTGAAAGTCAGATAATCATTTATACTAAAACTTGAATTGAAACTAAATAATCTGATACTTGAAGTATCGATACTAATCTATTAGGTGTTTTCCCACTGTTGGAACCTTTGTTTTTCAGTTCCTTAAACTTTTTTTTTTTTTTTTAGCTCTAGTCCCCATTTGATGCACGTTTGCACAGAGTATGAACTATGGACTAGAACCTTCACTTTTTTAGCTCCTGCTCAGGGATTGGTACTTTCAGTCAGACCAGGAACCCTTTTGTTAAAATAAGTAGATTTACAACATGAACTTTTTGCAAATATGTTTCTATTTTCTGACCTAAGTTTTTGATGCAAAAGACAACAAAATTGAACACAGAAGCTCCAAAAGTACAATTCTTACTTAGCAATTGGAAATAAAAAGTCTGAACAGCTGTGAAATGTGTTTTATCTGCAGGTTTACTGTGTTCCTTAAGGAATAGGATGAAGGGGCAAAAAGTCTTTTGTGTTCCGAACATAATTTATTAGTAATTGACTTATTCAGTTAAGTCCCAAGTCCTTATAGGGACTTAGTTGTTGGTACTGGTTTGTGTGAAAACTCTAGTATTATATAGTAACTCCATTATTCTATGGTATTGTGGCACAAAAAGGTTATATACATAATAGTTTTGTGATTTAGATATTACCAGACTTGTAAGCTTTATACCTACTTTCTCGTTTTCATTTCCAGCATATTGTTACAAATTTCTAGGGCCGCAACAAGTTAATCGATTAATAGCAAATTTATCCATTATTGAAATAATTGTCAACTAAATTAATAATCGAGTAATTGTTATCTGGACTATACTTAGATCCGAAAACATGTCACGAGCTGAGAAAAGATGTTTTATGACGTAAATTTAACTGAAAATTATGCGAGGAACTTACTGTATTCAATAAAAACACTATTTTGTAACTGTACTCCACCAGGATTCTCAAACTAATCCATCAGCTAAACGATCGTTAGTTGCAGCCCTGTTCATTTCTAAATGTTTTAAAAGGATCTTCGTCTCACTGTAGCCTGCGTAAGTACACCGTCCCTCAAACGCTTGTGTGTTTTCAGTGAACGCTTTGTCCGTGGCGTTGGGCGGCGAGCTGAGCGTCCCCAAAGCTCCCACCAAAGAGGAGATGTCGTTCAGCACGTACACGGCCCGGAGGAAGCTGAACCGTCTGCGGCGCGCGGCCTGCCAGCTCTTCAGCTCCGACGCCCTGGTCAAAGCCATCCAGAGACTCGAGGTGGAGGTGGAGGCCAAGAGGCTGCTGGTGCGCAAAGACCGCCACCTGTGGAAGGACATAGGTACTGCAGGGTTTTAAAAGCCATTAAAGGGGCTGTACCTGGTTTTTACAGTTGTGAAACGGGAAAAACAGAACTAGTGTCAGTGTTGGATTTTTTTCCATGTTGTAAAGTTAAATTTGTGTTGCCCCAGCGCAGATGTATTGACCTTATTCTGCCCCGCCCACTTTTGCCGTTTTTTTTTGTTGTAAACGCACTTTCGTTTGACGAGAACTCCGTTAAAGTTAATGACGAACGAGGGAAAAGTCTGACGCTAAAATGTTACATAAAGTAGATTGATTTGTGTAAAATGTTTAATGAACACGAGCAACAACAAGTCAACAACGCAACGATTTCCTGGTCAGTCTGAAAACGTCTTTTTAGTCCATGTAGAACTTATTTTCTGTTGAGCTCGTCTGCTCCATGTAAACTAATACAACGGAAACAAGACGGCGGCGCGTACGGAAACTTCCGGAATAAGGTGAATTGTAAAAGCGTCTATTCGGGTGAAAATGAGACCAGAACTTTTACTCTGCATCTGTTTATGAATGTTTTATCCAACGAGAGACGCAGAAAGCAGGAAAAAAAGAAAAACATACATTTGAAGGATAGATTAGACTTCATAAAATCATTACTTTTTCCATTTATTCATAATTTGTATTTCTAAAAATGACGTAAATTCTCAAATCTTTGCCACAATTTTGTTTTGTTTTAGGTGAACGACAAAAAGTCCTCAACTGGCTTCTCTCTTACAACCCCCTGTGGTTACGGATTGGACTGGAGGTAAATTAACAGCGATTAACAACCATGATGTTTACGTAATACTGTCCGATTTTAAACTCCTCTTTTCTTCAGACGATCTTCGGTGAGCTGATTTCACTGGAAAGCAACGGGGACACCTTAGGCCTGGCCATGTTCGTCCTCCAGCGGCTGCTCTGGAACCCGGACATCGCGGCGGAGTTCAGGCATCACAAAGTGCCCCATTTGTACAGAGATGGTGAGTGTCTGGAATGGTTAAACAGGCAAACTTTTTAAGTCAAGGGCCACGTTGGATTTTCACACTTGCCTGGGGCCGGATCATTTACAGTTTGGATGTTGTTAACTACAGTATATTACACACACATTATTACACATAGACTTTATGTCTAAAATACTCACAAAACTACAACAAAATGGCAAAAAAAATCATTACCTTTTATTTATTTTAGAGGAAACCGTACAGTTGGTCACTCCTTTTAACCAAAATTTGGCGTTATTCTAGTGGTGGTTAATCTCAAAACTGATCTTAAATGAACCGAAGCAACTGTAGTCTCACACAACTATAAAATGACAAATGCGCCATACTTAACTCATTAAAAAATGTAGAAAATGCTTTGCGGGCCGGATCAAAATGCCAAAAAGCACGTGGCCCCTGGGCCTTAGTTTGCCGCCCTCTGGTCTAAATTATTTTTGTTTTTATTTCAAGCTTTTACATTTAAAGGACACATTATGCTACAGTGACTTTTTGGAGCTTTTAACCAAGTTCTAACTCACACCTAGAGTTCATTCGCGCTAGTTTGAGGAACGCAGGATAGAAAATCCTCTCCCCTCTGACCTTTCCTGCTGAATTCTCTCGATCGATGTTGTTATTTACAATTTTGGACGTCACTTGTCCAAGAACCTTCTGCTGTTTTACGTCCTTAAAGCATCGCCAGACTTGTTCTGAGCATTTCTGCCGTCTAAACACGATCACTGTAGCTGCTAGCTTAACTCGTGGACTTCCATGAGGCTCGAATAATTACGTGTTCAGCTTGTGTAAGCGCTATGCAGCCAGTAGATGGCGCCTAAACTCAGTAATTGCCAGGGCAAACAGAACAAGAGACAGATGATCATTTTTTCCCCCTTTTCCTCTTAAACATGAAATGGGAAATTGAAGGTACCGGTACTCAAGAGCATGTTTAAAGGCTGATAACTATAGAAAAGAAAGCATAATATTTTTCCTTTAAAACAGAGCAGAGAGCAGACGACAAATCAGAAATGTTTAAATTAAAAAATGCCACAAAAGAAAAAAATTACAGCACAACCAAATTTAAATGCAAGTCCCATTTACTTCAAAGTTTATCAAATTGTTTCCTTTTTCAAATTGAGTCTATATTTTGAATGTCAGTCCAGTCCTCAATTGTTGGTTCTGTTGGGGTCCTCCATTTCTTTGCAATTGCCCTTCATTTCAAGTTCAAGCGTAAACCAACTCGAGTAAGACTGTAAATGACGAATATTTTAGTGTTCGATATGTCAAATAATAGTTTTAATTGTACATTGAGACTTTGAAGTACATTTAGAATTTAAAAAGGATGAAGTATGGCTACTGAAGGCTTCTAAAAAGAGGATAATTACAAATAAAGCATACTATTGATAAAAATCTGAACATATTTCATCTTTTTTTAACATTTTAGTTTAATAATGCCCGCGCAAAAAGTTTGTCTGTGTTTTGTGACTCTTTTGTAATCGTGACTAGTCAACTATAAAAATGATGAGCTCTGGACTCTGGTTAATTCACACTAATCTCGACCGTAATCTTCTGCACGTTCTCTGACTGTTTCTGTTCAGGCCACGAGGAGGCGCTGTCTCGCTTCACTCTGAAGAAGCTGCTGCTGCTCGTGTGTTTCTTGGACAAGGCCAAAGAGTCTCGGCTGATCGAGCACGATCCCTGTTTGTTTTGCATGGACGCCGAGTTCAAGGTGCATCTGCTTTTTTCAAAGTCACAGGCCCAACTCTAGTCTATATTTATTTAACATTTACTTCAGAGTGATATTTTGGTATTGAAAATTCCAAAGCAGCAATACCAAATACATGAATACATTTATAAATACATTAATTTAAGAGTTGTATTACCAAATAGACTGCATAAGGTCTTGTGTTGAAATCAACTTTGGCATAGAGCTGCACCATTTGTGGAAAATATCTACTGTAATTGCAATTTTTCTGACCAGTTTTAGCTATTTAGATTTGCCATTTATGCTTTTAATAATAGGATTCTGTTCAAAGTTCACATTTTAAACACAAACCAAGTTACAAAAAGAAATATGAATTGACAGACTATTAAAATAATATGTTTTGCAGTGTTTTTGTTGCTTTCAGTCATGTTTCTGGTGCTTTTAGATGTGTTTTTATCACTTTTTTTGTCACTTTTAGTTGCCTTTTTGTTGCTTGTTTCAAAACATGTTCAAATCCAAACTGCGGAGTTTGCAGTTTTTGTGCAGAATAAAACAATATTACAATAAAAGAAAATTATGGCAGCTTCGAAAATTACAGCTTTTGCGATTTGCTAACTGTGTCCGTTCAAACTGCGATGTGGATTCTATTTCGATAATTGTGCAGCTCTACTTTGACCTAACGTAACTGGATTCCAAAAACTACACACTACACTAGGGCTGTAGTCGACTAAAGACCTGCCCCATCGACCGATCAATCAACTAAAAGGGGGCGTGGCAAAAACACATCAAAACTATGAAGTATAGTTGTGCATCTGAGTCAAACTGCACTCAAAAGACCGAAACTGCACAGGAGTTCATGCAAAAATAACAATTTATACAGAAAAGTACTAGTAAACTATTTGTTAGAGATTCAGATTTACTCCAAAATCTTAAGCTAACTCACTCCAAATCTTCTCGTTTTTGCTGTTTTTGTTACATAAATTTGTTGAATGCAAATAAAATCATTAGTCGACAAATACAAATCTTGGTCGACTAAGACGCCACCGACCGATTAATCAACTAAACGACTACAGCCCTACACTACACTCACTGAATTGCTTTGTGCTTTTATATCTAAACAGAAAAATGTTTGATTTGGTTGTTTGACATTTGAGTGTGTGTCCTGTCAGACGAGCAAAGACCTGCTGCTGGCCTTCTCGAGGGACTTCCTGAGCGGAGAGGGCATCCTCCCCAGACACTTGGGCTACCTGGGCCTCCCTGTGTCCCACGAGCAGAAACCTCTGGACGAGTTCAACTTCGCTGTGAAGAACTTGGCTGTTGACTTGAAGTGTGGCATTCGTCTAGTGTGAGTGGCATGTAACTTTGAGCTGTTGTGATTGCTTTCAGAATCAGAATCGGTTTATTGCCATTGTCAGTGATCAAAATTCACAAACATAGGAACTTGCTTCGGCGTAAGGTGCAACATAAAACAATGAATAAAATATATAAAAGAGGTATGCATAAGATTAAGAATAAAATAAAATAGAATAGACTAAGGCTATATACAGAAATGTACAGTTGAACAGACTGTAGTGCAGATTGGCAGTGCAAATAGATTGTAAAAAATTCTCAGTTTTCTATCGCTGAAGTAGTGTTGTCAGTGTTTTACATAATAGAATATAATAATGTGGCCATATACTAGTTCTGATAAACATCCAGATCATTCTAGTTTTAGAAAGGTCTTCATCAGAAGGAATGAGTTCACATTTTAAACAGTTTGTCAGTTCAGAGGCCTTTTTCAGTCTGTTTGTCAAACTAATAAAAGAACCCTGTGTATTTCATCTTTATACAGGTTTGGCAGATTTTACGCAGTATAAAACAGGATATTTTGTCGTTTTGAAGGGAATTTTGGTGCTTCAAAAATGACTGTTCTTGTGATTTCGAGTCGATATTGATTAATCTTGCTGCCCTTTCCAAGTTGCAACTTTTTAGATCATTTTCAGTGTTGATACTAGTTAATTTAAGTATTTATTGATGATACTAGTTCAGAGTCTCAGAGTACCGGTAGTGTTGTGGTACTTTAATGTGCGTTTATAATGTTTGTTTTATTTTAAACTGATTAGCTGATAGAAGTGAGTCCTAAACTGCATTTACTGTTTTGATCCAGGCGTGTGATGGAGCTGCTGGTGCAGGACTGGAGTTTGTCGGTGAAGCTCCGCCTCCCGGCCATCAGCCGCCTCCAGAAGGTGCACAACGTGGACCTGGCTCTGCAGGTGCTCAAGAAGAAGGGCGTGGACCTCAAGGACGAGCATGGTAAAAGTCCTGTAAACTCCCATAGACTTCCTAAATGTTTAAAGGCGCGGTGGAGGCTAACCAGAACAGATATATTAAAGTTGGGGACCCAAACTTTTTTTTTTTCTCATAACTGGTCCATTCTGTTTCAAAACTGTGAATACATCGGACCGCTACACGCTGTCTGCATCTAATAATGAAACATTTTATCTTTTCAAACGTGTAAGAGCAATGTGAGTCACATTAATGATGCTTCGGGTTGAGAGATGATTAGATTTGCTTCATTTTTGTGTCTGAAAAAGCTGTTCTAAACCTATGATAGCAGCCAAAAAATCCGTGCATGTGAATACTACTGATGAACTAAAAGATTTGAGTTCCTCATTTCAGTTTGAAAATCCTTTAAACCATGTTCTAACAATGTTCCTTCATCAAAAACACACCTGAAGTAGCATTCAGTTGTATTCACGCTGTTTTGAGGGATGTTTATCATAAACATAAACCGTCTATCTGGGACTTATTTTCAGACATTATACGTCATTTATCAGAGAATCGTCCGCTGTTTTATGTCCTTAAATCATCGCTAAACACTTCAGCCTCCTAAAAACAATAACTGCAGCAGTAAATCAGCATTACAACTTCTTTTCAGCGCTAACTTCACTAGATTGTATGTTGGCGCCATCTGCTGGCTGGATGCCCTCAGTGAGTGTAATTTCATAGTGACTGATAACACAGGTCATAAAATAAGAAACTGTTTTGTTTTTTTAAAATGGGATATGGCAAATTTAAGGCACTCAAGAGCATATTTAAACGCTGATAACAACATGAAAAATGCAGAATACGTTTCCTTTAAATATTTATAAAGTTTCATAAATTAATTTTAATTGGAGTTACACCTCATGTGGTGATTTGTTGCCATATATCTGATCGTTTCCATCAGTCTTTCAAACTCCTAAGGCGCCGTAGTTGCGTGGCTCTGGTGAAGTGAGTAAAATTCTTTAATCCGTTCTTTGTCCATGTCTTTTGCAGGTTCTGTGATTGACTCCAGGGACATAGTGGACGGTCATAGAGAGAAGACTCTTGCGCTCCTGTGGAAAATCATGTTTGCTTTTCATGTATGTAAAATCAGAGTCAATAAAATCCACGTTTAGCCTATCATTTATTTTAATGCCGTGGTTTGACTCGAAGGTGGAGGTGATACTGAACGAAGACCAGCTGAAGGAGGAAATCTGCTTCTTGAGGAAAGCACTGAAGACCAAGCGGCGTCTGGCGTATCTGAGAACAGACCGCGGACTCCAGCCAAGTCCCGCCAAAGACCGGACCCCACTTAAACACTGCAGCGACAAAATCAGACTGCTCATGGACTGGGTGCAGGCCGTGTGCGACTTCTACTCTGTAAAGGTGAGGCACAATCATTCCGGAAATTTAATCTTTGTCCTGTTTTATTTCCAATACCTTTTTCTATTAAAAAAGAACCTCGATCTCCAGGTAGTTTCAGCTCAGTTTCAGTTTTTATTCAGACCAGGCTAAGTAAATAAAAATAATGTAAACCAAGCCTGAAAAGGAATCGGCTAGGTCAGTGTTTTTCAACCTTTTTTGAGTCGCGGCACACTTTTTTTAGATCTAAAGATGCAGTGGCACATGATCTACTACACTTATTACTAAACATAACCAAATCACACCTTATAGTAAAAAAAAGTGGCAAATAATGTCTGTGCAATTACCTTGTTCTTGAACATTGGCAATGGTGATTGTTTTGCTTTCTTTTGCGGTACAGAGGTATGTTCAAGACACTCCAAAATGGTTCAATTAAATTAATTTGTGACTCAAAATGTGACACTTTTTCAAGGCAATACCTCAAGGCACAGCAGTGTTCCCTGGCACTCTGGTTGAAAATCAAGGGGCTAGGTATTCTCATGGTACCTCAGAATACACAATATTTATTCCAATTTGGTGGGTTTCAGTTGAGGTTCTTGGCTCTGCTGAGATTTTTGGGCCGATTATAGATACACACTCCTCTACAAACCTGTTTTTACTACACTTTTGTTAAGTGAGCAGTGTAGTCACATTTTGGAACGAGCCCTCTTCGCACTTATGCCTGCTGCTCCACTGCATCATACTTTTTTGTCTTATAAGATTTATGGTTGTCACTTTATTTAAAGGAATTTAAAGCCGTAAAGCAGCCTGCAGTCACACTGTGCGACACAGTTCACACAATCAGTCGTGGCCACAGCCAAAGTTTATCTGACCCGCGATATTGAGCCAAATCTCATCGTAGACGGACGGAATCGTGCAGCGGACACCCAGCTTAAGGCGTTCAAATAAACCTTTATGCATATTTTTTGGGCATCTGGTTGACCTAAATAAAATATCGGTCTGCTGGAGATTTCAGACTGATACCCGATACATTAAAATGTCTTACAGGTATTAACAAAGTAAGCCATGTGTCTGACTCTGTACAGGTGGAGAACTTTACTGTGTCTTTTTCCGATGGCCGTGTGCTGTGTTTCCTGATCCACCACTACCACCCCAGCCTGGTGCCCGAGCCCTCCATCTGTCAGAGCACCACCCAGACTGTGGAGAGCGCACCCAGGGGCCGCCTCCAGCTCGACTGCTCCTACTCTGACTCCGACTCCTCCTTTGACTCTCCTTCAGCTGCCAATGGTATGACTACTACTTACTACACTTTCTGTCTGCAGACACTTAGGAATTCAAACTTTCAATCATGTCATATTGTGCCTATCAACTCTCAAGATACATATTTAGTTTGTACCTGACATCTAAAAAAATAAAATCAAGCAGAAAACCAGATAAACAACAGGAGCACTGCAGCTACGCTCACATTCATCACTTACACAGACTTTGGGATCACACACAGTTGAACTCATTACGTTTCTCTCCTTAAAGCAGAACTCAGTAACTTCAGTGACAGAGCTCCCCCTGCAGGTCTCTTGTGAACATACACTGCCAGTAAAACAACGCTACAAAAGCTTTTTTTCCCCTTACTTTTTATTGAAATAAAGAAGTACAATCACATACTAAAACATTTAATGTCGCCAAATATAAAAAAACCGAGCCAAGATTTCTCAAGACAGTTGCCCTCAGGTCAGCGTCAGGAAATGTTGCAAGGCTGTTTTTCCGCTCAGAGAGCAGGGGGCGACGACGGGGCTTCATACGGCCCGAAAATACATTTACAACCACCACATGGACTTACAAAGACGTTTAATAAGTAAAAATGTTACATAGTTCTACTTTAAATAAGATGTTTCTGAGTCCAAGTGTGGAGGATATGAATTATTATTTGGCAGTTGAAGTGTCCTTTATCCCCAACTGCGTTAGCAAACAAGCTAGCTAACAGAGAAACTACTTTCAGTTGACATTTTACAGTATACAGTTGATATGAGCAAAACAAAAGCTCCAGACAAAACTAGGGCCAAAATAAAAGCAAAGCAGCACATTTTATCAGTTGTGCCTCTTTACACCTTTTAGTCAGTGTTGTCAATGGTCAATGGTCAATGGTCACATTTATATAGCGCTTTTCTACCTTTTTTAAGGCACTCAAAGCGCTTTACATCAAGGAACCAGTCACCCATCCACTCACACATTCATACACCAGTGTACGCAGACCATGGATGTATTAAAAGAACTGGATAAGGTACGCCCCCTCTGTCTGTGGTCCCAGATTGATTTGTGGCCGTGCGAGGTACTGCAGCCTCTTGGAACCAGCCTTTTTCTCAAATGTCACATTATAATTGCAGACAGTACTGAATTATTATCTGTATTTAAATAAAATAGAAGGAAATGTTCTTTTCTACCGTTTCTAAAATCACCGAAATTACCGTTTTTATATGAAGTGGGGGATTGTCGTCACGTGGCGTCCTAAAACAAAGATGGCAGCCATCGTTTCAGGAAGTAAAACAAAGATGGCAGCCATCGTTTCAGGAAGTAAAACAAAGATGGCAGCCATCGTATCAGGAAGTAAAACAAAGATGTCAGCCTTCGTATCAGGAAGTAAATGCGGAAGTAAGAAACTTTTTTGGGGTCATGCGCCAATGAGCACTCTCCATAGGGATAAACAGGACGGCCATCTTGGATTCATCTTCCAGGTTTTATTATAGTTCTATGACGCAGACACTGGGGGCCAGGTGGGTTAAGTGTCCTGCCCAAGGACACAACGGCATTATTCATCTGAAGGAGCTGAAATCGCACCACCAACCTGTGGGTCAGAGGATCTGACCACTACTCCATGTCTGGAGTGGGATTCGAACCGCCGACCTTCGGATCAGAAGGCGCCCACTCTACCTACTGCGCTACTGCCGCCCCACTGCCGTTGTTGATTATCTTTGGCATAATTTTAACAATGTCTCAATTATTCCTTCAACATCCTCAGACTCTCCATTCAAAGAACTGCTGGAAAACGAGAAAAACAATTTCCGACTGGTCAACAGCGCTGTGTCTTTTCTGGGTGGAGTTCCGGCAATGATCAACGCAGCCGACATGTCCAACACCATTCCCAATGAGAAGGTAAAGAATGAAAATGTGGAAAATGTGGTGCAACAGGGTTTTAATGTTCGAGTTTTGAGTTTTATATTATTAAGTTTATTAAGTTTAGTTTATTTCCAAAAGGGGACAGTGCAATTTCATAAAACACATGAATAAAACATGAGTAAAACAGCCAGAATTAGCCAAAGAGGCTATTTTTCATCTGTAGTCCCCCGGCCATGATGACAATAAAACGGACAAAAACAGACATTGTTCATAAAACACAACATGAACACAAAATATAATTTAATATTTACAAAAATGTACAGTGAGCGGCCAAATAGATTTTAGTGTGTGCATGTAAATGTGTTAACCAGCCACTCTTGCGAATTATAATGTGCATTTTGTTTAGGTGATAGGATAGATTTGTTATTTGCAGAGAACAACTTATTAATCTTGTAGTTTGGACTAAGGCTGCACGATTTGTGTAAAATATCTAATTGCAATTTTTTTGACCAGCATTACTATTAGATTTGCCATTTTTGTTTCAGTAAGTTCACATTCTAAACGTGTCCAGGAGAATAGACAAAAACACTGAAATAGGCCTACAAACTGACAAACTAATCAAAAGAATCACATGTATTATTATTTCAGAACATGTGTTTACAAATCTAGACTACAGGGTTAAGAATTAAACTGAATATTTTGTCGTTTGTGGAGGAAATTATGGTAACTTCAAACCTTTCCGATTTGCTAATTATGCCCATTATAATTGCAATTTCGATTCATTGTGATTTTGATTAATTGTGCAACTCAAATTTAGACAGACGTGTTCTAAATGTTTTTGTACATGATTTTTACGTTCTCAAAATTATGAAAAACGAAACTAGGTCATTTTAAACTGTTTGCTGCAATCCAAAGGTATTCCTCACTTTCTCACATTCCTCCTAATTATTCACCGTGCAGTGTTTATAAGTGCTTTCACGACGAGTTTTGCCATCACAGTAAAGCATACAAACATTAGCATGCTAACAGTGCACCTCCTGCTTCGTGGAGAATAAAACGCTCTACAATTAGAACCAGACAGCACGCTGCCGTCTCATTTTCACCCGTATAACTCTATATCTGCATGGCATTTGATATTTTGCATGGTATTCTCTCTAAAAGTTAATATTTATATGATGCTTGAAATAAAGTTGCTGTAATTATCTATCTGCTGTACATTTTTAGGTCGTGATGTCATACTTGTCCTTCCTGTGCACTCGACTTTTGGACCTGAGAAATGAGACGAGAGCCGCTCGGGTGATACAGGCCGCGTGGAGAAAATACAGGCTCACCAAAGATCTACAGCTTTACCAGGTTTGTATGCAACAGAAACGATCCATTTAAAGGAGACTAGGCTTTTTAAAGGTTCTCAGTATTGAACTATGACATTTTCTACATAATAAACCGCATTATTGACCTAAAACGGTTTAGTAATAGAAACCATTCCATTGACTTCCTGTTCAAAAGTTCAAAACTAATAAGCCTCTTAGGGCTGCACAGTTAATCAAATCGAAATCACAATTTGCCAAGGCGAGTTTATTTGTAGAGCACAGTTCGTACACAAGGCAATTCAAAGTGCTTTACATAACAGAATAAAATTACATAAATGGCATAAAACAAATATATTTTAAAAGAGAATGAGTGAATCAACGCAATTAGCAAATCGCAAAGGCTGCATTTTTTAAAGTGCAATAATTTCCTCCACAAACAAAAAACTGATGACCCTGTAGTTTGGATTTGGATTTGGATTTGAAAACAAGAAAAAACGCTACTAAAAGTGTCAATAAACCTTTTTGACATGCATGATTCTTTTATTTGTCAGTTTATATTTTAGTCTTTTAGTCAAGTTTCCTGGTTGTGTTAGAAATGTGAACTTTGAACAGAATCCTATTATTAAAACAAATTGCTAATCTCATCAAAATTGCAAAACTGGTCGGAAAAATCCAGTGACAAATTATATTTGACCGTAACAAGCAGCAGATGATCAGATGATGTGTTTTTATCTGTGAAAAATGTGACATTTTAGAATCAACATGAGTCACTCACAGCCTGAATTTTTAAATAATCACAACTAAGTGCAGGATGTGGGCGGAGATAGGGGGTAGGAGCAAACAGGATTTTTTTGAGCACTTCAGCCTCAGTTGCAGAGCAATACTGGATTAACTCAAACATCAATCAAAATACAACTTTTTAGTCAGATCATGATGAAGAATATACCATTGTAACAAGTTAAAAAGCTCATTAAAGTTGATTGAGCATATTCCCCCAAGGACGAGGTGAAGCGTGTCTCCTAAATACTCTTAACAGCAGCTCTGAAATGTATCACAATAAACTGGTCAAAATCGGAGCCAACATCACCTTAATACCTGGATTCAAAAAGTAAAAGAACTCTACCAGATGGGAAAGATCACGTTTTCACTACAATTGAAACATGACATCTTTAAGGTGCGATGGAAACCCGTTGAGGTTTTACTCATGTAATCCAGTGGTTCCCAATCTTTTTTGTCTTGAGTACCCCCTAAGGATTGTTTCACACTCAGAGTACCCCTTAACTTGTCTTTCGGACAAATAAATGGGTTTACTAGTTGAAAATAGTCAATTATTACTAATATATTTATTGTTTAATTATATTTATGATCCAAGATACTCCAAAAACATGCTAAATTTACATCTAATAACACTTTTTTATTCAGACAAAAGTAAATTTCATCTTTTAAAACCTGAAACCCTTCCAAGTACCCCCTGGTCATTCCTCACGTACCCCTTGGGGTCCCCGTACCCTTGGTTGGGAAACACTGATGTAATCCACAAATCTGATGGGGAGTGACCCTTAGGTTGGGTTGTGTTGCTTTATTTATTATTATTAGTGTGGTTTAAATGTGACATTGGTATGGTATGGGTAAACCATATCTTTTTGTGCTTTGTTGTCTTAAAATGTGACTGTAATGTTTCATAATGAGTTGTTTTGCTCTGTTGTTCCCAAACTAATTAATACAATTTAAGCTCCAAATTTAGCATTATATGTCCCCTTTAAAACATGTTGACTTTTGATTGTGTTCAAACCATATTGTCCAGCCAGAGAAAAACATGGTCAATACTCAGGGTTAAAATGTACTAAGTAAGTTCTAGTCTTCTCTTCCACCTAAAAACATACAAAGTGCTCTTTTATCTAGAAAATAATATTGTTTAAGCATCACATTAGTTTAAAGAATTTTAGAGATTGACATTTTGCCTTGACTTTCACCTAAGAACTACCTCTGAGTGACATATGTTTACAAACTCTTTTGCAGGAGAGAAACGCAGCAGCTTCAAAGATCCAGTCTTTAGTCCGGTCGTTCCTCCGGCGTCGCAGAGCCGTGAGGCAAAGGCAGGCGGCTGTCGTCATCCAGGCCGTGTGGAGGGGTCATGTGGCCCGCCAAGAGCTCCGGCGCCAAAAACAGGCTCAGCTCCGGCTTCTGTTCACAAACGCAGCCACTGTTATCCAGGTACGCCATTATAACATACTAAGTCCGTTTAAAGCTATAAAGGTAGCTGGAAATTAAGGCGACTGGGTTAAAATTCATGGAAGATTTGACTCCAGCCTGTAGAAGAATTTTACTGATGGACAGAAAGATCCCTCCAGTTTTTTCCCCATAGGCCCATTATTAATATCCAAATATAGAGCTGGTTCAATATGATTTTTTGTTTTAATTTAACCAATCCCAATATCTGTCGTATTTCTTGCTGCTGTAGCCAAAATTGAGATGTTAAAATCTACAGCAAGGACCACAAATCTATGTAAAGTTATAGTAAAGTTCACAAATTCACTTTTTACTTTGGTTAGAATAATAAAGTGTATTTATCCAGGATATAAAATCATTTGCTGCATGATTGCGTAAACATACAGACATATTCTTGGCCTAATTTCTCTCCTATTTCTGTTTAATTTGAGGATATCTGGGGAAACCCTCTGATATCACTGATAACTATCACTTCTCCAAAACATTAACGATATAATTTCATATTGCTCGCCTTCAAATGTTCTTTTCCCTTTTCTAAATTTGTCTTCATTTCGAAAGTGCTGATTCAGTTAGTCTTTTCCGCAGAAAACCAAGAAAACCAATGACATTATTAACTAACAGCACTTACAGTATGGACCGTAAGTAAATACACGTTCGAAAAGGAGTTTACCTACTTGTTCAGTAAATCGTACTTTTATGCATTCTATTTCCTTATCATTTGATTAGGCCTTTCACATTAACAAATTTTGAGGTGCGAGATATTGCCACACAATATCACCATAAACGATAATATTAAACTGTTATGTAAATATCACAATAATTCTATAGCAGGAAATGCATCAATACATCTAAATATGTATAATGTTAAAAACAAGCTGCAATTAATAAATACACTTACACAAGTACTTATTTTGTATCTAGAATTAGTCATAGAAGTCATGTAATTGATCCTCAACAGCTCAGATCTGATTGTTCAAACCAAGAATTACAAACCTTTTCCTGCTAGTGTAAAGAAAATGTACATACGATAAATAATGAAACCCAAAAAATATTGTCCCACTCCCAGCTATTGAACGATAAGCCGATATAGTAAAAGTAGGTGACAGGCCTAGATTTAATATATTTATACAACCATATTTATTTTTTTTTAAACATTATTCCTGTCACATGCAGTCAGTTCAATTCATTATTAGTACAATATTATTACCCTTCTGGTATTATTTCACATTCACAGCGCTCTCACGAAGTTCTCATGTTTATTATTTTTGAATTACTTTAAAGTAGAACTAAGTAACATGTTAACCTTATTAAACATCTTTGTAAATCTGTGTGGTGGTTGTAAATGTATTTTCGGCCGTTTGAAGCCCCCGTCGTCGCCCCCTGCTGTCTCTGAGTGGAAAATTAGCTGCAGCTTTCCTGACACCGACCCAAAGGCAACTCTCTTGAGAAACCTTGACACTTTTTTTTAAATATTAAGTTACATTAAATGTTTTATATGTGATTAAACTTCCTTATTTCAATAAAAAGGAAGGGGAAAAAAAAGAAACACTGTTACAGAGTTTTGCTTTACATTCACACCATCTTTTAATGCTACTGGTAAACTGTTCATATTCTTATTCCACATACTGAGGCACGAAAGCTTTTCCAAGTTGTCATTTGTCTTTTCTATCCAAACAGGCTCACTGGAGGATGTTCTGTGCCATGAAGTCCTACCAGCGCCTCAGATATCACACCATTGTGGTCCAGGCACAGTGGAGGATGCGAAGGGCAGCCACCGCATATAGAACGACTCTGTGGGCAGTGTCCGTGATCCAAACATACACCAGAGCTTGGTCTGTGGCAAAGAGAGAACGGGAGCGCTTCCTGTCTCTGCGAGCTGCGACGGTGAAGCTCCAAAGAGGATACAGACGCTGGAAAGCACAGAAAATCGAGAGGGAAACCCGAGCTGCCCAAGTGATACAAGCTGCTCTCAGGAAGTGGTACGAGAAAAAACGAGCTGAAAAAGTGGCAGCTGCTGTGAAGATTCAAGCTTGGTACAGGATGCAAGTCTGTCTGCGGCGATACGGAAAAATCAAAGTGAGCGCAGTGCTAATACAAGCCCAGTACAGAGGTTATATTCAAAGGCAAAGCTTCCACATGTTGAAACGCCAACACTACTCTGCCAGCGTCATTCAAAGTGCATTCAGAGGTTACACTGTGAGAAAACAAGTTACAAAAATGACTATGGCTGCTGTTGTTATCCAGCAACACTTCAGATCTACGCTCAAAAGGAACGCTGTGCGCCAGGAGTTTCTGAGAACGAAAAGAGCAGCCATTACTCTACAAGCAGCATACCGTGGGAAACTGGCCCGTGGCTTGTTGAAAACCCAACACAAGTCTGCCACAGTCATACAAACTGCATTTAGGAGTTACGCTGCCCGGAAACGCTATTGTCTCACAAGGAAAGCCGCCATATTTATCCAGCAAAAGTACAGAGCTACACGTATGACTGTAAAGACAAAGGATTCTTACCTCGCTCTGAGAAAAGCAGTAGTGAAAGTTCAAGCAACGTGGAGAGGAAGAATCGTTCGAAAAAGATTGGACGAGGAGAACCGATGCGCCATAGTCATACAGGCCTGCTTTCGCCGACACGTTGCACAAAAACGATACAAGTCGACGAAAGCATCAGCGCTCGTTTTACAGCAACACATCAGAGCTTATTTAGGCGGGAAAAGGGCAAGGAAAGCATTTTTGGAAACACGAGCAGCCGCGATGTCATTGCAAGCTGCGTACAGGGGAATGGCAGTCAGAAAGGAGCTTAAGAAAAGGCATGAAGCGGCCGCCGTCATACAATCTTATTTTAAAATGTTCTTGCAACGAAAGCGGTATCATTTGCTTCAAAGCGCAGCCATAATCATTCAAAGCCGATACAGGGCCTTGATCCTTAGCCGTAAGCAACAGCATGAATTTAGACAGATAAAGGAGGCCACGCGAAAAATTCAAGCTGTGTTTAGAGGATATTTGGCAAGGAGAGAGCTTAAACGACAACACGACGCAGCCACGGTGATCCAAGCTCATTTCCGAATGTACCAAACCAGAATGGCGTTTCTTGCGACTAAATGCGCTGCAGTTATTATTCAAGAGCGATACCGAGCTAAAAGGTTGAGGGACCGACAAGTTGAAAAGTTTAGGACAACGAAATGCGCTGTTATAACCATTCAGGCAGCTTTCCGTGGTTACAAGACGAGGAAACAAATCTGCGAAATGCAAAGAGCCGCTACCGTAATACAGAGGGTGTTTCGTACCCATCGTGCGCGAAACCAGTTTGTGACCTTGAAGAGAGCAGCTACAATTTGCCAAAGATGGTTTAGAGCCGTAACAAAGGCAAGAAAGCAGCGACAAGACTATTTGACGATACGTAAATCTGTCATTTGCTTGCAGTCAGCATGGAGAGGTCATTTGATCAGAAAGGAGCTGCGTAAAAAGCACACAGCCGCAACAATAATCCAGTCAAATTTCAGAAAGTACCAACAGCAAGTTCGTTACAACAAGCTCAAATGGGCCGCCAAGGTGTTGCAAGACCGTTTTAGGGCCAATCAAAGAATGAACGAGGAGATGCGTGCTCTAAAAGTCAAGAGAAACGCAGCTGTTGTCATACAAGCTGCTTTACGAGGAATGCTTGCAAGAAAACGCATGAAAAACCAAAACGAGGCCGCTGTTGTGGTTCAGAGAGCTTTTAAATCGTTCTGTCAGCGTAAACGGTTTCTTGCATTGAAACTGGCTGCCATTATAATCCAGCAGAGGTTTAGGGCATCGGTTGCAGCTAAGAATGAACGAGCAGAGTATCTGAAAATGAGAAATGCAGCGGTGGTTCTTCAGGCAGCGTACAGAGGGCTTCAAGTACGAAAGGAAGTTGCTCATTGGCATCAAGCCGCTACTGTTATCCAGTCAGCTTTCAGGAAACATAGGGAAGTTGTGAAATATCAAGCCATGCGTTTATCTGCCGTCATCGTCCAGAGATACTACCGCTCCTGGCTGCTGAAAAGACATGAGAGGGCACTTTATCTGAAAACACGGCAGTCTGTTATTGTCCTTCAAGCAGCTTTCAGGGGTCATCGAGTTCGAAAGAGTGTCACCAAAATGCACAAAGCAGCTGCTTGCATTCAGGCCAATTTCAAGAGGTACATGCAACAGTCCCGCTTCGAACAGCAGCGCTGGGCAGCTTGTGTCTTACAGAAGAGGTTTAGAGCTCAAAGGCAAATGAAAATGGATGTACAGTGTTATAAACGGCAAAAGAAGGCTATCATTGTACTGCAAGCTGCGTATCGAGGATGGAAGTCTAGAGAAAATGTCAAGAAAATGCATCAAGCTGCCAATGTTTTACAGAGGTTCTACAAAACCTGCTATGAAAGAAGGCAATACTTGGCTCTAAAAGCTGCAGTTGTAGCTGTTCAGAGGAGGTTTCGCGCCACTGAAGCAGCCAAGAAGCAAAAGCAACAGTTTCACAAAATGCGTAAGGCTGCAATGACAATCCAAGCTGCGTACAGGGGGTTCAAAGTCAGAAAGGACGTCGCTCACATGCACCAGGCTGCTGCTGTCATCCAGTCAGCTTTCAGGAAACACAGAGAGGAGGTTAAATACCAAGCAATGCGTCTGTCAGCCATCATCATTCAGAGACACTACCGCTCCTGGGTTCTTCAGAAACAAGAACGACACCGATTTTTAAAGTTGAGACATTCCGCTCTCATGATTCAGGGCATTTTTAGAGGTCATTGTGCTAGAAAAGAGGTCGCCAAGATGCACAAAGCCGCCACAGTCATCCAAGCAAACTTCAGAATGCACAAGCAGCAAACAGATTTTAGGAGACGACGCTGGGCAGCCGGTGTTCTTCAGCAGAGGTTTAGAGCACGACTTCAAACAAAACTCGATCTACAACGCTATCAACAGCAAAAGAAGGCTTCCATCGTGATACAAGCTGCGTACCGAGGGATGAAATCAAGACGACAGGTCAAGCAAATGCATAAAGCCGCTGCTGTAATCCAAAGAATTTACAGATCACATTGTGAGCGCAAGAGATACCAAGCTCTGAAAAACTCTGCGGTGACAATCCAGCGACGATACAGAGCGAACACAGCGGCAAAGAGACAAATGCAATGCTATCAACGGACAAGAAGAGCAGCTATTGTTTTGCAAGCAGTTTTCAGAGCCCATAAAGTCAGGAAAGAACTCGCGAATTGGCATAAAGCTGCTACAGTGATCCAGTCGGTGTTTAGGAGTTACACAGAACAAATGAAATACCAGGCGCTACGTTTGGCAGCTGTAATTATCCAGAGGCGTTATCGAGCTCTGGTCATGCAGCAACGGCAAAGGGCAAACTTCCTTCAACACAAACGCAGCGCCATCATCCTCCAAGCGGCTTTCAGGGGTCACCAAGCCCGAAAGAGGATAGCCAGAATGCACAGAGCGGCGACTGTCATTCAAGCCAATTTCAAGAGGCACAAAGACCAATCGGGCTTCAAGAAACGGCGCTGGGCTGCTTGCTTGATTCAGCAGAAGTTTAGAGCTCGCAGACGTATGGAATTCGAGATGCAGAATTATCGAAAGCAAAAGAAGGCGGTTGTTTTGCTCCAAGCTGCATATCGAGGAATGAAAACTAGACGAGATATTAAGACTATGAACCGAGCTGCTGGAGTTGTACAGATGGCCTACAAAGCACACTGCCGAAGAAAGCAGTTTTTGGCTCTAAAAGCAGCTGCCGTAACTGTTCAGAGAAGATATCGCGCAACAGTAGCAGCCAAGAAGCAAAAGGAACAGTTTGTGAGAACGCGAAAGGCTGTTGTGACAATTCAAGCAGCATGCAGGGGATTTACAGTCAGAAAGGAGGTTTACCGTCGGCATAAGGCTGCCACCGTCATCCAGTCAGCTTTCCGAAGACACAAAAATGAAGTTGCATACCAGGCCACGCGTTTGTCAGCCATCATCATCCAAAGCCACTACCGCTCCTGGGTCCTACAGAGAAGAGATCGGAGCTCGTTCCTCGAAATCAAACGCGCCGCAGTCGTCCTTCAGGCTGCGTGCAGGGGTTGGCGAGTCAGAAGAGGGCTCGCGCTACAAAATGAGGCCGCTGCTGCCCTACAGTCCCGGTGGAGGGGTTTTGTCCAGAGGCGGCACTTCCTGAAGAAAAGGGAGGCGGTTTTGAAGCTGCAAAGCAGAGTTCGGGCCGTGCAGCTGGGCAAAAGGCAACGAGACGATTACAGCAGGCGGAGGCGAGCGGTCACGACGCTTCAGAGGCACTGGAGGACCTGGATCAGAAGAAAACAGGTAATGGTCTCCAGAATTATTTGTTTCAGGGGAAAAACAAAACAAAATATGAGAGGACAATTTTAGAAGCAAAATTTAAGTCTGTATGCTGAAAATGTTAACAGCTGAGTAGACAGCCACAAGATTATAGCAATTATTTGGACCCAAACAATATCTGCGTTTTCAAATATCTGTGACCATTTTATGCTTTAGTCCTCCTAAATTTTTTTTTTTTTTTTTTTTTCATTTTTAGTCTAACATTATTTCTAGTTTAGTCCTTGTTTTTATTTTTGTTTTTGTTGTATTATTGTGGATTTGTGACTTAATCCTGGTTTAGTCCTGGTTTAGGTCTTTCTTCTACGTAGTTTAATCTTATTTCAGGTTTTATTCATTGTTTTTTACGACTTATTCCTGGTTTAGTCCTTACTTGGTCTTTTCTTTGTCCTTTCTCAGACCTAGTTTAGCCTTAATTTACTCCTCTATGATTTTAATATATCTGTTTTGTGAGTGTAGTCTTATGTCTGGTTTTATTTAGTGTTTTTTGCAACTTATTCCTGGTTTAGTCCTTTCTTAGACCTAGTTTAGCCCCACTTTACTGCTGTGTGCGATTTAATATATCAGTTTTGTGAGTTATTCCTGGTTTAGTCCTGTTTAAAGCCCCTTCAAAGTTGGTCTTGATCCTGACTTTGTTCCGAAAATACAACAAAAGTAAGCTCTGAAAATGTAAACTACCTAAGTGTCATGTGCCTGTTGCCATTTTGTTTGACACTTTCAATGACAAACAACATTATAAAAAGTAATTTAGCAGAGAAGGTCAAATTAAAGAAAATTAAAGTCGCTGTTTTATAGTTGTCATTGTATTAATTATCTTGAACAGTCATACAATTGGGATATTTTACGATCGTAACATTAAAATAAGATATTGTCACATACCTAGTGCCGTATTGCAATGTTAGGGTATTTTAAGGGGGAAAAACTAGGGCTGGGCGATATATCAAAAAATTATAATCACGATTTTCTTGGGGCCAGATAATGGTTTCTATTTTATCATGATTTGTGTTCACTTTGTTTTTTCTATTGCCTTTAATACAGCTGCATGATTTAGCTAAAAAATATGTAATTGTCATTTTTCTGACCAGTTTTGCGATTGTGATTAGATTTTCTATTCATATTCACATTTTAAGCATAATTTTGTCGCTTTTAGTCACATTTTTTGTCACATTCAGTTGTGTTTAATGGTGTGTAATTAGTCTTTGTCACTTTCAGTCACGTCTTTGTAGTTTTTAGACGTATTTTTGTCGCTTTTAGTTGCGTTTTGGTGCATCAAGTTGAATAATTGCACTTAAGAGGTAAATGATGTAATCTGCTCAGAGGCTAAACAACAGGAGAAAAAGTGTGTTTGAACAGACAGCTGCATTAAAGACAAACAGTGAATCACGATACGATAATGTCAATAGCAGATTGTCACAGGGACGAGCTCACGATTCAGTTTTTATCACCGTATCGCCCAGACCAAGGAAAAACACATGTTGTGCTGAGTTTTGCACATGCAGCTGTTCCTTCATATTCTATTTTTTAGGACCACGGATTAGAAATTTGTTTTTACCCTTAGTTTGTGTAAGACTCTAATCCTGCACCTTATCTGAGTTTGGCTCTTTACTGTTTCAGGAGCTGGAGTCGGCGCAGGCTGAGAGGAGACTCCGTTTTACTGCAGCCGTTTTCCACCATCTCCAGGCCATCAAGATCCAGCGGGCTCTGAGAGTCCACTGGGCCCTGGTTTCTGCCAAAAAACAGATCCACTCGGTCATCACCATCCAGGTAATAGTTCACAAACGGTAAGACTGACACTGCTGGTTATGAATTTAATCGAGGATATGTAGAGTTTTTATTTCAAATTGCAAATGACCTGATATCTTAGTTCCCAAATACTGATTGTATTTTTATATTCTGTGATTTAATGACGAGCCGATATCCGATATTTGTTACTGTTGCTTAGAACCAACTGATACCAGTATTTAGAGTTTAAAATCTATAGCAAGGCCAAATCTATTTAAAGTTGAAGTACAGTTCACAAATTAACTTTTCACTTAACAAATGACAAAATAATAAATGACAGCAAATGACAAAAACAATAACTGCATGCATTTTACGTGGAATATAAAATTATTTGTTGCATTATTGTGTAAAGATATGGCTGTATTCAAGTGTGCTTCTGTTTCCATTTTTACTAATTATTCTGTCCAAAAATTGTTAATAATAATGGCCGATACCAATACTATGAATCAAATAAAATATAATCACAACTTAAATCGAAAGCCTCTTATTAAACCTAAAAAACTAGCAAACCTTTATCAGTATTATCCACCCTTGAACATGTAAATGATCTTTTCCCTTGCCAGCGCTGGGTGAAAGTCTGGCTTCAGAAGAGACGTTACCAGGAGCACAGGAGGAAGGTGGTTGTGGTCCAGAGAGCGGCAAAGCGCTGGCTCCTCCGGCGACAAAAGGCCGCCTGCATCATCCAACAGGCCGTCCGTCAGTTCCTCCTCCTCAGGCGCCAAAAGAGGGTTCACCAAGGCATCGTCAAAGCCCAGGTACCTCCCGGTTTTCTGTCCCCAAAGCTTGCATGAATGGGATTTGCGGGATTAAGAGGAGACAGTTTGCAGGTTAGATGTATTTATATTAATCTGAAACTTCTCCTGTAGTTTACTCTCATAAATCAAAGAAAAAAATGGATCAAATTTTTCCATCATGTAATGGTTTCATTTAGAAATAAGGCACTTTATGTGTAAAAACGGCCAAAATGCACATACTGACATTTAAATCTGAAAAATGGACAGAACCAGGTAAATGGTAAATGGTCACATATTTTTCCACCTTTGTAGGCACTCAATGCGCTTTACATACATTTCATGGTTCATTTTTTAACATTAGTTACACATTTTGGAGATCTTTGGAGAAATTGTAATTTTGCCTAATTTCTTAGACTTCAAACTTTAATAAATCGGGCTTAGAATTAGACGTCAACAAATCCTTCTGTGCGTTCTGTCAAAATCTTTAAGGCTGATCTTCATGTCTCTGTAACTTCATAGACCATTTTCTCTCACAATGTCCCAGAGAAATCTATGGATGAAATGGATTAAACTAAATAATAAAACATATTTTGGAGCAGATTAAACATGTTTGTTGTTTCCACATGAAAGGGAGCAAAAGTTGAAAAGGAGTTTTGCCTGTAGTGTCTCGTCTTAAGCCAAAACTGTTGTCTTGACTTAGTGGCAGGTTTTTATCGCAGCTTAAAAATACAGCTTACAGGGGACATATGCCAAATTAGCTTTTTTGAGCTTTTACCAAGTTATAACGTTACCTTATCAAAGAAAACATACCTGGAGTTGCATTCATTCACGCTTGTTTCAATATTCTGATGTAGAAGGCTTCTACAAAGTCTAATAAATCACTCAGTTTCAATTTTCCTCATAAATCATCACCAGATTCATTCTGTGCTCGTCTCAAAATTTGTCCCACTACAACTGCATGTGTCTCTCGTGGCTGTTTTTTCACGGTTAATGCCCATTTCTGTCAGCAGAGGGAGCTCTAACACAAACCATAATGCTTGGTCGTCAATCAAGCCTCACGTTTTTCCAAATATAGTTATGATTAGTTTAAGTTCTGAAACATAAAAAACAAATGTCAAAGAAATAAAAACGTTTAGGACCAAAATAAAACATAATCATTCACTTTTAAAGAAGATACATGTACCTTTTTTGATTGTCCTCCGCCTGCTCGCCTGTCAGTCCACCATTGAGCATTTTTCTCTCCGTGGCGATAAGCATCTAACGCCACCGGGTCAAGTTATAGCTCAGATCTACGTACGAATGCAGACCGCTATCCCAAAATGAAGTACAAACGTCTGTAAATGCAAAATGAATCAAAAGTGATATAATGCACCTTTAGCACATCCTGTAGAACTGACAAAAAGGCTGAAATAGGCTTAAAAAGTGATTAAACTAATGAAAGAATCACATTTCAGAACATGTTTGTACTGATCTAAATGATATGACAGGATATTTGTTTGTGGATGATACTTTGTTTGTTTGTTTGTTGTTCAAATAGGGATAAGTCTTGCAGTTCTAGTTGGCATGTTTTTAGTTTAGTTTAGAGTTGCATAAAATGTATATCAAACCGAGATTTGAATGGTCGCAGCTACCAAATGGCAAAGGCTGCAGTTATTTAAGTAACATCATTTCCTGTGCAAACAACAAAATATCTCGTCTCACTTATGTATAAAAGCTGCTAATCCTGTACTTTATACCTCATGTTCTGTATATATTTGAGTCTTGTATCAGTTAAGCAGTGCAGATTTCAGTCTTCTCTCAGATGTTAATGCTCCTGGACGGGTTTAAAATATAAGTTTTGAACATATTTCTACCAAGTCAAGCAATTAATTTTGACTAAGTTTGACTCCGATGAAGCTCAAGTGAAGCTGTGTGAAGATCTCGGTGGAGTATCTTTATGGATAAAGGCGCGTCTTCATCAAATACACTGAATTTACACATTTTCTGGGTAATTTTCATGCAATTGTAGCTCAATTTGAGTCATAAAATGTCTTTTCTCAGCTCATGACATGTTTTGGAACCTGTGTATGAACCAGTTAACGATTATTTGATTACTAAATTTGTTTTTATTTCAGTTATTGATTGTTGAACTTGTTGCACCCTGCATTTTGCAATTTAAACTTAAATTTAAATCTCAAAACAAAACATTTTTAATTCAATTCTACCAAAATAGTTCAGCCCTTCTCCTGAGCTCAAGATCTGGAGCTGGGTCTCGTTCTTGCCCTCATGACATCGAAGGATTGGCCAAACGCAGAGGGTGAGATTAAAGTAGAGCTTAATCACTTTCTCTTTGCGCAGGCTCTTTGGAGAGGCTACCGCTCCCGTTGTCTGAACGATAATGCCAAAGTGGTGAAGCTGAGGCAGCGCTTGATCAAAGTGACTGCAGGCGTTCGAGAGGAGGACAAACTGTGCAACAAAACATCGACCGCCCTCGACTACCTGCTTCGATACAAGCACTTCTCGTACATACTGGAGGCCCTGAAAAACCTGGGTAAGGCCTCGGACCATCTACTGTCCGATTTGAAATCGCAATCCTTTTTTTGTTTTTTAATTAACAAGTGTTTTGTCTTTAAAGGCCCTGTGTCTGATTTTTACTGTTTTGATACATGAAAAACAGAACTAGTTCATGTTAAAGTCATTACATCAATCAATGTTTCTCTCACCTTCCTAATGCAGTCCCAGCATCATAAATATTCACTGTGATGAGTTTATAAGCACTTTTCATGAGTGTCTGAGCTCAGACAGTCCAGATTAAGCTAACAAACATTAGCATGCTAACAACACACTTCCTGCTTCTCTCGTAGGATAAAACGCACATAAATAGAGGCAAATTATAAGTTGTGATCTCATTTTCACCCGAATAAATGTTTTTGCAATATATCTGTGCTGGGTCAACATAGATTTTACTTTATTACCTGCAAAAAATCAGGAACATGGACTGGTTTTGTGTTTCCCGTTTCACAACTGTAAAAATCAGATACAGCCCCTTTAATCCAATGTAACCCAAGGGCATATTTGTGAATATTTGATTACATTTCATTAATGAACAAAGTATTTACCATAGGTATTGGATTATTATGTATTTATTTCTAAATTCAATACACATGATTCAAGTAAAATAGAAATAAATGAATCGGACATGACTTCTTGGCCGGGTGGATGTGGTAAGTGCAGGTTCTCCCTGTATCTAGGTGGGGTTTTTTCAGGGATCCCAGGATTCTCAGGGTTTTCCCCCATCAAACTAAAACAACTAGAAGTCTTGACCAGGCCAAGCCAGTGAGGGAAAAAAAAGGAAAAGTTTTTATCTCCCAATGGTAAGTCCCTCTGCTGCCAGTGGATGGAGTGCCAAAACAATTCCTCATGAGGAAAAACTGAAATAACTGAGATAACTAACTGAAAATATTTCAGTTTGATTTTCAATACATGCATTATTTCAGTTTTAAACTTAAAGTCTATTTGACAGATTAGATGACACATTTCACTAAAACGTAGTTGGCAGGATTATATTTAAGGTTTTACTCAACATTTTGCCTGTTTGTCCCCAGTTTGACAGTTTTTGTAAAGTTTATAGTTTTACTTCCTGTTTGAACATGAGCAGCAAATAGGACATAGTTAGAGGTAATTCCACAACTGTTACCTAGCAACCATTTTGAAAACGGGAAAAGGATCAAAATCCAAATAAATTACACAATAGTTATGATTTGACAAATAAACACGTAATTTTGTTGAATGACCGAAACAGACAGAAAAATGTGTCAAATGAGTGTTAACTGTCTCTATTTTAGAACTCGACACCACCTCCTATAATTTTATACTTTAAAAAAATGTCTTCACAAACAGCAACGTCATGAATGCAAAACTATAATAAATGTTTACCACAGGTGCCCTCCCACCAAACTAAGTCATCATTAGAAAAACACGAGAACCTTCATATAGACTTTAAGATACCAAAGCATGTTTAAAGTCAAACGACAGCCCAAATAATGCTACACATGTGTTCATCAGTATTTCCCAGCTCGTTTACTTATAATGTCCTGTCTCAAAGCGATTTCTTTCTCTTTGTTTAAAATCAGAGACGGCCACCAGGCTTTCCCCCGAGTGCTGCGAGCGCCTGGTGGAGAGTGGAGCCACCAACGTCATCTTCACCCTGATCCGCTGCTGCAACAGAAGCGTCCCGTGCATGGAGGTCATCACCTACTCCATCCAGATCCTGCTCAACTTATCCAAGGTATCCATCCACTTTATTTACAGAGCACATTTTATAAACAAGACTGTTCCCAAAGTGCTGCACAAGGTAGATTTTAAAGTCTATATGACAGGTTAGACGTCACATTTCACTAAAACGTAGTGAACATGATTATATTTAAGATTTTACTAAATATTTTGCCTATTTGTCCCCAGCTGGACTGTTTCCGTAAAGTTTATAATGTTACTTCCCGGTTGTCACCTGGACAGTGGCCAACTCGTCGCAGGGCTGACACAGAGAGACAGACAAGGACAGACAACCGTTCACTCTCACATTCATTCACTAGGGACAATTTAGAGTTTACAATTAACCTACACAGTCATGTCTTTGGACGGTGGGAGGAGCCGGAGAACCCGGAGAGAACCCACGGTAACACGAGGAGGACATGCAGACTCCACCCAGAGAGATCGTGTGATGTTGGGGTGGTCCGGGATTCAAACCCACGATCTCCTTATTGAGAGGCAGAAGCTCTAGCCGCTCTGCCACCATGCACCCACCCTTTTGAAAGTTAATTTTGCGTAATACGTCTCCCTTTTAACCAAGCCTTGTGTTTTCCGCTCAGTACCACAAGACCGTGGAGGCGGTGTACGGTGTGGAGAGCTCGGTGGACACTCTGCTGGAGCTGCTGCAGAGGTACAGGGAGAGGGCCGGGGACAAAGTGGCCGAAAAGGGAGGCAGCATCTTCACCAAGGCCTGCTTCCTCCTGGCTCTGCTGCTACAGGACAAGCGCCGCGCCGTGGTACGAGCACCTTCACCGCTTTTTAATGTTACAACGACAGAGTGAGCTCGGTCTGGGAGTGGGATTTCATTTTGGCGTGTAATTTATCATCACTTTTAGGGCTGACGGTTATGTTGGTAGTCGAATAGTCAGAGATTTTTTCGATTAGTCAACTTGTCAAACAATTATTTCTATCGTTTATTTAGACTTTTTAAAACATTATCAGCCAAATAAAGGTTGAAATGTGATAACTGAAGACCTCTAGATGGAGAATATTTATGAATAAAGTGTATAATTGAGGAAACTCTGCGATAATCTATCCTTTCTCTGACATTTTGCTGTTATGTCACTGTCTTTGTTATACAAGGTCTTTTTACATGTGTTTTAAAGTCTATATAGGCCAGTTAACTTAAATTACGATTATCAATTATATATAGTCGGTTTATTTATTTATTTATTTATTTATTTACTAGTCACGGTCAGTAGGTTTGATTGTTGCAGCCCTAATTGCTAATAAATTACACAACAGTTATGATTTGATAAAATAATAACACCTGATAACACCTTTATTTCGTTGAATGATTGTTTAAACTGTCAGAAAAGTGTGTCTTTTGTCTGTAAATTGTCTTCGTATTGTCAATGGCGTGTCGCTTTTTGATGACATCACAGAGGGATTTTGTTTTAGAGCTCAGCACTACTTCTTAAAGGTCCCATATTCTGCTATTTTCCCCTTTGCACAGTCTATTCTAAGGGCTTTGTTGATTAATTTTTGCGTTGTGCAATATCCATAACATAACAGTTTCCAAAAAACACCCATTTCTTGGACTGGCCCCCCGCCTTGCAAAAGCAAACGGCTCACTCTGAGATCTGACCCCCCCGAACAGAGAGCAGGCTGCCTCCCCCACCCAACTCGCGCACCCCCCCCCCCCTCCCAACTCGTGCCGAAGCCTAGAGCGGAGATGGTGCGCATGCGCCGTGTGCTCCGGTAAACAGCGATACACAAACACGGGAATAAACATTTTATCGTCCTGACAGTGCGTCGTGCTGAGTCCTACGTCCTGGATCTGACCTGGAGTTTGACGTGCTCCAGTACCTCAACGACGGACGTTGCCGAAGCTAACTCTTCTATCTCTCGTATCCATCGTGTAATTACTATGTAGCATTAGCATTAGCTATTTTTATTCTGCGGCTGCGCGCTTCCTGGAGGCGTGGCTTAAACACCGCGTCATCCTGGTGAAGCGCGTCATCTTAGTGAGGAGCCCCCGTCTGCTGCTCAGCCGAGGGGGACGGAAAAGACAGTTCTCTAGTGAAAACACAAGGGAATCAATCAAAAAACCACTTTGGGCACAACATACGAGGCCCAAATAGCACTGTAGGAAGGTTAAAACCTCTGAAAAGTTGATTTTGCATGTTATGGGACCTTTAATAATAATGCTTTGATCTGGCGGAGCAGACTAAACTATTGTTGTTGTTTTTTCACATAGACATGCTGTTTTTCATATCGTAACATGACAACGACGATATTGTGACAATTTTATTATCACGATATCGCGAGTATCGTTACATCCCTAGTGATGATGTAGTTTAGTGAGATTTGCATATCGGGACAGCCCTACTGTTTAGTGAACTGGACCTCACGTACATCTCTGCTCTGTGTGGAATATATGTGTGTGTGTGTGATAATGAATGACTTGACTAACGCTTTCAGGAGGTGACAAAGATCCCCAAAGCCGTAGACCGGCTCCAGAGCATCTACCGGCTCACGGCGCGCAAACACAAGATGGACGCCGAAAGAACCGTCGTCAAGCAAAAGATGAACGCATCCATAAACGGGAGCTTTTTCATCCCAGCCACGCCGCGCAAATCTCGCCCAGCACCAAAGTAAGTGGGACTGAAGCGGCTTTTTGAGAACGACTCGTACAAAATAGTCCTCCTGAATCTGAAGCCTAAGACACTTTTCTGTGAAGAACTTCTTAAAATGTCTTTCCTCTTTTGACTCCAAACTCAAACCAGAAAACATTAAAAGTCATTCAATGAAGTTTGGCAGAAATAAAGCCTTGAAATGCATTAATCTAAGCCAGTGGTTCCCAAAGTGGGGGTCGGGACCCCTCGGGGGGTCGCGAGGGGTGAGCTGGGGGTCGCGAGATGATTTCAAGATCTCATTTTAATTAATATGACATTGTATTTGCTCTATTTTATTTTTATTTTAAACAGTATCTTTTAGTGAAATAGGGTCTAATAAGACAATAAATTATTCAAATAACCTATATTAAACCTGAATTAACACGCTTTGACATTTAACATTAATTTTCATTTCGCTTTGGGGGTCCTGAGTCAATTGCGTGGCTAATTTGGGGGTCCCAGGCAGAAAAGTTTGGGAACCCCTGATCTAAGCAATTCAACCTAAAACATTTTATCCAAAAGATTTATCCATCAGAACAATAAATATCTTCAGGTGCAAATTACCATCTTCTTCAACAACCATCTTTCCTTCTGGTCAGTGTTTATTGTACACTGTCCATGTTTAAATAAGTTCCATACCAAATATAAACGCAATAAAAAGAAGAGCAAATAATTGTCACAGTTGGTGTCTCTTGTATCAGCCAATCAGAAGTGCTTGTCCATAACAGTAGCTTTTACTTTGAAATATAACATTCAAATATATTTTGAATCCCAGCCTGGATTTATTAAAGTTCCAGATGTTAATAGCTGTGATCAAAACCTCTACAAAGTAAAAGATTGGGTTCAAAACTTACATGGTTTAAATGTCATGGGAATTAGCTTTTTGAATTAATTATAAAGTAGTTTAGTAGTGGTGAAGTTTGATTTGCTAGAACCTGCATAAACCCTGTCAAATGTACTTTATGGTTATGGTTACTTTTTCAAAATCAAGTTTTTGTTAATTATATCTTTGCTGTTCAATGCAATATATTTTGACACACCTAATAAGATTTAACTGTCGCTTTGTCCGTTTGCTTTTGCTCATCTTTACCAGACTCCAGTTCTGATCATTTCTGGTCTTAAATTTCCATCTTTTTAAACGTAAAGCGCTACATGCTCTGTTTGGTTCTGCTTGTGTTTTGTTTCCATCGTGTTGAGTAGTTCATAAAATGTCAGACTCCATTTTGATACTCTGTACAGGTGTTGATACCACAGTGATAATTAAAAAAATCTAGTGTCAATACTTACTAAATATAAGTACTAAATACTATATTATACTAAATTAGTATCTAGTTTTGATAGTATTTTAGTATTGATACGCAGCTCATTTCTGATACTTTTGCTGAGAAATAGGTCTTTAAATGAATCGTTAAACTAGTTCTTAACTCTCACAAACACTGGCACGTTACTAAAAGACCATTTCCAGGCACATGCATGGCTTTTAAATACGGGGTGCAACGCTGGTGAAATACTGTGAGGTTTTTACAACATATTTAGTCATTACTCAGAAAAGATTGAGTTGATGCAAAGGCGGGCGGGTCCTGGTCTGTTGCACCGAACACCAGTTGGACATCAGTGACTTCGAAGACATGTGTTTAAATACGAGCTTGTCACAACAGATTGTCTTAACACTTACAGTTTTCTTCCATCCACCATCCTCAAATGCACGTTTTTATGTGATTATCATGGGGGACTTTAATGTAAACCGGGTCTAAAAAAAAAAGCTGAAGCAAATAGTTGTTAAGGCTCAACAAACATCAAACACCAGCAGCACACACATTGATTTGATTTTTAGCAATAAGCCTGAAGGAATAGTTATATAGAATACTTAAGTCATACACTATGATAACTGACCCGTCTGATCATAATATGGTACGAACCTCAAGAAAACTAACACGTTTCATTGCGCATTCTGGCATTTCTAAAAAATAAGCAGGAGAATTTAAAAAACGGCATTATCAAAAGACTTTTTATGGTGATGATGGATTACAATTGGGAGTCAAAATTTCTACAGCGAAACATCTAAAATTTAAGAATTCTCTGTTGCAGTAAAACAAACACAGGAAACAAACTTAGCCCTGGATGGATGAAGACCTAAAAGGACTAAAAGAGACTTCAAAAGAGCTACAAAGTCAAAGCTGTGTCATGAACAATTGAAATGTTCAACACTGAAGTGGCTACTGTCCTGAGAAGAGCATATACACTATCTTTATCTCAATTGTAGAACATTCTAACAATAATTCAAAGTTGATTTGGACCCAGGTTAAGGAATTACAGGTCAGCAATTGAAATTGAATTGGAAATGGATGGTACAATTTTGCGTAATCCATCTGATGTAGCAGAGGCTTTGTGGATTTAGTGACCACCTTGTGCAGCGTGTGAAAGCTGAACCAGCAACTGTCAGTCACACAACCCATCGACATCATGCAGCCTGCTCTGGTTACAGAAATCACAAAAACCGTATCATCTCAGATCTTTAGAGCGAAAGACATTTACAGACCTGACACGTTTAGAAATCAGCCATCAATAGTCGCACCCTGTGACACGTCAAGAATATTTCACTAACAACAACAACATTCCCAGCCTCATGGAACAAGCGATCTCAAAGATATTTGAAAAAGGCATCAATTTTCTACTGATTTTTAATCTGCTTGACCCACAGTTTAATGTTTTTATTTCCAGCCAAAAATGTCAAACTGTAACAAGTTCAACATTTAGGTCTGCGTGTTGATTCCACTTTCTCACACAAAGACCATGCCAAAACAATTAAAAGAAAAATCTATCTTACCTTATCAAATTTACACTCAACACTCTATCACTATCTGTAATATGTGTAATGTGATGTAATTAAAACTATAATCTTTCAGGGTGTCTGTTACCATCTGGCAGGGGAGTTATAACTAACATTTTAAGATTGTGTTTATTTAGGGTGTTAACGTTTCGGTTTTGTTGTTGCAGGTTTGCACCGGAGTGGGTTCTCAGAAAGGACAAACTTAAAGACATCGTGGACCCTCTTCGGGCCATTCAGATGGTGGCACAGACTTTATCCATCGTTCTGTGACGTTTTTAACAAATCATTCCCTTTTTATTGAAAAAAAATGTATGTGCTGTTTTTTAACTGTATATAGAACATAAAGTGTACAGAATAAAATTGGTTCTGTTTTTTTTAATTGTTGGTGATGGATTTGAGAAACCGCAATCCTACGTAATAAAAGTTACTGATTGTGCAAAACGAAAGCAACTTTCACAACTTGGCTCAACACTGATGTACAAGACTCTAGATGTGGATGAGATGCACTGGGCAAATTTAGATATCAAAAATTGTTCTTTATACTTCCTGAAGTAGAAGTACATAGAGGTTGTCCAAGAAACATAAAGATAGTACTAAAGTAAAAGTAACTGTCTGGATACATGGAACATGAGCTAAAATTTTAAGTTAAAGTAATTTGAAGGACATGCCCATTTAATTTATTCATTCACAAATTGAATTGGAAATGTTCAAATAATTTAATATTTTAAACCTAACACTTCACAGTGGGAAGACTTTTTTTCCAGTAAAACTGTTACTGTCAAACATTACTCAAGTAAAAGTATGATGTCTGAGAGTAACTGACAAGAAATGCAATATCTTAAAAAAGTTACTCAAATACTGTACATCTAATCTATCCACTTCTGCAAGTGTAAACCATTTTCTAAAACCACCCTCATGTGTCCTTTTTAAGCTCTAACAGACTAAAAGCCATATGTTCAGTGTTTATCTGGCTTTGGATGTTTTTTTTTCTCCTTTTGGCTTTGTTTTCAAATGATAAATGGACTCATGAGTGATGAGTCTATGGCATGTAAATGGTTAAAATGCAGAACATTTGACTCTCAAACAAACACAATTAAAATTAAAGTTGAAATGTGGTGATTTGTAGACTTCGTCATAGAAACAATGGTTTAATTGAATGAATGAAAGATTGGTTTCCTGAGTCGTCCTTCAGTGCTGCTGGAAACCTGATAGGACCTAATCCTGAATCCAGTGTTCTGTAGTGGAGAAAAAGGTCATTCATTTGTAAATATGTAAGACTCAATTAAATTGACCTAAAAGGCCTCTCTGACTTGAATATTCACTATCAAATCTCCAGAGCTGGAAGCCAATCATTTATCAGAGCGTGTGCCGCGTCTAGTGGTAAACACTACCTTATACTCGGGCATCAAATCGATGCAGATTTTCTGCTCCGCTCCGTGATGCACCCGACAATCACATTTTGAGGAGCTTGCTGTACTGTGCGTGTGTTGTGCACGTCCAACATAAAGTGCTGCAGACCCAAGGGCTGTGTGTAATGCTCCCACTTTAAGTGGCCAGGGAGCCATTGTTTACCCGGTTGACTTGACTGTCACTGTCAGCATCTGCTGAAGGACTTGCTGCCCCAAAGAATTCCTCTGCCCTCAACCTCAGCCAGTCAGAGGCTGCTCTTCCTGTGTCATGCTTTTAAAGAAAACATTTGCAACCAAAATGTTTAAGTGCAGCGATTAGCACTCTTGTCTTACAGAAAGTCCTGTGCTCGACTCCCTGTGTGGAGTTTGCATGTTCTCCCTGTGTCTCTGTAGTTTTCCTCCGGTTTCTCCCCTTCCACTAAAAGCATCCTCCCCTCTGTGCCATGGACTCAACTGAAAAAGAGATTCTAATGGTATGTTCCAGGCAACTGGTGACTGGGATATTTCCCACCTCCAACGTGAATGCCCTGGAACGCCGCTCGAACTGATAAATCCTACTAGTGAACCGGAGCTGGTGGAGAGACTCCCACTTCACACACGAGATCAACTGTGACGTGTGACCAGCAATCGTCACAAAAAGTGGATCTGAGAGATTAACCGCCTCATACATGATGTAAACATAAGACACCAAAACGTTTGTTTAATGTTTATATATGTTGAGTTTACTGTTAGCATTAGTCAGATTGTTTACATATGAGTTATTTCAGCTGGACACTCAGCTGGACAAATAATAATCCTCCCATTTGCCTGGAACGCAGCATAAACCTCAGTGGGACTAAGGTTAGATAAAGGTCCATAAATGATGGGAAACTCCATGTCAGTTTCTAATCCTGAGGGCCAAAACAAACTTTCTTCTTCAAACCACATAGAGCCATAAGCACTTGGAGCCCTCTGCCGTGACTATAGCTGTGTCCAAACATATACAGTACATAGGGCCCATACACTGATATGTTTTTCAAAAGTACCCTTGATAGAGCCGCTGACCCTTGTGTACATCTATTGGGGATCCTAACAAATAAACAAATGTAAACGCACTTTCTAGACGTGGTTAATGTTTACATATGTGTCTGTTTTCCACGCTTTCTTTGCATGTTGAAACTAGAACTAAGGCTCTCCTTCGACACAGTAAAAGGCGACTATAGGTTTGTCATCAGTGCATTTAAACGTAACCCTGTCGTTGTGGTTGTTTTCATCATATTGATAGTAAACTGTAATTTTTTGTAAGAAGGTTTCGTGCATACGCTTTCTAGAAAACAAAGGGTTATAGCATTACAGAATGGAACAGCAATTGTCCACTTTTATTTTGTGAAAAACAATCTTTATAACTTTTTTCTATTCATGTTCTTCTTACTTAACTTGTAATTATTAACTATTATTTTAGAGATATATTTTCAGTCCCGTATATAAAATCATGTATAACTTCAGCTAAAATGATGAATAATCAAAATATTCTTTAAACGATGTAACGTAAAAGTCTACAGTACCTTCACAAAGAGGGCTGGGCTCTGTGTTGTGCCTTTGTGAAACCGTCAGGACAGTCATACCATAATGTTTCATCAATGTCAACAGAGTTTATCCAATAACTTTCTCACTGATAGTTACCTCTGTCAGTTTTGTAACATCTGACCATCACATACTTTGGCACACTGGGTCAAAGTCCCGTTGTCCTGTGTCTTGAAATGAAAGGACACTCTGCGCTGGATGAACTGTTCCTCATCTGCGCTGGAGGAACTGTCTCTACACTAGATGAGCCACCTTCCTTCCTCTTGAGTGGTTCTGGTCCAAATGGATGTGTCAGTCCTGGTCCATCTGCAGTCTGTCCGCCTGTGGGAGGAGGATCTCTCTTTCACTGTGGTTCTCCTCGAAGTTTATACTTTTTCTCACAAGGTTTTTTTGTAGTTTTTCGTTGTCGCGAAGGAGGCTCAAGGACAGGCGTTGCTCTGGGACAATTATCCATTTGCTAAATTCTCTTGCACATTGTTTATTTGAACTGCTTTCTCCCTGTGGCCCATCGAGGCAACTGTTACTGTGATTTTGGACGCTGCAAGAATAAATTGAATTCAATTGGATTCACTCGGAGCAGCGCTCTAGAGCTCAGTGTTGCGTTTTTGGTTTCTAGTATTGACCTTATTCTGCCCCGCCCACTTTTGCCGTTGTTGTAAACGCACTTCCGTTTGACGAGAACTCCGTTAAAGCTAATGACGAACGAGGGAAAAGTCTCGCCGCTAAAATGTTACATAAAGTAGATTGATTTGTGTAAAATGTTTAATGAACACGAGCAACAACAAGTCACAACGCAACGATTTCCTGGTCAGTCTGAAAACGTCTTTTTAGTCCATGTAGAACTTATTTTCTGTTGAGCTCGTCTGCTCCATGTAAACTACAACGGAAACAAGACGGCGGCGCGTACGGCAACTTCCGGAATAAGGTGAATAGAAAAACAGAAGTTAAAGATGTTGTAGTGGAGTGCGGTCCGTGCACACAGCCAGTCGCAGACCCACCCATACAGGGGGCGCTACATCGAAACATGTAAACTCCACACAGAAAGGCCTGGTCTGACCCTTCTTGCTGTGAGGAGAGTGCCAGCCACTCTGCCTCTGCGCTGCCCTTAGATCTAATTGATAACAAATGAAATCTTACTTGTTGCAACACCAGCGTTTGTATAATTCAAATGTACAATTGCTTTGATATGTTACTTTATTAATCATTCTGGTTTATTGTTTTTTGGAATTATGTAGTTAATCACTGAGCCGAGAACTTCACCTTCAGAAAAAGAGACTGATTTCTGTTTATGTTAATTTTGTGCTAAATTTGAGATGTCTAGCTGGTGCCCCGAAGTCATTATTATCTACACATTATAATAATCTTCCTTATTAATTACCCCACACAAGAATAACACCACAAATGATGAACAACTCTACCGTCTGTGATGATTCTAATAATACTACACATCAACTCAAGTGTCATAGGGAAAAGATTCACACTTGGACTTCTTGATATTTAAAATTTATTGAAAATATAAAGCAAATCTACGGAAGCGTAGAACTGTCAATGTTGTCTTTTTTTTTTTTGGGATAGTTATTCTGACTTTTTTTCCGATAGTTATTCTGACTTTATTTTTTGGGGGATAGTTATTCTGACTTTTTTTTTCCGATAGTTATTCTGACTTTTTTTGGGATAGTTATTCTGACTTTTTTTTAATTGGATAGTTATTCTGACTTTTTTTTAATTGGATAGTTATTATGAATTTTTTTTTGGGAAAGTTATTCTGACTTTTTTTGGGATAGTTATTCTGCCTTTTTTTTTTTTGGGATAGTTATTCTGACTTTTTTTCGATAGTTATTCTGACTTTTTGGGGGGATAGTTATTCTGACTTTTTTTTGATAGTTATTATGACTTTTTTGATAGTTATTCTGACTTTTTTTTTTTTTCGATAGTTATTCTGACTTTTTTTTTTTTCGATAGTTATTATGACTTTTTTTTTTTTTTGGGGATAGTTATTCTTACTTTTTTTTTTTTTTCAAAGCTTTATCTTAAAGCTTGAACAGGAAATTACTACTTTACAACACCAGGAGGAATCAAGAGGGCGCATGGCGTCGCTGGAAGAGGATAATCTCAATCGTTTCAAAAAACGTCTCAAGGTGCTCATACTCATGACAATATTGTCTACAGTGTTCAGCAGTAATAATATCTCACCATGTCTGAGACCAAGGCTGAAGTAAAACTTGATCAGATCCTCTTCCAGCGACGCCATGCCCTCTTGATTCCTCCTGTTGTTTTAATTTATTCATTTCCTGTTCAAGTTTTAATATAAAGTTTTGCAAAAAAAAAAAAAGTCAGAATAACTATCCAAAAAAAAAAGTCAGAATAACTATCGAAAAAAAAAAAGTCAGAATAACTATCGAAAAAAAAAAAGTCAGAATAACTATCGAAAAAAAAAAAAGTCAGAATAACTATCGAAAAAAAAAAAGTCAGAATAACTATCGAAAAAGTCAGAATAACTATCCCCCCAAAAAAAGTCAGAATAACTATCGAAAAAAAAAGTCAAAATAACTATCCCAAAAAAAAAAAAGTCAGAATAACTATCGAAAAAAAAAAAGTCAGAATAACTATCCCCCCCCAAAAAAAAGTCAGAATAACTATCGAAAAAAAAAAGTCAGAATAACTATCGAAAAAAAAAGTCAGAATAACTATCGAAAAAAGTCAAAATAACTATCCCAAAAAAAAAAGTCAGAATAACTATCGAAAAAAAAAGTCAGAATAACTATCCCAAAAAAAGTCAGAATAACTATCAAAAAATTCAGAATAACTATCGAATAAAAAAAAATTCATAATAACTATCTAAAAAAAAAAAAATTCAAAATAACTATCCCAAAAAAAAAAAAGTCAGAATAACTATCTCAAAAAAAAGTCAGAATAACTATCCCAAAAAAAAAAAAAAGTCAGAATAACTATCGAAAAAAAAAAGTCAGAATAACTATCCCAAAAAAAAAAAAAAAGTCAGAATAACTATCGGAAAAAAAAAAAGTCAGAATAACTATCCCAAAAAAAAAAAACACAACATTGACAGTTCTACGCTTCCGTACAAATCCACTCTGTAGTGTAAATATAGCAGGAAATACAGAGAGTTAATGGCGCACTGTAATAGTATTTGTTTTACCTTATGAGCTATAATTTCAACATCCTTCATATTATGTTAAGTTGATTTACCCAGATGTGTTTTTTATATACGTATGTTTTTTTAACAGAAATCAAGTATTAATGCAAAGTTGTTCTAAACTAGTGCTGTCGGGCTGCACAAGTTCTGATTTTACAGCACACTTTCTGAGGAGGATAAACAACTTTCCAGGAAAAAAAGTTAAATATAGTGGAACATTCAAGGCAAAGCAATAATGGTGGTGGACAGCCCAATCGAAAACTCACATTGTGCACATTGTTAAATCATAATTCAGACAGTTAAAAATTATTTATTTGGAGCTGTGTGCCTTATATCATATTGGAAATGACAATCAAATTAGAATTCTGACATTTGTAACTTATCACATATTCTTCACTTTTTATAGCAAAGGGATTAAACACATTTCGGTAGAAGCATCACTCCATCGAGACAGATCTGTCTCATTCCCAATCTGCCATCAGGAGTCGCTCCCTCTACGCAGTCAAAAGTGACTTGATCACTATGCATTGCATACACCTTGTTTCCCCTGAAATATCTGAATCTAAGCTTATTGGGTTCCATCAGGTCTAAGGTCACTGTGCAGGGTTCTGTTGGGGAGAAGACACAAACATGAACAAATAAAAATGGGTTTCAAAATGAAGATGATGTTTTAATCACTGCAAATGGTTTACAGAAACAATAAACGGCTCTAATACAATACAACGCCCGATGTTGAAGTGTGAATGAGTGCGTCTTACTGAGACATTTGATCTCTCCGGTCCACACTCCGTCGAGGCAGGTTTTATACGGCTCTCCTTGCATTGTGTACTTGGCTTGACAAAGGTATTGAACCCTTGTGTTATGGCCAAACGGTCCACTGGGGGCAAAGAAGTCTCCGTTCTCCAAAGAAGGTGGAGCTCCACAACTCAGAGGTTCTGAAGGAGAAGACAAACAGTTTTGTTGTTTCTTCTACATCAGACAAGAGATAACGAGATGATGTGTCCTAACAGCTCTGTTTTGTGCATTATAAACCACAAATCTATCTAAAACAGCAGAATAATAGAAATGGGACGGCTGAGTGGTTAAAATCTCACGAAAGCTGAGTTTTCATACATCTGCTTTTGAAATATGCAGCACCTTTTCTTTGTAGAGAAAAAAATATTTGCAGATGTGCTGAAATTCAAAACTCACAACATTTGCAATAAAAGGGAATAAAGACAAATGATTAGTAATATTGTCTTCCTGTTCTCAGATGGAAGTGGAACAGCGTCAATCTGTTACAGACGCCTGGCTGCACATGGTGTCTGGACCTTAGATTGCTCCTCCTTTGTCCCAGTCCCAACTCGTGGGCCCGGAGCTTCCCCTTCTGCACCTGCCTGGATGTGCCTTTCTTTTTGTCCTTCTTTTTTGAATAAACTCTGGCTCTGCAGATTTGACCTCTCTCTGCAAACGGATGCTTTTGATCAGCAGCAGAACTGTCTATTTCAGTTTAGTTGCAACTTTTCTTTATCTCGCTCCCATTTCTTGTTGCAGGTTGAAGCCTTACTTGGAACCTTATTAAGCTCCAACCATGCAAAATGTGACTTTTTCCATTTTTCTACTGGTTTTAAACTTTCGACTGAGACTGTATTTGTATAATTCAAATGATTTAACATTAGAGCCACAGTACCTTTACAAAGAGGGCTGGGCTCCCAGCCTCGTCTGGTGCATGTGGCTCTGTCACTTGTCTTCACGTAACCGTTAACACAGTCATATCTTAATGTTTCTTCAATGTCAGAGTTTTTCCAATAAAAAAGCCACTGCCTGACATTCAGTTCATCAATTTTGTCACATGTGACCACTAAAGAAAAGGAAAGTAAAACACAAAGAAATGAAAGAATGTAAATAATACATTTCTAAATGCTCTGCGTGTCACATACGTTGGCAGACTGGGTCAAAGTCCCAATGTCCTGTCTCTTGACATATAAGATCAGCGCTCTGGAGCTCTCTGCTCTTCACCCACTGCTTGTCTCCACACGTGACCCTCACACTTTGTCCAGGGTTAAACATGTTTTGGTTCTGAGGCTCGTATGTTGTGCCTTGGGGTGGGTTAGAGCTGAGTTTACAAGTTATGGCTGAAAGAAATAAAAATATGCTATTACTGAAGACATTTGACTGAACAGATTGTGTTTGGATTTGTTGATTCACGTTCACACTGAGGCGTGGGGGTCCACCGAGCCGACTGGCCTATTATAAGACAAACTGAAGGTCTCCCACCCACCTTTTTGTAGCCCCTATCACATGAGTATCTCAACACTTCCCTTTCTCTGTACACAGTTTTCTCACCTTCCACTTGAAAATGGTCTAACGGAGGCTTTGAACAAAATGTCTCTGTGAAACAATTATGTATATAACACAAAAGCTCTACCAATTCATTTTCAGTGCAGCTATTTTTACAGTTAAAGTCAAGAAAATAGCTGTCAAGTTCTTTCAAAGGCTTTGTATAAATGCTTTTATTACAAAAAAAAGAAAAAAATATAAAATAAATATAATATTGGACCTTTCCCCAGAGCAAGTTGTTTTTATGACAATGAAAGCAGACTTTTTAAGGAAAACACATAAGGCTTTGACTCACCGAGGCACTGGATGTCTCCTGTCCATTGTCCATTGGTGCAGGTTTTATGGGAATGTCCTCTCATTGTGTAGAGGTTTTGACATCGATATCCAACGGTCTGGCCATTTTCAAAGATCAGAGTTGAATTTTGTAAAACATATCCGTTTGTCAGTGGTGGAGGAGGAGTGCAGGCCAGGAGCAGACGGAAAGTGTCCTCTGTGACAACAGAATAGTTTTGGACTGTCAGTCAGATCATAAATAATGTCGACTTCTAAATTCAAGGGAAAGAAATGAGGAGGGTTATTTTTAGACAGAGGAGGGTTATAATGCCTTAAAGATTTTAATTAATTAATAAAAACACCTCACTAACCATCCAATCTATTAGAATTTATTAAACCAAAAAAATTATACTCTTGGTTAAGACTAATTCTGCCTCATTGAGTAACTTTGCTGACTTTCTGATGTTGGTTAGTTATTTTTTTTTATTTGTGTGGTATGTTTTTAATGATGGAACATGGTTAAAGGCTCAAAGTCACACAGTAAATGAACCTCCAGTCTACGTTAGCTTTTTTCAATAAAGATAATAAATAATAAATAAATTAAAAATAAATAAAATAAAAATAATAGAACCAATATTTAATATTACGTCATGTGATCCTGTCGTTAACAGCGCCAGTCCCAGTGCTATTGATAACTCTGTTGACTCAATGGTCAACTCTCTAAAATCTGCTCTTGATGTTGCAGCTCCACTTAAACAGAAAGTAATCAGGCCAAAACGAGCCTCCCCCTGGTACAACGAAGAACTACGTTCTCACAAACAAAGGGTAAGAAAACTAGAGAGATCCTTACGCCGCTCCCACACAGAAGAATCCCTAAAAGAATGGAAAACTTGCCTTCTGTCTTATAAGCAGGCTCTGCGTAAGGCTCAAACCAGATATTATTCAAATTTAATAGAAGTAAATAAAAATAACTCTAGATTTCTCTTCAGCACTGTAGCCAGGCTGACAAACTGTCACAGCGCAGTAGAACCCTCAATACCAGTTACTCTAAGCTGCAATGACTTTCTTTTATTCTTTAGCAGCAAAATCACAACTATTAGAGATAAACTAAATGCAATTACTCCCACTATCAGTACTGAGCAAGCCCAGACTGCAAAGCTAGTGTCCCATACAAATCCTTCAGTAATACTAGATAGGTTCACTGCTGTTGATCAGGCAGAGATAACTTCAGTCATTATGTCCTCCAAAACATCAACTTGTATTTTAGACCCAATCCCAAGTAGACTCCTCAAAGAAATTCTCCCCCTAATTATAAATCCCATTCTTAATATAATAAATACTTCACTAGAAAGCGGTTATGTCCCTCAGTCCTTCAAATATGCAGTGATTAAACCACTTTTGAAAAAGCCTAATCTAGACCCCGACATACTGGCAAACTATAGACCTATTTCTAATCTGCCCTTTGTCTCTAAAATCCTTGAAAGAGTTGTGATTAAACAGCTTTGTCGCCACCTGCAGGACAATAATTTATTTGAAGTTTTTCAGTCAGGGTTCCGTGCGTACCACAGCACTGAAACTGCACTAGTTAAAGTCACAAATGATCTGTTATTAGCTGCTGATGATGGACAGGTCTCAATCCTGGTTCTGTTGGACCTCAGCGCAGCATTTGATACCATCGACCACAACATTCTACTGCAGAGGTTAGAATGTGATATAGGTGTCAGTGGAACCGCCCTAAGCTGGTTTAAATCCTATCTATCCGATAGGTACCAGTTTGTTAATGTAAACCAGAGATCTTCCCCATGTTCTAAAGTAACCCACGGTGTGCCGCAGGGTTCAGTACTCGGTCCAGTTCTGTTCACACTTTATATGCTGCCCTTCGGTATGATCATCAGAAAGCATGGCATTAACTTCCACTGCTATGCAGATGACACTCAGCTTTATTTATCAATGAAACCTGATCAGACCCATCAAGTAGACAGACTTAGTGCCTGCGTGAAAGACATAAAAACTTGGATGACTCTTAATTATCTGCTCCTTAACCCTAAAAAAACCGAGGTCATTCTGCTGGGCCCTAAGCACCTGCGAGACTCTTTATCTGACCAGATAGTTTCTCTGGACAATATCACTGTAGCCCCAGCTCTACTGTAAGAAACCTTGGGGTCCTATTTGACCAAGATCTCTCGTTCAAAGCACATATAAATCAAGCCTGTAAAACAGCCTACTTTCATTTGCGTAACATAACCAAAATTAGAAAAATCCTGCCCAGAGATGATGCCTAAAAACTCATCCATGCATTTGTCACATCCAGATTAGACTAAAGTAACGCCCTGCTTATAAGCGTGTCCTAAAAAGCTCTATAAGAAGCTTTCAACTGGTTCAAAATGCAGCAGCAAGATTATTAACAGGTACTAGAAAAAGAGATCATATTTCACCAGTGTTAGAGTCTCTTCACTGGCTTCCTGTTGAGTTTAGAATCAAATTTAAAATCCTCCTCCTGACTTATAAAGCTTTAAACAATATGGCCCCATCCTACCTCAAAGATGCAATAGTAGCGTACCATCCAAACAGAGCTCTTCGTTCTCAAAATGCTGGACTATTGTTAGTCCCCAGAGTCTCTAAAAGCACAGTAGGAGGTCGAGCATTTAGCTACCAAGCTCCTGTGTTATGGAACCAGCTCCCTGTTCATGTAAAAGAGGCCGACACAGTCTCTACATTTAAGACCAGGCTCAAAACGTTCCTCTTTGAAATAGCTTATGGTCAGGCCAGTTAGGAACAGAAATAAAAACCTACAGTTTTAGCTACGCTGCCCTTGGAGCAATTCTGCTGGAGAAGTATGGCAGCTTGAACACTATCCTCTGGTTCTTCCTACTTTATCTATCAACAATATTTAATATTACTTCAACTGTAGTCTGTTCATTGCTGTTCACATGTTTCTCTTTCTCTCCACTTCCCCCGGGGAGTGGAGACTGTTTCAGACACTGCGGCGGCTGCTCCAGTGACGACCCCCCCCCCCCACCTGTCTGGACGATCTATGCGCCACCCGCCTGGACAGCTGGATTAGCCACACCTCGTCTGCCTGGACGAACTCCTTCTACTTTAGATGAACTGTTCCTCATCTCCTGCTGGAGGATCTCTCTACACTGGTGGACTGCTCCTCGTCCGCCTGGAGGAACTCTTTAAAGCCACCTCCCTCTTGAGTGGTTCTGGCTCCACAGTCCAAGTGGATGCGTCAGTCCTAGTTCATCTGCAGCCTGTCCGTCCGTGGGAGTAGGATCTCTCCTTCACTGTGGTTCTCCCCGAGGTTTCTACTTTTTCCCATGGGGTTTTTTGTAGTTTTTCCTCGCCGCGAAGGAGGGTCAAAGGACAGGGGCATTCTGGGACAGTTATCTGAACTGCTTTTACCTGTGGCCCATCGAGGCAACTGTTGTTGTGATTTTGGGCATTATAAAAATAAATTGATTTGATTTGATTTGATAAAGCTTTAAGTATATGTAAAAATTCTACAAATGATTTTTCTATTTATAACTTGGTTTGTCACAGAGGACACTTACAGCTATTGACCTTATTCCGGAAGTTCCCGTACACGCCGTCGTCTTGTTTCCGTTGTAGTTTACATGGAGCAGACGAGTTAAACAGAAAATAAGTTCTACATGGACTAAAAAGACGTTTTCAGACTGACCAGGAAATCGGTGCGTTGTTGACTTGTTGTTGCTCGTGTTCATTAAACATTTTACACAAATCAACCTACTTTATGTAACATTTTAGCGGCGAGACTTTTCCCTCGTTTGTCATTAGCTTTAACGGAGTTCTCGTCAAACTGAAGTGAGTTTACAACAAAAGTGCAAAAAACGGCAAAAGTGGGCGGGGCAGAATAAGGTCAATAGTGGCAAACCGCGGATCTGAAACTGCCACTACACATTGGTCTGAGTAAATAGCCTAATCCCCAAACGTTAACACTTCTCTTATTAATTTACATGTGATTTCAATTTGAGCACGAGTCCCAGAAGAGACTTGATTAACAAATAAAACATTTTTTCTCCAGTGGCATTAGTTATTTCCTCTTATCACCATATCTCTGAAGACATCTCACCGACGCACGCTCCGTAGGTGGCAGCTCTCCAGCCACGCTCTGTGCAGATGTAGGTGGTGTTCAGACCAGTCGTGTATCCAGGATCGCAGCAGAAATATATCACATCTCCCTTTTGGTATTCTGCTTTTTTGTATTCATCCAACACAAAGGCACGTTCAACAGACGGCAGCACCGAACACTCTGTAAGAAAACACCAGAGAGTGTGCAGAGTTTAACAAGGCATCTGGTCTTAAAAAGTCAAAGGATTCAAATGTTTCTGACCTTGTAGTGTCAAAGTAAACTCCACATTTCCCCATAGAAGCAGCAGAAGAATCACCGCCAGCTTCATGGTTGATTTGAACTGAGAACGTTTGAAACTGTTTGGTCTGTTCAGTGTTTATTTAACCAGCCAATCAATAAGTTGTAAAGGTCATTATTTATTTATTCAACCCCTCATGCCTTACCGATAAGTTTTCCAGTTTACCTTAACCTTAAAGGTCCCATAACATGCAAAATCGACTTTTCAGAGGTTTTAACCTTCCTACAGTGCTATTTGGGCCTCGTATGTGTGCCCAAAGTGGTTTTTTGATTGATTCCCTCATGCTTTCGCTAGAGAACTGTCTTTTCCGTCCCCCTCGGCTGAGCAGCAGACGGGGGCTCCTCCACAAGGATGATCACGATTGTTTAAGCCACGCCTCGGGAAGCGGCCAGCAGCGAGAATAAAAACAGCTAATGCTAATGCTACACAGTAATTACACGATGGATACGACAGATCGAAGAGTTAGCTTGTTATTTACCAAACGGCTGCGTCCGTCGTCGAGGCCCTGGAGCACGTCAAACTCCAGGTCAGATCCAGGACGTAGGACTCAGCACGATGCACCGTCAGGACGGATAAAATGTTTATTCAGTGTTTGTGTATCACTGTTTACCGGAGCACACGGCGCATGTGCACTATCTCCACTCTAGGCTTCGGCACGAGTTGGGCGGGGGAGGCGCGCGAGTTGGGCGGGGGAGGCAGCCTGCTCTCTGTTCGGGGGGGTCAGATCTCAGAGTGAGCCGTTTGCTTTTACAAGGAGGGGGGCCAGTCCAAGAAATGGGTGTTTTTTGGAAACTGTTATGTTATGGATATTACACAACGCAAAATTTTATCAACAAAGCCCTTAGAATAGACTGTGTAAAGGGCAAAATAGCAGAATATGGGACCTTTAACTTGTAATTTATGCATTCAATAATATTCCTCTGTCGGTAAAAGCATGTGGTTTAGACCAGAGTTCAGAATTTGAGGAAATACACTTCATTAATCGGCTTGTTTGCTTTATTTTATTGCATGTTAATGGACAAAGGCTATATAGTCCATGCTGTAAACACGTCAAATTGTAGCTTTGGACAAATTTTCATCCGTTGTTCCGTTTTCACTCACAAACACAGATTCATAAACCATACCAGTGTTTTTCAACCTTTTTTGAGTTGTGGCACACGTTTTGGGTTTAAAAGCCACCACGGTGCGCCACCTACCACTAAAACATGACCAAATCACACCATTTAGTTAAAATATTGTATATTCACCTTATTCTGCCCCGCCCACTTTTTGCTAGACACGCGCTTTTGTTGTGAACGCACTTCCGTTTGACGAGAACTCCGTTAAAGCTAATGACGAACGAGGGAAAAGTCTCGCCGCTAAAATGTTACATAAAGTAGATTGATTTGTGTGAAATGTTTAATGAACACGAGCAACAACAAGTCAACAACGCAACGATTTCCTGGTCAGTCTGAAAACGTCTTTTTAGTCCATGTAGAACTTATTTTCTGTTGAGCTCGTCTGCTCCGTGTAAACTAATACAACGGAAACAAGACGGTGGCGTGTAAGGCAACTTCCGGAATAAGGTGAATAAGGAGGCAAATAATGTCTGTGGCACTGTCTAGCTCTTTAAATTTGGTAATAGTGATGGTTTTGCGTTCTTTTTTGGTGAAAATGTTGCTCAGGACACTCCAAAAAGATATATTAGTTAATTTAATCCGCATTTGTGAATCTGTTAACTCAAATTGGACATTTTCTCAAGGCGCACCTGGCAGATCTGAAGGCGCACTAGTGTTCCTCGGCGCACTGGTTGAAAATCAAGGGACCGTTCTGTTGCACATCCTGTTGGAAACGGGACGGGGAGAACATGTAACTCCACACAGAAAGTCAGATAAACCAAGCAACCATCTTACTGTGACGCGAGAGACTAAACATCGGCGCTACCGACGCGTGACCTTTGCGCCACCTGCAGCCATCTTGGTTCTAGTCCTAATGTCAACTCCAAGAAAATCGGCACAAACTGTTCAAATATCGCAACAGTCCTAATCTTCGCTTCAGCTGTGCTTCTGACAATTATAACAGGACTATTTTTAAATTTTGATCCATCTTAAATCAAAGTCAAGCCTTACATCATTTCAACATTAATGAAGAAAAAAATAAATTTTTCCTTAGATTTTTGGGGTTTCTTATTTTGGAATTGCTGCAACCTCTGTGTCGAGACTTTTTTTTAACACTGTGTTAGTGTTATGTATTTCAGATTGATTCCAAGTCTATTCATTTGGCCTGAGAGAGAACTTTTACTTCCAAATGCTTTTCACGACAAACATTTTTAAAAATACAGTTTGCATTATTATCATATCGAGGCCAGTTACGTAGCCTGGAATGGCGTCACCGGGACCCCACCTTGGAGCCAGGCCTGGGGTGGACGCATGTGGAAGAATTCTTATTAAAGGCTTGTCAAAATGACACATTTCTGGTAATAATAATACATTTGCAAGAATACGATTACGTGTGAAATGCTGACTACCAGAATAGAGAACTAGATACTTAATGCAAAGATGTTGTTTTCAACCTTATATGGTGTTGTATTTCTGTATTATCTTATCTGTAAAGAAAGACCCCTACTCCCCACCCTGCGAGGTTGAGGGGGCAGCTGGGTGTAAATGTCAATATGCTCATCTGACTGAACTAAATAAAAGGCAGGGGAAGCGAGAGGCAAGTTGGAAGAGGTTGCAGAAAGTTGAACAGAGTGTCACTTCTGCTGGTGGGACGAGCTGATGAAAGCGGCACTCACTCTCCCCGTGCACGTAAAAAAGCCTAAGGCCAGTGTCACACTATCTGTTTAATTCTCAGTCAGTAGAAGGTTGTTCTCTCAGACTGTCTAGGTTCAATTTGTCTGTGTGACATTTTTCCTGACAGCGCACAACGGCAAGCGCCTGGTGGCCGGGCCCAGCCCGAAGGAGCGACGTGGGGCCGTCCTCCAGTGGACCCACCACCTGTGGGAGGATCCGTAAGGGGCCGGTGCAGAGCGATCTGGGCAGCGGTCGAAGGCGGGGGCCTCGGCGACCAGATCTCTGGACACAGAAACTGGCTCTGGGGACATAGAATGTCACCTTGCTGGGGGGGAAGCAGCCTGAGCTTGTCCGGGAGGTCGAGCGCTACCGACTAGATATAGTCGGCCTCACCTCCACGAACCTCTGGCGTTGCCCGCGGGGAGAGGCGGCGGGCTGGTGTGGGCTTGCTCATAGCCCCACAGCTCAGCCGTCACGTGTTGGAGTTTAACCTGGTGAACGAGAGGGTCGCATCCCTCCGCCTTCGGGTGGGGGACAGGTCTCTCACTGTTGTGGCGGCCTACGGGCCGAACAGCAGTGTAGAGTACCAGGCCTTCTTGGAGTCCCTGGGAGGGGTACTGGACAGTGCACCGCCCGGGGACTCCGTTGTTCTACTGGGGGACTTCAACGCCCACGTGGGCAACGCCAGTGACACCTGGAGAGGGCTAATCGGGAGGAACGCCCCCCCTCGGGGAGGCCATGGAGGAGGACTATCGGTCGGCCTCAAAGAAATTCTGGCAAACCGTCCAACGCCTCAGGAGGGGGAAGCAGTGCTTCACCAACACCGTTTACGGTGCGGGTGGAGAACTGTTGACCTCGACTGGGGATGTGGTTGGACGGTGGAAGCAATACTTTGAGGATCTCCTCAATCCCACTGTCACGTCTTCCGAGGAGGAAGCAGAGGCTGAGATTTTGGAGGCGGACTCGTCCATCACCCTGGCTGAAGTCACTGAGGTTGTTGGCAAGCTCCTTGGTGGCAAGGCTCTGGGGGTGGATGAGATCCGTCCTGAGTATCTTAAGTCTCTGGATGTTGTGGGACTGTCTTGGCTGACACGTCTCTGCAGCATCGCGTGGCGGTCTGGGACGGTACCTCTGGACTGGCAGACCGGGGTGGTGGTCCCTCTATATAAGAAGGGGGATCGGAGTTTGTGTTCCAACCACAGGGGGATCACACTCCTCAGCCTCCCCATTAACGTCTATACCAGGGTACTGGAGAGGAGAATCCGACCGATAGTCGAACCTCGGATTCAGGAGGAGCAGTGTGGTTTTCGTCCCGGTTGTGGAACATTGGACCAGCTCTATAATCTCCATCGGGTTCCTGGGAGTTTGCCCAACCAGTCCACATGTGCTTTGTGGATCTGGAGAAGGCATTTGACCGTGTGCCCCGGGGCGCCTTGTGGGGGGTGCTCGGGGAGTATGGGGTCCGGGGCCCTTTGCTAAGGGCTGTCCGGTCCCTGTATGACCGGAGCAGGAGCTGTGTTCGCATTGCCGGCAGTAAGTCAGACCTGTTCCCAGTGCATGTTGGACTCCGCAAGGGCTGCCCTTTGTCACTGGTTCTGTTCATAATTTTTATGGACAGAATTTCTAGGCGCAGTCAGGGCGTGGAGAGTGTCCAGTTTGGGGACCACAGGATCTCATCTCTGCTGTTTGCAGATGATGTCATCCTGATGGCTTCCTCAAACCAGGACCTGCAGCATGCACTGGGACGGTTTGCAGCCGAGTGTGAAGCGGCTGGGATGAAGATCAGCACCTCCAAATCCAAGGCCATGGTTCTCGACCGGAAAAAGGTGGCTTGCCCTCTCCGGGTGGGTGGAGAGTCCTTGCCTCAAGTGGAGGAGTTCAAGTATCTCGGGGTCTTGTTCACGAGTGAGGGAAGGATGGAGCGTGAGATTGACAGGCGGATCGGTGCAGCGTCTGCAGTGATGCGGGCGCTGTATCGGACCGTTGTGGTGAAGAGAGAGCTGAGTCGAAAGACAAAGCTCTCGATTTACCGGTCAATCTACGTTCTTACCCTCACCTATGGTCATGAGCTTTGGGTAATGACCGAAAGGACAAGCTCTTAGAGATAGGGTGAGGAGCTCAGTCATACGGAGGGAGCTCGGAGTAGAGCCGCTGCTCCTCCATGTCGAGAGGTGCCAGCTGAGGTGGCTCGGGCATCTGTTCAGGATGCCTCCTGGACGCCTCCCTCGGGAGGTGTTCTGGGCGTGTCCCACCGGGAGGCGGACCCGGGGTAGACCCAGGACACGCTGGAGGGACTATGTCTCTCGGCTGGCCTGGGAACGCCTCAGGATCCCCCCGGAGGAGCTGGAGGAAGTGTGCGTGGACAGGGAAGTCTGGGCCTCCCTGCTTAGACTGCTGCCCCCGCGACCTGGCCCCGGATAAGCGGATGGGCAGTGCAGCAGGCGGGGTGCACCTGGTTCAGGCAGGGCCACCACCGGGGCAGAATGAGACAGGACGGCAGGGCCTTTAAAGGCCAAGGCCATCACAACGTCACACTGTAGTCAGCTTCAGGGAACATTCTTCATAAATCAAGTTATTAGCAATAATAACTGACTAATCACGGGCTTCCTTTTCCACAGGCTGGTTTTTGCTTGATTGACAGCTAGTGCGTGTGTGGTTGCCGTGATACGTGCATTCGGATGCACAAATATGGAGTCTGGCACCACTTTTGCCGCTATTCACCTTGTTCCGCCCCGCCCACTTTTGCCTCTTTTTGCCACAGATCCGCACTCCTGTTGTAAACGCACTTCCTGTTTGACGACAACCTCGTTCACGCAAATGACGAACGAGGGAAAAGTCTCGCCACTAAAATATTATATAAAGTAGATGGATTTGTGTAAAATGTTTATTGAACACGAGCAACAAGTCACAACGCACTGATTTCCTGCTTAGGCAGAAAACGGCTTTTTAGTCCATGTAGAACTTGTTTTCTGTTGAGCTCGTCTGCCCCGTGTAAACTAATACAACGGAAAAAAGATGGCGGCGCCCACAGCAACTTCTGGAACTAAGTGAATAGTTGCTAGCCATGTTTAGCTTAATTTGGCTGGAGCCAATGGGTGACGTCACACTCCGGATGTCCAGTGATTTTTATACGGTCTATGACGTCATCTGCATAACCTCTATTGATGACTGACAGTTTTCCTCAAAGTGCAACTTAACTTGTCAAATCCGTGTACCTTCTTTACAATTTTTTTTTTACGTGAAATCTAATTGCATCAACAGCAGAAATGTCTTCTTAAATCCCATTCTCTATCCTCACTTTCTTTACATTACACTGTCAACTGGAAGACAAATTCAAATCACATCATTTATTAGGCTCAAAACACATCTCAAGCGAAAGTAAAATAAAAAACTACAGAATTGTTTTAGATGCTCTATACTCATCTCTATGGAAGCCCATTTCCAGTGAATAAAAAATAAAAGCCCCACAGGAAGTCATAATTTCGAGCTCTTTGCTCGTAGACTTGACCAATTAACAGAGCAAAGTGTCCACGTTTAGACCGCACATGCTGCTTGTTTCCTCGGCAGCAGCAGCACAGCCGCTGCAGTGGACGTCTGGACGATCCCCGAAGCCCACACAAATGTCTCATGTGTCCACGCCATGAACCGAAGCAGTCCAGACCTTTGAGTCCGAGATGGTTGTCACCAGTGCAGGGAACACATGAACTGAAGCCGCTGTCATGTCGCTGGAGCTCGCCGGGCTCTGTTGGAAACTCATAATTATGACTTTAAAACTCGAAATTACTACTTTAAAACTTGAAATTATGACTAACACTCAAAATTATGACTTCCTGTGGGGCTTTTCTTTTTTATTCACTGGAAATGGGCTTTCATACATCTCCAAGCTCCATGAGATAAAAAGAATATGAAGAAATACTAGAACTCAAAATACTTTTAATAACAGTTTTTCATCAACACAAACCATTATATAATGAACCAGTGGTGAAGCTCATATAAAGTGCATTTGACAGGTTAGACAACTTCCTAAATTAATGTTATTTTACTTAACTACTTAACTAAACCGTAAAACCATCATAAAGATCCCACCAAACAAAGTAATATTCAGTACAAACATGAACACCTGTCATATGCACTTTGTAAAGTGTTTATGTGAAATTTAACTGCATCAACAGCACAAATGTCTTCTTAAATCCCATCCAATCTTCATCCTCACTTTCTTTACATTTCGCTGTCAGCTGGAAGACAAATTCAAATCATTTATTAGGCTCAAAACACACCTCAAGATATGTAAAAACAAGACTGGTTTTAGATGCTTTGCAAATACAAACCAATACATCTGATGCTCTCCTGAGTCCAGGTTCCATTATTGCATTGAATCGTGGTATTTCCGTCCACGGTGTATTTATCTCGACACTTGTAGGTAAGGACAGTGCCCGACAAGTACTTATCCTCAAATTGAGCCAAAATTAATGCATCCATTACTTTTGGAGGTGGGTCACATTGCTTTTCAATAGCTAAAACAAAGTAGAAGAAGGAAGGTCATAATTCAGTTCATCTGGATTATTCAAGTAACAAAAAAATAATAATCCTGACTGTTTTAGAAGCAAACTAGGTAATTTCCTTTCAATACTCTCCAGAAAAATAAACCTAAATGTAAAGTGCTGTTTCTTTGTTTTTAAGATGCATAATGTAACTTAAAGGCACTTGACAAAAAAACTCTTTTCACCATAGTAATGTCCTCAGTAAATACTAAATGCTCATTTTGTATTCAAATCTAAGTGCCATATTAGATATGATTAATAATGCTGCTCCAACACCACTGAAAATCATTATTAAACTTTGCTCTGAACAAATAGAAACTACACAATCCCATCAAAAGTCATTTTTAACCAACAGACAGCCGCACCAACTGCCAACAGTCAGAAATTGCCATTTACCATAAAAATGTCACTTCAAACTTAAAACAAGCACATCTTAGTGTCAATAGACAGCTGTTTAAAGAAAAATGATCATAATTAATGTCAACATAAGTCTTATAATTTGTATTTGGAAGTTTCACTGTTAAAATTAGCACATAATTATCGTTCATATTTGTAAGTTTGTCATTTTAGGAAACATCTACAACCACTAACTAAGCTGATGTTGAGTGGCTAAATGTGATGTAGGTCATGTTTTCTTTTGTAAGATTAATGAATTTGTATGTGGAAAGACTAAACTAACTAAACTAAATTAGGACTAAGCCAGGACTAAACGAAAGAACGAAAGGCCAAGTCTAAACCAGGTCTGAAAAGGGAGCAAATCAAGTCCGCATCAGAATTAAACTGCATGGGCTCAAACCAGGACTAAACAAGTTGTGAACGCACCCATTAGACCCTTGATTTTCAACCAGTGTGCCGGGGAACACTGGTGCGCCTTAAAGGTTGAATGGAGGATTTCGGGCAACAAATCAGAATCTCATTTCCTCGTGGGTAGCACAAATAACTGGTCCGCTCAGGTGTCAATCATTCTGTGCGTGCTAGTGCACGCCCGCAGGCTCGTCCAGGGGAAATGCTCGCTCCCCTGGCCGCGCATGCGTGGTTGATATGCTAGTGTGTTTATGTAGCAGGAGGCTAGCGGCGAGTTCCGTCATTGTAGGTCTAAACTTTCATCCGCGAAGTACCGAAATGGCTGAGGGACGAAAGAGAAAGACTGTTTTCGAGCTTTCACAGAATAGACGAAAGTCTGCAGAGGAAAGAAAGAAAACGCGAGTTATTCTGGGGGAATCGATTACGCGCTGGCGAGCATTGAAAGCGCAAAACAGGCTTCCAGCTGATGCCTCCGTTGCAAAGTTTCTGCTGGACAGGTAACTGTTTATCTGACTTTTTTTTTAGCTTAATGTATGTGGAATGTATTATTGTAGACTAACTGGAACGTGCACTTTTATGGCTTAGCAGACAAGAAGTAAAACATACTTTATTTTGTTGTTTTTTTAATGTGTTACTCAAAGTAGTTTGTAATGGTAAATTTTAATTTATAATGGTACAGTTTTTAAATCTTCTTCGCGGAGGTTGTCGTGAGAAAGCGACACCAATCGTCTTGTAAACAAATGCACATGGAGCAGTGCTGCTGGTGCTCGAGCACGAGGTTTGCTAGGCGTTCAGTCAGGAGAAACGGGGAGGGAGGGAGGGGGAACCTGCGCATGCGCTTTTTCAAAAAAAGGACTAACAGTCGCAGATTTTCAAATCGGCGAGAAATCCTACATTCAACCTTTAAGGTTTTGTCAGGTGTGCCTTGGGAAAATGTCCAGTTTGATTAACAAATGTGGATTTAATTAAATAATTGACCTTTTTGGAGTGTCCTGAGCAACATTTTCACCAAAAAAGAACGCAAAACCAAATAACTATTACCAAATTTAAAGAACTAGACAGTGCCACAGACATTCTTTGCCTCATCATATACAACATTTTTCACTAAATCGTCTGATTTGGTAATATTTTAGTGGAAGGTGGCATGCCATGGTAACTTTTAAACGCAAAACGTGTGCCACAACTCAAAAAAGGCTGAAAAACACTGCATTAGACAATTAAGATTGATTTATCTTGTTGTCAATAATTGTTTAATCTTAATAAAATCTTTTAACAAACAAAATTTGACAATGGGACAACACAATGTAGAAGATGAGGGTAAAGCCTGGTCCATAACAAGAAACACGTAACACGGAGGGACTTACGTGTGCAAATCTGTTTAAAATCGACTTCTTTTGGAGTCCATGTTCCATTTGTGCAAGTCAGCGCTGTTAGACCCATGTGGAGATTGTGGTATCCCGTCGCACAGTGAATTGGGATAGTGGATCCTTCACTGAAACTGTCACTTATGTACGTCTTATTCAGATTTGGGATTTCAGCTGGTCCACAGTCTGTGCTGGCTGCAGGTAAAAAAACAAAAACGAAACACAAACAACACAGTATCTGAGAAAAGAGAAACGAACTTTGGTGTAGGCAATATTGACAACAATGTTTATCTCACTTGGATTATCCTGACACTATTATGTAAAATTATTCTTTTTTTAGCTTTTATTCAGACTTAATAACTGACCATAACTTGTAATTGTAGTGTATTATTTCAGTCAACTGGACATTCACAACCACATTACATCCAAATAAATCAACAGCTACAACAGTCCATGACCTGACCATTACTGGACATTCAGACACCAAAACATACTAAACATTACAAATATTCTAATATTATGAATGTATTATTTGTACCTAGTCAACAATAGACACTGTATACACACGTTTGTCATTGTTAGACAGGACAGTCGACTGAAATCTGGGGCCAACAGACCCCTTTGCCCCCCTCTGTCTACAAAATTAAAACATATGCTCATTTTTGGTCTGAATAACGACATGTGAGATTTTAGTGGATATTTTTGATTCATGTCTCGTGTCTTTGCAGTGTCACCAAAGCAAACAGAATCTAATTGTTTAAAGGAGCCGTAAACAGACTGTGCTCTTATTGTTTTAAGACAGGAACTATTCACCTAATTCCGCCCGCCCACTTCCGTTAAAGCTAATGGCGAACGAGGGAAAGGTCTGGCCGCTAAAATGTTACATAAAGTAGATTGATTTGTGTAAAATGTTTAAAGGTCCCATAACATGCAATATCGACTTTTCAGAGGTTTTAACCTTCCTACAGTGCTATTTGGGCCTCGTATGTTGTGCCCAAAGTGGTTTTTTGATTGATTCCCGCATGTTTTCGTTAGAGAACTGTCTTTTCCGTCCCCCTCGGCTGAGCAGCAGACGGGGGCTCCTCACTAAGATGACGCGCTTCACAAGGATGACGCGGTGTTTAAGCCACGCCTCCAGGAAGCGCGCAGCCGCAAGAATAAAAACAGCTAATGCTAATGCTACACAGTAATTACACAATGGATACGACAGATCGAAGAGTTAGCTTGTTATTTACCAAACGGCAACGTCCGTCGTCGAGGTACTGGAGCACGTCAAACTCCAGGTCAGATCCAGGACGTAGGACTCAGCACGACGCACCGTCAGGAGGATAAAATGTTTATTCAGTGTTTGTGTATCGCTGTTTACAGGAGCACACGGCGCATGCACCATCTCCGCTCTAGGCTTCGTCACGGGTTGGGAGGGGGAGCCACGCAGGTTGGGAGGGGGAGGCACGCGGGATGGGCGGGGGAGGCAGCCTGCTCTCTGTTCGGGGGGGTCAGATCTCAGAGTGAGCCGTTTGCTTTTGCAAGGAGGGGGGCCAGTCCAAGAAATGGGTGTTTTTTGGAAACTGTTATGTTATGGATATTGCACAACGCAAAAATTTATCAACAAAGCCCTTAGAATAGACTGTGTAAAGGGGGAAATAGCAGAATATGGGACCTTTAATGTACACATGCAACAACAAGTCAACAACGCACCAATTTCCTGGGCGGCCAGAAAACGGCTTTTTATTTTCTGTTGAGCTCGTCTGCCCCGTGTAAAATACAACGGAAACAAGATGGCGGCGCCCACGGCAACCTCTGGAATAAGGTGAATAATCCCAACTGAACCTGTGTCCAGAGCCTTAACCTGCAAATAGAGACACAAGTGTTTCTCTTCTCAGTTTATGTTCAAACCATGGCTCATGTTCAGCTCCTTCTCGTCCAGAGTTCCAGACTCACTAAGACGAATTATGCTTTCATTATGTTCAACGTTTCAGTAATTGAGGTGCCTGTGACAGGTTGGACTAATCTTTGGACAAAAATGCACTTAAGATGTCCAGGACCTGTACGTCTCCAGGACTCGGGGACGAGCAGGTCGATCACAGCTGACCCTTCTCACCCTGGACACGGACTATTTGAGCCCCCCCCCTCGGGCAGGAGGCTACGGTCCATCCGGACCAGAACCTTCCGCCACAAGAACAGTTTCTTTCCCTCTGCCGTTGGACTCATGAACACTTTGTAACACCTGCCACTTTAACAATATATTATATAAGAACTGTCTATTTGCACTGCCACATAGACAGTTCACTGTCTGCCAACTGTACATTCTGTATATAGTCTTTGTCTATCTATCTTAGTCTATTTTATTCTTAATTTTATGCATGCCTATTTTATATATTTTATTATATTTTATTCATTGTTTTATGTTGCACCTTACACCGAAGCAAGTTCCTATGTTTGTGAACTTTGATCACAGACAATGGCAATAAACCGTTTCTGATTCTGAAGATAATTATATTTAAGATTTTGATGAAAATGTTTCAAATGTTATCCCAGTTCAGCAAATTTTTAGGTTTATAATTTTACTTCCTGCTTGTTAATCATGACATCATTCTATGAAATTCTATGACTGTTACCTAGCAACCATACCAAAATTCCTCTAATGACACAGAAATTATTAATGGACAAAGAAAAATATACAAGAACACCTTTATTTGGTTGAATTAATGTTTAAAGGTTCAGAAAATGTGTCTGTTGTAAATTGTGCCAAACATTTGGATGATTTCTGATGTCATATTGTGATGTCAGGTTTTAGAAATCGGCTCTACTTCCTTCAGTTCCCCCCCCCCCAAAAATTTAACTTTTCTTCACAAACTTCGGCTTGATTAGTGTAAACCCATAATTTATATTTACAACAGGTATTATATCATAAAATCATAACAACCTGTCGTACGCACTTTAAGAATAAGTCAGCATTACAATTGTTGATTGTTTACCTCATATCTGGGGACATAGATAGGTTGTGTTTATGAAATTTAGAATCAAAATCTTACATTTGGTTCCTTTAAGCCTGATCAGCCCCGCACCAGTGTTGCCAGAGTTTACTGACAGTTTCCAGGCCAAAGTCCACATAATGAGAATCAGAATCAGAAACGGCTTATTGCCATTGTCAGTGATCAAAAATTCACAAACATAGGAACTTGCTTCGGTGTAAGGTGAAACATAAAACAAAGAATAAAATATAATAAATATATAAAAGAGGCATGCATAAAATTAAGAATAAAATAGACTAAGATAGATAGACTAAGACTATATACAGAATGTACAGTTGGCAGACAGTGAACTGTCTATGTGGTAGTGCAAATAGATAGTTCTTATATAATATATTGTTAAAGTGGCAGGTGTTACAAAGTGTTCATGAGTCCAACGGCAGAGGGAAAGAAACTGTTCTTGTGGCGGGAGGTTCTGGTCCGGATGGACCGTAGCCTCCTGCCCGAGGGGAGGGGCTCAAATAGTCCATGTCCAGGTGAGAAGGGTCAGCTGTAAAACCCTCCAAGATCAATGAAAACCAGCCCAAATTATAAACTTTCCAAAATTACTATTTAAATGGCATACAAAGCAATATAATGAATATAATGAGAACTTGTCATGTAGACTTAAGTCACATGCAAACTGGATATCAGAATTGCAATACTTGTAGCATGGGTGGTTCTCCCATTACTTCCAATATACTTTCTTGTATTGTCTTGGGAATCTTGTTTTAAATCCTGTATGTATAAAACCGCCCAATCTGGCAACACTGCCCCACACTCTCATTCACACATTAGTTTAGTGGCAAAGCGGGTGACGTGCCTTTGCCCAAGGACACAACTATAAATGAACTGAGTCTGGCTACACAGGACAACTCAATATCAGCGTTTCACAAATGTAATGAATGTCATTTTATACATCAGAATCCAATCGTAACATTTATTTTATAAAGTAAAAAAAATACATTACCAACACATTCCTGAGTTTCCCATTTGCCGTTCACACATGAAGCTTCGCCCCACCAGGTTTTAGAGTGCAGTTTAAATGGAGGAGAACAGGTGTAGTACAGCTTCTTATTATCACGGTCTTCATGTGAAAATCCATTGGAGATCTCTGTGCTCCTACATTTTTGTTCTGTAAAGGCACAATGCTAAATGTAACGATAAATAGAAGAAAAAAAAAAAAACCAGAAGCAAAAGCCTTGAAGTTAGGTGTGTACAATAAATCTTTTAATCAAATCGAGATCAAAGATAAGCTTGTGGATTTCTTTTCCTTTTCTTTTTTTAAATATATGTATGTATGTATGCATGCATATATATGTATATCTATTTCAAACCCTGAGTGGTCCATAATTAAAAGACAAGACATATTTGCAACAATACATGTCCATTTGCCTGGCAAGTCCAGAATGATATATCTATGTATTATTTATACACGATAAATCAGTCTGGTCGCCCTGCCCTCCACCGTACCTCGAGTCAACTCCAAAACGTACCGAGCAATCAGATTCGTTTATTTCACTGACGCAACCGGCGTCACTCTAGAGCGGCAGAAGTAGCAGAGTTGGCTACACCAGGTATTCTCAAAGGCTGTGACCGACTGTCCCCACTCTGTCTTCTTCTCTAACCCCTCAGTCACTCCACAGTCCTGCCCTGTTCAGTGACTAAATAGTGCCCTCAATCCTGGAGCGATTTGGACACACAGCTCACTACTTTCTCTTCTCATTACTTACGTCACGTGACTCTGGCGTCTGGGAGAAAAAAAAAGTTGGCAAAAAATTTATTTTTGTAATGAATATGGGTCAAATCCGCCTGACACATACAAGTTCTATTAATCATAGCTCAAACGGACTGGATTATTCAACTTTTTGCTGGAGATTTGTGATCTATTCACAGCTCAAGCTAAGGTGAGCGGCTAACGCCAGCAACTCTGCTGCTAACGGTTTATTTAAGTGTTTTGTTAATAATCTCGTCTCAACAGTTCATTTAAACAGCTCCTCTTTCTGCTTCATTCAGTTCGCTGTAGTTTTTCCGACCCTCGCAATGCATTGTGGTTCATTTTGACCGGTCTAATGATCATCGCTGGACACTGCTTTTCAAGATGCATTGTGGGAAATTTTGAGTACACCATTTTTTCCATCCGTTGGACATTCGTACAGCACTAAAAACGCGTGACCACTATACAGTCATAACTCTGATTGGTTTACTCCGCTTCCTGTTTGCTCGGGTTTGCTCCGCCCTAGAAATCAAATTGACTCAAATGTCGATGCTCATCCGCTGTACCAGCAGAAAAAATAAACAAATCACAAAATATCAGCTTGAGTTCAGCCTATAAAAGTAATAATTTTAGATTTTTTGTTTGGAGTTGTTTGTTAAATGGCACTAACTAAAAGTGTCTTGATTATTTGTTGTAAAATTTATATTTAAAAGGTTTTTCTTAATATTTATATATATGTTTATTATTATATATTATTAACAAAATTATCTATTTATTTTCAATCACTAAAACATGTTTGTGTAAAGTTATATACTTTTGCCACTCATCTCATTCTTCAGTTCACATATCTGACTGATCCGCTCCCTCCGGCTAGCCACGGTGGAACCGCGCCCGGAGCCTGCACAGCGGCGGAGAAGCGGCCTTGGCTGCATCCCCCAGCAGGTGGACAAGCAGCCACTTGTGTCAGGGGACTCGCATCCTCGTCTCATTCTGCACCTACCTCTACCTCATTACTGCTGGAGCCAACTGCATTAGAGGACACAACTAATGTCAAACATTGTAAGGTAAATTTCAGAAACCCAATTATTAAAAAACACCGTAGAGCTAAGCTCTTTCAAACTCTCAATCAATCTAAACTAGTATGGGATGCTAAATGTAAACCAAAGGGACTCTTGTGTGGACATTTAAACGCTCGTAGTATTATAAACAAACATGAACAAATTGAACATCTTCTATGTGACTCTAATGTGGATTGCTTGGGAATATCAGAGACGTGGCTGAAAGGTACATCAGCCGAAGCCCTAGTAAAGATGTCAGGCTATAACGCTTTTAGGAAAGACCGGGAGAAAGGCAAGGGTGGGGGTGTATTGCTCTACATTAAAATTACTTTGAAATGTAAAGAGCTTGAGTGGTCTGCTGATATAAAATTTGATTGCATTGGAGTAGAAATTTTTTTATCAATGGAAATGTCTTTCATTCTCATCTGCCTATATAGACACCCTACTGCAAAGGTTGACTTCTATGATCAGTTTAGAAACTTTTTGAAATTATGTGATCAAAATAAAGAGGTCATTGTCATTGGGGATTTTAATATAAATTGGGATGACAAGAAGAATAGAAAAAATCTCAAACTGACAACTGACCTTTTTAATTTGGAGCAACTAATAGAAAAACCAACTCGAATAACAAATAATTCCCAGACAAGAATAGATCTTCTATTTTCCAACAAGCCAGACAGAATTGCAAAAACATTTAACTTTGTGACAGGCCTCTCAGACCACAATATAATTCTATTTTCCAGAAAATTACTTAAACTAAGACACTCAAAAGTAAATAAAACACCTTTTACTAATTTCATCCCAAGAAATTACATTCAAAATGTTAATGATGCCCTTAATATGGCCGACTGGAATAGTATTTTAACACCAAGCATTGAAATAAGCAGTCAATCTTTTTTTAGTAAAATTACAGAAATTGTATCTCCTTTCATTAGTAGAAGGAATAGTAAGATCAAAAAGTCTAACCTGCCATGGTTGGACCAAAACTGCAGATATTTACTTAAAGTTAGAGACTCTCTACTCAAACTATATTTGAAATCTGGCCTAGCCACTGATCGCCAAAATTTCACACGGGCTCGTAACAAAGTCATCCAAGCCATAAGGAAAGCTAAAGCTAGCTTTTTTTATCAATATCATTGAAAGTAATAAAGGTAATGGGAAAAAAACTTGGCAAACTTTGAACAAACTCCTAGGAAGAACTACTATTTCTAAAGTAAATTCGATGGAACTTGAAATTAACAATATATTGACTGAGGATCCAACCACTGTAGCCAATGCTCTCAACAATCATTTTGTTGACAGTGTATCTGAAATTACAAAATTATTCACCCCCCCGACTGTATTACCTCATCATATAAATATAGATAAGCCTATCTTTCAACTAAAAAATGTTACAGTAGCAGAGGTTGCTAAAGTCATAAAAACATTAAAATACTCAAAAGCCAGGGACATCCATGAAATTGACACCAAATTTTTAAAAGAGCACGCTGAGGCACTGATACAACCAATTACTCACTTGGTCAACCAGTCAATCAATCAGAAAACAGTTCCGTCATCTTGGAAAGAAGCTATAATAACACCTATTTTCAAATCCAGGTCAAAAACACAAATCACTAATTACCGACCCATCAGTATATTGCCTGTGATATCTAAAATCACTGAAAAATGTATCGCAAATCAATTAATTACACATCTTGACGAAGGGTCTACTCCACTTCATGAAATGCAGTTTGGCTTTAGACCGAATCATTCTACCGAGATAGCAAACTGTTTCTTTATTGAAAAAATCAAAACACTACTTGACAAAAGTACATGCGTCGTTGCTGTATTTTTAGATCTCAAGAAAGCATTTGACACCGTTAACCATCAAGTGTTGTTGACCAAGCTCTCACACTTTAACTTTTCCCCAGATTCTATACTATGGTTTCAGTCTTATTTATCCAATAGAAAACAACGTGTTATCATAGATGGAGTAAAATCTCAGTGCCTCAGCAGTGATGTTGGAGTCCCACAGGGCTCCGTACTCGGGCCCTTGCTATTTTCGTTATACATCAATGATTTACCAGTTGTTTGTCCTGAGCTGAATATGTTGATGTATGCCGATGAGGCTGTTCTCTTTATCCAGGGCAAGGATGTTAGGACTGCTGCTGCCAACTTATCAATAGGACTCAATAAAGTCCATGACTGGCTTAAACAAAGCTGCCTCATGCTTAACTCTAAGAAGACTGTTTGCATGACATTCAGTAAAAAATAAATAAATCAGTCAAGATCCTTTGTGTTTTTAGATGGAAAGGAACTGGAGTTGGTCACTCAGTTCAAATACCTGGGAGTTGTATTGGACTCTAGCCTTACATTCAAAAAACACATCAAAAGAGTTACAAATATTGTTAAATTGAATATGCATAACTTCAAACAAATTCGACCTTTCATCACAACAGAGGCAACAAAGTCCTATCTCCACTGTATGCTCCTTTCTCATATTGATTGTTTTACAGTGTGGTCGTTTGCTGGTGTCACTGCTCTTAAGCCTATTGAACAATTCTATAAGAGATCAATCAAGATACTTTATCGAAAACCCCAGTCATTCCATATATGCCCTCTTCTTGAGAAATACAAATTTTTAAATTTTGAAAATTTTAAATTATTTAAGAATTTTAGTCTCATATATAGAGTAATAAACGGTTCGGCACCACCACCTTTAAGAGAATTCATAAAAAAAAAAAAAACCTGCGTGACCAGCACTAGATCCACAACACAAGGGGATTGTGAAGTGCAGTTCAGGAACTGAACTTTCTCCCAAAATGTGCTTTCTGTGAAGGGCTGCACAAGCTGGAACACTCTGCCAACTGTAATTAGGGACAGCCCTACACTCGCTTCATTTAAGAAACAACTAAAAGAATGTTTTATTAACTGTCAAAGATGTGATCATGTGTGAAACATTGACACGTGTGAATGTATGAGTGTGTGTGTGTGTGTGTGTGTGTGTGTGTGTGTGTGTGTGTGTGTGTATGTGTGTGCTGTAGTAGTGCACAGTTCCATCCATCCATCCATTTTCTTCCGCTTATCCGGGGCCGGGTCGCGGGGGCAGCAGTCTAAGCAGGGAGGCCCAGACTTCCCTGTCCACGCACACTTCCTCCAGCTCTTCCGGTGGGATCCCAAGGCGTTCCCAGGCCAGCCGAGAGACGTAGTCCCTCCAGCGTGTCCTGGGTCTACCCCGGGGCCGCCTCTCGGTGGGACACGCCCAGAACACCTCCCTAGGGAGGCGTCCAGGAGGCATCCTGAACAGATGCCCGAGCCACCTCAGCTGGCTCCTCTCGACGTGGAGGAGCAGCGGCTCTACTCCGAGCTCCTCCCGTGTGACTGAGCTCCTCACCCTATCCCTAAGGGAGCGCCCAGCCACCCGGCGGAGGAAGCTCATTTCGGCCGCTTGTATCCGCGATCTTGTCCTTTCGGTCATTACCCAAAGCTCATGACCATAGGTGAGGGTAGGAACGTAGATTGACCGGTAAATCGAGAGCTTTGTCTTTCGACTCAACTCTCTCTTCACCACAACGGTCCGATACAGCACCCGCATCACTGCAGACGCTGCACCGATCCGCCTGTCAATCTCACGCTCCATCCTTCCCTCACTCGTGAACAAGACCCCGAGATACTTGAACTCCTCCACTTGAGGCAAGGACTCTCCACCCACCCGGAGAGGGCAAACCGCCTTTTTCCGGTCGAGAACCATGGCCTTGGATTTGGAGGTGCTGATCTTCATCCCAGCCGCTTCACACTCGGCTGCAAACCGTCCCAGTGCATGCTGCAGGTCCTGGTTTGAGGAAGCCATCAGGACGACATCGTCTGCAAACAGCAGAGATGAGATCCTGTGGTTCCCAAACCGGACGCCCTCCACGCCCTGACTGCGCCTAGAAATTCTGTCCATAAAAATTATGAACAGAACCGGTGACAAAGGGCAGCCCTGGCGGAGTCCAACATGCACTGGGAACAGGTCTGACTTACTGCCGGCAATGCGGGCCGTCCGGTCATACAGGGACCGGACGGCCCTTAACAAAGGGCCCCGGACCCCATACTCCCCGAGCACCCCCCACAAGGCGCCCCGGGGCACACGGTCGAATGCCTTCTCCAGATCCACAAAGCACATGTGGACTGGTTGAGCAAACTCCCATGAACCCTCGAGCACCCGATGGAGAGTATAGAGCTGGTCCAGTGTTCCACGACCGGGACGAAAACCACACTGCTCCTCCTGAATCCGAGGTTCGACTATCGGTCGGATTCTCCTCTCCAGTACCCTGGAATAGACCTTACCGGGGAGGCTGAGGAGTGTGATTCCCCTATAATTGGAACACACCCTCCGGTCCCCCTTCTTATACAGAGGGACCACCACCCCGGTCTGCCAGTCCAGAGGTACTGTCCCAGACTGCCACGCGATGTTGTAGAGACGTGTCAACCAAGACAGTCCCACAACATCCAGAGACTTAAGATACTCAGGGCGGATCTCATCCACCCCCGGAGCCTTGCCACCAAGGAGCTTGCCAACAACCTCGGTGACTTCGGCTTGGGTGATGAGCGAGTCCGCCGTCAAGTCCCCAGCCTCTGCTTCCTCCTCGGAAGACGTGGCAGTGGGATTGAGGAGATCCTCAAAGTATTCCTTCCACCGTCCGACAACATCCCCAGTCGAAGTCAACAGCTCTCCACCCGCACCGTAAACGGTGTTGGTGAAGCTCTGCTTCCCCCTCCTGAGGCGTCGGACGGTTTGCCAGAATTTCTTTGAGGCCGACCGATAGTCCTCCTCCATGGCCTCCCCGAACTCCTCCCAGCCCCGAGTTTTTGCCTCTGCAACTGCGCGGGCTGCAGTACGCCTGGCCTGCCGGTACCTGTCAGCTGCTTCAGGAGTTCCACAGGCCAACAAGGCCTGATAGGACTCCTTCTTCAGCCTGACGGCATCCCTTACCTCCGGTGTCCACCACCGGGTTTGGGGATTGCCGCCGCGACAGGCACCAGAGACCTTGCGACCACAGCTACGAGCTGCCGCATCGACAATGGAGGCGGAGAACATGGTCCACTCGGACTCAATGTCCCCAGCCTCCCCCGGGATCTGGGAGAAGCTCTCCCGGAGGTGTGAGTTGAAGACCCTGCCGACAGAGGGCTCTGCCAGACGTTCCCAGCAGACCCTCACGATACGCTTGGGCCTGCCAAGTCTGTCCGGCTTCCTCCCCCGCCAGCGGATCCAACTCACCACCAGGTGGTGATCGGTTGACAGCTCCGCCCCTCTCTTCACCCGAGTGTCCAAGACACGCGGCCGAAGGTCAAATGACACGACAACAAAGTCGATCATCGACCTCCGGCCTAGGGTGTCCTGGTGCCACGTGCACTGATGGACACCCTTGTGCTCGAACATGGTGTTCGTTATGGACAAACTGTGACTAGCACAGAAGTCCAATAACTGAACACCGCTTGGGTTCAGATCAGGGGGCCGTTCCTCCCGATTACCCCTCTCCAGGTGTCACTGTCGTTGCCCACGTGGGCGTTGAAGTCCCCCAGCAGAACAACGGAGTCCCTGGGTGTTGCACTGTCCAGTACACCCCCCAGGGACTCCAAGAAGGCCGGGTACTCTACACTGTTGTTTGGCCCGTAGGCCGCTACAACAGTGAGAGACCTGTCCCCACCCGGCGCAGGGACGCGACCCTCTCGTCTACTGGGGTAAACTCCAACACGTGACGGCTGAGCTGAGGGGCTATGAGTAAGCCCACACCAGCCCGCCGCCTCTCCCCGTGAGCAACGCCAGAGAAATGGAGCGTCCAGCCCCTCTCAAGGAGATGGGTTCCAGAGCCCAGGCTGTGCGTGGAGGTGAGGCCGACTATATCTAGTCGATACGCTCGACCTCCCGCACAAGCTCAGGCTCCTTCCCCGCCAGAGAGGTGACATTCCATGTCCCAACAGCTAGATGCTGTGTCCGTGGACCGGGTTGTCGAGGCACCCGGCCTCGGCTACCACCCAGTCCTCTCTGCACCCGGCCCCTACGGTCTCCTCTGCGGGTGGTGAGCCCACAGGAGGTCGGGCCCACGTCGTCCCTTCGGGCTGAGCCCGGCCGGTGTGCACAGTTATTAATTTAAAATACCTTTTCCAAGATTCATGTAATTTTAACTAATATGTATATCTCTTTGTCTAACTGTGCGTTGTTTCTGTTTTATGTAATGTTATATGTGTGCATCGTATACAGTTGTACACTTATTTGTTTTTATTCTTTGTCTTATGGGACTACGGATGGAAATTAGCCCTGAGCTAAATCTGGTGTATTTACAGCATAAGCTGTTCATTAATACATGCTGTCCCATTCAAATAAATAAAACAAACAAATCAAGACCTCGTCAAACAAACTGAAGAAGCGACTTGGATGAGTGGCAAAATGTTCTCGCTCATATACTTTTGTCCAGTTGACGGAATTCAATTTTCTTTTGCCGTCAGTCACTATTTGCAGAGCACATACCTGGACACTGATGCTCTGTCGTCCAATTTCCAGATTGACAGGTCGCTGTGAAGGTTTCCTTGCCTCCAGTGGTGCACTTGAACCTCGCTCTGTACTCGTGTGGATATGGTGGCACTTTGCGAGTAACCATTACGGCATTTTTAAACTCCGGTCGTTTTTTACACTCCACATCTACAGCAACACAAAGTCACACATTTGAGGTTGTTTAAAAGTAGGATATGTAATGCAAACGGATAGGATTTTTGAGTCGATACTGATATTTGGTTTGCTGCAATAACCAATATTGGCCAGTAGTGGAGACGTGGGGGTTGCCACATTTTTTTTACTAAGAAGAAATTGCTCATTATCAGAATATACCACAGAAGTCTACATATATATATATATTAAAACAGGCACCAGAGACCTTGCGACCACAGCTACGAGCTGCCGCATCGACAATGGAGGCGGAGAACATGGTCCACTCGGACTCAATGTCCCCAGCCTCCCCCGGGATCTGGGAGAAGCTCTCCCGGAGGTGTGAGTTGAAGACCCTGCCGACAGAGGGCTCTGCCAGACGTTCCCAGCAGACCCTCACGATACGCTTGGGCCTGCCAAGCTGTTCATTAATACATGCTGTCCCATTCAAATAAATAAAACAAACAAATCAAGACCTCGTCAAACAAACTGAAGAAGCGACTTGGATGAGTGGCAAAATGTTCTCGCTCATATACTTTTGTCCAGTTGACGGAATTCAATTTTCTTTTGCCGTCAGTCACTATTTGCAGAGCACATACCTGGACACTGATGCTCTTCCCATTCCCAACAAAAACATTAACATCTTGGAAAATAACAAATATCTATAAAAAAAGACAAATGTCTCATTTGAATGTTTTTTGTCTGATTGAAATTGAAAATATTAAGGAAGAATAAACAGGATGTTTTGCTTAATGTTTGATGATATTGTAAACCACAGCGCCCCCTGGTGTGGTTATGAAAAGCAATGTGACAACCAGTCCTGGTCTCCACTACTAATATCTAGATTTTAAATAAATAAAAAGACTACAATTTTAAGCTGAAGTAAGATCACAAATTCACTTTCACTTACTTTAGAAAAAAATAAAAAATAAAACAAATAAATAAATAAATGTATCTATCTGAGATATATAATACAGACATATTTTAACCCAATAATTTCCATGTTCCCATGTTAAACCTGATGCACTGAGTACAGCTATGTGTCCCCGAATATGATTTTTTTGTTTGTTTTATTTTTGTTTTGGTTCTCAAGCCAATTATCCAATAAAACGCACTCACTTTGGGAACAGAAAAGTTACATAGCGCACATTAAGGCAATTGAGATATTTACTTTCACATGATTTCTTTGTGCTCCACTGTCCAGACTGACAGGTCACTTCAAAGGTGTCAGTTTCCCCAAAACATCTGAACTGCAACCTTTCTCCATGATCAAACGTAGTCCTGGGAGTCTGGTCATCAAGCAGCTCTCCATTTTTAATGTTTGGTTCTGCACACGGCTTTTCTGCACAAACACAGCACATGAAGTTCATTTAACTCACGTAAAAGCTCTCATAGTTGGTTCCATTCAGGTTGAAGCTTACCTTTACACCTTGGAACTGAACCTCTCCATGTTCTAAGGAAACAGTCAACATAAAAGGTGGTTCTTTTGTCGTAGGTGCATTTGAGATAAACCCTGTCACTGTGGTCGTATTTCTCATTCTGAGAAGGATCTATAATTTCTGAATTTTTGTAAGAAGGTTTTGTGCATCCGCTTTCTGGAAAACATGTGGTTTCCAAGTTAGAACATAATAGAACTGAACACATTGAACATGCTTTTCTTTAATTTGTAACAATTATCATAATGTTATATAGATATATTTTCAGTTTCAATATACAGAAGTATTTATAACACTGTAAATGCTACAGTGCTAATCATCAAAATGTTTGTCTAAATGAAAGGATAATTAAAAAGTAAAAGTCCACAGTACCTTTACAAAGAGGGTTGGGCTCCCAGCCTCGTCTGGTGCATGTGGCTCTGTATTCTGCCTTTGTGTAACCGTAAGGACAGTCATACCATTCTGTTTCATCAATGTCAACAGTGTTTGTCCAATAATAATGCCACCGGCTGACATGTTTAAAAGTTTTGTGACATTTGACAACTAAAGTAAAGGAAAGTAAAACACAAAGAAATGAAAGAATGTAAATAATACATTTCTAAATGCTCCAAGTGTCACATACGTTGGCAGACTGGGTCAAAGTCCCATTGTCCTGTGTCTTGACATATAAGATCAGCGCTCTGGAGCTCTCTGCTCTTCACCCACTGCTTGTCTCCACACGTGACCCTCACACTTTGTCCAGGGTTAAAAATGTTTTGATTCTGAGGCTCGTATGTTGTGCCTTGGGGGTTAGAGCTGAGTTTACAAGTTATGACTGAAAGAAATAAAAATATGTTATTACTGAAGACATTTGACTGAACAGATTGTGTTTGGATTTGTTGACTCACGTTCACACTGAGGCACACAGAGCCGACTGGCCTATTATAAGACAAACTGGAGGTCTCCCATCCACCTTTTTGTAGCCCCTATCACATGAGTATCTCAACACTTCCATTTCTCTGTACACAGTTTGCTCACCTTCCACTTGAAAACGGTCTGATTGAGGCTTTGAACAAAATGTCTCTGTGAAACAGTTATGTATATAACACAAAAGCTCTACCAATTCAGTTTCAGTGCAGTTATTTTTACAGTTAAAGTCAAGAAGAAAAAAAAGAAAAAAATATAAAATAAATATAATATGGGACCTTTCCCCAGAGCAAGTTGTTTTTATGACAATGAAAGCAAACTTTTTAAGGAAAACACATAAGGCTTTGACTCACCGAGGCACTGGATGTCTCCTGTCCATTGTCCATTGGTGCAGGTTTTATGGGAATGTCCTCTCATTGTGTAGAGGTCTTGACATCGATATCCAACGGTCTGGCCATTTTCAAAGATCAGAGTTGAATTTTGTAAAACATATCCGTTTGTCAGTGGTGGAGGAGGAGTGCAGGCCAGGAGCAGACGGAAAGTGTCCTCTGTGTAAAACAGTATAGTTTTGGACTGTCAGTCAGATCATAAATAATGTCGACTTCTAAATTCAAGGGAAAGATATGAGGAGGGTTATTTTTAGACAGAGGAGGGTTATAATGCCTTAAAGATTTTAATTAATTAATAAAAACACCTCACTAACCATCCAATCTATTTGAAATTATTAAACCAAAAAAATTATACTCTTGGTTAAGACTAATTCTGCCTCATTGAGTAAATTTGCTGATTTTCTGATATTCATTCATTCATTTTCTACCGCTTATTCCCGTTAGGGGTCGCGGGTGACTGGAGCCTATCCCAGTGACTTTGGGCCTTAGGCGGGGTACACCCTGGACAGTGGCCAACTCGTCGCAGGGCTGACACAGAGAGACAGACAAGGACAGACAACCATTCACTCTCACATTCATTCACTAGGGGCAATTTAGACTTCTCAATTAACCTACACAGTCATGTCTTTGGACGGTGGGAGGAAGCCGGAGAACCCGGAGAGAACCCACAGTAACACGGGGAGGACATGCAGACTCCACTCAGAGAGATCGTGTGATGTTAGGGTGGTTCAGAATTCGAAACCACGATGTTGGGGTGGTGCGGGATTCGAACCCACGATCTCCTTATTGAGAGGCAGAAGCTCTAGCCGCTCTGCCACCGTGCACCCAGATTTTCTGATATTGGTTAGTTAATTTTTTTTTATTTGTGTGGTATGTTTTTAATGATGGAACATGGTTAAAAGCTCAAAGTCACACAGTAAATGAACCTCAAGTCTACGTTAGTTTTTTGTGTAAAGATTCTACAAATGTTTTTCTAATTATGACTTTGTTTGGTGGATAGCAATTGTGGTAAATATTTATCACAGTTTTACAACCCGTGGTGCTCAGCTCTAAAACAGAATCCCCCTGTGATGTCATAAACAGGCGACGTACCATGAAATTATAGGGACAATTTACAACAACTGACATTTTAAAATTATTTATAATATATTATTTATAATATTATATATATATATATATATATATATATATATATATATATATATATATATATATATATATATATATATATATATATATATTACATTTTTAAATGACAAACAATCCTTCAACAAACTAACCAGGAAGTAACATTATGAACTTTACAAATGCTGTCAAACTGGGGACAATAAGGTAAAATGTATATAATATAAATATAAATAATAAAATAAATAATATAAATAAATATAATCACGTTCAATATGTTTTAGTGAAATGTGTCATTGAACTTGTCAAATGTACTTTAACTTGTAAATCAGTAGTTAACACAGAGCGTATAAAACGGTCTGTCACTTGCTGTCTGTCTGTGCCAACGGTCATGGCACTTTCTATTGGGACACTGGTGCCCTTTACTCTGTAACTGCTTCTGTCAAACTCACCATCTGGAGCTAAAATGTCCCTCTGACACACTCTACATGATCCTGGTGTGTCTCGTTAGGCTGTTCATTAATCAAGTTTTTAGCAAAAATAACTCCCCAATCAGGTGCTTTTGTTTCCAGGGGCCGGTTTCGCTCGTGTTAGCAACAGCTTGATTGACAGCTAGCGCCGCACGTTGCCACCGTCTCCTCCCACCGAGGGGCAGAAACCATAAACAACCTCGCTCCTGATTGGTCCGTGTGGTTGCCACGATACACTCGGATTTTCAAATATGGAGTCTGGCTCCACTTTAGCCGCTATCACTGCTAGCCGCGATGGGCTTCATTTAGCTGGAGCCAAGCGCTATGGGTGACGTCACACTCCGGATGTCCGGTGAATATACAGTCTATGGTAGTTACTGGAACTGTTTTTGAAGTATTGTATAGATGGTTGGAAAAGGTAACATGTAGTGGCCATGTTGTCCCACATTGTTTGAAGGTGTTTGGGGTGGAGCCTTGTTGTTCATATCCAGGTGGGATATGGGGCTTGACTATTCTTTGTGTGGAAGCTGTTTAGGTCTGAGGCCAAACAGTTTTTTGAGTTTTTGTGGAACCTGATTTATCATGGAGTTTATATTTGTGGAACCCTGCCTCTTTAGTTAAATATCAGACACAGAATCTGCAAGTTTGGACATTGATTTTAACCACATTCACCTTAGACACACGAGTCAGGCTAAAGTCATGCCCTTACAGCTATTGACCTTATTCCAGAAGTTGTCGTACGCGCCGCCGTCTTGTTTCCATTGTATTAGTTTACATGGAGCAGACGAGTTCAACAGAAAATAAGTTCTACATGGACTAAAAAGACGTTTTCAGACTGACCAGGAAATCGTTGCGTTGTTGACTTGTTGTTGCTCGTGTTCATTAAACATTTTACACAAATCAATCTACTTTATGTAACATTTTAGCGGCGAGACTTTTCCCTCGTTCGTCATTAGTTTTAACAGAGTTCTCGTCAAACTGAAGTGAGTTTACAACCAAAGTGCAAAAAACGGCAAAAGTGGGCGGGGCAGAATAAGGTCAATAGTGGCAAACCGCGGATCTGAAACTGCCACTACACATTGAGACACACTGAGTAAATAGCCTAATCCCCAAATGTTAACACTGCTCTTATTAATTTACATGTGATTTTAATTTGAGCACGAGTCCCAGAAGAGACTTGATTAACAAATAAAACATTTTTCTCCAGTGGCATTAGTTATTTCCTCGCCATATCTCTGAAGACATCTCACCGACGCACGCTCCGTAGGTGGCAGCTCTCCAGCCGCGCTCTTCTGTGCAGATGTAGGTGGTGTTCAGACCAGTCGTGTATCCAGGATCGCAGCAGAAATATATCACATCTCCCTTTTGGTATTCTGCTTTTTTGTATTCATCCAACACAAAGGCATGTTCAACAGACGGCAGCACCGAACACTCTGTAAGAAAACACCAGAGAGTGTGCAGAGTTTAACAAGGCATCTGGTCTTAAAAAGTCAAAGGATTCAAATGTTTCTGACCTTGTAGTGTCAAAGTAAACTCCACATTTCCCCATAGAAGCAGCAGAAGAATCACAGCCAGCTTCATGGTTGATTTGAACTGAGAACGTTTGAAACAGTTTGGTCTGTTCAGTGTTTATTTAACCAGCCAATCAATAAGTTGTAAAGGTCATTATTTATTTATTCAACCCCTCATGCCTTACCGATAAGTTTTCCAGTTTACCTTAACCTTAAAGGTCCCATAACATGCAAAATCGACTTTTCAGAGGTTTTAACCTTCCCACAGTGCTATTTGGGCCTCATCTGTTGTGCCCAAAGTGGTTTTTTGATTGATTCTCTCATGCTTTCGCTAGAGAACTGTCTTTTCCGTCCCCCTCGGCTGAGCAGCAGACGGGGGCTCCTCACAAGGATGATGCGGTGTTTAAGCCACGCCTCCGGGAAGCGCGCAGCCGCAGAATAAAAACAGCTAATGCTAATGCTACACAGTAATTACACGATGGATACGACAGATCGAAGAGTTAGCTTGTTATTTACCAAGCGGCAACGCGTCCGTCGTAGAGGCCCTGGAGCACGTCAAACTCCAGGTCAGATCCAGGACGTAGGACTCAGCACGACGCACCGTCAGGACGGATAAAATGTTTATTCAGTGTTTGTGTATCGCTGTTTACCGGAGCACACGGCGCATGCGCACCATCTCCGCTCTAGGCTTCGGCACGGGTTGGGCGGGGGGGGCGCGCGAGTTGGGCGGGGGAGGCAGCCTGCTCTCTGTTCGGGGGGGTCAGATCTCAGAGTGAGCCGTTTGCTTTTGGAAGGAGGGGGGCCAGTCCAAGAAATGGGTGTTTTTTGGAAACTGTTATGTTATGGATATTGCACAACGCAAAATTTTATCAACAAAGCCCTTAGGATAGACTGTGTAAAGGGGAAAAATAGCAGAATATGGGACCTTTAACTTGTAATTTATGCATTCAATAATATTCCTCTGTCGGTAAAAGCATGTGGTTTAGACCAGAGTTCAGACTTTGAGGAAATACACTTCATTAATCGGCTTGTTTGCTTTATTTTATTGCACGTTAATGGACAAAGGCTATATAGTCCATGCTGTAAACACGTCGAATTGTATCCTTGGACTAATTTTCATCCGTTGTCCCGTTTTCTCTCACAAACACAGATTCATAGACCATACCAGTGTTTTTCAACCTTTTTTGAGTTGTGGCACACGTTTTGGGTTTAAAAGCCACCACGGTGCGCCACCTACCACTAAAACATGACCAAATCACACCATTTAGTTAAAAATATTGTATATAATGAGGCAAATAATGTCTGTGGCACTGTCTAGTTCTTTAAATTTGGTAATAGTGATGGTTTTGCGTTCTTTTTTGGTGAAAATGTCGCTCAGGACACTCCAAAAAGATATATTAGTTAATTTAATCCGCGTTTGTGAATCTGTTAACTCAAATTGGACATTTTCTCAAGGCGCACCTGGCAAATCTGAAGGCGCACTAGTGTTCCTCGGCGCATTGGTTGATAATCAAGTGACCATACTGTTGCACATCCTGTTGGAAATGGGACGGGGAGAACATGTAACTCCACACAGAAAGTCGGTCAAACAGTCAAACCAAGCACCATCTTACTGTGACGCGAGAGACTAAACATCGGCGCTACCGACGCGTGACCTGTGCGCCACCTGCAGCCATCTTGGTTCTAGTCCTAATGTGAACTCCAAGAAAATCGGCACAAACTGTTCAAATATCGCAACAGTCCTAATCTTTGCTTCAGCTGTGCTTCTGACAATTATAACAGGACTATTTTTAAATTTTGACTGCACTTTTTAATGGTGTTTCCCTCCATCTTAAATCAAAGTCAAGCCTTACATCATTTCAACCTTTCATGTTAACGTTAATGAAGATAAAAATTAATTTTTTCTTAGATATTTTGGAATTGCTGCAACCTCTGTGTCGAGACTTTTTAAAAACTGTGTTAGTGTTATGTATTTCATATTGGTTCATTTGGCCTGAGACAGAACTTAAATGCTTTTCACAACAAACATTTTTTAAATACAGTTTGCATTATTGATTCCTTTAAAATATTTATTGAAAAACCAAGTAACCTTTTAGCTGGCGCCCAATGTTACTCAACATATACATCACATCATACAGTGAAATATTTAATTTCTATAAACCCACAAGGCTGGATTATTTTTGTTTCCAGTGGGTGAGGAGGTCGCACTAGTGACACGTTTATCACAGAAAATAGTACATTTTTGTCACAGGGGTCCTAGTTTCAGCAGATCGAGGGTTCAATGTCAGGGAATCTGCTTTAAAGGTCCCAGCATCTACTCGTGGAAGAAACAGTAGATCCTGTCGACCTTGAGAACACTAGACCCCTTGCATCCCCAGAATACACACCGAAACAGCTAATGGAGTTGTTCAACAGAAATGCACATTGTTACAAAGTAATGTGCCTTTAACGTTAACTGATACTGACAGTGATGTGATGTACCTGATAAAATTGTGAAAGTATGTTGTGCTCTGACTAATGAATGTGACTCTGTTGTACCTATCCAGTAGTTCAACAACATTTATGGAATAAACAATTACAAGTCATTGGTTTAATGATTAGTTTGTGATTTAATTTGTCTATAAGTGGGACAAATCCATATTTTTGGTGCTCATTTGATTCCAATAAGGACAGATAAGTGATATTTCTTCACAGAACTAGTCTGGTGCCTGGTCACCTTCACGACAGTGGCACCACTGCTGCCCATTATCGATCACGTGCTGTGGGGCAGAGAAAGGTTTGACAGTGAGAAATATCACAATGTTGTTTTTCTGTAATAACTGTGGTTTGCTGTTAAGTCTGGCATTAGGCCTATGCCATTCATTTTATTTTTTAAAAACTGTAACAGTTGATTTGAAATGAATACAAGCTTGTAAATGTGAATTTAGAGATTAAATATGCATGGACTGTGATAGTAATTTATGATCCGTAAATGTGCAGGTTGTTTCTTTTTTTTTTTTTTTGAGTGACCGAGGACCACATCCTGCTGCTCGCTGCCTGGACACTGGGGATCCTGAGCGCTGGGGCCCTCAGCACCGCTAATTATTTGGATTTGCAGATAAGAACAAAGAAAAAGAATTAAATGACCATTGACGGAATTAAAAAACGACTTGACTGACTATTTATAAGGAACTGAGGGAAAAAACTGAAAAGGAGGTTACTACCCGCTTTGCAAAACAAATACTTTATGTTATAAAAGGAAGAAACATGTGAAAGAATTTATTTGTATGTTTTCTTTTTGGTCAACTCTTCCTTCGCAAATCTATGACCATAATAACAGTTATTTGGTTCCAACCAAGTGTTACACTGTGAATCATACAGGCACATGAATGACACCTTCAGGGTGATGGACCACCCAATGGAATAGGGACGTTTCCATCAGAGCAGAGCGCGGTGCAGTCCTGTCATGTTCTCACTGCACAAAGTGATCCACACCGCCTCATTGAGGGGTTCAAACGGGCCGTGAGAGTCACTGGAGGCTTGCTTTAGGCTCTGACAGGATTTCCCAAACCCAGTGTTTATTGTTCTGTAGAGGAGAAAAAAAGGCAATTCACACTTAAGAGAACATTGCTCACTAAACACAAAAATAACAATAATTTAATACATCACCTTGACATGAGGGTGGATCATTACTCCATTGTCCATTTTCATCACAAAACATAATTGCTGTGCCGAGGAGCTTGTGGTTTTCATCTCTGCAGCTGAACTGAAGCATAGTGCCAAACTCTGGGTGCGTAATGTTCCCATGGACCAGGAGGTTATCATTTACTGTCAACGCTGGGCACAGAATAGCTAAAAGAAAGAGACTTTGTTACTGGCAAAACTATTAAAAGTGTAATAAAACACTAAGGCCCAGATTTACTAAGGCAGGTGCTAAATTGCAAGGACTATTTCAAATTTGCATGCTCTATTTTGTGGGGGTGTTGCACCTTATTTACCATCAGAAACTGCAGTGGCCAAATCTGTGACGTAAATTAATCAACTGAGAGTGCTAATGTGTGCTGGTGCTGCTTCTTTGGGAGAACAGACACACGTAAGAAGTGATGATGATAAATGATGATATTTACCAGCCTCACCGGCCAACAACTTTGTTAAAAATATATACATTGTTTTAATAATATAGCACGTTTTATGAGATCTACACCTTAGGCTATAGGAAAAGTCTGTGATTAGTGTCTATCTCCTTCATCCACTTGAACCCACACTGCGTTTGAGCGTTTAGGCAGAAAGAACCCGTCCTTCTGCGCGTTTATCCAGAGTTCAGATGCGCACTGTACCGCGAGCACGGACAGATGGATGTGATGGAACCTGCGCAGACAAATTTGGGACAGCGGAATACGAGGATTTTATTACAGTCTCCTCGAAAACAGAGTGTAGGGATAACGGGACAACATGGACGCACGAGATGTGAGCGAGGCGCCCGAGAAGGAGACGGTCAGGTGCACGGGTCGCGCCTTTTCCAACAAACTCCAATAGTTCTCCAAACGCCTACTCCGTTCACAAAGTGCACGTTTTAAGGACATTAAAATGATCTGGGACAAACTCGAGGAATAACTTCTGTGGACAGTAGATTTGTGTTAGTAAATGAGCCATCCACAATCATTTGAAATCATTTTTAACGCCACATTGACCTGTAAACTGCAATAGTCTGTTCTGCGCAGAAGTTTCAAACCTGCGTTTCGGACGTACAACATTTTCACGCAGTTTTGCTCCTCACAGTCTTGATAAATCAAACAGCGTCCGCAAAACATTATCATTTACATTTTCTCCGCTTCCAATTTTGCATGTTGTCGCAAAATTGCCCTGTTTTGCATTTTCATTAGGTCCCATGTGCTGCGGACCGAGAGAGACGCAAACCTAAACTCCTCCAGTTTAGCGCACAACCCATTTTTGTACCTGTTAGTAAATCTGGGCCTAAACACGGTCTTTGCAACTAAACTGCATTTTCAGTGGCAATTTGGTCATTTTCAGAGATTCTGAGACACATGAATGCAGCATCCGCCCAGTTTAAAGTGGACTAAACATATAAACTCCGCCCACAACCACATTTAAATTAGAGCGGTTAAACTGAACAGCCTGGACGACAACATTTCTCAGTGTTGAGTTCTTCTTTAACAGCTCACATATTGTGTACTTTTACGTTGCATTAGTTTTTCTGATAGGTTTTTCTCTCACGTTCACACACTGGAACATGGCCGTCCCAGCCTTCTGTGAGACAGTTGCGGGTGGCTGTAGAACTGACCATTTGGTAACTGCAAAAGACAAGCACATTGTAATCTTAAAAGAGTTCATACCCAAGAGGTAACTGTTTCAACCAAATGTTACCAAAAGATATCAGTAATTACAGCTGTTGGGAAATGTGGACAAAAATGTATATGTTTTATTATTATTTTAATCTCAATGACTCGACTCAGATGATAATATGGCAATCTATTAAAATACTGCACAAATACTAACCAAAAAAATGTCAAAATATAGCTTTTATACTCTTGAATGAAATGGAAATGCTCTCATCTTCAAAACTAAAATTGCATTTGCACTACAGTCTGTTTTGTTATCTGTTATCTATTTTTGAACCATTATTAATGCAGGAGACAGTGCTTTAAGGCTGTGCAGATGGTAAAAGCAGATCATTTAAAGGTGCATTTTGGTTTCCTCTTACCCCCTGTGGCAGGTGTAAAATATTTTGGATCCAAATTCATAACGGCTCCCTATCATCAGTTGGACAGTGGCAAACGGGGTGTCGCCGGGGTGGCCACAGGATATCGCTTCAAACAACGCAAAGGCAAAACAAATGACCAAGAATAGCACATGCACAAAAATCAAAATCATGTTAGAATTTTTCCCCACACATTTTTTTTATTTATTAACTCTTTTCTCAATGATCTTGAAGATATAAATGTATGTACTTTGAGAGGAGTTTTGGACATTTCAATTAAAATCTTCAGGTCGATTAATGATCATTTGAAATGTTTGGATTTTTATTCTATTAAAATTAGACCGAGGTTTAGGTATAACTGAAAAAACTGATGACTCAAAAAATAAATGAATAAGTATCCGCACTTCACAAAGGTTAGGCTACTCATGGTGCAGAGATGGGAAGTGTAGCCAAAAAGTTTTTTTTTAAGTTTTAAAGAATTTGATAAAATAATGAGGATTTTATGTAATAGGACTACTTTGACCTAATTTTGTTTCTATAATAATAATACTATTTATAATTTGGGTTCTGTCTTTAATGACTTCAGACCAAAAAATGTTTTATATTTTTAAATTTGGCTTTTCACATAATCAAGGCCTATTGACACTAAATATATAAAATTGATATATTTGGTATCAGTGTCTGAAGTCAGACCAACAACAGAACCCAAAATTATAAGTAAATGTTATTTCTAATAATTCCTATGTCACGTCCTGTATTCAGGTACATTTCAGATGTATTTTATTTAATCTAATTAGCCATTTGAATTTTAAAAATAAACAACCTGAAAAATAATAGAAAATGGCTGTACATTTTTTTAATAAATGCCTTTTAAAAAGACAGTTGAGGCCAAAGACAGATATAAGAAATACAAAAATGTATAAATATGGATCACTGGAAAAATAACTAAATATTATTACAGTAAACAACTAAATGAAAACAGGAATAATATCAAATCAACATGGGGGATAATAAACTGAGCAATAACCAAGAAATATGACGTGCATGAAATAAATAAATAAAATTAAAAACTGAAATTAAATTAATAGATCACACAAGACTTTTTTTATGTTATAAAGATAAGCTAGAGTTTTAGAGAGGAGCATATTTTTACACAGATAATATTTTCACATGTTGTTTATGTTTTTTACCAGAGCGTGGGCCCCCTGTTGGTGGAATCCCTCAGTCTTTTCTTACATTGTTTATGCCACCGGCCGGCCCTGACTAGGAAGTACTACCCGCCTCAGATTGTAAACCATGCATGCTCATTTCCAATATCATTATGTTTTTATAGTCATTTGTTTTCAACTTACGTCTGCATTTGTCTCCGAAATGCTCCCATCCGCCCTGATCGCAAACCAGTGTGAAGATCCCTGTGTAGCCAATTCTGCAGGGCACACTCACAATGTCTCCGTGGCGATAAGCCCACCTAAGGTTACTTAACTCGAAACTGTGATCAAAATAATGCATCCTTTTAAAATTCTCCAGCGTGCAATCTTGAAGAAAAAACAAGCACATCACATCATCACTTTAGACTCTGCTGGTCAAATCAGTGATGCAAATTAAGAAAGTATAAAAGTAAAAGTACTGTAAGTAACATTTTAGGTATCTGTAGTTCACTTCAGTAAATTCTGGGTGTAGCTTTAAACGTTTAAATCTAGAATAGGTTCGCAACATCGCCACCTGAGGAAATGGCCTCAAGACCAACCACGATATTAGCTGTAAGGCCGCACAGACATTAGACAGTATTATGAAAATGCAATTGAATTTTATTTTATCACATTGGTAAAAAAAAAACACTATCGGCCTTTAGGAATGAGTAGAAAATGTTAAATATCAGTTAAAACATTAGCAAGGTGCAGGACTGTGGAGAAGCTGGGCCTGGAGAGGTCGAAGTAGGAGGCAGACATGCACAAAGTCTTGTACCAGACAAGATTTATTAAAAGATAAGACTTCGGAAACAGAAAACTAGTAACTCAAATGAAATCCAACAAACAAACCTGTGCACACAACCAGTGGCGGACCTAGGAATTTGGGGGCCCAATGCAAAATTAAGTCTAGGCCCCTCCTCCTCAAATGTGATTTTCTATAACTTTTCTGCCGTGTCTCTTGAATTGTACTTGAAGGAAACTTTTGTTGTTGTTGTTGTTTTTTACTATTTTAAAGCTTGTATGTTTAAACAGTTTTAAAAAGGGGGGTTTGGGGGTCGTTCCCCAGAAAAATATTGAAGAAATCAGACCATATTTTCTGTTTGTTGGTGCATTTTAACACATATTCAGCTGATTTAAATACATTATGTTTATTTGAATTTTGATAATGTCATATTTTATTTACTATTTAGTTTGATTTCAACACATTTGACAAATTCCAAACTGTTTTATTGGTCTTTTTCTTGTTTAAAAGTACACTGCACTACTTTACTGTGAGAAAAGCAACTGTTTCCTTGTGTCTATGATGAGCTGGGCATCTGATTGGGGGCCCCTTCAGGTTGAGGGCCCAAGGCAATCGTGGCCTGTTGCCTAATGGTAAGTCCGCCCCTGCACACAACTACACTGAAGTCTCTCTCCTTAATGGCTTCTGGAGGCCTCTTACTGGAATGTGCTGCCGCAAAAGCTGATTATAATAGAGAACCATCATGTTTTTAAAAGAAGCTTAAAGAAATCAATGTTGGAAAATGTAATCATGCTCAATGTTTAAGGCAAACTGTACCATCTTTGTGTTTTATCATAATCCATTATGATTGAACTCAAATGTACTGTTCTGTTTTTTGATTGTTAATGCTCAAATTTTAATATATACTGTATTGTAGTGTTTTAAATTGTGAAATTGGACCCCAGGAGGAATAGTCTTTGCTGCTGTAGAGACTAATGGGGATCCTTAAATAAACTAAAACAAGACAGCGGTGAGTGAGAGCAAGTTTTACTGCAGTGCAGTTTAGCTGAATGTCATGTTTGTCGGCTGCTCGAGAGTTTATCAGTAGCTGTAGCTAACTCTGAACTAAACTAAGCAATCTGCATCATGCGTGCGTAACAGTGGGCTAAAAAGACATTTAGAACAAGCTCAAGCATTTTCCTTAAAGTGCGTATGACAGGTCTGAACTATTTTCTAATTTTGATTTTGTATGGTGTATTAATACATATTGTACATATAAAATATTGTTTTACACCATTCAAGTCATGGTTTGTGAAGAAAAGTTGAAAAATATATTTAAAATGACAGGAAGTAAAAAACTGATGACATCACACTGGGGAGAGTCATTCTATCCAAAGGTTTTACATAATTTACCCAAAATAAACAACTTATTTTACCCTTAAAACATTAACTCAACAAAATAAAGGTGTTCATGAATATTTTGATTTGTCAGACAAAAAAAATCTCTGAAATTAGTTGAGTTTTAGCCGAGTGTGCAGAGTAATATCCAAGTGCGATGTCATCATTTACAACCAGGAAATGACATTACAAACCTAAAAAAGTTGCTAAAAAATATACAATTTATAATTATTTTTAGCAAAACTTTAAATATATTTATCTTACCTGTATTTTAGTGACATGAGCAGTCCAACCTGTCATAGGCCCTTTAAAGGTTATTTGATTAACTTAGAAATAGGAAAGTCCCAACAAACAAATAATATTACTTCACATTACATTACTAGGTGCCTAAAGTGAAATATAAATTACAGTTTTAATAGTATTTTTGTATTTTGTACATGGTTTTTACAATTTTGTATTTTTGTCGCAATGTTTTTGTCTGATTCTATTATTGTGATTATACCTCGTGTGAGGCTTGGGACCCCATGGTATCCTTGACCCTAACCTAGATGCGACTGAATTTGATTTGATTTGATTTATTTATTTTCACATAATCAGAAAAAAACAGAAGTCTATATAAAACAAAACACAAAACGTGATGGAGTGTGGCAGAAACCTGAAAGGGCTTATCCTTAAAGCCACACACCTTTAATTGATTATTATAACAAGCTCAAATTAAAAGCTGTCTGGTCAGATGATTTACAAATGAAAATCACATTGATAAACAGAAAACAGCCCTCACAACCACAAAACAAAACTCATTGCTCACCTGGACACGAGGGAAACGGATGGCTCCACCGTCCGTTGTTTAAACACGTGACCTGTGCAAGCATGTGTGCCTGGTCTTTACACTGAAACTCCAAACTCTGTCCTTTGAGGAGATGGTTCACACCACGAGGGGAAATCACTGAATTGTCCGGTAAAAGCCCCACATCGCAGCTCTCTGTAAAAAGTAATACAGCAGATACACTTTAGAGCTCCTGCAGTTAAGAGTCAGAGATTAAAGAGGCCTTGGCTCTGGTCCTGGTGATTTTATACTCTGGGTATATCTGGTCCAAGGCAGATTATACTTGATACATGATAACCTTTTGTTCCTGAGCTAAATCTGGTCTGGTAGTACAGTAGTTGCTGTAATCAAGGCTCCTAGTAGTATAAAATCACAGTTCTGACTTAACTGAACCTAAAATATAAACTCACTGCGGAAACAGCTCATGTGGATTCATTGCAAACTGGTTTAGTCGTCGGTGTTTAGTCACACTGAACATGTGAATAGCTCCTTGATGTAAAGTACTTTGAGTGCCCTGAAGGTAGAACAGAGCTATTAAGTGTGGTCTTTCATTTACATTGCTAACACAAGACATACACTACTTCTCCAGTAGGGGATTTTGTCTGTATTTGCAAATAAATCTACATTACAATTTGATTAGTGAAGCTAATATTTGCTTTGAACAGTTCTCTCTCTCACTCCAAGGTAATCTAACCGGCATTTTACCAGATTTACCAAGCTCCAGATCAACAGGGGAAGTGGATGTCTGCAGTTAAATGGGTTAAGTAGTGCATTTTGTTAATTAAGCAACAAATGTATTTCAACGTTGATTTGTTTTTTTATTTAGATATTGACTTGACTCGTCTCAAAAGTTCAATAACTAAGGCTGTGTTTTGGTGATTGGTCTATTCATTTGGCAAGTGAGAGCAGTTTGAAGAGAAACAAACCTTAATGCTTTTCAAAAACGCAATTGACTCTCTTATAATAATGTTGATTGTAGTAAAAATGAATTCACAACTTTCAACTAAAATACGGTTTATGATTTCTGTTGACATTGATAAGTCATTTAGCATGATGTGTTCAACAGATTCACATTAGTTAGAGTGTATGTTATGTTATTAGTGTATGTTATTAGAGTGTATGTTTTCACAATTAATTCATTCATTTTGTACCGCTTATTCCCGGGGTCAGGGGGTGACTGGAGCCAGTGACTTTGGGCCTTAGGCGGGGTACACCCTAGACAGTGGCCAACTCATCACAGGGCTACAAGTTGTTGTTTTCACGATTGTATTATTGTTTTATTATTATTGTAGTGGGTGCACAGTGGCAGAGCGGCTAGTGCTTCTGCCCCCCAAATAAGGAGATCATGAGTTTGAATCCCAGACCACCCCAACATCACACACAAAGATAGGCTCCAGTCACCCGCGACCCTGGAAATAAGAATAAGCGGTAGAAAATGAATGAATGAATATTATTGTTGTTATTATTATTAGTGAATGAAATATCCCATTATTAAAAGAATGACTGAAACATATCAAAACCAGGCAGTGTGTACAGGCTGATCTAAACACGTCTGTCCTGGATGATAACGATAAAAACTGATTTACATTGGGTTTTATCAAAACAACATTTTTGGCTTTTAAGACAAAACTATGCAGAGACTCACCGAGGCACTGGATGTCTCCTGTCCATTGTCCATTGGTGCACGTTTTATAGGATTGTCCTCTCATTGTGTGGAATTTATGACATCGGTATCCAACGGTCTGGCCATTTTCAAAGATCAGAGTTGAATTTTGTAAAACATATGCGTTTGTGAGGGGTGGAGGAGGAGTGCAGGCCAGGAGCAGACGGAAAGTGTCCTCTGTAACAACAGATCAAAAAAATGTGTAATACAAATTCAAGCAAAGGAAACAGAAGGTTCCAAACAAAGGTGGGTAGAGGTCATACAAAAACTCAATAATAAGTAGATGTTCCAGGCATTTCATGGTTCGTTGGCCAGTCTGAAATAGGTTCCCCATGTCACAAATGGATGATTGTAGGGAGTTGGGCAGTTGAGGGCAGAGTGAGTGAAGGATGTAGATGACAAACAGGTGGGGAAGAGTGGGTAACAGTGGAGAAGAGCGCATGGAGCCGGATGGGGCGTAAGAGTGCAGGAGGTTTGACAGGAAAGAGGCTGCAAGATTGTGGAGAGCTTTGCATGTGAGAGGGATTTAATTGGAAGCCAGTCAAGTTGACAGAGGATGGGCATGCTGTGGGCAGAGCCGGAGGTTCAGGTGAAATACGGGAAATTTATGGAGTTCTTTTAAGAGCGACCACACAAGAGAAACATATAGCAATCTAAGCAAGAAGTGACTTGAATGAGTGGATCTGGTTATGTTTGAGATATGGGCGTGAGACGCAGTGGTGGCCTCTGTGGAGAGGTGGCGCTCTCATATGCACAAAAGTGGAATTGAATGTTGTGCAAGAGGTAGTAGATGAATAATGAACTGTAGAGGACCGAGGACAGAACCCTGGGGGACACCAATCATGACGAAACCAAGTGAACGCAGAGGTGATGATGGCAATAGGAGTTGGACAGTGAAGTGGGATTTAGGCCCTGTTTACACGGCCACGAGTTTTCACCAATCTGTGATATTTTGGTCTCAAATTGGCCCGTCTTTTACGCCACATTGAGCTGCGTGTTCTTCGAATCCATGTTTACTCTGTGCTCCACTGAAGACGAAGGAAGAGGTGGTTTCGTTGGGGTTGGGAGGCCGTTCTGAGCTCTGGACAAAGCAGTTTTCCCACAGAGAAAGCAGTGTGCAGCCCCAATCTGTGCTGTGACTGAGCATGCAACTGACCCACGATCACAAAATATAACTATTCTAGGCCTCATAAATTTAAATCTATACAAGAAACTGTCTGAAAATCAAGCAGTTACTTTTACTTAAAGAGTCCACCAGAATAGCATCAGAAAAGCATGTGGTCTAAACGTTTTCTCAGAAAGAAAAACAAGAGCTTAGATTACTTCTGTGTGTAGTACAGTACGACAGAAGGGAGCACGGCGCTGTTTGCTGGAAAAATGCATGTACTGCAACTTTTCTCACTGAAAATGCAGATCGAACTACCACCGCTGTCATGTCAACAGGGCTTTTGTGTGACATAAGATAAAGAAGACTGAGGATAATCATGAGTCCAGAGTCTGCAGTTCAGAGGTCGCTGGCATTTTGCACTGAAGCCGTTTTTGTGCTGAATAGAGATTTTTATTAGAGGTGAGTTTGAAGCTGTGAAGCAAGAATCTTTCCAGGATTTTGGCTTGAAATGGGAAGTTATAGAATGGATGTAAATTGTCGGATCTTGCTTGATCTGAACCAGACGAGTATTAATACCTATTTAAAAAGAATTACATTTAATCACAAAAAAAATACTACAGACTACCTAACTTGTTTTGAAAATATTGTACAAATAAAACTGCAAACTAAATCACACTCTTTTATCTGCTCAGGCCTAATACTGCCTTATTCAGTAAAATGAAGATCCAGTCTATGGTCATGTCTAATAGTGTCTGGAACACTCTTGGGCTGGTGTGAAGTTCTAGGGCAAAATAGATCATCCAAAAGATTCCCTGGATTACCATCAAAAATCAAGATCCATTAAATCCATCCATTAAGTTAAGCCCTGATTATGATCTAAAATCTCATCACAAGTTATTATTTCAATGCGTTCACTCAGGGGGCCTGGGTCAAGTCTCATACCTTTAACTCATTTGCTAGTTGTATTTTGCATGCGTACAGTCTCAACTCAAGTCCAAGGCTTCCATCGGGCCTAAACATCAGGTTTTAGTCACTACCTTTGTTTGTGTCAAGCTATGTTTCAAGGAAGAGACTTTAAAACAAATACAGCTTCTTTGCTCCTATAACTTAAAAATTAAATGTATTGAGTAGTTTTACCGACATTATTACAGTGTCTCTGAAGACATCTCACCGACGCACGCTCCGTAGGTGGCAGCTCTCCAGCCGCGCTCTTCTGTGCAGATGTAGGTGGTGTTCAGACCAGTCGTGTATCCAGGATCGCAGCAGAAATATATCACATCTCCCTTTTGGTATTCTGCTTTTTTGTATTCATCCAACACAAAGGCATGTTCAACAGATGGCAGCACCGAACACTCTGTAAGAAAACACCAGAGAGTGTGCAGAGTTTAACAAGGCATCTGGTCTTAAAAAGTCAAAGGATTCAAATGTTTCTGACCTTGTAGTGTCAAAGTAAACTCCACATTTCCCCATAGAAGCAGCAGAAGAATCACCGCCAGCTTCATGGTTAATTTGGACTGAGAACGTTTGAAACTGTTTGGTCTGTCCAGTGTTTATTTAATAAACGGCCAATCAATAAGTTGTAAAGGTCATTATTTATTTACTTGAATCCTCTTCCCGGTAATGTTTCCAGCCTCACTGTAACTTGGCTGTAATTTATGCATTTTAGAGGTTTCAATGATTTATCAACAGTGCCACTTATTTTCATTCTTCGTTGAACAAAAATGGTAAGTTACACTGCTTTATATATATATATATATATATATATATAATGGGTATTAAACTGTTTTATTAACTTTACTTCATTTAAGGTGAGACAGATAAATGGAAGAAAAAAATGTATTACAAGGTTTTCAGCATGTAATGTTTTTATATGGAAATAAGGCATTCTATTTGTAAAAACAGTCAAAATTGTATATGTTTGGGAACTTTGAGTCTGAAAAATGGAGTAAACAAGCTCTGACTGAAAATTGGCCTTTAAAAAATCTAATTTCGCAAAATTTTTTAGACTTCAAACTTAAAAAAAAAGGAAAAAAAAAAGGCTTAGAATTCGATATCTACAAATCCTTAAATACAATCCATCAAAAATTTTGATTCATACAAAACTGTAAAGTTTGGTGTGTGTAGGAGCTACTTTAAGTACTGGTCTTATGTCCCACAGAAGAAAAATGCATTTTAAGATAAAGCCCTTGAAGTTTCAATGTGCCAGCGAAATCTATGGATGAAGTGGATTAAATTATATAATAAAACATTTTAGGAGAAGTTTGTTGTTTCCACATGAAAGCCTGCAAGCCTATCATAGAAATGGTTTCAAGGGTTGTCATCCGGACAGATCGAGACGTTTCAACTTCTATCCAGAAGTCATTGTCAATCAGAGGGCTGGTCTGGGAGGGAGGAGTCACTGAGGCTATCAGTGACTCCTCCCTGTGGGCGGGGCTCTCACTACTCAGAGTAGCATATAAGGCAGAGTTCCCAGACCAGTCTGTTGTGGGGCATTCAGGACGACTCCCATCCCAGCTCTTCTGGTGGAGTGTGGAGAGATGCCCTTGAGACTGAGGCGAGAAAAGCTAGCCCTCCAGTATGCTGGAAGAATACAGAGCCAGGAGCAGTGTAACCCTGTGAGGCGTTTGCTGGAGGAGAGTTGGGAGACAGTTCAGGGTGGGAGAGAAATCTTTGTTAAGAGTGTGTGGGATAAGTCTCCCGAAGTGAGCTTAGATATGTCTCCGAGAGTGGTGTCGCCTTCTGTTCCACCATGGTTGCTCCCAGACCCAGAAGTGGATTGGACTGTTAAAGACATTCTCAGGGAAAAGGGCAGGGGCAATTCTGCCAATGTGGTCAGGGAAGTAATCAATGAGTGGGAGGGGCACATGATTATTTATAGTGATGGATCTGTGGATCCTTCCAGTAACAGAGCTGCCTTTGCAGTGCACATTCCTGAGGTTGGCTTGAGTCAGGGTTATCGGCTTCCTAATAACGTGTCTGTGTTTACAACTGAAGTCATAGCCTTGTTGTGTGCGTTGGAGTGGGTGGGCAAAATTAGACCCCAACAGACTTTATTATGCTCTGACTCAGCTGCTGCTCTTACGGCTCTTCAGGCAGGAGTTCTACGCACACGACCTGATCTTATTTATGAAATTCGTATTGCTCTGAAGAAAGCTGAAATGATAGGACTGTCTGTAGCATTCATGTGGGTCCCAGCCCATGTTGGAGTATCTGGTAACGAGGCTGCAGACTCAATCGCCAAACAAGCTCTAATGCAAGAATTAATTTGTGTAACAACAACAATAGGGTTATCTGAGTATTGCAGTGTAGTAGCAAAGAAGATATCAGCCCGATGGCAGAGGGAATGGGACAGAGAAAAGAGAGGGAGACACCATTATTCCATCCAAAAGAGTGTCAAAGGGGGGGACACCATCTGGGGAAGAAGCAGAGCAGAGCAGGTCATCTATACCAGATTAAGACTGGGCCACTCTGGCCTGGCGCCTGACCTCGCTCTCATTGGGAAGAGGACGGATGGACTTTGTGCATGTGGGAAAGAGGAGACTGTCAAACATGTCCTCATCAAGTGTGCCCTTTACAAAGAAGAAGTCGTCTCTTCAAAAGAATGACTGAACTTGGAGTATCTAAAATCTCACTGCAAAGTCTATTGGCTCCAGATTCACACAGTAAAGAAGTTACCACGGCAGTTATTAGTTTTGTTTATGACTCGGAACTCCATCTAAGGATTTGAATTGACTCCCTACTGCAGTACTTAAAACAACCGGTGAAAGGCAGCAATACATCAGGAGGCGTCTAGTCTGCCGAAAACGTACAAGAAGAAGAAGAGTTCCCGGACCAGCTCTCTGATTGACAATGACTTCTGGATAGAAGTTGAAACGTCTCAATCTTCAAACAGCGTCCGGATGACAACCCTTGAAACCTTTTCTACGATGGAACAGTCCTGGATGAATGAGGGATTACATCGACGAATCCTGTAGGGCTATGTTGAAAGCAAACTGACCCAAAAACATACATGTGTTTTGCCTGTAGTGTCTCACCTTACATAAAAAAAAAGTCTGGAAATGAATTCAGAAATCAAGATTTATATGTGATAGTGAGTTCTTGATATTTTACATTCATTGAAAATTGAGGAAATCTGTTGTATTTTTAACAGAAAATACAGAGAGTTAACATCATACTGTATTAGCATTTCTTTCACCAAATGAGCTGCTGCTGTCGAGCTGCACAACCAGCACAGCTCAGAACATGTGTCTGTGGTATTCATGAGCAGAACTGCACCGGACACAACACTAGACACTTTACCTGCCTTTTATTGTTGTCCATGTAGTGTATTATTGTACCGTATTGTGTGCAATAACATTGTACTCTTATAGTTTTTCACTCTACTTGGACTGTATCTCCATTTATTTTGATTTTTGTTAGAATATTTCTTCATTAAACAATTTCATTTATGGTATTTATTTAACTGTTATTTATGTATTTATTCTGCTACTGCTACTGCAATCATATGTTCCAACACTAGAATTTCCCCATTGTGGGACAAATAAAGGTTTCTATTATCTTATCCTTATATTAGGTAAAAAAGAAACAATATAATGCGTAAAATAGGACCTTTAAAGAGACATTTTGAACTTATATCACATTGGAAATCGATAAATCACTATTAAATCATGATTCAGACCAACGTTTAGACACTTGAGGCAAATTCTTGACATTTTACAGCAGAGGCATCTCCTTAAACACATTTCGGAAGACGCATCACTCCATCGAGACAGATCTGTCTCATTGCCAAGTTGCCGTCAGGAGTCGCTCCCTCTACGCAGTCAAAAGTGATGTGATCGTTATGGGGTGCATAGAGTTTGATTTCCCTGCCATATCTGAATCCAATCTTATTGGGTTCCATCAGGTCTGGGTTCACTGTGCAGGGTTCTGTTGGACACAAAGAAGAGCAAATAAAAATGGGTTTCAAGATGGACTTATAATCAGTGATTTTTTTCCTCCCAAGTACAGATGGTTTACAGCAATAATAAAAAGCCCTGATACATTACAACAGAGTGTGAATGAGTGCGTCTTACTGAGACATTTGATCTCTCCGGTCCACACTCCGTTGAGGCAGGTTTTATACGGCTCTCCTTGTATTGTGTACTTGGCTTGACAAAGGTATTGAACCCTTGTGTTATGGCCAAACGGTCCACTGGGGGCAAAGAAGTCTCCGTTCTCCAAAGAAGGTGGAGCTCCACAACTATGAGGGTCTGAAGAAGAAGACAAACAGATCAAACACATCCTTAAATTACCTTAAAAAAACATTTTGTTACAACTTTTGGGTTCTATTTTCCTGTTTATATATTATAATAAATACATAAATAATAAGTTTTCATCCTTCTGAAATCTATTGTTAGCACCAGCAGATCCTTCCAGGAGTGATGCATGTTCTAATAATCCATTTTGATAGAGCAGCAAATAAAAAATATATATAATTTTGTCATTTGTAGACAGCACAGACACATGATTGTGTGTCTTTTAATGTCTGTTCTGTGCTGTTGAACATGTTCTACCAGACTATTGTGTCCAGTGTTGTTTTTTATGCTGTTGAATGTTGGGGCGGCAACGCAAGGAAAAGGGACACTCTGTGACTAAATCGGCTCATAAGGAAAGCGGGTTCTGTGGTTGGAGTGAGCCTGGACTCTGTGGAGAAGGTGGTGGAGCAGAGGACGTTGGCCAGGATTAAAGCGATCCTGTCCAATCAGAGCCACCCCCTGTACTCAGTCTTTTTCCATCAGAGGAGCTCTGAGTACAGACTCCTCTCACTGAGCTGCTCCACGGACAGGCTGAGGAACTCTTTTGTGCCTCGTGCCATCAGACTGTATAATGCAGCCACCTCAGGGAGGGGCAGGAGATGACAAGTTGTGCTGCTGTTTTTTTAAGACACTGATTTCAATGCCTTTAACTCCCTATGGACTTAAATTATTTTGTAGCTGTTTAGTGTGGTGTGTATTAACTACCACCTTTTAATCTTTTATGTCTACTTGAATGTGTCTTTCTTTTTTTATGTATGCATGAATGTGAGCAACGGACAGCAATGCAATTTCCTTCGGGATTAATAAAGTATTTATCTAATCTAATCTAACCTAATCTGATTGTTGATTATTTGTTCATCTCATTTGCCATCGAGCAATAATTGTCAATATCTTACTTCAACCTCTAAGTTCACTTATTACTGTAGCATTTATGGAACTTGGTAAAACAAAACATACATTTTCCTGTTAATTCTCACTTTGTATGAGTCATTAAACATCATCTCTCAGTTTATGGCTAGTTTTGGAGTCTGTAAATGATTGGATTACTAAATTAGTTGACAATTATCTCCATATTTGATTAGTTTCAATTAATCGATTAAGTTGTGTCAGCTTAGGCAAGGCAAGGCAAGGCAAGTTTATTTGTAGAGCACAATTCGTACACAGGGCAATTCAAAGTGCTTTACATAACAGGAAAAGTTGCATTAAAATCACAAAACACAAAAAGACACACAGAATCATTTTAAAATCATTTTAAAATAAAGTGCTTTAAAAGAGAAGAGTGCAGATAGATCTTTTACAGCTTACAGGGTATAAAGTAGCAGCCTCACCTTTACACGATGGAAACTTGTGGCTCCACTGTCCGTCCGGCAAACACGTGACCCGTTCTTGGCCCTGTAGTACGTGCCGTTGGTTTTTGCAGTGAAACCACAAACGCCCCCCTATTTGGACTTTCTTCGCTCCGGCCGGAGAAAATCCTACACTGTCTGAAACATGTTCCACATCACAGCTGTCTGCAACACAAAAGTAGAATTATAAGGTTATGAAATGTACTGCAAGCTCCTACGATGACATTAAATAATGTGTACTGACATTAAATTAAACACTGTATGCACTGAAATGATCAATAAAGACAGTGAAGATGAAAATGTGGCGTGTGAATGAGTGAATGATAATGATGAATATAGCTTTGGGTAAAATTAAGGCTGCAAATTGCAATTATTTGACTCTTCAGTGATTATTCTTTTCTGTTTAGACTGTAAGGCAGTGAATAGAATATTGTTAATACTTTGGCTAAGTTAAAGTAATGATCAACGCTTGATGACACCTTGATGGATGAATTTATAGGTTTTTCATCTATAACACTAAATGTTCATGTTTCCTGTGTCCTTTTATAGTAATTCTTGCATTGTCTGAGCCACCTCTTTACATAGCACATGGCACAAGTACAGAGCAGTGATTGTTTGTTTACACTTGAAGGTCTTCTGTTACATTTGGTGGAAAAAGTCTCTAGCATTTCAGAGGTCGATGATTGCAAGTAAAACAAACAACACACAAAAAGGCTAAAAGTCTCAAACTTCAGTCCTTTGAACTGTACAAACCTGTTAAAAAGAGTTTAAAAAAAATAAATAAAAGTTTCAAAACAAAACCCAGTATAAAGTCTGTTTTCCATGCCCTATTCACCTCATTCCTCAGGGACCGGCCTCCTGCTGGTGCCAGAGTCAGGACTAAACATGGACTAGAGTCAGGACTAAACATGGACCGGCCTCCTGCTGGTGCCAGAGTCAGGACTAAACATGGACTAGAGTCAGGACTAAACATGGGGAATCAGCATTTCAGTAATTTGCAGCTAAAATCTGGAACAATCTCCCTGAAGATGTGAGACAGGCCTCCACTCTGACAATGTTTAAATCCAGGCTAAAAACAGTTTTGTTTAGATGTGCATACGACTGAAAGATCTATCTGCACTCTTCTCTTTTAAAGCACTTTATTTTAAAATTATTCTGTATGTCTTTTTGTGTGATTTTAATGCAACTTTTCCTGTTATGTAAAGCACTTTGAGTTGAGATGAACTGTGCTCTACAAATAAACTTGCCTTGCCTTTCCTTATTCTTCCTTATTCTGGAAGTTGCCGTGGACACTGCCACGTTTTTTCCGTTATTAGTTTACATGAGGCAGACAAGCTCAACAGACAACTCCAAAGTCGTTTTCAGGACGCCCAGGAAATCGGTGCAATGTTGACTTGTTGCTCGTGAACATTTTACACAAATCCATCTACTTTATATAATGTTTAGCGGCAGGACTTTCCCCTCGATTTTCATTTGCGTGAAATGAATGCCATTACATGTGAAGTGCAGAGGAAAAAGTGTGCGAGGCGGAATAAAGTGAGTATCAGAATGGAAACTACCAGTTGAAGTAGTTTTAAGCTCGACTTTGAATACCTTCAAAGGTCGTCTGGAAAAACTAACATCACACACTCTTTTCCCTCATTGGCATAACCATAGATTAACCATCTCAATAATTTATTACAGCAAGTTTGGATGTGCAAAGAGCTGGGGTTGAACTTACCGCTGCAGGTGGGGAAAGGGGCGCTCCACTCTCCAGACGAGAGACACTGCAGCTGTTTGGAGCTGCCTCGACTCACACACTGCACTGTGACCTGAGCTCCAGCAGCCACCAGACCTCCCTCTGCTCCAACAACACGCCTCCTGGGGTTTGTGGCAGGAGGGACACAACTTTTCTCTGAAAGCATTTAGTTCAGTTTTAGAAATGATTCTGTGTGTTTGTTTATTTCTATCTTAAGAATGAATGTCCATCTTTAACATTTATGTTACTGAAGAAAACTAAACGAGTGCCTAAAATGTGTCACACTCTGAAACATTCATCAGTTTGATATTAGTTATTTTCAAGGATCTATGTTCATTGAACAACTAATTTCACTTTGATTCGTTGTTTTACAATTTTCTGACCCATAAAGCTTTACTGGACGGGATAACTATAGTGTGAGAGTGAGAGGGTGGAGACATTTGACAAACAGCCAAACCCATGATGGTAACAACCACACATGCACAAACTTAAAACAATTCACCATGAGTACAATGGAAAAACAAATATGTTTTAGGCGCCTGAATGTAAACCCTGATGTTATAAAAGAAAACTGAAACTATTTTTTTTCTTCAGTGATAAGTTGTTTTTCTTTAGAAGTAAAATAAATGCTTTGCCACAGAAACCTTTTCTATGATGGATTATATATTTATTACATATTTTTATATGAATGCTCTGTCCTCATGTCTTGAGATGTTGATACAGTTTTTCATGCTTCTCTGAGGTTAATAACTAATTAATAAGTAATTAATTATCGCTGTGACCCGGGATGGCCTTCTCTGGCAGGCACTGGTACACAGAGAGATGTTACTCCTTACTCTCAAACGATCAGCTGTTGCTCTCTGTTCCTTTCATTCACAAGAAGCCTTTGTTTACTGGGCTCCTTGAATTTGGATCATGTTGCAGAAAGACTGGAAATTGATTATTATTATTTTTAAATGCCTTTTCTTATCTTTAAATGCCCTTAAAGCTGAAAGCATTAGAGAAAACACAACAATGTGCACTTGTTTTTTCTTAATATATGCTTCCACGTGTTATTTTATTGTTGTTTGTTCGTATGTTTTAACTGATTAAAAATGCAGCAAGATTATTAACAGGATCTAAAAGAAGAGAGCACATTACCCCTCTCTTCTCTGGCTTCCTGTTGAGTTCAGAATCAAATTTAAAATCCTCCTCCTGATTCACCTGCAGCGTCTCACCTTCACACGAGTTACTGATATTTACCTGCACAGTTGGGAAAAGGGTGGTCCCAGTTGCCGTCTTTGCCACAGACCAGAGTGGAAGAGCCGTTCAGAGTGAAGCCAGGAGAGTCACAGCTGAAGGTGAGGAAGTGGTCCGGCAGGATGAGCCGCCCCTCTTCGCCGGGCAACCCCACCACACTGACCCCGGGCGCTGGCGATGGGGCGTCACAACTCAACGCTGAAAAAAGTCAGTCGTAAATCTGTTCATTTGTTTTGGAACCTCTTGAATGTCTACTGTCTGTTAATTAGTCGGTTTCCATCCGTTAATGTTGAGGTAACAGGTCTGGGCGATATGGCAAAAAATTATTATCACAATTTTCTTGGGGCCAGATCATGATTTCAATTTGATCACGATTCGTGTTCACTTTGTATTTATTTATTGCCTTTAACAGAGCTGCACAATTTAGGAAAATATCTAATTGTGATTTTTCTGACCAGTGTGATTGCATTTAGATTTGCGATTTATGTTTTAATAATAGGATTCTGTTCAAATTCATTTGCATTTTAAACACAATTTTGTCACTTTTAATCATGATTTTGTTACGTTAAGTTGTGTATGTCATATTTTAAACGTGTTTGTTTCACTTTTAGTCGAATCTTTGTTGTTTTTAGTCACGTTTTTGACGCTTTGTCGTGTTTTGACGTATTGAGTTGCATTTGTTTGTAGGTGTGTTTGTGTCGACTACAAATCCAAACTACAGTGTTTTCATAGCAGTTTTTACATTTTGTTGTGTGTGGAAGAAATTATTGCACTTCAGCCATTTGCAGCCTTTGTGATTTGCCAACTGCATCCATTGCATCCTTCGCCGCGAAGGAGGGTCAAAGGACAGGGGCATTCTGGGACAGTTATCTGAACTGCTTTTACCTGTGGCCCATCGAGGCAACTGTTGTTGTGATTTTGGGCATTATAAAAATAAATTGATTTGATTTGATTTGATTAAAATTGCGATTTTTTTTGTCGATTTCAGTTAATTGTGCAACCCTAACCTGTAAAGTCATCAGCTCAGAGGCTTCAGAGGCTAAACAACAGGAGAAAAAGTGTGTTTGAACAGACAAACAGTGAATCATGACACCACGATTTCACAAAAATAGCAGATTGTCAAAGGAACGAGCTTTTTATCACCATCACCCAGCCCTGTATTCATGGTTTCAGCTTCCTCATATGCAACATCTTGAGGACTTTTTCCCATATGGCATAGACAGATGCAGATTCAGTGTTCACTCAGCAACTCGACCATTTTGGGGCATTTGAGGGACTCCAGTGCCAGTCCCCACTGTTTTTTCCAACAGCCGTTTGCACGACTCAATACTCAAAACTAATTCAGAGGGTTTGTCGGCCGGTATCAACCCATCCATCCATCCATCCATCCATTTTCTTCCACTTATCCAGGGCCGGGCAGCAGTCTAAGCAGGGACTCCCAGACCTCCCTGTCCACGCACACTTCCTCCAGCTCCTCGGGGGGGATCCCGAGGCGTTCCCAGGCCACATAGAGACATAGTCCCTCCAGCATGTCCTGGGTCTTCCCCGGGGCCGCCTCCCGGTGGGACGTGCCCAGAACACCTCCCGAGGGAGGCGTCCAGGAGGCATCCGGAACAGATGCCCGAGCCACCTCAACTGGCTCCTCTCGACGTGGAGGAGCAGCGGCTCTACTCCGAGCTCCTCCCGTGTGACTGAGCTCCTCACCCTATCTCTAAGAGCTCATAACCATAGGTGAGGGTAGGAACGTAGATTGACCGGTAAATCGAGAGCTTTGTCTTTCGACTCAGCTCTCTCTTCACCACAACGGTCCGATACAGCGCGGTATTAACCCATCGAGCACATTTAGGTTAAAGCCTTGTTGAAATCATTGTTGATGCGTAAGCGTTTCTGGTATTTCATTTTAGATGTTAATTTACATGTAAAAGTCACATCTGAGCTAGACTAACTGACTTTAAATTGAGATTTCTGATGTTGCGCTTCTGGCAAGAATCTAGTGACTCTAAACCACAGAACTATAATCAAATCTGGAAGATGAATTCGAAATGGCGCTCTTTGATCTACGGCGTTTTTTTCTCCTGCATTACTTCCTGAATAGGAGCTAGTGCCTCCCACCGTGTGACGACAATCCCCCATGATGTTGTGAGCGACGGGAGCGACCAGGCAGCTCTCAAGTTTTTGTGTCAACATTAGCTTGTGTGACTGTAATTGTATTCTTCATATTAGATCAAATGTGAAAGTGTCTGAAATGAAATAAAATACAACGTACAGGTGTCTCTAGTCTATCGAGCTCGTTCTCGTGGTTCGCACCATGTTTACCGTGACGTCACGCAATATAAAAACGGTCATTTCGGTGATTTTACAAACGGCTAAAAAGAATATTTCCTTCTATTTCATTTAAATACTGAAAAGAATTAAGTACTGCCTGCAATTATGATATGCAATTATACAAAAAGGCTGGACGCACGGGACTGCAATACCTCGCACGGCCACTAATCAATCTGGCTCGCGGACAGAGGAGGCGTGCCTTTGCCAGTTCATTTAATATATCCATGCACTAAACATACTGGAGAGGAGACCGCGACATACGACAAAATATCATGCAATAATCATTTTTAGGAAGGATTGGCTTCACCATTCTTTTGTGTGAGGGAACAGTGGATTTGACATGACTCTGGATAGCATCGGCCAAGTGATCGAGCAACAACCAGAGTATTTTGCGCTTATACTTTCCCCGTTCAAAACACATAACATCAGTATATTGTTTATCGGTTTGCCAACAACCTATAACCCAAAAATTTTTCATCATTCTGAAATCAGTTGGACAGTTTCTTTACAGAATCGATGGGGACGGGAGCCTGTTTTGAGGAGAATAACAATTGTACAAACGTCTGCTAGGTCCTGATTTCCTGCATAATACTACTTAATGATTAGCTCAGTAATCAGTCAACCCCCTCTTCATCTTCAAATGGCCCTGCATCTTTACATTAGCCTGCATTATGAGATGAAAAGTCAGGAGTGTTTTGTGCTTACGTTCACAGACGGGTAAATGGTTGGACCATCCGGTGACTAAACAGGTCCGTGTGTCTTCTTTGCTTGCCATTTGATACCTGCAATATTTAAGAACAACCATTAATGCTTTGTAATACATAAATTAAGAAACTTTTCATGTTTTTATTGCATTTCAAAGCTTGGATCATGTAGCGGGGTAATGACAAAAGAAAGACATGCCTTTTAAAAACACTGTTTGCATAATCGACTGTTTAATAAAATCACAAACTAAAGTTAAACCAATGATTTCTCAGTTCTTCATTACATTGGCGTGAATTGGCCTCTGTCATGCAACACAGCTCCACAAATTGCTTTCATTATATAATCAAGATCACATCGTTTTAATTGACAATGTCGGTAAACGTTATATACAGGGTTCTATAATAAAGTGTATTTCTCACAAACATCTTTAGGGACATGATGATATTAGAAGGTGGAAAGTAAATCAGATGTCCAGATTTTGCAGATTAACTCACCATCGATGCAATCGAGTCTCTTAAAATCCCACTTGTGCCATGTAAGGCTTGCTAATGTGTAATATGATTTGTTTATAAGGTGTATTATTATTTACAGCTTCATTTAATGACAATGATAAAAAAGCTAAATTTCAGACTGGTTGTCATTTGTTTCCACTATATCTTCCCCACCGTAATGGCACCTTTAACCAATTTAGTCACGCGGTGCAGGAGCTCTATACTGTCCTGCAATAAAATAAAATAGAAAAAAGACAAAGAAAACAAAGAATACCATGTTGTTCACCGATAATCTGAAAAATCACAGGACACTGATGTACGTACATAGAATGCTACTGACACTAAGTGAAGAGAATGAAATCGTCATTGTGTGGATTCGCTGCAACAGTTATCAAATGCTCAGAACGAGTCTGGCGATGGTTTAAGGACGTAAAATAGCGGAACATTCTCGGATAAGTGACATATGAAGTCTGAAAATACATCCAAAAATCCAGGAAGTTCAGCAAGACGTGTGTTTGACGCTCGGAGGGAGCGGATTTTCTAATAAACGTTCCTCAAAACAGCGTGAACGCAACTGAATGCTACTACACGTGTGTGTTAAATGACGGAACATTGTTAGAACGTGGTTTAAAGTGCAAAAAAGTCACTGCAGCACAATATGTGTCTTTTAAAAGTCAGTGTAAAGTCGTGAAAAAAGCTGTTTAAAAGCTCTGATATCTGCGCTGATTGCCCTGTGAGACGTTAGAGGCAAAACCCAACATTTCAGGCAACATGTGTGACAAAAGGGAAAGTACAAAAGTAAACACTCGTCACTTCCTGTAGAAACAATGTGTCCGACCAGCCGCAATTTAACTCAGTTCTTGACGTACATTGGCATGAACTGAGCACTTGACTGAGCTACAGAGATGGACGTGCTCAGACTGAGATGGTTTGGACAGGTACAAAGGAGGGGTAGGAGTGAAGATTTGTGTAGTAGACCACGGGTTCCCAATCTTTTCTGGCCGGGACCCCCAAAACAGCCATGCAACCAACTCGGAACCCCCAAATTGAAATGAAAAATCATTTAAAGTGTCGAAGCATGTTAAATCTGGTTTAATATTGGTTATTTCAATAGTTTATAATCCTATTAGACCCTGTTTCACTAAAAGATACTGTTTTTAATTTGAAAAATAGAGCAGATACAGTGTCATATTTATTCAAATTAGATACTGAAATCATCTCGCGACCCCCAGCCCACTTTGGGAACCACTGTAGTAGACGAAAGACTGTGAAGGTGGAAAAGAAGGAAGAGCACTGGTGGAAGAAACACTCAATTCTGTTACTCAAGTAAAAGCACAGATACGTGTACAAAAAATGATTCAAGTGAAAGTGTCACATTAAAAACTCTCCTTAAACATGCTGAAGTATCTGTTTGAAAATGTACTTTAGGAGTAAGAAGTATTTCATGCAGATTATAAGACCAGTTTTATGTATCAAATGTCATAATTTTGTTAAAGAATTGTGCTTAATTTGGTCAACACAGGTCAATTCAAACTAATTTCTTACTTTCATTCATTCATTCATTTTCTACCGCTTATTCCCGTTAGGGGTCGCGGGTGACTGGAGCCTATCCCAGTGACTTTGGGCCTTAGGCGGGGTACACCCTGAACAGTGGCCAACTCGTTACAGCTGACACAGAGAGACAGACAAGGACAGACAACCATTCACTCTCACATTCATTCACTATGGACAATTTAGAGTTCTCAATTAACCTGAACACAGTCATGTCTTTGGACAGTGGGAGGAGCCGGAGAACCCGGAGAGAACCCACGGTAACACGGGGAGGACATGCAGACTCCACCCAGAGAGATCGTGTGGTGTTGGTCTGGTCCGGGATTCGTTCCCACAATCTCCTTATTGAGAGGCAGAAGCTCTAGCCGCTCTGCCACCGTGCACCCCTAATTTCTTACTTTTTGAAGAGAATTATATGTCACCATCAACAAGCTAAACATAACCCTCAGACGAAATGAAAAGTCCTTTCTACTTTTGAGTCCAGTGGAGTAAAAAGTACAGATCCTTAGTTTCAAATGTGGTGAAGTAAAAGTAAAAAGTATCCAGTGTAAAAACTATTCAAGTAAAGTGCAGATACCTAAACATTTTACTTAAGTACAGCGCTTTTACTTGTACTTTATTGCTTTCCACCACTGAGGACGAGAGCGTAAAACCAACAGGTGGAACGTACCCATCGTCACAGGAATACTTCAGAACCGTCCCAAAAACGAAATCATCTCCTTGGATCATCTCATAGTGTCCGTTGGTGATGTCGTCCGGAAGCACGCACGGTCTCACTGAGAAGACGAAGGACAGTCAAGACACCGTTCAAACCGTAACCAAAGATATTCACGTTGCAGACTCACGTTTGCAGGCTCCTTTCTGCACCGGCACCCAGCTGTCTTCGGAGCACATGTATTTGATGGGACGTCCGATGAAGCCCGTGTCACAGGCGAAGGTTACCGTGTCTCCTTTCTCGTACGAGTCTCTACGGTTCAGCGGATGGGCGTTGGGAACGGTGGGGAAATCCGTGCAATCTGAGCAACATGACGACAGTGTTAAACTAGCATGACGAACTTAACGATACACTTTGAAGGTGCACTAGGCAAGGCTAGTTTATTTGTAGAGCACAATTCATACACGGGGGAATTCAAAACCACAGAATAAAATCATATTAAACTAAAAAAACAGATTAAGATATACAAAAATGTAATTAAAATCCCCAAAAATAGATTAAGACATACGAAATCTTTATTAAAACGTTTTAGAATGCAGATAAGTCAAGTTTTTTGTCTTGAAATTGTCCTTTAATTGTGATTCTGGCGTCCAGCCGGCGGGACGCTGGATTTTTTATTAATTTATTCCTTTTTATCCACATCTGATAAAAGGAAACTATCAGCTGCTGGACGTGTTCAATATGAAGAGAAAGCTGTAACCAACTTATTTACAGACAAATCAAATATTCTGGGACGAATTAGCGTCAATTTGTTCTCCAAAAGAACAAATAAAAAAGTTACACTAAATTTTTTTTTTTTTTTTACTTTATTACAAGTCCCTAAAACAACTGTTTTGTTAAATTAGCTTCAGCTTCGAAAAAGGAATTGTCAAAACCCACAAAAGCCAAAACAGTGTCAATCAGGCAAAATCTACACCAGCTTCACTTCTTCATAGATTTCACAAAGAAAATGTAGGTGAACTTTACAACCTGATATTCCTCTGAGCAGAGATTGTTTCCTCTTATAAATTTTTTATTTTATTTTTTTATTTAAGGAAAAGGGGGAACAATACATATTAATGAACATTTACACAAATGTAAATATGCCAGATTATAGCTCAAGGCTAATTTCCATCTGCAGACCCCCTGGCAGGTTAACAGAAAGATAAGAACATACACACAGTACACTTCAGTTAATCAGAGACAGGAAAACGAGGTTTTATCATGTTAGTGCAACTACAAACATTCAACAGAAAAGAAGTCGAGAGTCACAGAAAACAGTTAAGACACACATCTGCAGGGCCGCCGCTTCCATAAAGCACGTAACGCACAGCGCGTAGGGCACCAAGTGCTCTGAGGGGGCACCACATCGGCTGTGCCGTGGCCGCCTGTGGCGAAAACGAGCGGAGCCCACGCGGCACCGCCTTTCGTTCGCGGCGCCGCATTCCGGCGCTCGCCAAAGTGAAGCGCATGCACGTAATTTAATAAAACCGCGACGCCAAGGGCTCTCTCTCTTTCCTCCTCGGCTCCTCCCTCAGAGAACAGGGATGGCCAAGACCCACCAACTTTGCCAAGACCCCAGGCAAAGTTTGAGAGAATGATGAAGACGAGAGAGAGTCAGCGGAGGAGCCTATTACCTGCCACTCTGCAGCTAACGTCTGACTCTGAGGCGTTTAGGGGACATTTGGTGCGTGGGCTTTTATTGCACTTAATCCGTGAATAAATATGATGCCAATGATACATTCACAATGACAACAGTTCCTGTGCATTTCTTAAAGCTGAATAAACTATTTTTATTCATTTTTTGCAAAAAATAAATAAATAAATTGTAGTAGTAGTAATCATTTACAGTTACTTAATATTTCGTTTCTTTTACCCCTTGAACTCACCACCAATTGGCACAGAAGCTCTCATATGATGACTTGATAAACAACTTTGCAGCTAGAAAATGTAGACGTACACATTTGTAGGAGCCTGTTAATGTTTACATATACTTCACTTGTTGGATGATTCTATCTATATTCGTATTTGCACTTTTATTGGGTGGTATTTGTTTTACACTTGAATATTTAAGTTTTATTTAGTTATTTAAGATATTTATTAATATTTTTTGTTGGCAACTTACATTTCCATCTTGTGTTTATAGTACTATATATTGTGTATTTAATTTAAGATAATAAAATGAACATGGTAAGAAATGAAAGTAATTGTGGGTTTGGTCATTTAATGCGGGGGGGCACCATCAAGACATTTTGCATAGGGCACCAAAAAAGCTAGCAGCGGCCCTGCACATCTGTATTGCACAAGCCCTTCTACTGCAGAGTCCTATTGCACACATATTGCACTGATCCCCATTGCACACACCCCTATATTGTACTGATCCCTATTACATTTTGACTTGGAGATTTAGTCTCAGCTTCACAAAGAGTCCAGAGAATAGTTTGTGTCCAAAGGGTTCAGAAACAGCTTCAGTTTGAAATGAGGCTCATTTTAGTCACACGTTTGAGGAAAAACAGGTCCGATTCAGATGGGGTTAGAAATTTTTCAGATTTTTCTCTATTTTCATGTTCTTTTTCCTTCCTTTCTGCTGCGGCTTTTTTTTTTTTTTTTTTTACACATTTCTAAACTTCGTCGATGTATTTCTAAACATTCAAAATGACTTTTTATTTCAGTTATTCATTTTGTTTTCACTCTGTAAGGTCTGGTGGAGATGTTATTGACTTTGTTCAGAATGTTTCATTGTAGAGCTTTAAACGTATCTATCTCTATGGAGACAAGCAGGTGACCAATTTACCAGATCAAAACCAACATGGCGGCTGGTTTGCAAATGGATAAATGTTGTAATTATGATAAATATAAATCACACAGGCGCCAAGTCATTCCACAAAATCAGTGCCTTAAAAAAAAAAATAGATACATAAATTAATAAAGTTATTGGATTTAGATTTGGAGTTAATGTTGAAATATACAAACAAGGCCTATCTCAAATGTATTTCTTTATTCTTTTGTATAGGATTGTACAATTAAAAACAGTAGTTTGGAAACAGGAAGTGATTTTTTTTAAACAATTGCTAGTTCATGCTACAGATCCACATGCTGTACGTATTGAAACTAAATATGTGATTTAAATAAGTGTGAAGACCAACGCACTGATAACAGAAATAATTTGACATAAAGCAGTTTGTGGTAAAGGTTTTTCTGAATTTAACTCTTCCTTTTTGTCGATGTTACTGTAATGTACAATTATTTATGGAGGGTTTTTGAATAATTCAATTGGAACAACAAAAAATAGTGATATAAAATGATCAATATTGTGAAGAATAATGTATTTTTATGACTGAAACAACAATGTGTCAGTCGTCCAGGTAGGTTCCATAGCAAAAGAAAATGTACTTCTGTCAACTGGACAAAAGTTTTAAGAGTGAAGACGTATCGACACTAATCAGAGTCGCATTTAGGGTTGTGGTGAGTTACTGCGTTTATTATCTGTCTGAAGACGAGAGGGAGGAGCTAACTACACCGAAACTCAAACAAAACTTGTTTACAGTCAGGAGTATCTGTTGGGTCCGTGCAGCTTCTGGTACTTTATTTGTCTGTGCAAATAATAAATGTGTGTCATTTGTAACTAAATAAAAAGTAGGTCGCACCAGTGCCACGAGTGGGAAAGGTTAGTCTAGAGCAGGGGTTCCCAAACTTTTCTGGCCAGGACCCCCAAAATAGCCATGCAACCAACTTGGGACCCCCAGAGTGAAATGAAAATGACAGTAGCAATTATTTGAAGTGTCAAAACACGTTAAAGGTCCCATATTCTGCTATTCTCCCCTTCACACAGTCTATTCTAAGGGCTTTGTTGATACATTTTTGCGTTGTGCAATATCCATAACATAACAGTTTCCAAAAAACACCCATTTCTTGGACTGGCCCCCCTCCTTGCAAAAGCAAACGGCTCACTCTGAGATCTGACCTCGCAGAGAGCAGGCTGCCTCCCCCGCCCAACTCGCGCGCCTCCCCCGCCCAACTCGTGCCGAAGCCTAGAGCGGAGATAGTGCGCATGCGCCGTGTGCTCCGGTAAACAGCGATACACAAACACTGAATAAACCTTTTATCCGTCCTGACGGTGCGTCGTGCTGAGTCCTACGTCCTGGATCTGACCTGGAGTTTGACGTGCTCCAGTACCTCGACGACGGACGTTGCCGTTTGGTAAATAACAAGCTAACTCTTCTATCTGTCATATCCATCGTGTAATTACTGTGTAGCATTAGCATTAGCTGTTTTTATTCTTGCGGCTGCTCGCTTCCTGGAGGCGTGGCTTAAACACCGCGTCATCCTTGTGAAGCGCGTCATCTTAGTGAGGAGCCCCCGTCTGCTGCTCAGCCGAGGGGGACGGAAAAGACAGTTCTCTAGCGAAAGCATCGGAATCAATCAAAAACCACTTTGGGCACAACATACGAGGCCCAAATAGCACTGTAGGAAGGTTAAAACCTCTGAAAAGTTGATTTTGCATGTTATGGGACCTTTAAATCAGGTCTAATATTGGTTATTTGAATAGTTTATTGTCTTATTGGACCCTATTTCACTAAAATATACTGTTTTTAATACTAATAAAAACAAATATAGAGCAAACACAGTGTCATATTTGTTCAAATCAGATTGAAAACATCTCCTGACCCCCAGCTCACCCCTCTCTTTGGGAACTACTGGTCTCGAGCCCTGCATAGAGTACACAATGTGATTGCACCAAGAAAAAGTGGTATCTTAATGATTTTGCCTGCACTTTACACTTATTTCATCTAAAACCAGCAATCCTACTTAAGACAAGTGCAAAAAAGCCAGTGTGTAATTATGCATATGAAATGAATTGCCTAAATAATAATAACAACTCACATTTAAACATTGCTGTGATAGATATTGCATGACTGGGACACAAAAGGCACAGATTTGCAGAATAGTGGGGCTCTTCTAAACCACTAGAGCAGTGTTTTTCAACCTTTTTTGAGTCACCGCACAGTTTTTATATTTGAAAAGATGCCATGGCACACAACCTACTAAAATGTTACCAAACCAGACCTTTTAGTAAAATAAAACGCAGCAAATGACGTGCATGTCGCTGTTTAGTTGTTTAAAGATGTGTTAAAGTTGTTGTTTTGCTTTGTTTTCTGGTATTTAAGTATGTTCAGGACACTACAAAATGGTACATTATTCAATTAAATCTATTTGTGAATCTAAATTGGACATTTTTTCAAGGTACACATGGCAATAATTCAAGGCACGCTGGTTGAAAATCAAGGCACTAGAGATCCCAGAGAGTAAACTGTCATCAACCCTTGTTTTTAGCCAGTATTTTTTGCTTTAATCTAAGATATTTTAGCTTACCGTGAGAGATAGTCATCATTCCCTTGCTTTTGTCAGAGCTGGATTTGTCGGTGACATATAAACGCTGTTTATCAGATTCAGTTCCTGCTGAACGATGAAGATATTCGAGATGTTTTCTGCATTTTAATGACAGAGCTGGTTAGGTGTGACTCGTGCTGATACATTTTCAACAGATAAAGCACATTGTGATAAAATGCAGCCAGAAAAGTGACTACCATCTTGCCTTTTTTGCCGTCATATGATCTTTAGTCGTATAGTTTTGAAAATAATAACTAGTTTTTTGAATATACCACAGAGAAGAAGAACCGCTTGCGTTGGATATGATCTTTTTATTTAAATGAGTCGTTTTGTTTGCGCTGGACCTGTGCGTTCCCGACATGTTTCCCAATGTTGCCCCACTCAGTCTCCCCTGCCAAGTGGCCTCATTTAACCTGTCCATGGAGTTTTAAAAAGATAAATAGATTATAGCAACATTTATCATCACCTAAATCTCAGTTTTGCCAGCCATCCACAGGCATATAGGACAGTAGAAGCGTAAACAATGTAGTAAACAAAATGGAAAAATGGCACGGTGCAATGTTAAAGTTGTGTTGCAAGAAAACACCTTACTTCGTGCTGACACAATGGCGTTTCCAGACAGCAGCAGAAGTACGGCCACAGAGAAGTGCATGTTGAGGCCAGTCGTGTTGGACGCCAAGCCACTCCGTTCGACTCTCTCCCTGTGGATTACACAAGATCAAACTGTGCTGCCGGTGACATTCACTGCATTCACAGAGCCGCTCTTAAAGGGGCAGACGTGACGCTCAAGTTCTTGAATAATGAACTTTTCTGCAGCTACTAACGTTCCCTTCGCCGCTTGCTTGTCTCGTGGAGAGCTTACTGCTTTGCCTGGAATGCTCCACAGTATGGCATTTGACGGATCTATCTTGCGTTTACAGCTGTTTTTATTGAGAAAGAGAAAAAACTTGGGTAACTCCCCTTATTCCTGCCTCAGTAAAGCATGGACAAAGACTTATTTCATACTGAACAAATAGTTTATTAACCATGATTCAGGATTAGTAACGACTTAATTAAGGGTTAGGGCCAGGAATTTGGGTTAGAATATTAGTTAAGTAGTTAATAAGCCTGAATCATTCTTAATAAATTCGTTGGTCACTATTAATTAAGTCTTTATTCATGCTTTACCAAGGCAGGAATAAGGGGAGTTATTCTTAAATGTTACCAAAACGTGGTCTCGACACGTTTCATGCCTGGCTGTGGACAGTTTTTATTGTTCTTTATTTCATTCATTTCATATAAAAATACATCGTCAGTGACATAATCTTAAACACAGAAAAAAATGAATGCAAAGGAGCAGAAAGAAGAGCAATCCGAAGAGCAAGAGCAACAGTGGCGGACTTACCATGAGGCTACCCTTCAGCCTGAAGGGGCCCCTGATGAGGTGCCCTTACCGATCATAACAGACGGAAAGCTATGAAACAGTTGCTTTTCTCTCCATATCGCAGTAAAGTAGTGCAGTGTACATTTAAACAAGAAAAATACCAACAAAATTGTCTGGGATTGTCAATCGTAATAGAGCTAAATAGTGAAGAAATAAAACATTGTACAATTACAAATGAATATCATGCATTCAAATCAGCTGAAACTTGTGTTGAAATGTACCAACAAACGAGAAGCAAGGTCTGATTTCTTAAATATTCTTCTGGGAAAGGACCTCCTTAGAACATGAATTTGAATTTTCCAAGAGCAAATCAAAAGACACAACATAAAAGTTATACATACAATACTTGATGAGGAGGAGCTTGTACTTAATTTTGCCTTGGGGCCCCCACTGGCCGTGGAACAAAGCAAAAACAACTCATCTCGATTCATTTTATAGGAGAGAAGAGTGATATTGTGATAAGATTGACTGAGAAAAAAGGTTACATAATGGTGGTAAACAGACCTTTGCGTAGAATTTACGTTTCAGTTTTAAAGGACACATTTTTTGCTACAGTGACTTTTTTGAGCTTTAAACCATGTTCTAACATTGTTACGTCATCCAAAACACACCTGGAGTTGTATTCAGTTGCATTCACGCTGTTTTGAGGAATGTTCATTAGAAAATCCTTCCCCCTCCGAGCGTCAAACACACTTCTTGCTAAACTCCCTCGATCCGGGACTTATTTTCGGATCATCGATGTCACTTTTCCGAGAATGTTCCACTGTTTTAAGTCTTAAAATCAGCTCTAAACTCGTTCTGAGCAATTCTTCCGTCTAAACACGATAACTGCAGCAGTAAATCCACTTTTCTTTTCTTTGTTTTTTTCAATTTCTTTACAGCTAACGTCACTAGGTTGTATATAGCGCTGGCACCATCTGCTGGCTGGATGCACTCAGTAAGTGTCATTTCAAATTGACTAAAACTTTTTTTTTTGTTTTAAAACATGAGATGGTACTCAAGAGCATGTTTAAAGGCTAATAACAATATGAAAAATGCTGAATATTTTTCCTTTAAGTCTATATGACAGGTTAGATGACACATTTCACTAAAATGTAGTGACGATGCTTATATTAATGATTGTACTAAACATTTTGTATATTTTTCTCACAAGTTTTTAAAGGTTTTTGTAAAGTTTATAATGTTACTTCCTGATTGAACACAGACATTCACATCCACATTATTCCGAAAGTTGCCGTGGGCGCCACCATCTTTTTTCCGCGAGCTCAACAGAAAACACTTTGCACATAAAGTTGTTTTCAGGCCACTCAAGAAATCAGTGCATTGTGACTTGTTGCTACTTTATATAATGTTTTAGCTGTAAGACTTTTCTCGTCAAACCCTAGGTGTCTTTTACTACAGGAGCACGGATCTGTGGCAAAAAGAGGCAAAAGTGGGCGGGGCAGAATAAGGTGAATAGTTAAGTGGTAATTCCACAACTGTTACCAAGCAAGCATTTTTAAAAACAAGTGCCAAAATCCATATAAATGACACAATAGCTGTGATTTGACAAATAATAATACCTGATAACAACTTTATTTTGTTGAGTGGCTGGTTAAACACTCCAAAAAATGTGTCAGTTGTCTGTACATTGTCTCTGTATTTTCAACTTTTTGATTACATCACAGAGAGATTCTGTTTTAGAATTCAAAATTACTTCCTGTAAGTTTATTTTTCAGAATTTCTTCACAAACTGCAACTTCACAGGTGTAAAACTACGATAAGTACAGTATTTACCACATATGCCCTCCCAACAAACACAATTCAAGTCAAAATCTTGAATATAATCATGTTCACTGCGTTTTAGTGAAACGTGTCGTCTAACATTTCATATAGACTTTAAGTAAAAACAGTAAAAGTCATGAACAGGGCCTTTAACTTATAATTAAAACACAAATTAATAACTGGTCAATTCATGCATCCATAATGTTTCGATGCATGGTTATGACTTGCATTAAAAGATGTTTAGGCAAAAGGATTAATGTTGACCAACAACTTACAACATTTTGAACGTGGTCTACTATTTTTTCTGTAGAGAAAGATATGGCCTGTCCTTGCAAAGTCCACCGTTGTTATCACTAATCAAAACAACCAGCAAATAAAGCAGATAAAATGATTGATTGTGTGTTTCATTTATTTGCACAGAATTCTGGGCTGGCCGTTCCTGTAAGTTACAAACCCACCAGCTGTAGGCGGACGCCACAGTCATGATGGAAAGTTTAAAGTCTATATCACATGTTTCTCTAATACTGACTTAGTTTGATGGGAGGGCATCTGTGTTAAATATTTATCATAGTTTACATCTGTGAATTTGCAGTTTGTGAAAAAAAAAAGAGAAAAATAAAAGTTTAAAATGACAGGAAGTAGTGCTGAGTTCTAAAATGGAGTCCCTCTGTGATGTCATCAAAAAGCGACGCACAGTTGAAAATAAAGAGATGGTTAACGCTCAACTGACACATTTTTCTGACACTTTAAACAGTCATTCAACAAAACAAAGGTGTTATCAGGTGTTATAACTTGTCAAATCATAACTGTTGTGTAATTTATGTGGATTTAGGCCTTTGTTTTCAAAATGGTTGCTAGGAAACTGTTGTAGAATTACCTCTTACTATGTCATATTTGCACAGTTTTAAACTTTTCGAAAACTCTCAAACTCTTAAATATAATCATCTTCACTGCGTTTTTGTGAAATATGACATCTAACCTGCCATATAGACTTTAAAAACATGTACTGCCTCTCGGTTTCTGCCTTATTTTGCGGCTCACATTCCTCAGGATCTCGGTCGAACACAATAAACCTGTGGGTGTAGCTTCCTTATTCACGTTCATTTGACTGGTTAGAATGTGTAAAAGTGTGCGGTGTGTTTTATTTTAACTAAGTCAGAATTAGAAGAACATGAGAACCTGTCATATAGATTTTAATAAAGCTAAAAATAAAACAAGTTAAAATAAAAAAAAACAGAAGTAATCTATAAATAAAAACAATCGGGCAGTCTTTACATTTGAATTTGTTGTTTCTTTTTTTTTTTTTTTTTTTACACAAAAGTTAGGAACAGAACGTTCAGGGCTTTGGGCCGGGTCTCAGCAAAACTGTGTTGTGGAAAAAAATACAATTTGGTATATTTTAATAAAAGTTAGCATTAGCTGTGAGTGAAGCGTAATTTTTTTCCACGTTCCAAGTTTGAGAACCACTGGGTTAGACAACTAATTTCACAAAAACGTCAACATAATCATATGTAAGATTTTGCAAAACATTTACCTTGTTTTCTCCAGCTGCACAATTTTGCTGTTCATCATTTCACTTCAGCTGGTTGTCAAAGTGTGGCCCATGTACATATTCCACAACTATTAACCTCACTACCAAACGTAACCATTTGTGATTTATGTTCTAACAGTAGGACTCTATTCAGAACATGTACAAAGTCAACTTCAGCGCTAGCACTTTTAAAGCAGAATACATTGTCTAAAAACTGATGGTACTTTAGAAATTGCAGCCTTTCGATTTGATTGCGAATAATCTTGTAGCCCTACAGAATTAATAAAACAAATTCGGATTTTGATACTAAATGGTCAACTAATTGTCAAAGCTCACCTTCATTTTCCTACATTAATGTTTCATCGGTCAAAATATGGTATGTGTCGTGTGTAAGTCTGTATCAGTGATAAATGTTAACAGTGTTTCTGTTATTTATCTGGTTTTCTACAACTTTTTAAGCTAATTTGATTACCAGGTATTTTCAGGTAAGCCTACAAATTAAATATTAACCAGAGTTGTAGACCTTTATATTTGTTGTTAGACTGCAGCAGCTCTTCTACATTTTAGTTTTGAGCTTTTACAGGAGAAAATGTCATTACTTTTGCTTAAGTTAGCAAAAGGTCTGATTGACAGCTAGTGCGTGTGTGGTTGCCATGATACATGCATTCGGATGTCCAAATATGGAGTCTGGCACCACTTTAGCCGCTATTCACCTTGTTCTGCTCCGCCCACTTTTGCCTATTTTTGCCACAGATCCGCACTCCTGTTGTAAACGCACTTTCTGTTTGACGAGAACCTCGTTCACGCAAATTACGAACGAGGGAAAAGTCTCGCTACTAAAATATTATATAAAGTAGATGGATTTGTGTAAATGTTTAATGAACACGAGCAACAACAAGTCACAAGTCACAACATCTTTTTAGTCCATGTAGAACTTGTTTTCTGTTGAGCTCGTCTGCCCTGTGTGAACTAATACAACGGAAACAAGATGGCGGCGCCCACAGCAACTTCTGGAATAAGGTGAATAGTTGCTAGCCGCGTTTGGCTTCATTTGGCTGGAGCCAATGGGTGACGTCACACTCCGGATGTCCAGTGATTTTTATACGGTCTATGATGTCATCTGCATGACCTCTATTGATGACTGACAGTTTTCCTCAAAGTGCAACTTAACTTAACAGTGAATGTTGAGTTTAGAATCAAATTTAAAATCCTCCTCCTGACTCATAAAGCTATAAACAATATGGCCCCATCCTACCTCAAAGATGCAATAGTAGCGTACCATCCAAACAGAGCTCTTCGTTCTAAAAATGCTGGACTATTGTTAGTCCCCAGAGTCTCTAAAAGCACAGTAGGAGGTAGAGCGTTTATACCAAGCTCCTGTGTTGGCCGACACAGTCTCTACATTTAAGACCAGGCTCAAAACGTTCCTCTTTGAAATAGCTTATGGTCAGGCCAGTTAGGAACAGAAATAAAAACCTACAGTTTTAGCTACGCTGCCCTTGGAGCAACTCTGCTGGGGGAAGTATGGCAGCTTGAACACTATCCTCTGGTTCTTCCTACTTTCTACTATCAACAACTGTAGTCTGTTCATTGCTGTTCACATGTTTCTCTTTCTCTCCACTTCCCCCGGGGAGTGGAGACTGTTTCAGGCACTGCGGCGGCTGCTCCAGTGACAACCCCCCCACCCCCATCTGTCTGGAGGATCGATCTCTACACTGGAGGATCTATGCGCCACCCGCCTGGACAGCTGGATTAGCCATACCTCGTCTGCCTGGACGAACTCCATCTACTTTAGATGAACCATTCCAATGCTGGGAGAGCGTTCTCTACACTGGGTGGACTGTTCCTCGTCTGCCTGGAGGAACTCTTTAAAGCCACCTCCCTCTTGAGTGGTTCTGGCTCCACAGTCCAAGTGGATGTCAGTCCTAGTTCATCTGCAGCCTGTCCGTCCGTGGGAGTAGGATCTCTCCTTCACTGTGGTTCTCCCTGAGGTTTCTACTTTTTCCCATGGGGGTTTTTTGTAGTTTTTCCTCGCCGCGAAGGAGGGTCAATGGACAGGGGCATTCTGGGACAGTTATCTGAACTGATTTCTACCTGTGGCCCATCAAGGCAACTGTTGTTGTGATTTTGGGCATTATAAAAATAAATTGATTTGATTTGATTTGAACTTGTCATATCAACATCAGTGTAACTCCTTTACAATAAAAAAAAGAAATCTAATTGCATCAACAGCAGAAATGTCTTCTTAAATCTCATTCTCCATCCTCACTTTCTTTATGTTACACTGTCAACTGGAAGACACATTCAAATCACATCATTTATTAGGCTCAAAACACATCTCAAGCGAAAATAAAATAAAAAACTACAGAATGGTTTTAGATGCTCTATACTCATCTCTATGGAAGCCCATTTCCACCAGTGAATAAAAAATAAAAGCCCCACAGGAAGTCATAATTTCGAGTTTTAAAGTCATAATTATGACTTTTATGAGCTCAGCATGCGCCGCAGTCGTGCAGCTCTTTGCTCGTAGACTTGACCAATTAACGGAGCAAAGTGTCCACGTTTAGACCGCACATGCTGCTTGTTTCCTCGGCAGCAGCAGCACAGCCGCTGCAGTGGACGTCTGGACGATCCCCGAAGCCCACACAAATGTCTCATGTGTCCACGGCATGAATCGAAGCAGTCCAGACCTTTGAGCCCGAGATGGTTGTCACCAGTGCAGGAAACACATGAAACACAAACTGAAGCCGCTGTCATGTCGCTGGAGCTCGCCGGGCTCTGTTGGAAACTCATAATTACTATATTACTTTAAAACTCGAAATTATGACTTTAAACACGAAATTATGACTTCCTGTGCGGCTTTTATTTTTTATTCATTGGCGGAAATGGGCTTCCCCATACATCTCCAAGCTCCATGTGATAAAAAGAATATGAAGAAATATTAGAACTCAAAATACTTTTAATGATTTTAATAATTTTCATCAACACAAACCATTATATAATGAACCAGTGGTGAAGTTCATATAAAGTGCATTTGACAGGTTAGACAACTTCCTAAATGAATGTTTAAATTTTATTCAAATTGCCACTTAACTAAACCGTAAAACCATAATAAAGATCCCACCAAACAAAGTAATATTCAGTACAAACATGAACACCTGTCATATGCACTTTGTAAAGTGTTTATGTGAAATTTAACTGCATCAACAGCACAAATGTCTTCTTAAATCCCATCCAATCTTCATCCTCACTTTCTTTACATTTCGCTGTCAGCTGGAAGACAAATTCAAATCATGTTATTTATTAGGCTCAAAACACACCTCAAGATATGTAAAAACAAGACTGGTTTTATATGCTTTGCATCTAATGCAGTGCAAACAGCTGTTTAAACAAAAATGATCATGATTAATATCAACATAAGTCAAGCTAATTTGTATTTGGAAGTTTCACTGTTAAAATTAGCAGATCATCATCGTTCAACAACGGAGAACAACGATAAAATACATGAGAGTAGATGATAAATGCAGTTTTGGGGCTTCTAACGATGAGGGCTGCAGGCTTCCGGGCCTCGATACCCCCAAAAGAAGCCTTACTGGAGCAGTGCTGACTGAGCGGACTGGAGGTCACGGAAGTTATGACGGGTGTAGACCTCGAAGGATGTCAATGGCTAAGTGTCCCGTGAGTTTTAATGAGCTGGTCGGAATTCCTCTGCGGGAGGTGGAAGGATGCAAAAAGAATAACCAAAAAGAAGTTGAGGCTGATGTTAGACCGGGTGAGGATAGACTTGAAATATGGGAGGAACCTGAACTTTGGTACGGTCTGGCCTCGATGGTAGAGAAAACCCTTCAGGTAGGGTAGCGAATGGTACAAGACAAATTCTCAGAGGGTTTCAAAGGGCTAGAACAGAATTCGCTTGAGCACGAGGATTGTGGCTGAATTACCACAGCGGTTGTTATGATTTCTTGAGGAGGCACTGTGCTGAAGAGAGTAGGAAGGGAACGGAAGCAGTACGGGGTGGTCCTGTAGGCTGACGAGGTTCTGGAGCTAGGCTGTGCAGGATGACAGGAGGAGGCCGGTCAGAGCGGGTCAAGGTGCAGAACGTGGTAGATGTGACATGAGGAACTGCGGTTGGCATTCGTTCTTCGTCGAGAGCTGATATCGTGAATGTCTGAAGCAAAACAGGATGGAGTTATGGTTCCCCAGGATGTACTTTACTCTAATAATTAACTGATGAGTGGCTATCAGGTGGTGAAAGGACGGCATGGTGGAGAGTACGCTACTTCTGCCTTGTTGATAATATCGATGATGGTAAGGTTATCGGATTGGATGGCCACAAACATGGACGTCTAGTCCAGGCCCCACTGTAGGGCAATCACGATGGCATAATCATGAATAAGGGAAACGATGGGCCGAAGTGGAGCAACTTGGGGCATTTGATTATTTGCCCTTCACCCCAAAAACGGCTGGTGGAGTGCTGACTGTAAAGTAGATGGATGTTGGCTGGATCGTCAATGAGGTCAAGGAGAAGAATGTGATGCTGTTCGTAAGTGTAGCTTGGACTTAACAGACATGTAAGGATTGCAGCTGTGTGGGGTGGAATGGAAGACGTAAGGATCAGGACTTTGTAGATGAAGGCTTGCTCCTTGGGGATGGTCCGTATGTAGAAGACGAGTTGACCAAGGAGGGACAAGGGATGCTGTTAAGTGTTGCGGAAGGCAACGAGGAAGTTACTGAGAAGAGAAATCGGGTTCAGCTATTCGATCAGGAGGGGGCTTGGAATTTGACTGTATCAGGGGTGAAGTTCAGGAACTCCAAGTGGGTAGCAAGACCCGGAGTCTTCTATTACGACAGATTATCTCAAGGGTGGAGAAACCAACGAGCCCTATGAGACAAGTGGGAAGTTGTCGAGAAGTTGCATGAGAAAAGCGTTGATATGTTGGCTTAGTTCAGTCTGATATCGTCGGTCTGACATCAAACGTCGGGCTGACGGCTAAGGTCGGGCTGACGGCGAAGGTCGGGCATCTTGGCGGCGGTGGTTGAGGGCATCTCTGTGCCCGGCGACGGTGGCTAAGGGCATCTCTGTTTCCGGCGGCGGTAGCTGAGGGCATCTCTGTGCCCAGCGGCGGTAGCTGAGGGCATCTCGGTGCGCGCCAGCTGTGACACTGCAGCTGTGGTGAGGGCAACTCGGTTCTCTGCGGTAGTACCAAATCTGATGCGAGGTTGAAAACAGGGGCCGAATGCTAGTCGACCTTTTTTGCGGCGACGGAGCTGGAGGGACGAGGCTTTCAGTGCTGGAACGAAGTTGGAGGGATGGCATATACGAGGGTGACTGGAGCCAGACCTGCTCTCTGAATGCAATGGCTGGGGCCTGAACGGGGTAGCTGGAGGTTGGAAAAAGTCAGGACGTGGGGTAGAGTATGGCGGGCTGGAAGCTAAGCTGAAATGTTAATGGGTCCGCAGGGATAAGTGTGAGGTTGAAAAAGGAGGCTGGTGCCAAGATGGCGGGTGGAGCCGGCTAGCCTTGGTTAGGGGACGTGTAGGTGGACTGAACCCAGACAGGGAAGGGCGTCCTGCTGGGTGGGGTCAGTAACTCGGAGGGTTGGGTTTAAGGTCAGCTGGAGGTCTGCGCCAACAACCTGGATGGCAGGGCCTGCAGCAGGGAGCCCCAAGACGCTGAGGGCAGAGCTAAAAACACTAAGGGCGGAGCCTGCGGCACGGAGGGCAGAGCACAAGATGCAGAGGGTGGAGCCCAAGACACGGAGGGTGGAGCCCAAGAAGATGCTGGCGAACCAGCTTCACAGAAGGCGGTGCCTGCGTTGCAGGGGGCGGAGCGTGTGGGGTTTGTTGTTGTTGTTTTATTTATTCGAATGGGACAGCATGTATTAATGAACAGCTTACACTTTAAATACACCATATTTAGCTCAAAGCTCATTTCCATCCATAGTCCCATAAAACAAAAGAAACATGCTTCGTAAAAAAGTACTTTTTGGGTAACTGTCTTTTGAGATAAAACGACGAAATACATTTTAAAAGAATTGCCATTTTACATAACACGATTTGTTCCAACCACCAATTTGTGATTGTTTGATTTGTGCTTCATATTAGGCTGTAAAATGATGCAATTCCTCCATATAGGCTTTACAAAAGCTACTGATTTGATTAAGTGTATGTATTATTTATGCCCGTTGTAACAACCAGCCCCAAGATCCATGAGAGGACCAGCCCCAACTGACTTTTTGACATAAAGTTTGAGCTAGCAACACATGGCTTTGGTTTGAAAGCTGAGGCTGTATTCAATCAACCGAGTTCTGACTTTTAATGGGTATTCAATTTCTAAGATACTATTCACCTTATTCTGCCCCGCCCACTTTTGCCGATTTTTGCCACAGATACGCACTTTTGTTGTAAACGCACTTCCGTTTGACAAGAAGTCCGTTAAAGCAAACGACGAACGGGGGGGCGCTGGTGAGCCAAGATGGAGTGAAGAGGTGTATTTCAGAGCTCCTGCAGATTTTTAAGAATTTCACTTTGAAAAACGACATACCTTGAGTAAAACCTTAAAACAATAGACTCCAGCGAATCAGGTACTCTAATACTTTAACGTGATGGCGGACAAACTTCGAAAATACAAGTTTGATGCTACCGAAAAGCTAACAGCGAGGCCCGCCACAAGACAACACGGTGGAATCATCACAGGGTCCCGACGTGGTCGAAGACATCAAAGCTGAGGTTCTCGTTTCTCTGAAAGATGATTTATCTCAAATAATTTGTGAAGAATTGAAGAGGGCACTAGCTGACAACCTTAACGAGTTGAAGTCAGAGTTGCAGACCGTGCGGGCTGAAATTGCAAACAATACCACCGCTTTTAGATCCCGATTGGACACCATTGAAACTGACGTTGTGGATGTTAAAAATGTGCTATCTGTGTGGTCAGATGAGGTGACCACACTCCAGTGTACTGCTGAGGACCTCAAACATGAAGTGAAGTTTTTACGGGAAAAATGTGACGATCTGGAAGGAAGAATGAGGCGCGGGAACATACGCATTTTGGGCATTGACGAACAACCAAATTCCAGCAGTGCAAAAGAGGTGTCTAGAATACTTCGACAAGCTTTACACCTGGACCGAGACGTAAAAGTTGACCGTTCGCACCGCTCAGTCGCAACCAAGAAACCGGGAGATGTCAGTCCCCGAGTGATCATTGCCAAGTTACATTATGATGGGGACGCTGTGGACATTTTGAGAAAAGCAAGGGACAATGGCCCGCTGACCTATAATGGCAAGAATATCTACATTTTTCTGGATTAAACCACCGTTGTCGCCAAAGCCCATGCTGCGTTTACAGACGTGCGTAAAGCCTTACATGGACGGAGCAATGTGCGTTTTGGGTTGCTTTATCCAGCCAAGTTCCGCATCACACACAAGAGCTTCAGTAAGGATTTCCAAGACCCCAAAAAGGCCATGGATTTCGTCCGGGACAACATTCTTTCCTCTGCTGCTGCGACAGAGCCTTAAAGGTACTCTGAAACTGCTGCTTGAATTGTGAACTGCTGTCTTTGTATGCACATGTTGGCTATATCAGGCTATTTTCCCCTGTTGTTTGGAAAAAACAAACGTAATACAATATGTCAATATCATCATCCTCCCTCACCTGTAAATGTATGTAAAATTGTGTAAAAATGAGAGGCTGAATGTTTGAGTGGCAAATGCCTTAGTCATTCAATTACTGACCTACCTGCAGGAGCCTGAGCTAGATTTTGATCTTTTTTTTTCTCTTCTCTTGGCTTATTATTACCATTTTTTTGTTTTTTAGGTATACACAGCCTGCGATCTGAGGACTGTGTTTTTCGCTACTCATTATAGTGGCTAGGGACTTAAACCCACTCTTTTGCATTGCGTTCGACCTATGCGTTGTTAATTTTGTTTTGTTTTGCATTCTGGTCCCCTTGTTCCCCGGGGTTCCAATTTACTATAATGGAACAACAGAGCTCTTTATTGTTGTATGCTGTGATTTTGGTGTCAAGTATCAGGACAACTTACAATTAGATCATGATGACTCATACATTGCAACATTATGCCATATTTTAGGATCTAGCATCTGCCCTTCTTGCCACCTGGCCGCATTTGCCTCCGAAGCGATGCTTCCAATTCTCCGTTCTGATTCTGCTGTCTCTGTAACCCATGAGTGCTTTATCAATCATAAGTTATAACGTGAAGGGACTTAATGGCCCAATCAAAAGAAAAAAAAATATTACTTCAACTTAAACACGCTAGATGCCAGGTAGCACTTTTACAAGAAACACATCTGTCAGATGAAGAGCACCTCAAATTGAAGAAATCCTGGGCAGATAAAGTGTATTATTCATCTCATTGCTCAGGTAGGAGGAGAGGTGTGGCAATATTGATACATAGACAAGTTAATTTTACGGAAACATTGGTTCATAAAAACACAGAGGGCAGATTCATACTGGTAAATGGGCTAATTGATGGTATTTCTGTTTCATTTGTCAATGTGTATGCGCCGAATGAGGACCAACCAGGGTTTATAAAGTCCCTATTTAATGTGATCGCAGAGCACAGTTCTGGTCTCTTACTCATGGGGGGAGATTTTAACTGTGTAATGTCACATCAAGACAGGCAACCTTTATCTAAAACCCCCATTTCTAAAATGGGTAAAACACTTAAATATTTGTCCGCTGAGGCAGGATTTGTTGATGTATGGCGTTCCAAATTCCCCAAAGAGAAAAAGTTCACTTTTTATTCCAATAGACATGCATCATATTCAAGAATTGATTACTTTTTTACTTCTAAAACTGAGTTGCATAGAGTTGATGACATTTCAATAATGCCCATCACAATTTCAGACCACGCTCCTGTTGCCCTCCAGTGGGATATAGGTATGGCTTTGTCCTCTAGGCACTGGAGATTAATGCCTCTCTCCTTAATGATAAAGATTTTATTGCACTTATTAATACTGAGCTTAAGAATTATTTAGATTTGAATAAAACACCAGATACATCCCCCAGTGTCCTGTGGGATTGTGCAAAAGCTTATTTACGTGGTTGCATTATATCCTATGCCTCAGCTAAAAAAAGACGTAAAGTGGCTAAACAAATAGAATTAGAGAGTAAAATTAAGGAATTAGAACATAAACATAAACACGGGATGACATCAGACTCTTTGAAGGATCTTAACACTGCCCGAAGAGAACTTACAGACTTACTATCCGAAAAGGTTGAAGGAAACTTGCGATTTGCTAAACAACAGTTCTATGAACATGGGAATAGAGCAAGTAGGCTTTTGGCCTTCAAACTTAGGAAACAACAATCATCCAGTATTATCCAAAAGATAAAAATGGGAAACAAAACCATGGTTAAACCAAAGGACATTTCAGAAGCTTTTGCAAAATTTTATAAGGCCTTGTATCAAGAAACTGACACATGTTCTGATGAGATTGGCATAGCATGGTATTTGGAGAACGTCAAAGTTTCTGAACTGTCTGATACCTCATCTATTGAATTAGATGAACCAATTGAAGAATGGGAAATAAAACTGATTATTGCATCTCTCAAAAATAATAAATGCCCGGGGCCAGATGGATTTATAAATGAATTTTATAAATGTTTCTGTGATGTACTCACTCCGCTTCTTCTAGATGCTTATAGATATGCTTTAGAAACCAAAACAATGGCTCCATCTTGGTCAGATGCTACAATAGTGGTCTTGCATAAAGAAGGCAAGGACCCTACGGACTATGGTTCATACAGGCCATTGTCTATGCTGAATGGCGATATCCGTATTCTGACAGCCATATTGGCACGCCGTTTGAATAGCATAATCACTGAAATTATACACCCAGATCAGGCTGGATTTATAACTGGAAGGCATTATGGGAATAATCTACGCCGGTTATTAAATATTGTATCTTATCAAAAACAGAGCCAATCCATGACCGCAGTAATATCACTGGACGCTCAGAAGGCTTTCGATCGGGTGTCATGGAAATACCTAACTCAAACTCTAAAAAGATTTAAATTTGGCCCTAAATTTGTTGATTGGATAGAAACAATTTATTCTTCACCTCATGCCTCTGTTAGAGTTAATGGTTTCATATCAGCCAGGTTTAACTTGGAGTGTGGATGTCGACAAGGTTGTCCATTATCGCCTTTGCTATTCGCTATCAGCATTGAGCCATTAGCCCAGCTCATTAGGGATGATGACAATATTAAAGGAGTGTCAGTTGGCAAAGAAATACATAAAATATCACTCTATGCCGATGATATCCTATTATATCTTACAGAGCCATCTACAACAGTCCCCCGCTTGCTGAAAATAATTTCGGAATACAGTCACTTTTCTGGGTATAAAATAAATGTAGATAAGACCGAGGCAATGGATGTCTGTGGGAGTATCCCTTTGGAGGTGAAACAACATAGTGGCTTCAGATGGCCTAAAGAGGGCATAAAGTACTTGGGCATATATATCCCCCATTCTGTAGATAACCTGTTTAATGCTAATTATGGGAAAATGTTGAATGCTATAAAAAATTACTTGGACCGCTGGTCAGCATTGCCAGTTTCCCTTCTTGGCCGCATTGAGACCATTCGTATGAATGTCGTTCCAAGGTTGTTATATGTGTTTCAAATGCTACCAATTGGTATACCCAGGTCAACATTTGAGGAAGTAGACAACTTATTTCTAAATTTATTTGGCAAGCTAAATGTCCACGCATAAAATACAAAACACCAAAGACTTAGGGAAGATGGTGGACTCAATCTCCCAAATTTAAAATACTACTTTTGGGCAGCACAGTTAAAACCATTGATGTCATGGTTATTAAATGATGATCATACACGATGGTTGAACATAGAACAGACAATGTGCTCTGAGCCACTGCACGTATTCCCATTTGTTAATGTACAAATTAAGGGTTTATCAAGGTGGACTAAAACCACATTTGATATTTGGAAGAAAGTTAGAGTAGCATTTAAGTTACCAACAAAGATTTCTACTTTGACAAGTATTGGGTATATTAAATCCTTTACACCAAGTACTGTCGATAAGGGTTTTCGAAAATGGGCTGATAGAGGACTTGTCTATATACATCAGTTAATTGATAAAGATGGCCTTATGTCATTTGAGCAGTTAAGACAACATTTTCAACTTCAAAAAAATGAATTCTTTAGGTACTTACAATTGCGCTCCTTTCTGATATCTCATATAGAATGGAAAAAGATTTTGGATCCTTCAGCAATTGAAGAATTATTTATACAAATCCAAAAAAGAGAAGGAGATATAAAGTTAATCACAAGGTTATATAAAATATTTGTATCCACTTCTCAAAACAAACCCATTCAGGCCAAACAAAAATGGGAGGCAGAGGCGGCCCAAACTATATCTGACGAGATGTGGAAAGAGGCATGTATACAGGCACACCAAACCACAAATTCAAATACATGGAGGGAATTTAAATGGAAAATATTAGTAGATTTTTTCGAACTCCAGACGTTGTTTCTAAAATGAACCCTAATGTACCAAGTTTATGTTGGAGAAATTGTGGCACAGCTTTGCCTAACCATACACACGTCTTCTGGTCATGTCCTAAACTGTTACATTTCTGGGAAGAGGTGTACAAGGCAATTCACCAGATTCTTCAAGCTGCGATACCAAAAGTCGTTACAGTGGCTGTACTCGGCATCATTCCCCAAAGTGTACAAGGGTGAGGTGAAGCATATCTCCTAAATATACTTTTTGCAGCGGCTATGAAATGTATCACAATAAACTGGTTGAAATCGGAACCACCATCACTTAATGCCTGGATTCAAAACGTAAAAGAACTCTACCAAATGGAAAAGATCACTTTTTTACCACGGTTGAAACAAGACATCTTTAAGGTGCGATGGAAACCTGTCGAGGCTTTACTAATGTAATCCACAAATTGGATGGGGAGTGAACCTTGGGTTGGGTTATGTTTCTTTACTTATTAATATGAGTGTGATACAAATGTGACATAGGCATTGTATGGGAAAAATGTGTGTGCTTTGCTGCCTTAGGATGTGACTGATGTTTGCTTGTAATGTTTCACTGTAAGTTGTTTTGCTCTGCTGTTTCCAAAACTATTAATAAAAATTTAAGTTCTAAAAAAAAAAGCTAACGAGGGAAATGTCTCGCCAACGGAAACAAGACGGCGGCGCGTACGGCAACTTCCGGAATAAGGTGAATAAACCTACAGGCTTTCCCAACAAAAACATTAACCTCTTGGAAAATAACACAGATCTATAAAAAATACAAATTAATGTTTTGTTGTGTGATTGAAAATATTAAGGAAGAATAAACAGGATGTTTTGCTTAATGTTTGATTATATTGTAAACCACAGCGCCCCCTGGTGTGGTTCTGCACACGGCTTTTCTGCACAAACACAGCAAATGAAGTTCATTTAACTCACGTAAAAGCTCTCATAGTTGGTTCCATTCAGGTTGAAGCTTACCTTTACACTTTGGAACTGAACCTCTCCATGTTCCAAGGTAACAGTCAACAGAAAAGGTGGTTCTTTCGTCGTAGGTGCATTTGAGATAAACTCTGTCATTGTGGTCGTATTTCTCATACTGAGAAGGAGCTGTAATTTCTGCATTTTTGTAAGAAGGTTTTGTGCATCTGCTTTCTGGAAAACATGTGGTTCCCAAGTTAGAACATAACAGAATTGAACACAGCAACATTAGCGAATGTTTTTCAGTAAAAACTAACTGCAACTTTTTATTGAATTTTATTTATGTTTTTCTTTAATTTGTAACAATTATCATAATGTTATATAGATATATTTTCAGTTTCAATATACAGAAGTATTTATAACACTGTAAATGCTACAATGCTAATCATCAAAATGTTTGTCTAAATGAAAGGATAATAAAAAAGTAAAAGTCCACAGTACCTTTACAAAGAGGGTTGGGCTCCCAGCCTCGTCTGGTGCATGTGGCTCTGTATGCTGTCTTTGTGTAATGGTAAGCACAGTTATACCATTCTGTTTCATCAATGTCAACAGAGTTTGTCCAATAATAATGCCACTCGCTGACATGTTTTAAAGTTTTGTCACATTTGACCACTAAAGTAAAGGAAAGTAAAACACAAAGGAATGAAAGAATGTAAATAATACATTTCTAAATGCTCTGAGTGTCACATACGTTGGCAGACTGGGTCAAAGTCCCATTGTCCTGTGTCTTGACATATAAGATCAGCGCTCTGGAGCTCTCTGCTCTTCACCCACTGCTTGTCTCCACACGTGACCCTCACACTTTGTCCAGGGTTAAACATGTTTTGGTTCTGAGGCTCGTATGTTGTGCCTTGGGGTGGGTTAGAGCTGAGTTTACAAGTTATGGCTGAAAGAAATAAAAAATATGTTATTACTGAAGACATTTGACTGAACAGATTGTGTTTGGATTTGTTGACTCACGTTTACACCGAGGCATGGGGGTCCAGTGAGCCGACTGGCCTATTATAAGACAAACTGGAGGTCTCCTACCCACCTTTTTGTAGCCCCTATCACATGAGTATCTCAACACTTCTCTTTCTCTGTACCCAGTTTTCTCACCTTCCACTTGAAAATGGTCTAACTGAGGCTTTGAACAAAATGTTTCTGTAAAACAGTTATCTAAATAAATCAAAAGCTCTACCAATTCATTTTCAGCGCAGTTATTTTTACAGTTAAAGTCAAGAAAATAGCTGTCAAGTTCTTTCAAAGGCTTTGTATAAATGCTTTTATTAAAAAAAACTGGACTTGGCTTTGACTTATTCTGAATGAATGATATAATTGAAGAGAAATGGTTCATTACATTAGAATAATAAAAAAGAGCCTTTTTGTCTCAGTTTTAAACAAGGTACAAGCTTAATATGGGACCTTTCCCCAGAGCAAGTTGTTTTTATGACAATGAAAGCAAACTTTTTAAGGAAAACACATAAGGCTTTGACTCACCGAGGCACTGGATGTCTCCTGTCCATTGTCCATTGGTGCAGGTTTTATAGGAATGTCCTCTCATTGTGTAGAGGTCTTGACATCGATATCCAACGGTCTGGCCATTTTCAAAGATCAGAGTTGAATTTTGTAAAACATATCCGTTTGTCAGTGGTGGAGGAGGAGTGCAGGCCAGGAGCAGACGGAAAGTGTCCTCTGTGACAACAGTATAGTTTTGGACTGTCAGTCAGATCATAAATAATGTCGACTTCTAAATTCAAGGGAAAGAAATGAGGAGGGTTATTTTTAGACAGAGGAGGGTTATAATGCCTTAAAGATTCTAATTAATTAATTAATAAAAACACCTCACTAAGCATCCAATCTATTTGAAATTATTAAACCAAAAAAATTATACTCTTGGTTAAGACTAATTCTGCCTCATTGAGTAAATTTTCTGATTTTCTGATGATGGTTAGTTTTTTGTTTTTTTTTGTGTGGTATGTTTTCAATGATGGAACATGGTTAAAGGCTCAAAGTCACACAGTAAATGAACCTCCAGTCTACGTTAGCTTTTTTCAATAAAGCTTTAAGTATATGTAAAAATTCTACAAAAACTTTTTCTATTTATAACTTGGTTTGGTGGATAGCAGTTGTGGTAAATATTTATCAGTTTTACAACCCGTGGTGCTCAGCTCTTAAACAATCCCCCTATGATGTCATAAACAGGCGACGTACCATGAAATTATAGGGACAATTTACAACAACTGACATTTTTAATTATTTATTTTATATATATATATATATATATATATATATATATATATATATATATTTTTTTTTTTTTTTTTTTTAATGACAAACAATCCTTCAATCCTTCAAAATAACCATGAAGTAACATTATGAACTTTACGGACAAAAAGGTAAAATGTTTAGTAAAATCTTACACATAATCATGTTCAATATGTTTTAGTGAAATGTGTCATTGAACTTGTCAAATGTACTTTAACTTGTAAATCAGTAGTTAACACAGACCGTACAAAACGGTCTGTCACTTGCTGTCTGTCTGTGCCAACGGTCATGGCACTTTCTATTGGGACACTGGTGCCCTTTACTCTGTAACTGCTTCTGTCAAACTCACCATCTGGAGCTAAAATGTCCCTCTGACACACTCTACGCTTTAGCCGCTATAATTGCTGGCCACGATTGGCTTCATTTAGCTGGAGCCAAATGCTCCATCACACTCCGGATGTCCAGTGAATATACAGTCTATGGTAGTTACTGGAACTGTTTTAGAAGTATTGTATATATGGTTGGAAAAGGTATGCAGAGATTGGTCTGAGTAAATAGCCTAATCCCCAAATGTTAACACTTCTCTTATTAATTTACATGTGATTTCAATTTGAGCACGAGTCCCAGAAGAGACTTGATTAACAAATAAAACATTTTTCTCCAGTGGCATTAGTTATTTCCTCGCCATATCTCTGAAGACATCTCACCGACGCACGCTCCGTAGGTGGCAGCTCTCCAGCCGCGCTCTTCTGTGCAGATGTAGGTGGTGTTCAGACCAGTCGTGTATCCAGGATCGCAGCAGAAATATATCACATCTCCCTTTTGGTATTCTGCTTTTTTGTATTCATCCAACACAAAGGCATGTTCAACAGATGGCAGCACCGAACACTCTGTAAGAAAACACCAGAGAGTGTGCAGAGTTTAACAAGGCATCTGGTCTTAAAAAGTCAAAGGATCAAATGTTTCTGACCTTGTAGTGTCAAAGTAAACTCCACATTTCCCCATAGAAGCAGCAGAAGAATCACAGCCAGCTTCATGGTTAATTTGGACTGAGAACGTTTGAAACTGTTTGGTCTGTCCAGTTTTTATTTAATAAACGGCCAATCAATAAGTTGTAAAGGTCATTATTTATTTACTTGAATCCTCTTCCCGGTAATGTTTCCAGCCTCACTGTAACTTGGCTGTAATTTATGCATTTTAGAGGTTTCAATGATTTATCAACAGTGCCACTTATTTTCATTCTTCATTGCACAAAAATTGTAAGTTACACTACTTTACTTTAAAATAAGATTACAGTGTTAGTAAAAAACATGTAGACTAGAGCAGAGTTCAGACTTTGAAGAAATACATTTCATTAATTGTAATGTTAAAAGTTTAAATTTTAGATGCATCAGTAATAGAAAGCAAATAGGTTGAGTAATTAGAAGGTAAAACAACATGATTTTTGCAGGATATAAGACAATATATGAAGAAAGCAAACATAAACAAACAAACACACACACACACACACACACACACACACACACACACACACACACACACACACACACACACACACACACACACACACACACACACACACACACACACACACACACACACACACACACACACATATAATGGGTATTAAACTGTGTTTTATTAACTTTACTTCATTTAAGGTGAGACAGATTAATGGAAGAAAAAAATGTATTACAAGGTTTTCAGCATGTAATGTTTTTATATTGAAATATAGCATTCTATGCCATATTTTCCCTCCAAGTCGATATTAACAAATCCTTCAGTACGATCCGTCAAAATTTTGATTCATACAAAACTGTAAAGTTTGGTGTGTGTAGGAGCTACTTTAAGTACTGGTCTTATGTCCCACAGAAGAAAAATGCATTTTAAGATAAAGCCCTTGAAGTTTCAATGTGCCAGCGAAATCTATGGATGAAGTGGATTCAAATATAATAAAACATTTTAGGAGAAGTTTGTTGTTTCTACATGAAAGCCTGCAAGCCTATGTTGAGAGCAAACTGACTAAAAAAACTAAAACATGCATTTGTTTTGCCTGTAAGTCTGGAAATGAATTCAGAAATCAAGATTTATATGTGATAGTGAGTTCTTGATATTTTACATTCATTGAAAATTTAGGAAATCTGTTGTATTCTTAACAGAAAATACAGAGAGTTAACAACATACAATATTAGCATTTATTTCACCAAATGAGCTGCTGCTGTCGAGCTGCACAACCAGCACAGCTCAGAACATGTGTCTGTGGTATTCATGAGCAGAACTGCACTGGACACAACACTAGACACTTTACCTGCCTTTTATTGTTGTCCATGTAGTGTATTATTGTACTTAACCACAGTCCCGTATTGTGCGCAATAACATTGTATTCTTATAGTTTTTCACTGTACTTGGACTGTATCTCCATTTATCTTGATTTTTGTTAGAATATTTCAATATCTTCATTAAACAATTTTATTTATTTATTTAACTGTAATTTATGTATTTATTCTGCTACTGTTATTGCAGCTCCCACTCGAACTGCCACCTTATCGTGGTGGGGGAGTTTGCGTGCCTGAATGATCCTAGGAGCTATGTTGCCTGGGGCATTATGCCCCTGGTAGGGTCTCCCATGGCAAACAGGTCCTAGGTGACGGGTCAGACTAAGTGCAGTTCAAAAAGCCTCTATGGAAAGTTTAAAAACAAGGACCGTGACGTTGCCCGGTATGGCGCAGCTGGGGCCCCACCCTGGAGCCAGGCCTGGGGTTGGGGCTCATATGCGAGTGCCTGGTGGCCGAGCCTTTGCCCATGGGGCCCGGCCGGGCTCAGCCCGAAAGGACGATGTGGGTCCGACCTCCTGTGGGCTCACCACCCGCAGAAGAGACCGTAGGAGCCGGGTGCCTCGACGACCTGGTCCACGGACACAGCGTCTAGCTGTTGGGACATGGAATGTCACCTCTCTGGCGGGGAAGGAGCCTGAGCTTGTGCGGGAGGTCGAGCATTATCGACTAGATATAGTCGGCCTCACCTCCACGCACAGCCTGGGCTCTGGAACCCATCTCCTCGAGAGGGGCTGGACGCTCCATTTCTCTGGCGTTGCCCGCGGGGAGAGGCGACAGGCTGGTGTGGGCTTGCTCATAGCCCCTCAGCTCAGCCGTCACGTGTTGGAGTTTACCTCAGTGGACGAGAGGGTCGTGTCCCTGCGCCTTCGGGTGGGGGACAGGTCTCTCACTATTGTAGCGGCCTACGGGCCAAACAACAGTGTAGAGTACCTGGCCTTCTTGGAGTCCCTGGGAGGGGTACTGGACAGTGCACCGCCCAGGGACTCCGTTGTTCTACTGGGGGACTTCAACGCCCACGTGGGCAACGACAGTGACACCTGGAGAGGGGTAATCGGGAGGAACGGCCCCCCTGATCTGAACCCGAGTGGTGTTCAGTTATTGGACTTCTGTGCTAGTCACAGTTTGTCCATAACGAACACCATGTCCGCATGTCTTGGACACTCGGGTGAAGAGAGGGGCGGGGCTGTCAACCGATCACCACCTGGTGGTGAGTTGGATCCGCTGGAGGGGGAGGAATCCGGACAGACTTGGTAGGCCCAAGCGTATCGTGAGGGTCTGCTGGGAACGTCTGGCAGAGCCCTCTGTCAGCAGGGTCTTCAACCTCCGGGAGAGCTTCTCCCAGATCCCGGGGGAGGCTGGAGACATTGAGTCTGAGTGGACCATGTTCTCCGCCTCCGTTGTCGATGCGGCAGCTCGTAGCTGTGGTCGTAAGGTCTCTGGTGCCTGTTGCGGCGGCAATCCCCGAACCCGGTGGTGGACACCGGAGGTAAGGGATGCCGTCAGGCTGAAGAAGGAGTCCTATCAAGCCTTGGTGCTTGTGGGACTCCTGAAGCAGCTGACAGGTACCGGCAGGCCAAGCGTACTGCAGCGGTTGCAAAGGCAAAAACTCGGGGCTGGGAGGAGTTCGGAGAGGCCATGGAGGAGGACTATCGGTCGGAAATTCTGGCAAACCGTCCGACGCCTCAGGAGGGGGAAGCAGTGCCACCAACACCATTTACGGTGCGGGTGGAGAGCTGTTGACTTCGACTGGGGATGTTGTCGGACGGTGGAAGGAATACTTTGAGGATCTCCTCAATCCCACTGTCATGTCTTCCAAGGAGGAAGCAGAGGCTGGGGACTCAACGGCGGACTCGCCAATCACCCAAGCCGAAGTCACTGAGGTTGTTGGCAAGCTCCTTGGTGGCAAGGCTCCGGGGGTGGATGAGATCCGCCCTGAGTATCTTAAGTCTTTGGATGTTGTGGGACTGTCTTGGCTGACACGTCTACAACATCGCGTGGCAGTTTGGGACGGTACCTCTGGACTGGCAGACCGGGGTGGTGGTCCCTCTGTATAAGAAGGGGAATCACAGGGTAAGGTCTATTCCAGGGTACTGGAGAGGAGAATCCGACCGATAGTCGAACCTCGGATTCAGGAGGAGCAGTGTGGTTTTCGTCCCGGTCATGGAACACTGGACCAGCTCTATACTCTCCATCGGGTGCTCGAGGGTTCATGGGAGTTTGGCCAACCAGTCCACATGTGCTTCGTGGATCTGGAGAAGGCATTCGACCGTGTGCCCCGGGGCGCCTTGTGGGGAGTGCTCCGGGAGTATGGGGTCCGGGGCCCTTTGCTAAGGGCTGTCCGGTCCCTGTACGACCGGAGCAGGAGCTGCGTTTGCATTGCCGGCAGTAAGTCAGACCTGTTCCCAGTGCATGTTGGACTCCGCCAGGGCTGACCTTTGTCACCGGTCCTGTTCATCATTTTTATGGACAGAATTTCTAGGCGCAGTCAGGGCATGGAGGGCGTCCGGTTTGGGGACCACAGGATCTCATCTCTGCTGTTTGCAGACGATGTCGTCCTGATGGCTTCTTCAAGCCAGGATCCACAGCATGCACTGGGACGGCCGCCGAGTGTGAAGCTGCTGGGATGAAGATCAGCACCTCCAAATCCGAGGCCATGGTTCTCGACCGGAAAAAGGTGGCTTGCCCTCTCCGGGTGAGTGGAGAGTCCTTGCCTCAAGTGGAGGAGTTCAAGTATCTCGGGGTCTTGTTCACGAGTGAGGGAAGGATGGAGCGTGAGATTGACACATTGCAGATCGGTGCAGCGTCTGCAGTGATGCGGGCGCTGTATCGGACCGTTGTGGTGAAGAGAGAGCTGAGTCGAAAGACAAAGCTCTCGATTTACCGGTAAATTTACTTTCCTACCCTCACCTATGGTCATGAGCTTTGGGTAATGACCGAAAGGACAAGATCGCGGTTACAAGCTCAGTCACACGGGGGGAGCTCGGAGTAGAGCCGCTTCTCCTCCACGTCGAGAGGAGCCAGCTGAGGTGGCTCGGCATCTGTACAGGATGCCTCCTGGACGCCTCCCTTGGGAGGTGTTCTGGGCATGTCCCACCGGGAGGCGGCCCTGGGGTAGACCCAGGACACGGTGGAGGGACTATGTCTCTCGGCTGGCCTGGGAACGCCTTGGGATCCCACCGGAAGAGCTGGAGGAAGTGTGCGTGGACAGGGAAGTCTGGGCCTCCCTGCTTAGACTGCTTCCCCCGCGACCCGGCCCCGGATAAGCGGATGGGCGGTGCAGCAGGTGGGGTGCACCACCGGGGCAGAATGAGACAGGACGGCAGGGCCTTTAAAGGCCAAGGCCATCACAATGTCACACTGTAGTCAGCTTCAGGGAACATTCTTCATAAATCAAGTTATTAGCAATAATAACTGACTAATCACGTGCTTCCTTTTCCACAGGCTGGTTTTTGCTTGATTGACAGCTAGTGCGTGTGTGGTTGCCATGATACGTGCATTCGGATGCCCAAATATGGAGTCTGGCACCACTTTAGCCTCTATTCACCTTGTTCTGCCCCGCCCACTTTTGCCTCTTTTTGCCACAGATCCGCACTCCTGTTGTAAACGCACTTCCTGTTTGACGAGAACCTCGTTCACGCAAATGACGAACGAGGGAAAAGTCTCGCCACTGTTACGCCCGGCTCATGGCGCAACAAGGAGGGAGACCACACAGGAGGTAAAGTGCGCAGAAACAAAGGTTTATTTACAAAACTAAAGTCAGAACAAAAACTAATACTTACAAAAATAGAAGGTATGGGGTCGTGAGCATCAGTATCAGTGGTGTAGTGTGGGTGATGTGATGCGAATGAAAGCGTTGTGTGTGCGATGTGAGTGTAGTGCGTAAAACAAAAGACAAACTCAAAGGTGCATGAGGCGTCGTCGGCGTGGCAGCCGGCAGCAGGAGGCAGGGCAAGCGGGAGCGCGGAGAGAGAGAGAGCAGGAGCGCGCACGCAGCCCCTTTTAAAGCGCTCGGAGGAGTCCAGAAGGCGGGGTCCAATCAGTTCACCACCTGGTGACACAAAGAAGGGCGGCAGAGCAGGCGGGACAAATTCCCTACGGCCCACCCCTGGGCCAGGGCCGTAACACCACTAAAATATTATATAAAGTAGATGGATTTGTTTAAAATGTTTATTGAACACGAGCAACAAGTCACAATGCACTGATTTCCTGCTTGGGCAGAAAACGGCTTTTTAGTTCGTGTAGAACTTGTTTTCTGTTGAGCTCGTCTTCCCCGTGTGAACTAATACAACGGAAAAAAGATGGCGGCGCCCACAGCAACTTCTGGAACAAAGTGAATAGTTGCTAGCCGCGTTTGGCTTCATTTGGCTGGAGCCAATGGGTGACGTCACACTCCGGATGTCCAGTGATTTTTATACGGTCTATGATGTCATCTGCATAACCTCTATTGATGACTGACGGTTTTGACTGATATGATATGACTTGTCATATCCACATCAGTGTAACTTCTTTACAATTTTTTTTTTTTTTATGTGAAATCTAATTGCATCAACAGCAGAAATGTCTTCTTAAATCCCATTCTCTATCCTCACTTTCTTTACATTACACTGTCAACTGGAAGACACATTCAAATCACATCATTTATTAGGCTCAAAACACATCTCAAGCGAAAGTAAAATAAAAAAAACTACAGAATGGTTTTAGATGCTCTATACTCATCTCTATGGAAGCCCATTTCCACCAGTGAATAAAAAATAAAAGCCCCACAGGAAGTCATAATTTCGAGCTCTTTGCTCGTAGACTTGACCAATTAACGGAGCAAAGTGTCCACGTTTAGACCGCACATGCTGCTTGTTTCCTCGGCAGCAGCAGCACAGCCGCTGCAGTGGACGTCTGGACGATCCCCGAAGCCCACACAAATGTCTCATGTGTCCACGGCATGAACCGAAGCAGTCCAGACCTTTGAGTCCGAGATGGTTGTCACCAGTGCAGGGAACACATGAACTGAAGCCGCTGTCATGTCGCTGGAGCTCACCGGGCTCTGTTGGAAACTCATAATTATGACTTTAAAACTCGAAATTACTACTTTAAAACTTGAAATTATGACTTTAACACTCAAAATTATGACTTCCTGTGGGGCTTTTATTTTTTATTCACTGGAAATGGGCTTCCATACATCTCCAAGCTCCATGAGATAAAAAGAATATGAAGAAATACTAGAACTCAAAATACTTTTAATAACAGTTTTTCATCAACACAAACCATTATATAATGAACCAGTGGTGAAGCTCATATAAAGTGCATTTGACAGGTTAGACAACTTCCTAAATTAATGTTTAAATTTTATTCAAATTGCCACTTAACTAAACCGTAAAACCATAATAAAGATCCCACCAAACAAAGTAATATTCAGTACAAACATGAACACCTGTCATATGCACTTTGTAAAGTGTTTATGTGAAATTTAACTGCATCAACAGCACAAATGTCTTCTTAAATCCCATCCAATCTTCATCCTCACTTTCTTTACATTTCGCTGTCAGCTGGAAGACAAATTCAAATCATGTCATTTATTAGGCTCAAAACACACCTCAAGATATGTCAAAACAACACTGGTTTTAGATGCTTTGCAAATACAAACCAATACATCTGATGCTCTCCTGAGTCCAGGTTCCATTATTGCATTGAATCGTGGTATTTCCGTCCACGGTGTATTTATCTCGACACTTGTAGGTAAGGACAGTGCCTGACAAGTACTTATCCTCAAATTGAGCCAAAATTAATGCATCCATTACTTTTGGAGGTGGGTCACATTGCTTTTCAATAGCTAAAACAAAGTAGAAAAAGGAATCTGGATTATTCAAGTAACAAAAAAAAAAAAAAAAAGAATAATCCTGACTGTTTTAGAAGCAAACCAAGTAATTTCCTTTCAATACTCTCCAGAAAAATTAACCTAAATGTAAAGTGCTGTTTCTTTGTTTTTAAGATGCATAATGTAACTTAAAGGCACTTGACAAAAAAACTCTTATCACCACAGTAATGTCCTCAGTAAATACTAAATGCTCATTTTCTATTCAAATCTAAGTACCATATTAGATATGATTAATAATGCTGCAACACTCCAACACCATTGAAAAGCATTATTAAACTTTGCTCTGAACAAAAAGAAACTACACAATCTTATTAAACGGCCAAGTAATTTTTAACCAACAAACAGCAGCACCAACTCCCACGGTCAGAAATTGCCATTCACCATAAAAATGTCACTTCAAACTTAAAACAAGCACATCTTAGTGTCAATAGACAGCTGTTTAAAGAAAAATGATCATGATTAATGTCAACATAAGTCTTATAATTTGTATTTGGAAGTTTCACTGTTAAAATTAGCACATAATTATCGTTCATATTTGTTAGTTGGTCATTTTAGGAAACATCTACAACCACTAACTAAGCTGATGTTGAGTGGCTAAATGTGATGTAGCTCATGTTTTCTTTTGTAAGATTAATGAATTTGTATGTGGAAAGACTAAACTAACTAAGCTAAATTAGGACTAAGTCAGGACTAAACGAAAGAACGAAAGGCCAAGTCTAAACCAGGTCTGAAAAGGGAGCAAATCAAGTCCGCATCAGAATTAAACTGCATGGGCTCAAACCAGGACTAAACAAGTGCAAGTTTGAACGCACCCATTAGACCCTTGATTTTCAACCAGTGTGCCGGGGAACACTGGTGCGCCTTAAGGATTTGCCAGGTGTGCCTTGGGAAAATGTCCAGTTTGATTCACAAATGTGGATTTAATTAACTAATTGACCTTTTTGGAGAGTCCTGAGCAACATTTTCACCAAAAAAGAACGCAAAACTATCACTATTACCAAATTTAAAGAACTAGACAGTGCCACAGACATTATTTGCCTCATCATATACAACATTTTTCACTAAATTGTCTGATTTGGTAATATTTTAGTGGAAGGTGGCGTGCCATGGTAACTTTTAAACGCAAAACGTGTGCCACAACTCAAAAAAGGCTGAAAAACACTGCATTAGACAATTAAGATTGATTTATCTTGTTGTCAATAATTGTTTAATCTTAATGAAATCTTTTAACAAACAAAATTTGACAATGGGACAACACAATGTAGAAGATGAGGGTAAAGCCTGGTCCATAACAAGAAACACGTAACACGGAGGGACTTACGTGTGCAAATCTCTTTAAAATCGACTACTTTTGGAGTCCATGTTCCATTTGTGCAAGTCAGCGTTGTTAGACCCATGTGGAGATTGTGGTATCCCGTCGCACAGTGAATTGGGATAGTGGATCCTTCACTGAAACTGTCACTTATGTACGTCACATTCAGATTTGGGATTTCAGCTGGTCCACAGTCTGTGCTGGCTGCAGGTAAAAAAACAAAAACGAAACACAAACAACACAGTATCTGAGAAAAGAGAAACGAACTTTGGTGTAGGCAATATTGACAACAATGTTTATCTCACTTGGATTATCCTGACACTATTATGGCAATGTAAAATTATTCTTTTTTTAGCTTTTTATTCAGACTTAATAACTGACCATAACTTGTAATTGTAGTGTATTATTTCAGTCAACTGGACATTCACAACCACATTACATCCAAATAAATCAACAGCTACAACAGTCCATGACCTGGCCATTACTGGACATTCAGACCAGACACCAAAACATACTAAACATTACTAATATTATAATTATGAATGTATTATTTGTACCTAGTCAACAATAGACACTGTATACACACGTTTGTCATTGTTAGACAGGAAAGTCGACTGAAATCTGGGGCCCAGGACAACAGACCCCTTTGCCCCCCTCTGTCTACAAAAATAAAACATATGCTCATTTTTGGTCTGAATAACGACATGTGAGATTTTAGTGGATATTTTTGATTCATGTTCGTGTCTTTGCAGTGTCACCAAAGCAAACAGAATCTAATTGTTTAAAGGAGCCGTAAACAGGCTGTGCTCTTATTGTTTTAAGAGAGGAACTATTCACCTAATTCCGCCCGCCCACTGTTGTAAACGCACTTCGTTTGAAGAACTCCGTTAAAGCTAATGGCGAACGAGGGAAAGGTCTCGGCGCTAAAATGTTACATAAAGTAGATTGATTTGTGTAAAATGTTTAATGAACACGAGCAACAACAAGTCAACAACGCACCGATTTCCTGGGAGGCCAGAAAACGGCTTTTTATTTTCTGTTGAGCTCGTCTGCCCCGTGTAAAATACAATGGAAACAAGATGGCGGCGCCCACGGAAACTTCTGGAATAAGGTGAATAATCCCAACTGAACCTGTGTCCAGAGCCTTAACCTGCAAATAGAGACACAAGTGTTTCTCTTCTCAGTTTATGTTCAAACCATGGCTCATGTTCAGCTCCTTCTCGTCCAGAGTTCCAGACTCACTGAGACGAATTATGCTTTCATTATGTGTAATGTTTCAGTAATTGAGGTGCCTGTGACAGGTTGGACTACTCTTTGGACAAAAATGTACTTAAGACGTCCAGGACTCGGGGACGAGCAGGTCGATCACAGCTGACCCTTCTCACCTGGACATGGACTATTTGAGCCACTCCCCTCGGGCAGAGGCTACGGTCCATCCGGACCAGAACCTCCCGCCACAAGAACAATTTCTTTCCCTCTGCCGCTGGACTCATGACACTTTGTAACACCTGCCACTTTAACAATATATTATATAAGAACTATCTATTTGCACTGCCACATTTGCACATTGCACTGTCTGACAACTGTACATTCTGTATATAGTCTTAGTCTATCTATCTTAGTCTATTTTATTCTTAATTTTATGCATGACTCTTTTATATATTTATTATATTTTATTCATTGTTTTATGTTGCACCTACGCCGAAGCAAGTTCCTATGTTTGTGAACTTTGATCACAGACAATGGCAATAAACCGTTTCTGATTCTGAAGATAATTATATTTAATATTTTGATGAAAATGTTTCAAATGTTATCCCAGTTTAGCAAATTTTTAGGTTTATAATTTTACTTCCTGCTTGTTAATCATGACATTACTCTAAGAAATTCTATGACTGTTACCTAGCAACCATACCAAAATTCCTCTAATGTCACAGAAATTATTAATGGACAAAGAAAAATATACAAGAACACCTTTATTTGGTTGAATTAATGTTTAAAGGGTCAGAAAATGTGTCTGTTGTAAATTGTGCCAAACATTTGGATGATTTCTGATGTCATATTGTGATGTCATAGGTTTTAGAAATCGGCTCTATTTCCCTTCATTTGGTTCCTTTAAGCCTGATCAGCCCCGCACTCTCATTCACACATTAGTTTAGTGGAAAAGCGGGTGACGTGCCTTTGCCCAAGGACACAACTATAAATGAACTGAGTCTGGCTACACAGGACAACTCAATATCAGCACTTCACAAATGTATTAAATGTCATTTTATACATCAGAATCCAATCGTAACATTTATTTTATAAAGTAAAAAAATACATTACCAACACATTCCTGAGTTTCCCATTTGCCGTTCACACATGAAGCTTCGCCCCACCAGGTTTTAGAGTGCAGTTTAAATGGAGGAGAACAGGTGTAGTACAGCTTCTTATTATCACGGTCTTCATGTGAAAATCCATTGGAGATCTCTGTGCTCCCACATGTGTTTTGTTCTGAAAAGGCACAATGCTAAATGTAACGATAAATAGAAGAAAAAAAAAACAGAAGCAAAAGCCTTGAAGTTAGGTGTGTACAATAAATCTTTTAATCAAATCGAGATCAAAGATAAGCTTGTGGATTTCTTTTCCTTTTCTTTTTTTAAATATATGTATGTATGTATATCTATTTCAAACCCTGAGTGGTCCATAATTAAAAGATAAGACATATTTGCAACAATACATGTCCATTTGCCTGGCAAGTCCAGAATGATATATCTATGTATTATTTATACACGATAAATCAGTCTGGTCGCCCTGCCCTCCACCGTACCTCGAGTCAACTCCAAAACGTACCGAGCAATCAGATTCGTTTATTTCACTGACACAACCGGCATCACTCTAGAGCGGCAGAAGTAGCAGAGTTGGCTACAACACCAGGTATTCTCAAAGGCTGTGACCGACTGTCCCCACTCTGTCTTCTTCTCTAACCCCTCAGTCACTCCACAGTCCTGCCCTGTTCAGTGACTAAATAGTGCCCTCAATCCTGGAGCGATTTGGACATGCAGCTCACTACTTTCTCTTCTCACTACTTAAGTCACGTGACTCTGGCGTCTGGGAGAAAAAAAAAGTTGGCAAAAAATGTATTTCTGTAATGAATATAGATCAAATTCGCCTTACACGCACATATTTATGGACTAATAAAATCATACAAGTTTTATTAACCATAGATCACACGTTATACATCAAACAGACTGGATTATTCAACTTTTTGCTAGAGATTTGTGATCTATTCACAGCTCAAGCTAAGGTAAGCGGCTAACGCCAGCAACTCTGCTGCTAACGGTTTGTTTAAAGTGTTTTGTTCATAATCTCGGCTCAACAGTTCGTTTAAACAGCTCCTCTTTCTGCTTTCATTCAGTTCGCTGTAGTTTTTACGACCCTCGCAATGCATTGTGGTTCATTTTGACCGGTCTAGCGACCATCGCTGGACACTGCTTTTCAAGATGCATTGTGGGAAATTTTGAGTACACCATTTTTTCCATCTGTTGGACATTCGTACAGCACTAAAAACGCGTGACCACTATACAGTCATAACTCTGATTGGTTTACTCCGCTTCCTGTTTGCTCGGGTTTGCTCCGCCCTAGAAATCAAATTGACTCAAATGTCGATGCTCATCCACTGTACCAGCAGAAAAAATAAACAAATCACAAAATATCAGCTTGAGTTCAGCCTTTAAAGTAATAATTTTAGATTTTTTGTTTGGAGTTGTTTGTTAAATGGCACTAACTAAAAGTGTCTTGATTATTTGTTGTAAAATTTATATTTAAAACGTTTTTTCTTAATATATATATATATATGTTTATTATTATTATATATTATTAACAATATTATGTATTTATTTTCAATCACTAAAACATGTTTGTGTAAAGTTATATACTTTTGCCACTCATCTCATTCTTCAGTTCACATATCTGACTGATCAAGACCTCGTCAAACAAACTGAAGAAGCGACTTGGATGAGTGGCAAAATGTTCTCGCTCATATACTTTTGTCCAGTTGACAGAATTCAATTTTTTTTTGCCGTCAGTCACTATTTGCAGAGCACATACCTGGACACTGATGCTCTGTCGTCCAATTTCCAGATTGACAGGTCGCTGTGAAGGGTTCCTTTTCTCCGGTGGTGCACTTGAACCTCGCTCTGTACTCGTGTGGATATGGTGGCACTTTGCGAGTAACCATTTCGGCATTTTTAAACTCCGGTCGTTTTTTACACTCCACATCTACAGCAACACAAAGTCACACATTTGAGGATGTTTAAAAGTAGGATATGTAATGCAAACGGATAGGATTTTTGAGTCGATACTGATATTTGGTTTGCTGCAATGACCAATATTGGCCAGTAGTAGAGACGTGGGGGTTGTCACTTTTTTTTTACTAAGAAGAAATTGCTCATTATCAGAATATACCACAGAAGTCTACATATATATATTAAAAGAAAGCTTAAAACTTTGGCTCAAAATAGATAATGCAGCCATTTTTATATTTTATCGCGATAAAAAGTTATTAGCTGTTAAAGACAACAAAATCGACTGACCAATTGCCTCATGTCAGGGTTGGTTGTCACAGTGTGTGGGGTTTGTTATTGTTTTATTTATTTGAATGGGACAGCATGTATTAATGAACAGCTTATGTTATCAGTAAATATTTAACTCAAAGCTAATTTCCATCCATAGTCCCATAAAACAAAAGAAACATGCTTCGTAAAAAAGTACTGTAACTTTTCTGTCTTTTGAGATAAAACGATGAAATACGTTTTAAAAGAATTGCCATTTTACATAACATGATCTGTTCCAACCATGAATTTGTGATTGTTTGATTTGTACTTCTCATTTGTAAAATGATACAATTCCTCCATATAGGCTTTACAAAAGCTACTGATTTGATTAAGTGTATGTATTATTTATGTCGGTTGTAACAACCAGCCCCAGGCTCCATGAAACGACAAGCCCCAACTGACTTTTTGACATAAAGTTTGAACTAGCAACACGTGGCTTTGGTTTGAAAGCTGAGGCTGCATTCAATCAACAGAGTTCTGACTTTTAATGGGTATTCAATTTCTCAGATTCTATAAACCTACAGGCTTTCCCAACAAAAACATTAACATCTTGGAAAATAACAAATATCTATAAAAAAGACAAATGTCTCATTTGAATGTTTTTTGTCTGATTGAAATTGAAAATATTAAGGAAGAATAAACAGGATGTTTTGCTTAATGTTTGATGATATTGTAAACCACAGCGCCCCCTGGTGTGGTTATGAAAAGCAATGTGACAACCAGTCCTGGTCTCCACTACTAATATCTAGATTTTAAATAAATAAAAAGACTACAATTTTAAGTTGAGGTAAAGATCACAAATTCACTTTCACTTACTTTAGAAAAAAATAAAAAATAAAACAAATAAATAAATAAATGTATCTATCTGAGATATATAATACAGACATATTTTAACCCAATAATTTCCATGTTCCCATGTTAAACCTGATGCACTGAGTACAGCTATGTGTCCCTGAATATGATTTTTTTGTTTGTTTTATTTTTGTTTTGGTTCTCAAGCCAATTATCCAATAAAACGCACTCACTTTGGGAACAGAAAAGTTACATAGCGCACATTAAGGCAATTGAGATATTTACTTTCACATGATTTCTTTGTGCTCCACTGTCCAGACTGACAGGTCACTTCAAAGGTGTCAGTTTCCCCAAAACATCTGAACTGCAACCTTTCTCCATGATCAAACGTAGTCCTGTGAGTCTGGTCATCAAGCAGCTCTCCATTTTTAATGTTTGGTTCTGCACACGGCTTTTCTGCACAAACACAGCACATGAAGTTCATTTAACTCACGTAAAAGCTCTCATAGTTGGTTCCATTCAGGTTGAAGCTTACCTTTACACCTTGGAACTGAACCTCTCCATGTTCCAAGGAAACAGTCAACATAAAAGGTGGTTCTTTTGTCGTAGGTGCATTTGAAAAAAACTCTATCATTGTGGTCGTATTTCTCATTCTGAGAAGGATCTATAATTTCTGAATTTTTGTAAGAAGGTTTTGTGCATCCGCTTTCTGGAAAACATGTGGTTTCCAAGTTAGAACATAATAGAATTGAACACATTGAACATGCTTTTCTTTAATTTGTAACAATTATCATAATGTTATATAGATATATTTTCAGTTTCAATATACAGAAGTATTTATAACACTGTAAATGCTACAGTGCTAATCTTAAAAATGTTTGTCTAAATGAAAGGATAATTAAAAAGTAAAAGTCCACAGTACCTTTACAAAGAGGGTGTGGCTCCCAGCCTCGTCTGGTGCATGTGGCTCTGTATTCTGCCTTTGTGTAACCGTAAGGACACTCATACCATTCTGTTTCATCAATGTCAACAGAGTTTGTCCAATAATGCCACTGGCTGACATGTTCAAAAGTTTTGTGACATTTGACAACTAAAGTAAAGGAAAGTAAAACACAAAGGAATCAAAGAATGTAAATAATACATTTCTAAATGCTCCAAGTGTCACATACGTTGGCAGACTGGGTCAAAGTCCCATTGTCCTGTGTCTTGACATATAAGATCAGCCCTCTGGAGCTCTCTGCTCTTCACCCACTGCTTGTCTCCACACGTGACCCTCACACTTTGTCCAGGGTTAAAAATGTTTTGATTCCGAGGATAGTATGTTGTGCCTTGGGGTGGGTTAGAGCTGATTTCACAAGTTATGACTGAAAGAAATAAAAATATGTTATTACTGAAGACATTTGACTGAACAGATTGTGTTTGGATTTGTTGACTCACATTTACAATGAGGCATGGGGGTCCAGTGAGCCGACCGGCCTACTTTGAGGCAAACTGAAGGTCTCCCATCCACCTTTTTGTAGCCCTTATCACATGAGTATCTCAAGACATCCTTTTCTCTGTACACAGTTTTCTCACCTTCCACTTGAAAATGGTCTAACTGAGGCTTTGAACATGATATTACTGTAAAGGGTTTGTATAAAACGAAGATGTTTACAAACAAATTCTCACCATGCACAAAAAATATGTATGATGTATGTATGTAAGAATGTATGTAATTATGAATGATTTGTGGACAATATCTCTATACATCACCTCGACATGATGGCTTGTTATCGCTCCATTGTCCATTTTCACCACAAAAGATTTGTTCTGGGCCGTCGAGCTCGTCTCCTCGATCTCTGCAGCTGAACTGAAGCACACTCCCATATGTTGGCTGGTCTATGTCCCCATAAACCATGAGTTTATCATCTAGTGGCACTGACGGACATGGAATAGCTAAGGGAAAAATATATTTTTGTCACTGGAAAAACAATTTCCATTTTGTAAAAAAAAAAAAAAAAGCTTAGTTTGCACACACTAGTCACTGAGTGCTGCCTGAGTCAAGGACTTAAGAGACTGACCCATGCCGAGGTTTTATCTCATAACATATGTATACTTTCTTATTACCGCATATACAATATGTTCTTGCATATTGCTTTTGCTTATTTGTAAGAATTTTTCTCTTACGTTCACACACAGGTAGATGGCCGTCCCAGCCTCCTTGAAGACAGTTGCGAGTGGCTGTATAACTGCTCATTTGGTAGCTGCGAAAGACAAGCACATTGTAGTAGTACGGTTCAAACCCAAGACAGTACAAGAACTAAATGGCATCAAAGTCATTTTATGGAACTAAATATTAACAAAAGACCTTGATGACAATATTCAACCAATACAAAGGTAATCTATTTCTTCATCAATTCATTTTCTACTGCTTGTTCCCGTTAGGGGTCGCGGGTAACTGGAGCCTATCCCAAATGTACAATTATAGACAATGATTGTGCTAATGTTTCATTAGCAAAATCTGTATAATAAGTGAACCAAAGAACCATAAAACAACAATAGAGTCCTTTCACATTGTTAGTGCGCATGCCCAGTTGAGTACGCAAGATTTATCAAGAGTTCATTTGAAGGGGCACTGTTTATATGGGCATCCATCTACTTCGCAAATACATTTTTAAATTACATTTATCCATAATGGGAGGCCACGACTGTTGTTGTGTGTTAGGATGCAATTATCGAAGGGACAAAGAGAACGAGTGTGTTTTATGAGTTCCCGCACAGGACTCACGGAAAATCAACGTCTTTGCGATGCAGCTTGCCTTTCTGAAAGTGGCATCCACAAATTTTAATGTTCTTGGTGAGCTTGTAATACTCACCCATAACAAATGATGTTACCAAAATGAAAAATTAATTTGAGTAAACGACTTCACTTATTTATGGCCTCTAATCTCCTGTGAATCTCAAAGCCAACAAAACAATGACAAAACCCAATCTGTTTCAACTACAAATTATAATTTGTCCTTTGCCACAAACAAACATAAAAGTCCAAGAAAGTTCAATACATCCCCTTTAATGTCACTTAGTCCATTATCGGCGTGCACGTCTCCACCCCGTGCCATGAACAGATTCCTCCACCAAATAGCGCTTATCTTCAAAGAGAGAAATAACAACAACACTTTCTTACCAGACAACGCAACTGCAAGTGGCCCCACACATAGACATTCATAGACGTGAAATTCTCTCTCTTTGCCCATTGCTCAAACACCACCACATTGCGGGCCAATGCTACCCAGACTTACGTCAAAGTGAACGCTCCTTCACAAACAAATGAATGGAGAAGCTGATCCCTATTTTAAAATGCACATTTTAAAACAACATTTCATGATATTTATGCCATTTCTCTCCTCTCCAGTCACATGTAAAAGAGGATGTTTTGCAGTCACTAGATGCTCATCAGAAATGCACAAGTTCAGAAATCTCAACTCAAAGTCAGTCAGCCTTTACCTCAGATGACACTTTTACACGCTAATTATTATCTGAAATAAAATACCAAAAAGTCTACACACTGAACAATGGCTTGTAACGAGGCTTTGACCACTCATAAATGTGCTTGATGGGTTGGTACCAGCTGACACTCTCTGGACTATTCGGAATTTGCGTGTTTTGTGAGCTAATGCTAACGGCTTTAGGGAAAATGCATGAGACTTATGCTGGAGTCCTTCAAATCATACCGGACTAGCCGCGTTGCTACGAGGTTGATAGCATGAGCATCGAACATCGCATCTACTTATTTACTGCATTTATTTTATGTCTATGGCCCACTGATTTTCTCATTTGAAGCACACACACAATGCCTTGTAGATAGAACGGGACATAGAAGCCTCACCTCAGCATTCACCAGGGATAAACCACGGTCCAATATTTTCACGTCAATATGCCAGGCAGTTTTCATTTTCTGGAGGTAGCCATCGCTGAAGACTTTATAAGCCTTGAGGCTTTTAAACGATCAGAGACTGTCCCAGTCGAATATTTGCTGTTAATCAAATAGTCTTTGATGCACTGCGTGCTAAAATGATCAGGTGCACTTCCTACTGACTTCGTCCACGACATCTCACAACCAATACATTTAAAATAATCTGTATATTTGATACGGTTTCAATGTTTCTCAATACTCTTATCATCTGCCAATGCAGTTAATGTTGTTGAGTATGACACATGCCCCTTCAACTGCAAATCACGCATTGTCACACGAGATTTTCGGGAAATCCCTTGGGATTTTGAACAATATAAAAGGACTCTATTGCTGGGTGAGTAAGAAATGCATATGTCACAGTATGGTGTCAGAATACTTTTGCCTGAACACTTAGTGTTTAGTGTTTAGCATGAAAGTATTCAAAATAATCAGAGGACAGTAGTGGTTTGGACCATGTAACGGAATATACAACAACAAAAAAAGAAGAGAAATACTATGAGGTGCAACAACACAATTCCAATCTATATACTCTATATTCTAATGTTGCATGTTGCTCTTACTTTAGTGCAATCAATTGTGCCAAAGACAAGACGCTCTTTTTAAATATTTCAAAAAGTGCATTCTAGATTCCTCTTACCCAACGTGGCAGGTGTAAAGAACTTGGGATCCAAATTCATAATCGCTTCCCTTCACCAGTTGGAAATCGGCAAATTGGACATCACCAGGGTGGCCACAGGATATTGCTTTAAACAATGACAAAATATGATAAAAAGAAATAAGAATAAGAAATAAGAATAAGAAAATGCTTAAATACATCAAAAGACAACTGTCACATAATCCGTTTTTAAATAGTCCAAATGTTACACAAAATCTAGTTGTAGTAAAAGTATATAAAACACATCATGGTATTTATATGTTTGTTTGTTAATCAATAAATCTCCATAAACCAGCTGGTAAAGTGTTGTATTTTCAGAAAAGAAGTCGATATCACGGTTATGTTCTAACAAACCTTCAGATTAGCCAATGTATAGTTATTAATAATAATCAATATGTAATTGATTATTGATACTAATTATTATTTTTTATATTTGATTTGAGAATAGGTAAATTGTACAATGAGCTGGTGCCCGGATAAAAATACAAAAAAGAATTTACCCAAACACTCCTTAATCAATATCTCTCCCCTCTGATGTTTGGGAGGACAAAGCACCACATGTTTAATGTAAGGAGGTTAAGATTTTTTATTTTTATGATCCCGACACCAGGGTTAGCATAACATTTCACAACTCATGTTCATCCGTAATAATTTGTTTCTTACGTCTGCATTTTTCCCCCTGGGGCACCCATCCGTCCTGACTACAGGTCAGTTTGAAGAAGCCTCTGTAGCCGATTCTGCAGGGCACTCTCACTGAGTTTCCTTTGCCATAGCTCTGCTTCAGGTTACTTAATTCAAAACTTTTATCAAAAAAATCCTTCTGTTTAAAATCCTCCAACGTGCAATCTTGAAGAAAAAGGAAACAAAAAGAAACAAGTAAAAAAAAACAACAATATTCAATTATCAATTTAGATTTTAGACTAACAACCAAATATAATAATAATAATTTTGGCCAGTTTTAAATGTAACAAGCGTATAATGTAATAACCGGCCAATAATGTCATAACTCGGATGAGCCAATTACGTAATAACCGGCTAATAATGTAATAAGTTATTACCTTATTGTCTGGTTATACGATATTGACTTGACAAGGGACGTTTTCTTTGATAATGTAATAACTGCAGCCAATGACCCCAGGTTTCAATCCTCGTGCCCCTTCTTTTTGCACTGTAACTTCTCCCTCTGAGTGAAATCTTTTAAAAGTATGGCATACATTATCGTTTTTACGCAGACAACGCCAAATTTACCTGCGACTCAAAAAACCTAGCTCCTGCCCCCTGACACCGCTTTTGGAATGTCTTAGTGACGTCAAGGTTTGGTTAGCCCAACATTTTTTAAGTTTAAATGAGGGCAAAACAAAGGTCATTGTGTTTGGGAACAATAGACATACTAAACCCACTAAACCCACTAAAACAACAAGTAAAACAGTCTGTCACCGACCTTGGCGTCATTATTGACAACGATCTTAAACTTAACAAACACCTCAACGCGGTCGTCAAATCTGGCTTTTATCATTTGAGGTTTTTATCTAAAGTCAAACCTTTTTTATCTTTTAAATCGTAAAGTCGTACACGCTTTTATCTCATCTCGTTTAGACGACTGTAATGCACTTTTTTTTATGGCATTAGTCACCACGCACTTTCCCGTTTACAGTTGGTCCAAAATTCTGCAGCGCGCCTTTTAACTGGAACCAGAACACGAAAGCACATAACACCGATTTTAGCGTCATTGCACTGGATTCCTGTTCATTTTAGAGTTGATTTTTAAATTTTATTGTTTGTTTTTAAAGCCTTGAATGGACTGGCCCCACAGTACATCTCGGACCTCATCCAAATGTGTCGCCCCCCGCGCTCTGAGGTCCGAGGGCCAGCTCCGGCTCGTGGGGCCTAAGACCAGACTTAGAACCAGGGGGGACAGGGCTGTGGTCGGCCCCAAACTCTGGAACGCTCTGCCCCCCACGAGCGAACGGCCCCCACAGTGGAGTGCTTTAAGTCTCGTCTTAAGACTTAAGGCTTTCAGCACCGTGTGAGTTGAGTGGTCCTCTGTGCTTTTTATCTATTTTATGGTTTTATGAGTTTGCTTGGATTTGATTTTACTGATTTTACAAGCAGTAAGATCAAACTGAGTTGTTATTATATATTTTGTTTTGCCGTCTTATGTTTGTGTATGTGCGGCACTTTGGAAACAGTTGTTTATTAAATATACTATACAAATAAGGTGGATTTGAATGATATAATAACACTGCAAAATGTCTGTATTTCTTCTCTTTGCGTTTTGTTCAAATTGCTTTAATGGATGGGAAAGTTATCAGGGCAAGTCAAATCAATCCTTTAACCTCTTCCCTGCCTGACCAGATTACTTATCAGCTGTGAGTGTCATAGCGCCCCCTATAGACTGAAAGTGTATTATTATTTATAAACAGAATTGTTATTTATTTCCACACATCTTTAATGTTATAGTCTATAATATAAAGTTATTCAAAAATAGAACAAAACAACAACAAAATTTGACTAAGGATGTCACAATATACATTTTTATCGCAATTTACGATTGAACTGTGAAATCCTTTATTTGCCTTTTCATGAAATCAAACTTTCGGAAAATAAAAAGGTGATAATATTGTCACAAACAACCAGATGCGAAAGTACTTGTTTCTCACAATCATTATTATTTTTTTGTTACGATTATTTTCTGCCCTGAATAACCCTGATTTTATTGATAAACCGAATATTCTTCACATTCCTACATTTAACTTTACTAAGCCTGTGCATATACATCTACCTCTGCAAGAAAGATCATTTCATAATTAGATTGTCTCACCTGCATTACACTGCGCAATGGTCAGTAAATACATCCACAACAGGAGGCCACAGCACTGGTTTAACGCTTGCATTTTGTCCTCATCTGTGTCCAAATCCCACGACAATAACCGCAGGGACTGGATTGTCCCGGGGCAGACGGCTGGACTGGTCTCAGCAGAAATAAAGTGGGGGACGAAGTAATTGCTCAACGCTTTACGCAACATTCCAGGCACCAAACGCACAAGAGGCAAAGAAATGGGAAGAGGACCAAGTAAGATTTAGCAAGGGGCTTTTTAAAACAATCAAAGCTGCATATTTATTGAGTTTCTTTCAATAAAACATAGCTTTTTAAATGTATTTTTATAAGAATTACCGTAGCTGAAACACAATATTTGCATAGTTTTGAAATAGCTACACAGCAAAAGACTATATTCCGGTAAGGGCTTATTTGTGTTCTGATAATGATTGGTGAAAATCAATTAAGTAAATAAAGTGCAGGAATTTAAAAATGGTCAAAAAGTCCATGTTGGATTTGAGCAGGCACAGAATAGTGACTTCAATAAGAAAAGGATGTGGAGCTTCTTAGAATTTCCACGCAGGAGGTCCAGAGGATAACCACAGGACACATTCTATCTGTCACTAACGATTATGAGATCAGCAAAAGATCAGCAAAACAACTCTAAAATGGCAGATTCATGGATAAAGTAAATGGCTCTACTCTGATACTAAGAACATTATACGAATTTGACACATAACTAGCAGCAGCTACAACGCAAATATGTCAAAAATAAATGTTAATCCATTGTTCAAGGGCAGATAAAAACATTACACGTTCAATTAGACCAGTGTTTCCCAACCTTTTTTGTCTCGAGTACCCCCTAAGTTTTGTTTCATACTCCGAGCACCCCTTAATTTGAGTTTCAGGCAAATAAATGGGTTTACTAGTTGAATATAGTGAGTTATTACTATTGTATTTATTGTTTTAATTGTATTCATGGTCCAAGAGGCTCCCAAGAGATGCTACATTTACAACTAATCTCACATTTTTACAGATAAAACTACATTTCATCTTCAAACCTGAAACCATTCCAAGGACCCCCTGGTAATTCCTCAAGTAGCCCTTGGGGTCCCCGTACCCCTGGTTGGGAAACACTGAATTAGACAACAGACACATAACACGTGACAATACAAGACATTAAACATTAAATCTAATAGACAACAGACACAACACATCTGAGACACGACAAACAATTTACAGTAAAAACAACATCTGCTGGGGCTGCACAATACATTGAAAATATAACATTATAGTGATAATAACGAGTGCGATATATGTACCACAAAGATGCACGATAATTTTGAATGTTTAAACAGTAATCTTGCGTTTCTTGGCGCTCAGGATTGTTTTTACTTTTGACCAATCAGACACGCCCTAAAATGTTCACTCCAAAAGTGCCGTTTTGCCAAGTGCAGACACGTGTTTTATTGTTAGCACTTGCTTTTTTTCATTATTTCATACACACATAAATAAAGGTGAATAAAATGTATGAAATGCTTAAGTTAAAGAGTAATGTATTTGTAGAGTAATGGATGAAGCTACTATTTATACCCAAGATACTATATTTTAAAGTAAGAGTTGAGTATTGTTATCCTTTACACCTGGAAAAGAAATTAAGAACATATGCAAATGAGGAAACACCCATATCATATTAAACTCATTTGTAATATTGTGTAAAATATAAAATATATCTAGGACAGGCCTGGAATTAAGTAAAATCACTGAGCCCCATGTCTTTACTGTAGCATGTTACGCCTTAAATACACATTATTTTCCCCACAGTAAGATAAGATAGACAAGATAAGATCAAGATGAAGTGACATGCAAATAAGGAAAAGCAGTACTTACAGAACAATGTCTTCAAAATTCAACTTCATCCTGATGTTGATCCTGGTGTGTTGTTGGAAAATAAATGTTATTCTGGGTGGATCTATTTTAAAAATAGGCTCCAAGATCAAATTCAATTCTGGTGGTTGTGTTTTAAGAACTGGTCTTCAAATATAAAGGTCCCATTTACAACATTCGGCCTGTTCACAGGGCTGCAGAATTAGAGCTGGACCGTATCATATCATTCATGAGATATCGTCATTTGCTTTCAGGGCAATAGGAGGTCTGGAATATCACGATATAATTCCGCGTTCACTGCAGCAGATTTTCCTCATAGTTGAGAAGTAAATCTGATATCACAGCAAGTTGTGAACGCTAACGGCAAGAGACGCATTAAAAATCAATGTTGAGGCGAAGAATGGAAGCAAAATCATAACAATTCAATACATATTGAATAGCCTTAAAGGTTCTACACTCTATAATCGCACACAGAGAGGACACAGGGGGATCATTTTGACCAAATAGATGCTTTTACAACATATCTGAGCTGAGGCAGAACTGATTTTACTTTTTTACATGAAAAAATGGGTAAAGCACCTGTAAAAAAATAGTCAAATATTGGTGTCATTGTTCAGTATTTAGTCTTGAGTCTTTTATATCGTCAATTATAGCGTTATCGCAAATGTTCTCTTTTATGTCTTAATAAAATGTTTACATCATCCTGTGCTATGTAGAATGCATTGCCCATTTCAGTCACACCGTGATGCACCGGGGATGCAACAGGAAGGGCATCTGGAGTGAAAATGTGCTAATAAATACATACATATGTTTATACTTTTTAGCTAAATATAAGAGTTTTCTTTTTCAATTAACTAGAGGCTTTAAGACAATTTTTTTTACATTTTATATTGTGCGACCTTTTTACTGTGAACAAACTGTCTTGTGTTACACCCAAAGTAACAAGAACACGCCAGTTTGGTATTAAATAGTTTCACTTAAATGTATTTATTATAAAAATATATGTCTGCTTCTTTAATACTTTACTATTTACTACTTTTATGAATCTACATATTTTTAATGTAGACGTAGATAATTGGCTCTAAATAGCCAAATGTTTCAGTTTGATGCTCACCTAATCACGACATTTAAGTCATTTAAGTTAATTTATAGCGATGAAAGAGGCCGACTTTGAATGAACCGAAGTGAACCATGTCTTTGTTGCTAGTACTGCCTGTAAATCAATGAGTCCTCACAGCCACACAGCACAAAGCTCAATACACTGCCATCTACTGGAGATTTCAATGTATTACAAAGACTCTACATTTATTTTGAGGGTTACCAGTGTGTATACGTTTTTGTCGATCGTACCGTTAACATGGTGCATGGGGGCAGAGCAGTTACAGCTCTTGCCTCCCAATGAGGAGATCATGGATTCGATTCCCAGGCCAGATCAGTCTGTCTGTGTCTCTGTGTAAACCCTGCGACGAGCTATCCAGGGTGTACCCCGTCTAAGGCCCAAAGTCACAGGGACAGGCTCCAACCACAACCCCTGACGGGATTTTCCTTTGTGTATAAGAGCATAAACATTTTATAAATAGTCTCGAAATTTTTATAATCGACAAACGTTCAGACACATTGGTACACACACATACATCATAATATAGGACTATTCAACTTAAAGTCTATATGACAGGTTCTCATGTTTTTCTAATTCTGCCTTAGTTTGGTGGGACAGCAGCTGTGGTAAATATTTATCATAGTTTTACATCTGTGAAGTTGCAGGTTGTGAAGAAATTTTGAAAAATAAAAGTTAAAAATTACAGAAAGTACAGCTGAGTTCTAAAATGAAATCCCTCTGTGATGTCATCAAAAAGCGACATACAGTTGAAAATAAAGAGACAGTTAACACTCAACTGACACATTTTTTCTGACCATTTAAATGGTTATTCAACAAAATAAAGGTGTTACTAGGTATTATTATTTGTCAAATATAACTACAGTGTAATTTATATTCATTTTGGCCCTTGTTTTCAAAATGGTTGCTAGGTAACAGTTGTAGAATTTCCTCTAACTATCATATTTACTGCCCATGTCCAACCAGGAAGTAACATTATAAACCATGAAAACTGTCAAACTGGGGACAAATGGGCAAAATGTTTAGTAACATTTTAAATAAACTCATGTTCACTACATTTTAGTGAAATGTGACATCCAACCTGTCATATAGACTTTAAGGCCCGTGGGCCAAATCAGGCCTTCCAAGGGATATGATCCGTCCCTCAACCCATCTCTAATTCTGTCCTGGTTCAGACCTGGTTTGGTCCTGGTTTAGTCCTGGTTCAGTCCTGGGTCAGACCTGGTTTAGTTTAAAATACACAGTAGATGATGAGTAGTTTGAGGCGTCATTTTGGCATAACTTTGTGCTGTGACTGGCTGCATTCATTTACAAGGCTTCATTTTTCCCATCACTAACTATAAATCCAGTAGGGGGCACTCGGTGGGTCCCCAGTTCTCTTACCCAACTCCTCCAGGGTGCTGTCGGTTGTTCGGACACTCCTCTTTTTCTCTGATGCCTGGACACAGAGTAAATTATTACAAGCAGATGTTGTGTGTAGTGCAATCTTCTGTCGGTTACTGCCATCTGCCTACAAAATCTTTTTACAACTTCGCTATATTAAATAACATTTAAAAAAAGTTATTATACAATTTAAATATCTTTAAAGCTGGCTCTGATATTACTTACACATGTCTGGGTGGTTTTAATTGAACTCTGTTCCACTCATGGATCATATTAACGTCCCACTTCACTGTTGCCTCCAGTCGCTGCAAACGTTTAAATCCACCGGAAATAGGGGGCGCTGTGCTTTCACACAGACGCAGAAGAAGACCCATGTCATTAAGTAATAGTTAGCAGTGACCTGTCCGAGGTAAACGGAGTGATTTAAACTTATTTTGTTATTGAAATGTGGTACAATCAACGGCTCGATCACTGACTCTTTGTTATTTCGTTTCTCTTTTTGTTTTCTGCGGGTGAACAGTTTGGGACTTTTCTTTTCACGGGCTAAGCTAACGCTGAAGCTAACACAGAAGCTAACCGGAGCTCTCTGACTGTAAACATGCTGGGTCGTATGCTGTACTCGCTGTTAAACAACCTGCAGGTGGTGGAGAAGCTGGCGGAGTCTCGGCCCATTCGCAGAGCGGCGCAGATCACGGCCTACGCCATCACCAAAGCCCAGATCGCGGGTCAGGACGCGTCCAGGCGGGTGCTCCAGTCCCAAACCCTGAAGCAGGTGCGACAGGAGGCCGGCCATGTGCCGCGGGACCTCGGGCAAGTGGGCAGCCGCCTCAAGAGAGTGGGAGACACCTTCATAAACGAGGTGAAAGAGGGGCTGAAGGACGGCTCCAGGCACATCAAGAAGTAAAGACAAATGTATAAAGAAGACTGTGAATACATACTGTCCCGTGGCAGTGTGGCTGGACACTAGAATCTCACTGTGTGGAGGAAATTAATTTATATAATAAATATATAATTTTAATAAAGTAAGGTGGAACCATGCCTAATGCTATTTGTTCTTCTTCACGCTGAAGTTTGACCTTCTTGAAGTGTAAACTAATAAATGTGCAATGGAGAAGATGATCATTCCACACGTGAAGTGATAATTACAAGTAGCTGCAACTAATTAGGGTATTGTAGTCTGCCTTGTCAATAGTCAGTGTCTTTGTTTGCAAAGTATTTAAAAAAAAAAGAATGCCAGATGAATGTTATTGATGCTAGTTGGAAATTTAAGTTTTCAATTAGTCGACTAGTCAAATGATTATTCACTACCTTCCAAAAGTTTGAACACATTCCATTAAATAAGTCTAAACATTAAATGACGATGCGTTCTTACATTTGACTGGTAGAGTATATGCACAGTGTAAAGACGACAGCAGCTTACATCTCGCTCAGGGAAAGGGCAAACAATTCTGCATTTTATTTAATTATGTTAAGTTGATATTAGAGATACCATTCAACTTGAGTTGGCCACATAAACATGCAGGCATCAAAATAACCTGCTAACAAGTGTAAAAACATTTGTTAATTTTCATTTATGATACTTTAGCTGCTGTCCTCGATGGGGAAAGGTCAAAGGTTATATCATCCCTGCACAAGTAAAATTATGATCCTGTGTGTGTGTGTGTGTTATCTTGTCTTTACAGTGAACGCCCCTGGCCTCTTTTCTTCTATGAAAAACTATTGTTGCCTAATTTAGAAACTATAAGTATCTGGTAAAGTCTAGAATTGTTTTTCTTTTTTTTGTATTTATTTAGTCATTATTTTTATTGCAGCTTATGTTTTTAACAATATTGTTGTGGCATGAATAAAAAAAAATTAAAACACAGAACAGGACCCGAGTGCAGACAACAAATTAAAAAACAAACAACTAATGTTCAATGAACCAAAAAAGACACAGTTACAGCACATGTATGTCTCTACATGTTTTTTTCCCTCCCCAAATCACCTGTTTTTGCGAGAAGAAAGATGGTCATACAACTTCACACGAAGCATGATTTGCATTCTGACATTATTTATTTCACACAGTAGTTTAAAAACCTCCCATAATACTTCTGCAGACGCACTGGCCTGGCAACTAAATATTAGTCAGATCACAATCATTTCCCAAAAGAAACAGAGCAGGCATTTGTCTCTGACAGAATGAGTCAGTACATATTCACTGATATGGCAGCTGAACTTCATACAAAAATATAGTATCTCTCAACATGGAAACACACATAATCAAGCTTTAAATTCAGATTATATTCTCATACTTATATCCTTATCATTCAAGACTGTCAAGAAGAAAACGGAAACATACAGCATTCTCACCTTTTTGATTATTTTAAACATTTGACGTGACAAGAATTCTCCTCAGATCTCAGTCTCAACTGAATGGCATGTTGTAAATGTCAGGTTTGAACTGTGCTGCTGCTTTTTTGTTTGTTTTGAGTTTGTTAATTTGGTGTAGAATGATCTAAAACAATAGCAACATCCAATGTGGCCGGCCTGCCTGCACCACATTGTAATAATCACTATGGTTTTAGATAATTTGGCTTCAAATATAAGAATCTACAAAGAATTTACTTTAGCGTATACATTTTAGTTTAAAATTGTTGTTGTAATTATAGTTTGACCTGGTTTATGCTTAATAATTACTGGGCCTATCCACATGAAACAAAAACTGGCACAAAGTTCAACGTTTTCTCTGTCAGCACAAATAAACAAAAGTGAAATTACGATGGCAAGTTTGTGCAGCAAATCCCAAACAAATAATGAGAAGGTCCATCATTTATGTTTTGTTTTGTTTTGTTTGTAGAGTTCTTAATAATACCATGATCAAATTCTAAAACGTGAATGTAACGTATACTGTCCAGAGTTAAATGTGTTGTAAATTGTGGAAAAATAAGCACACATTACATCATATTTACTTGAATATTGTGTATACATTTTTGGATGCAACTTTGGAGGTGTGTTAACCACTCTGCCATCCTGAGTCCAGTTTAGAAGTGCAATAATCCTACCAGGAGACGTGATGTTGATGTAATACTGTATGTTCTTTGCCCTTGTGTTACCTGAACTGATATTTATGGCAGCGTCGTAAAGATAAAGCTAGCTCCGGTTTTAAAGTTCGTTTTCAAGCGGACGAGTGGACAAATGTAACAAGTGGGAGCATACGCACTGATATGGCTGCCCACTGTCTGTAACCAAAAAAAACGCCACAACAATCCTCTCACGAAAACTAATACCAGGACCAGAACTATTTGCCATTTTTGTGTAATCTGAAAAAATGATGCAGTTCTTCCCGCTTAGAGCCTGTTCTGTGGACTTCAAACTCAAAGCTGATGTGCAGACAGTTGTTGGAGATTTGAGGAGGATCTGGAGGCGTTAGATCTTGTTGGAGATGGCAGTGAAGAGAAGAACCAGCAGCACAAGCCACACAGACGGCATTGCTTCAACGAGAGAAAGACAAACGTTAACAGCTAAATATTTGTTATTCTAGTTATAAATTAAGGTGAGACACTGCAGGTGAATAGGAAAAATGTTAAATTTAGAGCGATCAGTTTTAGTTTTTTTGGTCAGTTTACTCTCTCAACATCTCGGCTTTCATGTGGAAACAACACACTTGTCCAATCTGCTTTTGAAGTCTTCTTAGGGCGAAAAGCCGGCAGAACACGCATTTGACACTGAACTGACGCATACCAAACCAGGACTGAACCAGGACCGAACCAGGACTGAACCAGGACTGAACCAGGACTGAACCAGGACCGAACCAGGACTGAACCAGGACTGAACCAGGAACAAACTAGGACTGAACCAGAACTGAACCAGGACCAAACCAGTAACAAACTAGGACTGAACCATCATCTCTGGGACATTGTAACCTCAAAGGTTGTTTTCTCCAAATGCATTTTCTTCCACAGAGACATAAAGATCAGCCTTAAAGTAGCTCCTACACACATCAACCTTTACAATCTTGCACTTAACAATAATTTGACGGAGCGTACAGAGAGAGTTTGATATCTAATTCTAACCCTGATTTATTTAAGTTTTATGTCAAAAACTTTTTAGGTAATAAATCCTTTTCTATTAGATCTGGTTTACTCAAAAACTAAATAAGAAACCCAAAATCCCAAAATGTTTTGTGTACAAATCAAGAAATTTAAACCTGTTTCTGTCCATTTTTCAGATTGAAATGTCCCAAATTTGTATAATATGTTTTGGCTGTTTGTTTGGTTTTTTTTACATATAAAATGTCTTATTTTTACATGAAAAAATGACATGATCAAAAACCTTTAATACATTTTTTCTTACATTAATGTGAGTAAACTACAGGAGAAGTTTAAAATTGATATTCTTAAATTTAAGATTTTTTCCTATTCACCCGTAGTGTCCCTTTTATGTGTATTCCGGACAGAAACCTGCAAATATTGAGCCAGATTTCAATATCCTTTTTCAATTTTTTGACATACAAAAAGTATAGGGATATCTTGTTTAGTATTTGAGAAAACTAGGCAAAATATTAGTGTAAAAATTCAAATTTTTTAAAAATTTACTTTTTTTGATTTATAAAACTCTTGTAAAGTCCAGAATTATGTAAAATTACTTTTACATCTCTATGTGAGAAAAAAAAATCCAAAAACAGCTTTTGAAGTTACAATATCACATAAATCTATTCGCCTTATTCTGCCCCACCCACTTTAGCCTCTTTTTGCCACAGATCCACACTTTTGTTGTAAACGCACTTCCGTTTGACGAGAACTCCGTTAAAGCTAATGATGAACGAGGGAAAAGTCTCGCCGCTAAAATGTTACATAAAGTAGATTGATTTGTGTAAAATGTTTAATGAACACGAGCAACAACAAGTCAGCAACGCAACGATTTCCTGGTCAGTCTGAAAACGTCTTTTTAGTCGAGTAGAACTTATTTTCTGTTTAGCGCGTCTGCCCTGCGTAAACTACAACAGAAAAAAGATGGCGGCGCCCACAGAAACTTCCGGAATAAGGTGAATAGATACAAGTGGATTGAATGAAATTATACAACATCTTCAGGTTCAGATTAGACTGTTTTTTTTAGTCTCGCCTTAAAAATAACACTTTTCTCCATCATCTCCTCAACAAATGATCTTTAAAGCTGCCGGCTCATTGAAGTCCATCCACCTTTTATCATTTTTATGCGATTTAAATCTTCTATATTTGGCTTGACTGACCTTTTGCACTTTTGAGCGTGAATCTATAACGTGAAATTGTTCAAACCTGTGAGTGTTGGCTGAGTTACCTGCACTGGAGGCGTTGCATTCCATGTCGGTCAGCGAGTCCATGTATCCCTGTCCCAGCCAATCCTGGTAGGTTTTCCTTTCTCCCACTGCCACTAAACGCACCGTGGAGTCTTTGAACATCAGGTCGGAGGAGTTGTACGCTTTCGAGTCGAACATCTTAAAATCAGGGCTTGAATCGCTGCCAAAGTGTTTCTGGGAAAAGCAATAAAGCAAGATCATTTTTAAAACAGTTATTGTCGTTTATGATCCTTTATATACCTGCCTGAATCCTGCTGTTTATTTTTATTTGTTATTCTTTTTACCATCAGTACTAACCTTGGCCAAATGCTTTATGTTTACTGCATAAATTACGTTGATCTCCAAAGTTTAGGGCGGAAAATGCTTGACTAAGACCCTGTTTACACAACAACAGTGGCCTTGTGTGAAGAAAAATTATGAAGAAAAACAATTTTAAGTGCAAAAAGCCGGCAGAACACGCATTTGACGCTGAACCAGGACTGAACCAGGACCAAACCAGGACTGAACCAGGACTGAACCAGGACCAAACCAGGACTGAACCAGGACTGAACCAGGACTGAACCAGGACTGAGCCAGGACCGAACCAGGACTGAACCAGGACTGAGCCAGGACCAAACCAGGACTGAGCCAGGACCAAACCAGGACTGAACCAGGACCGAACCAGGACCAAACCAGGACTGAACCAGGCTTGAACCAGGACCGAACCAGGACCGAATCAGGACTGAAACAGGACCGAACCAGGACTGAACCAGGACCGAACCAGGACCGAACCAGGAACAAACCAAGACCGAACCAGGACCAAACCAGGACCGAACCAGGACTGAACCAGGACCGAACCAGGACCGAACCAAGACTGAACTGGGACCGAACCAGGACCGAACCAGGACTGAACCAGGACTGAACCAGGGCCGAACCAGGGCCGAACCAGAACCGAACCAGGACCAAACCAGGACCGAACCAGGACCGAACCAGGACCGAACCAAGACCGAACCAGGACCGATCCAAGACTGAACCAGGACCGAACCAGGACTGAACCAGGAACAAACCAGGACCGAACCAGGACTGAAACAGGACCAAACCAGGAACAAACTAGAGCCGGACAAGGACCAAACCAGGACTGAACCAGCACTAAACAAGGACTGAACCAGGACCGAACCAGGGCCGAACCAGGACCAAATCAGGAACAAACCAGGTCCAAACCAGGACCGAACCAGGACCGGACCAGGACCGGACCAGCACCCAACTAGGACCGAACCAGGACCAAATCAGGAACAAACCAGGACCAAACCCGGACCGGACCAGGACTAAACCAGGACCAAATCAGGACTAAACCAGGACCAAACCAGAACCGGACCAGGACCAAATCAGGACTGAACCAGGACCGAACCAGGACCGGACCAGGCCAGTTAAATGTGGCGCCTGTTACCTGTGCGTGGTCGAGCAGCCCGTACACACTGTGCACGTTGGTGTTGGGCCGCACCATGACGGCGTGGGACGGGACGCGGGCCAGGTGACAGTACTGAAACTGGGACACTTCTGCTTTGCTTCCGTGAGAGCAGAGCAGCTGGAAGTCTGAGGAGCGCAAGTCTGAGGCCCACGACTCGCCGGAGTTACCTGATGGAAAGAAAGAACAACAGCAACTCATTTAAATATTCAGCAGACAGTGAGGAATATGATAATAACTGAAATAATAAATAAATAGTTAATAAAAATAATAACTGAGATAAAAACTGAATTACCAACACATACGTAAGATTAGGAGGGAATTACCAAAAGTAACGTTCCAGCAAAAAACAAATTCAGTTGACATTTTGAATTGACTTTTTGTTTGTCGTAAAAGCTGGAATTTTACAGACAAAGATGGCAAAACACAAAGTAATTATTTACCTATTAGTAACATTTGAAGGTGCACCATCTCTTTAAATTAACTTTAAATTATATTGAATGGCAGACTCTCCACTTTTCTGCTTGTCTCCATGGAAATGTTTATGCTTTGCCTGAAATGTTCCACAGTATGACATTCAAGTTATCTATCTACAAACAAACAAAAACACTAACTTCAAGCCCTACTCCTACTGGCAAAGGCTCTCAGTATTATCATGATCTCAATTATTAAAGTAAACTCCATCTTCAATGATGAAACAGCAGATAAAACTGTCCAGCTAACTCACTCCATGCTGTCTTTTTTCTTATCATTCAAATATAGTCTGATAGGGAAAAAAATTGGTCAACTAAGACACCATTGGCAGATTAATCGACTAAACGGCTAAAGGTGTACAGCCCTAATGCCATACTGTTTAAAACATAACTAAGTAACAATTTTGCCTTATTAAACGTCTTTGTAAGTCCATGTGGTGGTGGCAAATGGGTTTTTGGTGCATTTGAAGCTCCCTTTGTCGCCCCCTGTTGTCACTGCGCGGAAAACAAGCAGCGACATTCTCTCAGCAACAGCTCTCCTGAGAAATCCTGGCTCTCTTTTTTATATTTGGCGACATGAAATATTTTTGTGTGATTGTACTTCCTTATTTCAATAAAAAAAGGGGGAAGGGGAAAAAAAAAACTGGCAGTGTATTTTCACAAGGCAGCTGCAGGGGGAGCTCTGTCGTTGAAGTTACTTAGTTCTGCTTTAATGTTTTAAACAAAGCAATACCGTCAAGTTTTATATGGATCTCACCTGTGACCGCCCACCCCCTTGGTTCCGGAAGTTCATTTTCCGTTCATTTTTTCTCATAGGGATTCCGGAATTTTTTTAATAAAATGTTTGAAAGCTTGTTCTAATCAGCTTTGGGGTGAGTGATGAACATAGGACCTATAACTTTATTTAAAATATGTTTCTGATGACTAAGTATTAAAACATTTTGCCGAATTTTCAGTTTTACATAATTTTTTTGGCTGAAAACAACCGCATTATAGCTGATTAGCCTCCGTCGTGCCATTAAACCCGTTATATTTGAATTTTTCTAAATCCCTATGGCAAAAATTACTGAGAAATTTGCTTCCGGAACCTTACACTTGGGCAGGACGGACTGATCTCCAAGAAAAAAAACAGCACCAGAATACATATTGATTATTCCTACCGTCTGTGTTCTGGAAAACCGTCGTGTGTTTGACGAAAGCCACATCTCCGTCTCCCTTCGCCAGACACCTTAAATCAAACGGAAATAAATTACTAAGCGCTCTGATTTCAACACGACGAGTTGATGGGGGTAGTTTGTGGCACCTGAACGCTCCATCGTATCCGTCGTACAGGTCCTTGTTCTTCTCGCACTTGTTCTGCCCGCTCTGGTCGCCCACACACAGCTCACACAGGCTGCTGGGGAGGCCCGGCTGGTTGGCCCCGGGGACGCAGCTCTTGGAGAAGAACCCACTCACCGCTAAAGACAACCGGACGGGACATGAGCTGCGACTGGAATCTCCTCAGTGTTGAACAAATACTGTAAAGGTTTTCTTATTTTCTCTTAGAGTCTATATGACGGGTTCTCATGTTTTTCTAATTCTGGCTTAGTTTGGTGGAAGGGCACCAGTGGTAAATATTTGTCACAGTTTTTCATCTGTGAAGTTGCAGTGTTTGAAGAATTTTTGAATGTTTGCTTGTGTTTTTGTTTGGATGTTTGTTTGGGTGTTTGAGTTTTTGTTTGAATGTTTGTTTGAGGGTTTGAGTGTTTGCGTTTTTGTTTTCGAGTTTGTTTGCATGTTTGTTTGTGAGTTTGTTTGGATGTTTGTTTGCGACTTTGCTTGGATGTTTGTTTGGGTGTTTGTTAGCATTTTTGTTTGTATGTTTGTTTACATTTTTGTTTGGCTGTTTATTTGGGTGTTTGTGTTTTTATTTGGATGTTTGTTTGGGTGTTTGCATTTTTGTTTGGGTGTTTGTTTGCAAGTTTGTTTGGATGTTTGTTTGTGAGTTTGTTTGGATGTTTGTTTGGGTGTTTACGTTTCTGTTTGGATGGTTGTTTGTTTGTGACTTTGTTTCCATTTTTGTTTGGGTGTTTGTGTTTTTGTTTGGGTGTTTGTTTGCATGTTTGTTTGTGAGTTTGTTTGGATGTTTGTTTGTGAGTTTGTTTGGATGTTTGTTTGTGAGTTTGTTTGGATGTTTATTTGGGTGTTTGTTTGGGTGTTTGCGTTTCTGTTTGGATGTTTGTTTGGGTGTTTGTTTGGGTGTTTGTTTGGATGTTTGTTTGCGTTTCTGTTTGGATGTTTGTTTGGGTGTTTGTTTGGGTGTTTGTTTGTGAGTTTGTTTGGATGTTTGTTTGTGAGTTTGTTTGCAAGTTTGTTTGGATGTTTGTTTGGATGTTTGTTTGGGTGTTTGTTTGGGTGTTTGTTTGGGTGTTTGTTTGGATGTTTGTTTGGGTGTTTGTTTGGGTGTTTGTTTGGATGTTTGTTTGCGTTTCTGTTTGGATGTTTGTTTGGGTGTTTGTTTGAGTTTTTGTTTTCGAGTTTGTTTGCATGTTTGTTTGCGTTTTTGTTTGGATGTTTGTTTGTGTGTTTGCGTTTCTGTTTGGATGTTTGTTTGTGTGTTTGCGTTTCTGTTTGGATGTTTGTTTGGGTGTTTGTTTGCGTTTCTGTTTGGATGTTTGTTTGGGTGTTTGCGTTTCTGTTTGGATGTTTGTTTGGGTGTTTGTTTGCGTTTCTGTTTGGATGTTTGTTTGGGTGTTTGTTTGCGTTTCTGTTTGGATGTTTGTTTGGGTGTTTGCGTTTCTGTTTGGATGTTTGTTTGGGTGTTTGCGTTTCTGTTTGGATGTTTGTTTGGGTGTTTGCATTTCTGTTTGGATGTTTGTTTGTGTGTTTGTTTGTGTGTTTGCGTTTCTGTTTGGATGTCTGTTTGTGTGTTTGTTTGTTCGTTCTGACCTTGGGGGATTTGGCACTGCTGTGGGGAGATGAGCCCTCTCTCGATCAGGGTGGACACAGGGACGTTCCAGCCGGCCGTGCGTCCGTATCCCGTGTGGCAGGAGCGGCGTCCACGCAGGTCGTCAAGGTTACGGATGTCTGTGCTGCTCTTCTTCACCACGGCAACGGCGTAGTAGATGGAGCCGTCGCTTTTGTCTGGAGAGAGAGAACATCAAATACTATAAATACCCACAGGCATTTATTAACTTACAGGTGGTTTATTGCAACCCCCAAAAAACAAACAAAAAACAAACAAAAAAACTTAAAGGTGAATATTATGCATTCTGCCTTTTTAAGCTTTTGGTCACATTGGCATTAGTATTTCACATGTTCTAACTTAACTAACTTCTGCATTTTTAAAACACACTTTCTTTGGTATTTATACATAACCTGGCCCTGCTACACGAATACTCGCAATATTTGTTGAGAGTGTGTGACATATTTGTGAGTTGTGAATCCATCTGGACACCCTCCCGCTGTTGGGTTTGAGCCGCTGTGTGCTGGACCAATCACAGCGCTGCATTGTGGTTTTGGCGGAAGTCAAAATGACAAACCTAAACAAACATGGCGGCGCCGACAGACGTACTTCGACCTATATCAACACATTTACGGACTATGTTGCTTTTGACAACAAGCACGTAGAAATGCTTTGTGCATTTGAGGACGAGGAAGAGGTCGGTGCTTTTCTCTGAACTGGATTTCTTGATTTCTCGGCTTGTTTCGTTTTTGCGACGCTGCGACCATCAGTTCAAATGTTCGTGATGACGTTAAGCATTTTCCAGTCGGCTTTTGGCGAGAGCCTGTCCTGACTGAAAACTAAATTTAAAGTGATACACATATCAATATGGCGTGAGCCGGGTTAATTTATACGGTGGGAATTAAAAAGATACATAAATGAAGCCCTTAAGCAACGTGACTGCTATGCTAATAGAGCATGCATTTGTTGTGAACACATTTTCAGTGATGGTTTATAGACTTTATAAACTGTGCACGAGAAATGCATAGTTTTACCTGTCAAGCAAAGATCCGGGGGGAAATTCAAGTGTTTTTTGAGTGATTTCTGAGGCTCGGAGAAGATGATATTGTTAACAGGATTAATAAAAGAAGTGTGACTGAACCAATACATCTCCAGGTATGTTTTGATGAGGTAACTACAATATTGAAAAGCTAAAAATATAAATTTTTACATACATTTTACATAACATAACATTCTCTGGAACATTTTAGGCAAAGCAGGTTATGCAGAAACATTCTTTTATTTAAAAAAAGGGTTTATTTGCTTTTCTTTGGCCTAATCTTTGTCCATTGAGCTTTTGTTTTTTTATCAAATCTTCATCAAGAATGATGTCACTGAAAGTAGTTTCTTCGTTGTTGCTCCAAAACGGAGACAAGGACACTTCAGCCACTGCAGGACAATTCATTTCCTCAACACTTGGCTGCAGAAACATGTTATTTAAGGAGAGAAAGATATGAGTTCAACTGTGTGTGATCCCAAAGTCTGTGTCAGTGATAAATGTGAGCGTGACTGCAGTGTTCCTGTTGTTTATCAGGTTTACTGTTTCACTGTTTACTTGATTTTCTTTATTAAATGTCAGGTAAAAACTAAATATTTAGCAGATTTGAAGACTGTTATATTTGTTATCAGACTTTAGCAGCTTTTTCCCATTTTAGTTTGGTTTGAGCTTTTACGGGAGAAAATGTCATCACTCACCATTGACTCCCATGTCTTTTTGCCACTCACTGATAACATTCAGAATGCTGTCAATTTGCACAACACTTCTAAACATCTCATGCTTTTCTAAAACAAATCGGGCCGGTTCTATGATTAGAACATAGCTATGGGAAAATCAATGAAATTCATAGCGGTTTGTTTCATTGTCTCAGAACGTCAAGAGTACAGGGTTACGTAAACCTTAAACACAACACACTAGCTCCCTGTGGTGATCTGTGCATTACCTGTGTAGCTCTCTCCAGTGGCAGGCACAAGTCCATAGTCTTTTCCTGCAGTGTAGATGTGTCCTCCGTCCAGTGTGATGGCGTCGGCTTCTTTATTCTACAAAGCAAGCACAGAAACAACCTCACTTAAATGCAGGTCTAAGGTCTTTTTCCCAAGGGCTGCATAATAAAAGATAAACCAAGCAGATGGCCACAGAAAATTTGTCACTACCTTCAATCATTGTTTAAAAAACTGCTTTTATCTGAAATTTGAAGACACTATTCAGTTTTGGATTCAGAATTTAAGGTCTGTCTTACAGCGAGATGTTAGTTTTTGAGGTAAATATGGTGGAGGAAGTTAAAAAGTACTTCTCAGGATAATGTGGGCCAAGAAGAAATGCTCTGAGGGACGCTTTTTGCCTTCGGGCCATAGTTTGGACGCCCCGGCTTTAATGCTTTAACACCGCTGTGGAGTTACCTCAATGGAAGGTCGTCTTAAGCCACTTTATTTGCCATTTTTTATATTTATTTCCAGACAGACACCTACTGTAAATAAGAGTGTGCACTTTATGCTTTATATTGTATTTTTATTACCATGTTTATTTATCCTATTTTTATTGCATGCCCCTATTTCATTCATTCCTGCCCTAAACTGTGTGTTGCAACAGTGGAATTTCCCCATTGTGGGACAAATAAAGGATCTCTTATCTTATCTTGATATTTCTGGTAAAGTTGCAGTGTAAAAAGCAGGTGACAACAAACGGCAGGTGTTGTTGTTCAATGGTATCGTTATGAGTGAAAAATGCTTTTTAGGGCCGTTGTTGTTTTATCATTTTAATTGTTTAGCAGTAACATGTAACAAATGTGCAATTGAACGGTTCGGAACATTTAAAGCCCTACTACCTTTGTTGAAACAGACCCATCATCAGAATTTAGCATTTCCCTGGTACCTTTAACGTCACTAAACCATGTCCACCAAAGCGGACGTTGTTTCTGATTAATATTAGGTTAAAGGCCCTGTACCTGATTTTTATTTACTCAAGTTAAGATAAATTCTCTTTACATCACACATTGTTTGATAGAAGCAACTTCATGGAAACACATTGAGTTTGTAATGTATAATCTGTGCATATTATATACGGAAAAAAATAGTGCCAAAGTGTTTACCAGGGTCACCTCTTTTCAGCCAATCAGGCATATTGTACACCAGTGTTTCCCAACCAGGAGTACGGGGATCCCAAGGGGTACATGAGGAATTACCAGGGGGTACGTGGAATGGTTTCAGGTTTTAAAGGAAGATGAAATGCACTTTTAGCTGAATAAAAGTGTTATTAGGTGTAAATTTAGCATTTTTTTGGAGTATCTCGGACGATAAATACAAAAAATATAATAGTAATAACTGACAATATGCAACTAAACCCATTTTCCTGAAACTCAAGTTAAGGGGTACTCGGAGTTAGAGACAAAGTTTAAAGGGTACTCAAGACAAAAAGGGTTGGGAACCACTGTTATACACTATGAATCATGGGAAAATAACTGCCTGACACTATCCCAGACTGTGATTCTCTGTCTTGGTGCAGTTTAAAAAGTGCTAAAAGCTAATTGTACGGAGAGTTAGAGGAACTATATGGAAACAACTGCGTAAGACTATTCCAGACAGTCGTTTCAGAGTCATGAAGCAATATTGAGTGAAAGGACGGACTATGTGGGCGGGGCTAACGGCTCAAACAAAAACATGTTCCTGTCTCAAGGTTCAAAATCAGGGTCTTTAAAGTCTATATGACAGATTCTCATGTTTTCCTAATTATGACTTAGTTTGGTGGGAGGGCACCTGTGGTCAATATTTAGCATAGGTTTACATCTGCATAGTTACAGTTTGTAAAGAAATTTGGAAAAAATAAAGTTAAAAATTACAGGAAGTTGTGTGAGTTCTAAAACGGAATCTGGCTGTCCTCTGTCATCAAAAAGCGACGTGTCATTGAAAATACAGTCAATTCACAGACAACTGACACATTTTCTCACAGTTTAAACAGTGGTTCAACAAAGTAAAGGTGTTATTGGGTATTATTATTTATCAAATCATAACTATTGTGTTATTTATGAGGATTTTACCCTTGTTTTCAAAATGGTTGCTAGGAAACAGTTGTGGAATTACCTCAAACTGTGTCATATTTGCTGCCCACATCTAACCAGAAAGTAACATTAAAAAATTACAAAAACTGGGGACAGGAAACAGGTAAAATATTTAGTAAAATCTTAAATATAATCATGTTCATTCATTGTACATTTTAGTGAAATGTAGAGTCTAACCTGTCGTATAGACTTTAAGAATCATTAAACTCACAATTTGTTATCATTTGTTACTTTTATCCATATCCAGCGCACAGGATGGATGGCGGGAATAAGGTGATATTCATCTTATTGTCATGGGCGCCGCCGTCTTGTTTCCGTTGTATTAGTTTACACGGAGCAGACGAGCTCAACAGAAAATAAGTTCTACATGGACTAAAAAGCCGTTTTCAGACTGACCAGGAAATCGTTGCGTTGTGACTTGTTGTTGCTCGTGTTCATTAAACATTTTACACAAATCAATCTACTTTATGTAACATTTTAGCGTCAGACTTTTCCCTCGTTCATCATTAGCTTTAACGGAGTTCTCGTCAAACGAAAGTGCGTTTACAACAAAAGTGCAAAAAACGGCAAAAGTGGGCGGGGCAGAATAAGGTGAATAGAGCAAAAAACAGCCGTTACCATGGAAATCTGCCATGTTTGCAGTTAGTGTGTTAAACTTACATAGAAAAACATTGGCCAAAACAATGTAAAAAAAGTGAAAAAAAAAAAAAGTACCCCATAAACTGTTGGGTCACTTATAGTAAATACAGCGATCAATATACAGTTTTAGAATACTTTTGAATTTACAGTAAGTTTAGTATTTAGCATCTTAAAACCTCCATTGATTTAACATTGGGCTAACTGAAAATTCTGTTATGTGTGACGTCACGATCCCGAGCTCAAATTCTTTTCTATTTTTTGTCTTATTAAACAATAAAAAATGTCCAATATCCTTTAATCAATGCCTTTAAAACAAAAAAAAAAAGCAGTCTTCCTCCCTCCAGAGTTTGAACCCTGCTCCAAACACACGCTTTCACAGAGCACTGGCCGTAGATCGTGTTCCCGACCTGGATCTTGTGCAGGCAGTCGTTGAGTGAGTCCCCGTGCAGACAGGTGAGGCGAGGGGTCAGCTTTTTCCCGATGAACGCGGCTCCCATGTCGGCACACTTCTGCTGCTCCGAGCCCGACAGCACGCACCACCTCAGCGGATCTGCAACGCACCATTTCAAGGGACAAATGACTACGTCTGTGAGCACCGTTTACACACTCAGAGTTGTATTTTCGATTGATTTTTGTTTCAGTTTGCGTTAATCCTTGGGAGACCAGACATTCTCGTTCACCCAGTTTGGAGCCCTGTGTCCCAGAAGATGTGTCCAAAACCATTTATTTGTCCCAGTTTTACACAAGACACGTCCCAGTTGTCCCTATATTTGACCAATTTGATGCCGGCCAAAAATAAAAAGAGGAATAAATTGCCAAAATAGAGAGAATTGTTCTTGAAAAAATCAGAGCAATATGAATAGAGGTTTCTCATATTATACAGTTTACTGAAGTCGTGAATGAACCGTGAGTGGACCAAGTGTATAATAATGTACTTAATTATCCGCTCTTTTTACGATTTTACTGTAATTCCCCGCTCCAGCTGATGTGTGTATGTGTCCCAGTTTTTAATTTTGAAAATCTGCTCACCCTAGTTAATCCTCTTGAGTGCTGAGACATTTATGTTTTTACTTTGTGTTTAGTCTATATTTTCTTGTGATTATTCAAAAGATTCAGACTCTGGTTTGATTCCTGAATTTGAGTCAATGCAGATTTTGCGTTAAAATCAAATCTTGGTCTGTTACCATGGCAACACGGATGCGGACAAACTACATCTAACATGCAATTGCGGCGTTCCAGGCAACTGGGAAGTCGGTTATTTCCCACTTGAAAGATCCGAGCTCTGACTCTGGCTGAGCTGAGCTGAGCAATTTGGCTAATGCTAACCGTAATAACCATGGATGTATTAAAAGAACTGGATAAGGCACGCCCCCTCTGTCCGTGTCCCAGATTGATTTGTGGCCGTGCGAGGTACTGCAGCCTCTTGGAACCAGCTTTTTCTAAAATTGCACATTATAATTGCAGACAGTAGTGAATTATTATCGGTATTTAAATGAAATAGAAGGAAATGTTCTTTTCTACTGTTTCTAAAATCACAGAAATTACCGGTTTTATATTAAGAGACGTCACCGCAAACATGTGTGAGTCACGTGAACGAGCGTCGGACGATACAAACAAAAGCTCGTGGAAAAGGCTCGACTAGAGACACCTGTAAGTTGTATTTTATTTCATTTCAGACGCTTCACGTGTGTCTAACATGAAGAACACAATTACAATCACACAAGCTAACGCTAACACAAAAACTTGGAGGCTGCGTGGTCGTTCACGTCGCTCAAAGCATCATGGGGGATTGTCGTCAAGTGGCGCCCTAAAGCAAAGATGGCCGCCTCCGTATCAGGAAGTGAATGCGGAAGTAAGAAATTTTTTTGGGGTCATGCGCCAATGAGCACACGCCATAGGGATAAACAGGGCGGCCATTTTGGATTCATCTTCCAGGTTTTATTATAGTTCTATGGTAATAACAGATTATTTTCGGATTTATCCTGTAACAAACGTTTAAATCGTTTATGTGTTCTTTTTGTGGTGATATTATCGCTCTAATACATCACGGTTGATCTCGTGTGTGAAGTGGGAGTGTCTCGACCAGCTCCAGTTCACAGGTAGGATTTCCAGTTCGAGCGGCGTTCCAGGTCATTTTTTCAAGTCGGAGGTGGGGAATATGTCAGTTACCAGTTGCCTTGAATGCAGCATGTATATGACTTTTAAACTAACACATATATTTGAGTTACGTAGGAGCTCAAAGTGCATGAAAACACAACATTTAACTGCAAATAAAGCCGAGCAAACAGAATCAGAGCAGAGCGAGATCAAGTGATTTTAGTGTAATATTTAACGTTTATTGTGACTGTGTGTGTGTGTGTGTGTGTGTATGTGTGTCTGTCTGTGTCTGTGTGTGTGTGTGTGTGTGTGTGTGTGTCTGTGTGTGTGTGTGTGTGTGTGTCTGTCTGTGTGTGTATGTGTGTGCGTGTGTGTGTGTGTGTGTGTATGTGTGTATGTGTCTGTCTGTGTCTGTGTGTGTGTGTGTCTGTCTGTCTGTGTGTGTGTGTGTGTGTGTATGTGTCTGTCTGTGTGTGTGTGTGTGTGTATGTGTGTATGTGTCTGTCTGTGTCTGTGTGTGTGTGTGTCTGTCTGTCTGTGTGTGTGTGTGTGTGTGTATGTGTCTGTCTGTGTGTGTGTGTGTGTGTGTGTATGTCTGTGTGTGTGTGTGTGTGTGTGTGTGTGTCTGTCTGTGTGTGTGTGTGTGTGTGTGTGTATGTGTGTGTGTGTGTAGTTGGAGGATGGCTCACTGTTGGTGTGTGTGTGTGTGTGTGTGTGTGTGTGTGTAGTTGGAGGATGGCTCACTGTTGGTGTGTGTGTGTGTGCGTGTGTGTGTGTGTGTAGTTGGAGGATGGCTCACTGTTTGTGTGTGTGTGTGTGTGTGTGTCTCGTGTGTGCGTGTGTCTCTGGTGTGTGCGTGTGTGTCTCTGGTGTGTGCGTGTGTGTGTGTGTGTGTCTCTGGTGTGTGTGTGTGTGTGTGTGTGTGTGTGTGTGTGTGTGTGTGTGTGTGTGTGTGTGTGTGTGTGTGTGTGTGTGTGTGTAGATGGCTGACTCACCGTTGTAGGAGCAGTCCATTGCCTTCATGGCGTTGTAGTACGAGCGTCCCATCCAGCGCTCGGGGTCTTCGGTTTCCGGCGGGAGGAGGTCCGTGGTCTGGTCCGAGAACAGCACGGTTCCGTCTCCGTAGCCCGTCGAAGAGAACAAGTCAAAACCAGACTTCTCCTGAACCACAATTGGACCAAAATCAGGAAAATATAATAAAATACAAGAAGATTAGAGAATATTTATGTGTACCACAATGGGGATCCATCGGTACAACGTAAAGAACAACAGGAGATCGAGGAACGAGTAGCCAATATTTTACTTAAACAAGATGCCTTTTCTTTAAAACTATGTACAAAGTATTGGTCTTAAAACATACAAGTAAGAGTAGAAAACTATTTAGGAAAACTACTTAAATTAGTTTATAGTTAATGTGATTAGAAGGGCAAAATACAAAAAGAAATGCACACAAATTGGCATTTTCTAAGGATAGACCACAATAATAACAAAAAACCATCACATTTGAAGTGGTGGAAGAAACACAAAAGTTCAAAGGATGTCATAAATCAGGTCACAATATAATCATAGGAAAAACATTATGTATTTTTGTAGTGTTATTAGCCTTTAAAACTTAAATTTGCCATCTCATGTTTTGAACAGAAATAAGTTTATTATGCACTAAATGAAAATGTTTCTCTGCAGTGTGCCCTGACACTCACTGAGTGTCTGCAGCCACTAGATGGCGCCTAGCACACAGCATTTCATCATGTTATCACTTTAAGAGACTGTGACGCCATGATCAGGGTAGCAGTAGCAGTGATTGTGTTTAGAGGCAGAAATGTTCAGAACGAGTCTGGCGATAATTTAAGGAAAAATATTCTGCATTTTTCATTTTGCTGTTAGCCATTAAACATGCTCACTGAGTGCATCCAGCCAGCAGATGGCACCAGTGCTATATACAGTCTAGTGAAGTTAGCGTTGAAAAGATGTCATTGTCAGATTTGCTGCAGCGGTTGTCGTGTTTAGAGGCAAAAATGCTCAGAATGAGTAATAATGATTTAAGGACTAAAAACAGCAGAAGATTCTCAGATAACGCTTTTAAGACAAACCTGAAACATTGGCTCAAGAAGAACCAGGTCTATGATCATGGTCTCTGAAGTGTTGTTTAAGTCTAATGTTATCATTTGGATGGAATGTGTGTTATATGTTGTTTTTTGTCCTGATCTGCCAGGGACTACAGATGGGCAGTAACCAATGGGCTAATTCTGGCATATTTACATTCTATGTTCATCAATATGCACTGTCCCTTTTAAATAAATCAATCTATCTAGGTGACCTATGAAGGTTGAAAATACGTCAGAAAATCACAGAAGTTCAGCAGGACGTGTGTTTGACGCTCGAAGGAGAGAGGATTTTCTAATCAGCATTCCTCAAAATGGCGTGAATGAAGCTAGATACAACTCCAGGTGTGTTTTTGATGATTGAACATTGTTAGAACACAGTTTAAAGCTCAAAAAAGTCACTGCAGCAGAATATATGTCTTTTAAACATTTGTTTGTTTTTAACACTAACAATCAATCTACTTTATATAATGTTTTAGCGGCGAGACTTTTCCCTCGTATGCCATTTGCGTGAACGGAGCTCAAGCCAAACCGGAAGTACCTTTACGAGAGTGTGTGTGTGTGTGTGTGTGTGTGTGCGTGCGTGTGCGTGTGCGTGTGTGTGTGTGTGTGTGAAGGTACCATTCCCTCGCGGAGCATGTTGTAGACCACAGAGGGGCTGAGGTCGTCCCGCACCACCACGCCTCTGAACGGGACCCGTGCCAGGTGGCAGCTCCTCCACTCAGACACCGGGGCCCGGCGCCCGTCGGGACACAGCAGCTCGTAGTCCACAGACTTCAGCCCCGGAGCCCAGGCTGGACTGTTGTCTGGAGAGAACCGGACGGGAACATCACCGCTGTAGCACTGTTCATTTCACCGACTAAATTATTCCGCCATAGTTTTTGTCAATGTCATACTTTTGTTGACTAATTCTTAATAAAAACGAAACAAAAAGTAATAATAATGGCTAAAAATATGACTAAAGGTGGCCAGAAAGGTTTATAAATTTGGGGTGAAAACTGAACATAATTCAAATTCTTATGTGCAATAGCTTAAATGTTCTAAACAGCTTTAAATAAGGGGGTTTGGGGGGGTCCTTCCACAGAAAAAACATTTAAGAAATCAGACCATATTTCCCGTATGTTGGTGCATTTTAACATATGTTCATCTGATTTAAACATATTTTTCATTTGTAATTTTATAATGTTATATTTCATTTTTCTACTCTATTTCTATATAATCCCAGACTATACAGTTTTGGCGACTAAAACTATGACTAAAAGAAGATATTTTTTGAGCCCCAAACCAGACATTTCAAACACTACGTCCAAAGAACACATCTGTACACGTTCCATGAAGCCATGCAATTTTATCGTAGTTAAAACAGAAAATAAATGTTCTAGTCGACAAAAAAATATTCTGAACTTAGTCGACTAAATTTGCAGGACAGTTTAATCTAAACTAGACTAAAACTAATCATTTCAGACAAAAGATTAAGACTAAAACTAAAATTTGTTTCAAATGTCAAAATTGTCTAAATTAACACTGCTTTGAAGATACATTGAACACAGAAAACATTGGGTAAAATAGACTCTTATGAGCTATTTAAGGGCCTGTACCCACAATTTTGTTTTGCCCCAGCACATATTTGCTCTTAGGGGCAAAATGAGGCCTCTGTGCACTGTTTGCATGCAGCTGTTGAGCGTTTTATGTATAAAATGTGACCGTTTACCTTTTTATTATCATTTATTTACTTGTCTGAAAGGCCTAACCTTAACCAAATGATCTGCTCCTAAACCTAACCATGATCCTAACCTGGACCTTACCCTAACTGTGTAAAAATAAATAATAAGTAAAACATATAAAACTTTGTAGCCATCAATGCAAAGGTTTTGATTGTTTTTTAATTTGAATTTTATTTCATTTTTTAATTTTAGTTCTGCCAAGTTATCTTATGTGGCCCAAAGCTCTAGTCCCTAAACCCTAATCCTAACCCGAATTGTGGTAAAATGTATTGTAAAAAACAAACTTTTAGCATAGCCAGCAGTGCAAAATGACATTTTATGGCATAAGTGGGTTAACGGCGAAACTCTGTCAGGCTTTTGAAAGCTGTGAAAAGTGCTAATAAACTCATCGCTGTGGATTATTATCAGAAAGAGAGGAATACCTTTGGACAATGCAAACAGTTTAAAATGGACTGTCTTAGACATTTTTTAAGAAAAAAAAAGTCAGGTACAGTGCCTTTAATTTTTATTTTACACATATTTTATTCTGCATGACCTTATTTTGTCTTATTTTATCATAATTTACTCTTTTTACCTTTCTGTTATTATTATTCGTTGTTTTAGGTTGGACTTCACCGCCGAAGCAAGTTCCTAGTTTGTGAATTTTGTTCACCGACAATAGCAATAAAACCCTTTCTGATTTTGATTTAGTACGGTAAAAACTTTTTTTAAACATTTCATTGAATTGGTACATTTCAGTCTGATGGAGAGAACCTTGTGTTAGTGCAATATATTTAGTGTTTACATATTGTTTATCTGTAAATTAGTAGTAGACTCTTACTGTCAGTGTGGTCCGGCACCGTGGTGTGTTTAACAAAAGCCACTTCTCCTGCATCCTCCACCAAACACCTGCACAACACAACACCAGACGTACCAGACCGTGAGGGCCCTGAACGCATCGTACGCAGTCTGACACATGTAGTTCTGGGTGTGACCTGAAGGCGCCGCTGTAGCTGAAGTAGAGCTCCTGGTCGCTCAGGTCACACTTGTTCTGTCCGTCGGCGTTCCCGCGGCAGAGCTGGCACAGAGACGGGGCGTCGCCCACCGCCGTGGCCCCCGGGACACAACTGGCACTGAAGAAGTCGGACAGACCTGGGACGCACGAGCAAGAGCAGCTGTAGGAGCTTTGTGATTGTCAAGAGAACAACAGCCACAAACGAAGGCAGTGTTTACAACCAGAGACCCATATTCTGCCAGTTTGGTGACTCCAGCCTCCTTCCACTAACAAACTTTACTCTTAAGAAGATAAAAATATAATTGTTTTATGGTTAATGAAGATATTATAAAACAGTGATCATTATAGCACGTCATGGAAGCAATTAAGAAGCCACTGTAGGAACGTTTTTCAGTTCCTGGTACTTTTTTTGGTTCCGGTCCCCATTTTATGCACAGAGTAGACTGGAGTAAACAGGACACAGGTATAGATTTTTTTTTTTTCTTTAAACATAAAGAGACAATATTTTCTCGGCATGAGCTCACTATAATAACAGAAACAAATGTGTTTGTGTTGATAATTACACTTATTTTCTGGATTTTATTTCTTCACTGTGGTGTTAAAATTGAATTTGAAACTTTATTATCATAATAAACAAATCATTTAGTCAAATCTTCCATTTGACACCGTTGATCCTCACTCTTGTATCAGCCATGTCTGACAAAAATGTGTATTTAAGGGTGCTTTAGATTATGTTTAAAGGCGTTTATGGTTGTGTTTAAAGGTGTTTCTAATAGTGTCTTATATGTTTATATTTGTGTTGAAAGGTGTTCATGATCATGTTTAAATGTGTTTATATTTGTGTTGAAAGTAGTTTATATTTGTGTTTAAAGGTGTTTATAATCATGTTTAAAGGTGTCTATATTTGAGTTTAAAGGTGTTTATATTTGTGTTTAAAGGTGTTTATAATCATGTTTAAGGTGTTTGTATTTGTGTTTAAAGGTGTTTATAATCATGTTTAAGGTGTCTATATTTATGTTTAAAGGTGTTTATATTTGTGTTTAAAGGTGTTTATAATTATGAGTTTAAAGGTGTTTATAATCATGTTTAAGGTGTCTATATTTGTGTTTAAAGGTGTTTATATTTGTGTTTAAAGGTGTTTGTATTTGTGTTTAAAGGTGTTTATAACCATGTGTTTAAAGGTGTTTATAACCATGTGTTTAAAGGTGTTTATATTTGTGTTTAAAGGTGTTTATATTTGTATTTAAAGGTGTCTACATTTGTGTTTAAAGGTGTTTATATTTGCGTTTAAAGGCTCACCGTTGGTGAAGTTGCAGCCCATGACTGACATGCGTCCCGTGTCAGTGAGGAAGCCCAGGGGCATGGTCCAGCCCGCGGTCCGGCCTTTCCCCGTGTGGCAGCTCTTCCGGCCTCTCAGCGAGTCCACGTTCAGCTGGGAGCTCGAGCGCTTCACCACCGCCACCGCGTAGTACTCTGCACCGGTCCCTGAACGCAACACGACACATTCACTGACAGTCTGAGGTCAGAGCTCTTCAACAACACAAAATACACTGCACACAATACACTGCAGCGGCTGTGGAATATCATGGACCTCAAGAAAAAAAGAAAGAAAAAGAAAAAAATTGCACATGATATTTATTTATTTAAACTCTTTTCTTTTGCTTTTAATATTTTGTATTTATTTTTTCACAACCACAAAAAATACTGCACTGGTAATACTACTCTCTGGACTTTCAGATAGAATAATAATAATAATAATAATAGTAATAATAAAATTGTAAATAAAATTGTCTTTATTTGGTCACACCGAAACTATACTTTCTGTTTATGCTGGTCCTTGAATATCACCCTCTGGAATCTCAAGTAAAAACTTGTATATGATGTGTAAAAAAATATATATATAAAAATAAAAATACCGCACTTGTATAGGTTGTGTAAAACAACAAAACAACAAAGAAAGGAAAATTGCACTTTTTTCATTTATTTGAACTTTTCTGCTTCTTTTACCTTGATATTTTAAATTATTGCTTCCCACCACCAAAAAAAAAAAAAAAAAAAAAAAAATCACTGGTCCTTGAATATCACACTCTGGACTCTCAAAAAAAAAAAAAAAAAAAAAAAACCCAAAACGTTTTACACCACGTGTAAAATTGCAGTTTCATTTGAACAATTTTCTGCTGTTTTTATCTTAAGATTTTGTACTTTTTATTTAAAAATCGTTTTGTTTTAGTTTTTTTTTTTTTTTTTTTTTTTTGTTATTGATTAATTCATTTGTCTCTAATTTTGTTGTCTGTTTTTTCCTTTACAGTATTTATTTCTGTATTTCCCTGTATTTTTTTTCATTGACAATTTTGTTCTCATCTGAAAATAATTATACAAATCTGATTAGAAAAAATGCACATGCTGCTAAACAAACAATCAAACAAAAAAAGAGTCTCACTGTCGTGCTTGGTCTCACTGGCGGCCATCTTGAAGGGCGCTGTCTTGCTCTGGCTGTAGATTTCTGCTGCGTTCAAGGACAGAGCATCCACCTCTTTGTTCTGTTCACAAACAATAACAAGAACATAGTCGTGTTTTGATCATCATAAAATCATTATCTGGATTATAAAGACTGTGCAGACTCAAACGTATACCAAAACACATAATATACTCTCTGTCTCCATCCAGAAGTCTTCAGTTACCTTTTTATGTGGTTTCAATGTACAATAGAAATAATCATTTGACTCGTTGACTAATCAAAAAAATAATCGTTGAACTGAAATAAATGATGATATATTGATTCATCCTGTTTTTTATTTTATTTCTGTCTGTTTTTGTGTCTAAAAATTGTCAGATTTCTTCCTCCAAAGTTTTAAGTTTGCTCCAAACCACCTGCTTTTAGAATGATTGAACCTCGAACTCAATTAAAATTTTATTAAGGCCAGATACTGCAAATGGAAAGGAGAATATCTTAAATGTAAAGATATAAATTTGAAACTTCTCCTGAGTTTACGCACATAAATGTAAGAAAAAATGTGTAAAAAGTTTTTCATCATGTCATATTTTCATGTAGAAACACGGCTTTTATGTGCAAAAACGCCCCAAACTGCCCATGTTTAAATCTGAAAAAGAGAAGGAACCAGTTTTAAATTTCTTGGTTCATTTTGTTCACGTATTAGTTACAAAAAAATGCACAGATGGGATTTTGGATTTATTTAACTAGATCTGACTGAAAATTGTCCTAAAAATTTAAATTTTGCCAATGTAATAAATAAGGCTTAGAATTAGATATCAACAAATCATTCTGTTACGAGGACAAGTTTGCTGTTTGCATGAAAGTCTATGTGTTGAGAGCAAACTGACTAAAAAAACAAAATATTGAAAAAGGGTTTTGCCGGTGCTGTCTCGTCTTATTTGCACAGCCCTTTGGCCCTTTGGTGACCCAGAATGCACTCTGATAACACGCCCTGTGCAGACTTTACGCCTCTTATCTGGAGACGGTGACCTCGACGGCACAAACGGCTCTCACTGTCAAAGTACCTGGGCATTTTACAGAAACTAAACAGAAATAACATGTTTATCAAAACAGTAACACAATTCAACAAAAAGGAAATGCAGTCAAACAAAGCATACAGCTGGTTCTGTGAGGCTGCGGGTTAGAGCTGCTTTTATGTCCTGAGTTATGTCAAATCTTCTGAAATCTATGTTTTATTGTTTAGTTATATTTCTTGTATTAAACCTCAGAGCAGCACTATGTGAGTTTTCTGGTGAGTTTGTCTCATGAAAAGGTTTTCTCTTTGCCTGAAATTTTCCACAGTATGGTATTAACATTTCAGTTATTCAGTTGTTAAATTAAGTTTTTATTACTAAAAATAACTGATTAAGAAACATTTTTATAGTGTATTATAGTAACTTGCTTTTGGTTTTATAAGTTTTATACTTTCAAATTGTCCACTTTATACCCGGCTCATCCTTGGAAAAAAGAGGTCTCGATCTCAATGGTTTATCTGGTTAAATAAAGATTAATAAATAAATAAAATAAAATTTTGTGGAACATTCCAGGCAAAATCCTAACATTCGGGAGGAACGAAAACTCAGTGGACCTTAAGTTTGAAGCAACATGTGTTTTGGAGGATTGAGATTTAACTCAAGATCAACTCAATCAAAAAAAAAATAAAATAATAATAATAATAATAGTCATAATATTAATAAGGCAGTGTACTGTGAAGCTCATGAGTTCAATCAACTTTATCACTGTGCCAACTTGACTTGTTCCTTTTTACAAACAAATTATAATTTCATTTCAAATATCATGTTGAGAAAGCCCCCTCTTGTTCTCAGTTTTATTAGTCATTATTACATTTGCTGTAACAGATTTTTAATCTTAAAAATGTTAAAAAGACTTTGTTTAAAATCTTTTGTTGTGGCCTAAAGCACTTTCTATAAGTCTCAGAGCAGAGTTTACCGTCACGTTAAAGCTAACAAACATCACGCTAACAGTGCACTTCCTGCTTCTCGTAGAATAAAACGCTCCATAAACAGATGCAGAGAAATCGCTGTGGACTAATTTTCACCCAAATAGTTATTTTTATAAAGCATATATACCGTCACAAAACAGATATTACTTTATTACATGAAAAAAAAAAATGGCTACAGCTCCTTTAATTGATTTGGCACAGAAAATATCTGAAAAGTTGAGTGAGCTTTCGTCAGTGTTGTCCCTTGTTGTGTGACTGTCCTTGTGCAGATACCTGTAGTTTGCGCACACAGGCTTCCGTAGTTTGTCCGTCGATGCAGCTGAGCGTGGGGCGGATGGACACCTCGGAAAAGGCCTGCGACATGGCTCTGCATTTCCTCTGCTCCTGCTCCGACACCGTGCACCACGAGACGCTCTTCTGACACTTCACTGGGGCACAGACAGAGGGCGCACTTTACACTTTACACAGACAGAGGGCGCACTTTACACAGACAGAGGGCGCACTTTACACTTTACACACACAGAGGGCGCACTTTACACTTTACACACACAGAGGGCGCACTTTACACACATAGAGGGCGTACTTTACACACACAGAGGGCGTACTTTACACACACAGAGGGCGTACTTTACACACACAGAGGGCGCACATTACACTTTACACAGACAGAGGGCGCACTTTACACTTATCACACACAGAGGGCGCACATTACACTTTACACACACAGAGGGCACACTTTACACTTTACACAGACAGAGGGCGCACTTTACACTTTACACACACAGAGGGCGCACTTTACACTTTACACAGACAGAGGGCGCACTTTACACTTTACACACACAGAGGGCGCACTTTACACTTTACACAGACAGAGGGCGCACTTTACACTTTACACACACAGGGCGCACTTTACACAGACAGAGGGCACACTTTACACTTTACACAGACAGAGGGCGCACTTTACACTTTACACACACAGGGCGCACTTTACACAGACAGAGGGCGTACTTTACACACACAGAGGGCGCACTTTACACACACAGAGGGCGCACTTTACACTTTACACAGACAGAGGGCGCACTTTACACTTTACACACACAGAGGGCGCACTTTACACTTTACACTCTCAGGGCGCACTTTACACAGACAGAGGGCGCACTTTACACTTTACACACACAGAGGGCGCACTTTACACTTTACACACACAGGGCGCACTTTACACAGACAGAGGGCGCACTTTACACTTTACACACACAGAGGGCGCACTTTACACGTTACACACACAGGGCGCACTTTACACAGACAGAGCGCGCACATTACACTTTACACACACAGAGGGCACTTTACACTTTACACACACAAAGGGCTAACTTTACACTTTACTCACACAGAGGGCGCACTTTACACTTTACACACACAGAGGGCGCACTTTACACTTTACACAGACAGAGGGCGCACTTTACACAGACAGAGGGCGCACTTTACACACACAGAGGGTGCACTTTACACACACAGAGGGTGCACTTTACACAGACAGAGGGCGCACTTTACACACACAGAGGGCACTTTACACACACACACACAGAGGGCACTTTACACTTTACACACACAGAGGGCACTTTACACTTACACACACAGAGGGCACACTTTACACACACAGAGGGCGACTTTACACACACAGAGGGCACTTTACACACACAGAGGGCGCACTTTACACTTTACACACACAGAGGGCGCACTTTACACAGACAGAGGGCGCACTTTACACACACAGAGGGCGCACTTTACACTTTACACACACAGAGGGCGCACTTTACACACACAGAGGGCGCACTTTACACTTTACACACACAGAGGGCACACTTTACACACACAGAGGGTGCACTTTACACAGACAGAGGGCGCACTTTACACAGACAGAGGGCGCATTTTACACTTTACACAGACAGAGGGCACACTTTACACTTTACACACACAGAGGGCGCACTTTACACTTTACACAGACAGAGGGCGCACTTTACACACACAGAGGGCGCACTTTACACTTTACACAGACAGAGGGCACACTTTACACTTTACACACACAGAGGGCGCACTTTACACACACAGAGGGCGCACTTTACACTTTAAACACACAGAGGGCGCACTTTACACACACAGAGGGCGCACTTTACACTTTACACACACAGAGGGCGCACTTTACACTTTACACACACAGAGGGCGCACTTTACACTTTACACACACAGAGGGCACACTTTACACACACAGAGGGCGCACTTTACACTTTACACAGACAGAGGGCGCACTTTACACACACAGAGGGCGCACTTTACACACACAGAGGGCGCACTTTACACACACAGAGGGCACACTTTACACTTTACACACACAGAGGGCACACTTTACACTTTACACACACAGAGGGCGCACTTTACACTTTACACACACAGAGGGCGCACTTTACACTTTACACACACAGAGGGCGCACTTTACACTTTACACACACAGAGGGCACACTTTACACACACAGAGGGCGCACTTTACACACACAGAGGGCGCACTTTACACTTTACACACACAGAGGGCACACTTTACACTTTACACACACAGAGGGCGCACTTTACACTTTACACACACATAGGGCACTTACACTTCACACAGACAGAGGGCGCACTTTACACACACAGAGGGCGCACTTTACACACACAGAGGGCACACTTTACACTTTACACACACAGAGGGCGCACTTTACACAGACAGAGGGCGCACTTTACACTTTACACAGACAGAGGGCGCACTTTACACTTTACACACACAGAGGGCGCACTTTACACTTTACACACACAGAGGGCGCACTTTACACTTTACACAGACAGAGGGCGCACTTTACACAGACAGAGGGCGCACTTTACACACACAGAGGGTGCACTTTACACACACAGAGGGTGCACTTTACACAGACAGAGGGCGCACTTTACACACACAGAGGGCGCACTTTACACACACAGAGGGCACACTTTACACACACAGAGGGCGCACTTTACACTTTACACACACAGAGGGCACACTTTACACACACAGAGGGTGCACTTTACACACACAGAGGGCGCACTTTACACACACAGAGGGCGCACTTTACACTTTACACACACAGAGGGCGCACTTTACACTTTACACAGACAGAGGGCGCACTTTACACTTTACACAGACAGAGGGCGCACTTTACACACACAGAGGGCGCACTTTACACACACAGAGGGCGCACTTTACACTTTACACACACAGAGGGCGCACTTTACACACACAGAGGGCGCACTTTACACTTTACACACACAGAGGGCGCACTTTACACTTTACACAGACAGAGGGCACACTTTACACTTTACACACACAGAGGGCGCACTTTACACTTTACACAGACAGAGGGAACACTTTACACAGACAGAGGGCGCACTTTACACTTTACACAGACAGAGGGCACACTTTACACTTTACACACACAGAGGGCGCACTTTACACACACAGAGGGCGCACTTTACACACACAGAGGGCGCACTTTACACACACAGAGGGCGCACTTTACACTTTACACACACAGAGGGCACACTTTACACTTTACACACACAGAGGGCACACTTTACACACACAGAGGGCACACTTTACACTTTACACACACAGAGGGCGCACTTTACACTTTACACACACAGAGGGCGCACTTTACACTTTACACACACAGAGGGCGCACTTTACACTTTACACAGACAGAGGGCGCACTTTACACTTTACACACACAGAGGGCGCACTTTACACTTTACACACACAGAGGGCGCACTTTACACTTTACACACACAGAGGGCACACTTTACACTTTACACAGACAGAGGGCGCACTTTACACACACAGAGGGCGCACTTTACACTTTACACACACAGAGGGCACACTTTACACTTTACACACACAGAGGGCACACTTTACACACACAGAGGGCACACTTTACACTTTACACACACAGAGGGCACACTTTACACTTTACACACACAGAGGGCGCACTTTACAAATCCAGTTGGATTTATTCTGTTAAAGTGCGTATGACAGATTTTTATGATTTTAAAATTTTTACTTTATTCAGTGTATTAATACCTCTAGTAAATATAAATTATATTTTTACACCATCAGGTGTATCAGGTCGCTGTTTGTGGAGAAAAGTTGAAAAATCTGTTGGAAAATACAAGAAGTAAACATACTGATGACATCACACTGGGGAGACAAAGGTTATGCATAATTTATACAAAAGAAATGACCTTTTTGACCCTTTAAACATTGATTTAATAAAATAAAGGTTTTCACATGTATTTTTCTTTGTCAAATTTAAAAAAACTGACATTAGAGGAGTTTTGGTTCTCTGTTCAGGATGGGTTCTTGGTAATTTCCTAGTGTGATGTCATCATTTACAACCAGGAAGTGAAATTAAAAAGCTAAAACAAATTGCTAAACTGGGGTGAAATTTGTAAAGATTTAAGCAGAATTTGAAATATATAATGTATCTTGACTGCATTTTAGTTAAATGAGTAGTTCAATCTGTCATAGGCCCTTTAAACGCTCAGAAATCAGACACATTTGTTCTCCACACGTATACTGTACATGTAGAGCCACAAAAGTAGTTCCAAAAGTCTAGTGCATTTTTTTTTCTTCTTAGATTTGTATTTGAGATGATACATTGCTAACTTTTTCTGATAAAAAAAAACCCATCTGGAGTGGGAGATCTACTGAAATTTAGATAATACTGGGAATGTTGTTTGGAAGATTTGAATATTGAGTACATCGTTTACAATAAAAATGCTACAAAAATAAAAACGAAATAAAAGGGTGTGTTGTACGCTTTAAAATAAGGATATAAGATGCTATTTCTGCTGTTTTGTGATTCATTTTACAGACATTTCATATTTGTTTGATAATTTAACCCCCGACAAATACGTATAAAGACATGACTTAATATTAACTAAGTATTGCGACTGGAATACTCCAAAAAACCTATGAAATATACATTTTTGTCAGTATCACGTACTCCTAATCTGCAGTTGCAATCTTATCCAGGACTGTAGATGGAAATTAGCTTGCATAGCTATAATCTGGTGCAATCATTTTTGCCCTCGAGCATAATGTCATTGTACATGGTCCTGTTAAATAAATAAATAAAGTTGTGTTTTCCTTCAGTCACACGTGTTTGATCCTGCATTTCTTTCTCCAAAACATAACACTTTCTGATGTTTTACTCCTCAGTGCAGCGTCGATGGGTTATTCCAGGAGAAATCTTCGCAGGATTTGATGACCTAACACTGTTCTTATCTTTTTGTTGCTTGGAAAGTAGTTCAGAGTCAGTCCACCTTTACAAACCTGAGATATAGTCCACCTTAAGGACACACTTTGTACTTCAGGTCAGGTCGAGCCAAGGCCATCAGAGCCGGTTACACAACTCAAGGCATTTCTCACAAGTTCTTAACTATTTTAATTAATTACATTTCAGTTAAAGGTGCACGATGGAGTGTTCTGTTCTCCTGGAAACAAGCAGCTACCAAGTACTTTTTGGACAATAAAAACTAATTTAACTGGATAGATCAAACATAGATGAGTTTATATCAAACTTCTAAAGAAAAAGGAAACACTATTTTATGAGAAAATCCGGTGACGGACCTTCAAAAACTTTTGACATGGTTTTACAAAATATGTAAATAGCAAGAAATGTTACAAACATATAAGCAACTTTATCCTGCTGCTGTTCAGGTGTCCCGCCGGAGGGACGCTGGACTTTTTGTTCATTTATTCCTTTTTATCCACCATCTGATAAAAGGAAACGATCAAGCTGCTGTTAAATAAATATGTTACATGTTAAATATGAAAAGAAGGCTGTAACCCTCTTAGTTATAGTCAAATCAAACATTCTGGGATGAATTGGAGACAGTTTGTTCTCCAAAAACACAAAAACTACACAAATATTCTGAAAAAAATTAACAGGACTTTTATATGGATTCTGCATTCCCTTTTTTACTTTATTACACGTCCGTAAAACTAATTTTTAGTTAAATTAGCTTCAGTTTTGAAAGAGGAACCCAACAAAAGCCCAAACTAGTGTCAATCCCACAAAATCTACAGACACCAGCTTCACTCATTCATAGATTTAACAAAGACAATGTAGGAGGACTTTAAATTTTGGTTTTCCTCTGTGCAGAGCTTGTTTCCAAGTGTAATCAGAGTAAATCAGACTCCAGAGGCCAAAACTACAGAGTCTCAGCTTGACAAAGAGTCCAAACAGTAGTTTGAGCTCCAAAGGGTTCAAGGACAGCTTCAGTTTGAAATGAGGCTCATGTTAGTCACACGTTTGAGGAAAAACAGGTCCAAATGGAAAAGGAATTTATACTGCTATGAATGCTGTTACAAACCACTGACTGATACTAACTACAACTATTTCCTTTCTAGTCTATTTGTTTTGTAGAGCCCAAGGTAACAGCAGATTAGAGTTCACAGAATTATCGATTTAACCAACAGAAAGAGTTAGATCATCAAAACAGACAAACGGCTTGAGCAACAATGGACAGTGTTGTATTCAGAATCGACTGTATCCCATTACAGTTTTTATTCTACAATGCAACTCAATATGAAGTACTCTTTCAGGCAGTACTTTGATTGGACCATGTATTACTACTACCACTATTACTACTCATACAACTGCTACTACTACTGCTTCTATTAGTACAGTTAAGGTGGAAAGTAGGTCATTACAAATACTTATATTAATGTAATTATGTACATTTTTAATATTTCTATTTTTCAGAGTAGATCTGAGAGCTCACAGAAAAGGCAGACTATTGTTAAAAAACAACTTAATTCAACATTACCCGTTTGATTTATCAAAAATGACATAAAATTCTGTTCTGAAACAACACTAAAACTGCACATTGCTGCGTGTACTTTTATTTGCAGTACTCACCTCAAATGATCTTCAAACTATTACAACTACTATATGTTTCTACAGCTGCTGTTACTACTACTGGGCCTTCTACTTCCACTAAAACAACTTCTAATGAATATCTTCCACTATGAATACTTTACATTTGATCAATCACTGAACTGTACAATAAAACATTTTACTCACCATTTTGCAGTAGTAGGACTGGTATTAGCAGTATCACCGCTATCTTCTCCATCGTAAACACAGCTGCTTCTCGTCTCGTTCTTCTCCACAAATGTCTCCAGATGAAGATTAACACCAAAGTCCTGGGTCTGCGCGGTTTAAAGTCCTGGAGAAAGTGTTTTATGGCCTGATAGTTGTAACGTCAGAGTCCTGCCTGGAGTTTATGAATGAGACAGAGAGGCCTTCTTCTCTGGGCTTTTCCACTCTCGGCACGGGGCCAAAACTCCACCCGGAATCACACTTTTCCAGTACCTCCTCATGCTGTAGAGCAGGACTGTTCAACTGAAGGCCCGGGGGCCAGATCAGGCCCTCCGAGTGATATGATCCGGCCCTCAACCATCTTCAAAAATATTTGATCTCTTGTTTGTGGTTTAGCCCTGGTTTTAGTTCTGGTTTAGTCCTGTTTTAGATCTGGTTTTGTACTGGTTTAGTCCTGGTTTTAGTCCTGGTTTAGTCCTGTTTTAGATCTGGTTTTGTACTGGTTTAGTCCTGGTTTAATCCTGTTTTACACCTGTTTTAGATCTGGTTTTGTACTGGTTTAGTCCTGGTTTAGTCCTGGTTTAGTCCTGGTTTAGTGCCGGTTTAGTGATGGTTTCATCCTGGTTTAGTCCTGGTTTAGTGCCGGTTTAGTGATGGTTTCATCCTGGTTTAGTCATGGTTTGTCCTGTTTTACACCTGTTTTAGTCCAGATTTTTTCCTGGTTTAGTCCTGTTTTAGTCCTGATTTTCTCCTGTTTTAGTCCAGATTTTCTCCTGTTTTAGTCCTGGTTTAGTCCTGTTTTACACCTGTTTTAGTCCAGATTTTCTCCTGTTTTAGTCCAGTTTTTGTCCTGGTTTAGACCTGGTTTTGTCCTGGTTTAGTCCTGGTTTAGTCCTGTTTTACACCTGTTTTAGTCCACATTTTCTCCTGTTTTAGTTATGGTTTTGTCCTGGTTTAATCCTGTTTTAGTCCTGGTTTAGACCTGGTTTAGTCCTGGTTTAGACCTGGTTTAGTCCTGTTTTACACCTGTTTTAGTCCAGATTTTCTCCTGTTTTAGTCCTGGTTTTGTCCTGGTTTAATCCAGTTTTAGACACCTGTTTTAGACATGTTTTAGACCTGGTTTAGTCCTTGTTTAGTCCTGTGTGATGAGTGTAAACATAAAGGCACTTCTGACCCCATTGAGCCACATAAGCGAGAAAATGTCACAATAAAACCAGTTTAAAGAGGCTTATGCTTTTTCTGTCACTCTCTAAATAGGACAAATGAGCTGCACTCTGCTGCCCCCTGCTGGCCGTATCCCTTCATGTAAATATTAGACATGTTTTCTTAATGTTTTAAATGTGCATTGCTTTGCTGAAGGTGCGTAAAACTGACTTACAAAGCATTTAGTCTAAGGAACGACTTTTTGTTTTGTTTTTTTCAGCTCAAACATCATGTCCAGGATGAAAACAGTAGCATCAGATTCAAATATATTTGAAAACTCTTTATGCTGTAAGACTTCCTCTGTTGTCATAAAACTCTCTGGGACAGAACATTCAGCACTATCTCCTTCCTGAATTATAAACATCGATCAAGATACAGCAATAAAAATGAATCGATAAGGTGTTCTCAGATTATAAAGTGAAATGTAGGCAGATTATACGCTCTGGAGTCTGCGGGAAATTAAAAAGTGAAAAGAATGGCAAATACGTCAGCGTTTTCTCCAGTTATCTTTTTGAAAACATGCTCAATCTGGCATTTTCTTATGGAAAAACACAGCACCGATGAGTTAAAAATACATCATTATCAACACATCCATTTAAAATATTCCCAAATGTGATTATCTTTCTTATTTATTATGTTGATTTTCAAATGAAGAGCGAGACAAAGTCCAGGTCAAAGTAAAGGACGTGTATTTACAGATATCGTAGTATTTATAATATTCACAATCATTCACAACTCAAAGGGAAGGTCTCTGTGGAGCAAACGAGGATTCTCCATAAACTTTTATTCATCTGGTACCAAAATAGGCAGTTATTATTATTATTAGTATCATAACTGGGATAAATATGAGAATATGTTTGATATAGATCCATCTGAATAAACTCTTTGCATCAGTACTTTTTACAGACAGTGAAGTGACGCCCCGTTTTTCTCACAACAAGAAACAAAACAAAACAAAAATCAGGAAAAAACAAGATCAGGGTTTTGATTTCTGTATTTCAATTTGAGAATGTTCATTATTTCGGGAAAATAAGTGTTTATTTTATTTTTGTTCTGTCTCCAGTTGCATTCAGGGGCTCGTGGGAAGTATGGTGGCTGGTAGGGTTCAAAAACGACAGGCGCTCTTCTCCATAAAGTGACAAAACTCCACCAAATTCAAGGACGACTCAAATTTAAATTCAGGGGAAAAAATGCACATAAATATTCTCCGTTTACAGACACAAAAAATATAAATTAAGAGGAATTTTTATCGGTTATAGTGACACTTTTGCATTTAAAATTTGCTCTATTTTTCATAACTTTTGCTTTCCATTTGAATTGATAGTGCCCTCTGGTGGCAATAGTTGGTAATGAAGCATTTTCTTAAGAGAGTACTGTACTTAAATATAAAGGACATAAATATAAAGTTGTTTTGTGGGATGTTGTGTTGTCACGATTTACTAAAATTTTAAACTTTTGATGGTAAAGAATATACTTGATCCTCAATACTAATTTTGATACACAACGATGCTCTTTTTTTTAGACATTTTCAACACAAACTAATAGTAATTTCTTTATGTTGTCTTATTCTAGTTCTGAAAAAGCTCAAGACTGTTCTTAAAAATGTTCAAAAAAAGGTCCAACTTTGTTTGTTGTATGTGATTTCTTTCACTTGCTCAAAAGAGTATTTCACTTCGATTTAATATTGATTAGTATCTCATATTCAATGAGATGAAAAGAGAGAATATAATTGATTACGATAAAGAGGAAATCATTAAGAATCTGCCAAAGCAGTTGAGAAATCTCCCCGACAAAGGCTTTCAGGTGATACTACGGCTGTATTTTTGGGTAATAATTAAACTTCTTTATGGGGACGGAGCAAGACAAGATTTTTGACATAATATGAAACACATAAATTGTTCAGGTCGCAACCTTTTTATGTTTGTTTAACATTTTTTCTGCCCTTGTAAAACTGCTATTTGAAACTAAATCTTCTGGAAACAACTAACCCACATGAGAATCTTTTTTATTTTGGTAATAAATGTAAAAACACCTGGGAAAAACGGATGTGCACGATCTTGTAGCAATTTTATCTGATCTTGTCCCATCCTATTGTTTAAGTAAATAAATAAAATTAAAGTCTATATGACAGGTTCTCAAAATGTTCTAATTATGACTTAGTTTAATGGGAGGGCACCTGTGGCAATTATTTATTATAGCTTTACATCTGTGAAGTTGCAGTTTGTGAAGAAATCTTTAAAAATTAAGGTTTAAAATGACAGGAAGTAGTGCCAAGTAGTTCCAAAAAGGAATCCCTCTGTGATGTCATCAAAGAGCGACGTGCCATTGAAAATACGGAGACAATGTACAGACAACGGACACATTTTTTGACAGTTTAAACAAGTCATTTAACAAAATAAAACTCTTAAAAGGGATTATTATTCGTCAAATCATAACTATTGTGTAATTTATATGGATTTGGCCTGTGTTTACAGTCTGGTTGCTAGGTAACAGTTGTAGAATTACCTCTATATCATATTTGTTGGCCAACCAGGAAGTAACATTAAAAGCATTACAAAAACTGTCAAACTGGAGGACAATTAGGCAAAATATTAAGTATATTCATCAAATATGTCATTTAAAGTACTGTTATTTTTGTTAATATTGTAAATCCTTAGTTTAGACGGCTTCAACTTCATCAAATTAAGAAGGATTACATACAACCTTGAATGAAAGAAGTATGTTTTTGAGATTTAAACAACATTAGAACAAGAAAAAACTCAAGTTAGCGTTACAGGAAATCCTTGAAATGAGATTTGGTGGAGTTTGTGGAGCGAGCCCTGCTTTAGTGCAACAGTCAAATATGTATGTATGACTTTGAGGGTGAAAACAGACTCAGAATATGATACAACGTTAATGTCTGTGGGGAAGGAAAGGCCGGGACCAAGGCATTAGACGGAGAGAAGCCCTTAGATCTGAGCCAGTATCTATCCACAGAATCAAGTTACTCTTCGTACAGTTAATTCACTCCGCTGTGGCTTGTAGTGCACCGTTAGATCATTCAAGATTATGCATATTTATATAACACATCGGCCCATTCTTCAGTAGAAGTACATTTGTGTCTCCATGGCAACAGAGGTGGAGAGTAAACCCTTCATATTTACAGCAGACCCGATAAAACGCATCAGATTGTTCAAAATTACGGAATGGAGGTAAAATGAAGCATGTCATAATGTGGACCCTTTAAAGGAAAAATATTATGCGTTTTTAAAATCGTTTTTAGCCTTTAAACCTGCTCGAGTGTCTTCAGTTTGACATGTTTTAGAACTAAAAATAAAATGGTTTAACAAAGATAAACATAACTTTATAACTGCGTTGGGAGATGCAATTTTGACTTAGCTGTGGCTCCATCTACTGGCTGTAGAGGCAATTACACACATGTCAATATATACCCACAATGCTTTGTGATATGCAGTGGATCTGAAAAAATTGTAGTTATATGTTCAGAGCGAGTCTGGCCATGATTTAAGGACTTAAAACAGCAAAGGATTCTGGGATAAATGACGTCGGCATCATCTACGTCACACGTCGAAGGAGTTCAGGACACAGTGAGAGAGGATTTACAAACCAGCATCAAATAAACATGAATCACGCTAAATGCTGCTCTAGGTGTGTTTTTGATGACGGAACAATGTTAGAACAAAAGCTCAACAAAATCAATTTTGCATAATATTTGTCCTTTAAACATTTATAAACAAAAACATTCTAAATTCCTGAATGGAGGCAAAAGTGAAGTGGAACAAAATGTGATTTTGCCGGAGAAACTTCGATTAACCACAGAATGTCACACAATATGTTAAATCCAGTTGGTTTTGGCAAATGAAAACCACCAGAGCGATGGTTTAAGACTACTGTATTTTACATGAGAGGAGAAATTATGATGGACACTAAAATTTTTGATGAAGGCTAAATCCTGATTTTTATTAACGAAATCAAATCAAAATGCAAATGGGCTTTAACAAACATTTTGAATTTTCAGCGTAAAAATGTCAGTTAGTTTACTTTTCTATTTCAAAGGATGAAATAAACCTTATTTTCTAGCCTCAAAAAATGTTATGTATCTGTAGATAAAATAAAATCAACTATTGTGTATCCTGTAAAAATCAGCATTTGCCTTCACCAACATCTCCATAATCTCCTATTAAATAAAGAAATCATGTAAAATACAATGTTAAAGCAGTGGTGAGTGGTTTTAATTTGACAAAACCACCTTGATATTTTGTGATATTCATTGTTAATCCCAGCTTTTCCATTGAACTCACATTATTTATTTCACTTTTGCCTCCATTACAAAATTTAAGCATATTTTTAAAGAGTCTATAGCGACACTTTGGATAAATTGTAGTAATTAATTATTAGTTCCACTCAAGTAACACTGATTTGAAGCAACAAAACGTCCCTTTTGAAAACATTTTATGAGATCAGACCAGATTTGAAAGTTTTGCTCTTCTTATGTGTAGGATTTTAGTAAAATTGGCGTAATATTACATTTAAAGGTGTAACTTTTCAGATGAAGTGTCAAAATTTGCTCCTCAATATTCCGACTGAATGGCAGAATTATAGGCAACAGCAACTGATCAAATGTGTTTATTTATTTTTTTTGCTTATTTGTTTTGCTGTTATTTCGCTCAAATTATCTTTATTCAGCAAAATGAAAACTGAAAGTAGTTTCTCCGTTGTTGCTCCGACTGTGCAGAGTTTGGCTAGCTTGTTTGCGAACAGCGGTTGGAGATTTAGGACACTTCAGCTGCCGCACAACAATTATTTTCTTCAACAAATGAACTCAAGAGCATCTTATTTAAAGCTGGGTAGGGCTGCAACTATTATTTTGGTAAACGATTAGTCCAGAGATTATTGTTCCGATTAATCTATCAGTAAAACGTGAAGTGCCCGTGAATATAAGATATTTATTAAATCTGACCCCAATGAAACTAAAATGAGGCCTTTGGGACATCCTGATTTTTTACAGACAAAATTTGTGTTTTTTAAAATGATTTTGGGCTTCATTTTTGGAAAGCTACTTGCAAATTTGGTTAATTGGTTAATTTTGAGAGTCACAAGTTGTGGGTTTTTGGGCTTGCTTCTTAGTAGCATTTTCACATAAAAAAAGAGAACATTTTTAACCTTTTTTTCAGTTCTGTGTTATGTTAATAGATGGAACAATGACTGAAATACAGTACTCTTCTTGTAGTCTTTTTTTATGGGTCTTTGTCGCTTGCAGTTCTCTGAAAATCTGGCACTTGATCAAAAACACAGAATTATCTTTTTTTTTTTCTTTGCCATTTTGATGTAATTCCCGACCTTTCTGAGTGATTAAACCTCTTTTCTGAGCATATGGTATGTTTTGAAGTCTGTGTATGGCCCAGATAACAATTATTTGATTAATAAATTAGTTGACAATTATCTCAATAAACTATTAGTTGCGATTAATCGATTAACTTGTTTTAGCCCTAAAGCAGGGGTACCTAATTTTCACTCAGCAAAACCTGGAAGTAAGTATTCAAATGTGTGTAATTAGTTTCTTAGAACAGACGACAAAGTGAAACTCCTGCTACCGCCCCAAGAACAGCCAATCAGAGCGCTGCTTCCGGCTCCTATTTCCTGGTTGATGAGACATAAAATACCTTTTATTAGCTGTAGACAGCGTACAGCGGTCTCATTTTTGTCACAACGCACAGCTTTTACGACATATTCTCTGGGGAAACAATATATTACGTCAGGTACCCCAACTTTAAGGAAAAAATACATCAGGTACCCCAACTTTAAGGAAGGAAAAGTAAAGAGTTCAACTGTGTGTGATAAATGTGAGCGTTCCTGTTGTTTATCTGGTTTTCTACAATTGTTTTTCCTCTTTTAGATGTCAGATGTAAAGTAAATATTTAGCAGAGTTGTAGACTTTTATATTTGTTACCAGAGTTTAGCAGTTTTTTCACATTGTAGTTGCGTTTTGAGCTTTTACTGGAGCATGGCATTAAAGTAATACTGTACATCTCCAGAGTCTTCCTCATTCTTTTCCTTTAAAATTAATGCTAAAAACATAATTGTACCTCTCTTTGCAATCGTTTTGTTGACATTGTTTGATGCCGATTAATGTGCAATGTCCCCGTTTCAATAAATACATCAATAAAACAAATAAAACACCAAAGAACGCTCGATACAAAGCTACGACATCTCCACGGAGACGAGCAGGAGGCTGACATTCACCAGAAAAGTCCATAGTGCACCTTTTTTTTTACTCGATCCACCTCTGTTGATCTCGTTGGTGTATTTTTTTCAACGCAAAAATGGAGAAATGATTTAGTTTGCTAGCGTTAAGACTTGTTATTACGTGGATGGGCCTCATAATTTAAGACGACACATAGAAAAATCTACAATATTTCCCCTAATTTAAACATGTAAACATATTAACACACCTACGTATTCCTGGTTTAATCCCTTTTTACGAAAATGGAGTTTGTTTCTGCGGGTTACGCCACAGTTGGGGGCAAGTGGTTGAATTTCGTGTTTGTTTTTATACAGTACTAATACATGGAAAGACGAAGGGAAAAACGATGGCATGAGGAGAGACAAACAGGGATCATAAGTCAACGTTTACCCCATTATAAACATGCTCTTAAAGCTACGGCGTGCAAAAGTCCAGCTCCTCTGTGTCATGAGTTATGCATTCGATAATATGAAAACAACACGAAAGAGAATCGACGAAAGAAAACAAAAACGAAGATCGGATTCAACGATAATAATATCAATGGTCCGTCGCGTTCACCACTTCCTTAAACATTAAGGAACCGAGCAGGGGGATCCACCCGTCGGCTGCTGGGACGCCTAAGCCCCTCCCGCTCACGGAAAGGGGGCGGTCCCAGATAGTCCCAGCCTGGTCCGTGTGCTTGATCGATGAGTGTGGAGTGGATTTGTCGAGAGCGGCGGCGGTCGGGGAGCAGAGGAGGCAGGCTGATAAGAGTCGAGAGTGGACGGTTTGTGGAGCGTTCACAGCCGCTCCTTGGTGGGAATCCAGATGTACGGACCCGACTGCTCCTCGATGATGTGTTTGACCTGCGAGTAGATCTCCTCCAGACTGGAACCCTGCACGATCGCTGCAACGGGGGGCAGAATGTTCAAGTCAGTCTCATAGAATAACCGCGAAAAGTCGTTTTTCTAGTCTCGATTTACTCTCCAAACACTTCTGCAACTCTGTGTGTCGTCAGTTGTGTCCTTAGCTCCTCTGAGGACTTCTCGATTTGAGTTAAAATGCAATAATAATAGAATAAGTTAAAGTGCCTCTGACAGGTTGAACTATTCATTGAACTAAAATGCAGCTAAAACAAATATATTGCAATTTCTACGAAAATCTATACACATTTACCACAGTTTAGCTATTCTTTTAGGTTTTTAATTTTACTTCCTGGTTGTAACGTATGACATCACACTAGGAAATTACCATAGCAACCACACTGTACACTGGGCCAAAACTCATCTAATGTCACAGATTTTGTTAATTTGACAAAGAGAAATGCATGTGAACGCCTTTATTTTGTTGAATCAATGTTTAAAGGGTCAAAAAAGTAGTTTATTTTGTGTAAATTATGCCTGACCTTTGTCGCCCCAGTGTGATGTCATCAATTTGTTTACTTCCTGTAATTTTCAACAGATTTTTCAACTTTTCTCCACAAATACCCGATTGGTGCAAAACTACAATTTATATTCACAAGAGGTATTAATACACTGAATAAAGTCAAAATTGGAAAATCCTAAAAACCTGTCATACGCACTTTAAGGGTCTCAGCGGAGAGTAACAGCCCTCAGGACAAGAAAGCCCTGCACTTTCACTGAAGTCTCCTCTGTCTGTATTAATGTAAAGACCAGCTTTTATCTTTAATTTGTCTCATAGTTATTTTCATCTTCGGTGGGACAGTATCTGTGGTAAATATTTATCGTAGCTTTACATCTGTCGGTTCATGAATAAATATTGAAAATTACAGGAAGTTGTGCTGAAATGTAAAATTGAATCCCTCTGTCAATTACTGTTTCCATCCCCTTATTTTTAATGTACATTTTGAAGTATTGCAAAAGTAACGGGGGGTGATAATTAGAGTTTAGCATTTAGAACTCCACACGCTTGCTCCAGATGGATTTTCTTATACAGCTTAAGCGAATTTTGGAAATAGATTTGGTCACTTGGAGCCTTGGCCTGTCAGACTGAAAGCAAAACCCGTGGCCAACAATGAACTTGCTCTGAAACACACGCGCGCCGTTTAATCTTCATTAGAGGAGAAACCCAGAGACAGCTATTTTTGTCCAACGTTAAGAGTGTGCGAGACTCCAGCGTTGTTCTTTTCGACATCAACGTAACAGTTTGACAAAGAAAATGTTTCTGTGGAGGTGAAACATGTCTTATAGCATTATTCAAGTGTTAAAAAGTGTTAAAAAACTAAATTTTGGACATAACAAAAAAGAACGCGGCTAACAGCTAAATAAGACAGACAGTGCATCTCTAGCAAAGTCAAAACAAGCACGGTGCGCCCTCTGTAGGATCAACGGCCTAACGACACAACCAGCACCAGATGTGCGCTCCGACGCTCAGATGGAAAAGGATCTAAATTAGCATTTGTTTTTCACTTTACTTATGCAATTTTTGACAATGCGCATTACGTGAGGATGGAAAAGACAATTTACACACAACTGACGCATTTTTTTCCTGACGATTTATTCTTGACTAAATAAAAGTGTTATCCGGAGATGCTTAGCTATTGTGTAATTTACTTTACTTTATTTTATCTTATTCTTAATCTTATGCATTCCTCTTTTATATATTTTATTATATTTTATTCATTGTTTTATGTTGCATCTTACGCCGAAGCAAGTTCCTGTGTTTGTGTATTATGATCACTGACAATGGTAATAAACCGATTCTGATTCTGAATAAAAAAATTCTGACTCTGATTTGTGGCCCTTGTTTACGGTATGGTTGCTAGGAAACAACTGTGGAGCTGTTTTGTTCAACTAGGAAGTGACATTATAAACTTTACAAAAAACTGTCAAACTGGGGACAAACACGCAAAATGTTTAGTAAAATCTTAACCATAACCGTGTTCATTTAGAGAAATGTGAAGTCAAATCTGTCCTGCACGTCCAAAATGCCAAAGTTTATCACCTCAAAAACCCATTCACTGCACTTCCTTCATTTGAAACGGTCTATTTTTACATCACAAATACTGTAAGTGTGACTGACCAGTGAAGAACTCTGTAAACTCTAGCTCTAGTTTGACGGCTCGGTCAAAGGTCTTGCGTGCCTGCTCCTCCGTTAGGCGTTTGTTCATCTCTCTGCGAACAAAGAAAAGATCACACGAGTCAAAATGCACGAAAATATGACTCCGAAGACATGACATGATGCTAAACTGCAGACTTTTATTACATTTGAACTGAGTTGACGGGTCGTTCGGGGATTCGTGATAAGGAAAACCAACATGTAAGCGTTTTGTACACATTACTCAATTTCAATAAAGTTTACAATGTCTGTCAGGAAGTTGAGTCAAGTGCAATTTTTATGGTTTTTGGGAAATCTTCGGTTGTGACACACTGTATATGATGATAGTTACAAAAGTGCAATATAATAAAATCTGTGGTACGTAAAACATACTGTACACTGCCAAAATAAACCTCCTGACAAAATAAATGAGGTTACAATTTACAAGAAACAGGTGAAATTAAAAAGTGAAAATACTGTTAAAAGAAAAAAACTGTTATCTAAGCTTTGATAAATCCTAAAATGAGCTCAAAACAATTATTTAAAGCTGCAATCCAAGTAAAAAAAAAAAAAAAATCTAAAATAAAGCAAAAAACATTGTAAAAAAGGTAAGGTTAAAAGGAATTTGACTTAAAATATTCTTGTTTTAAGAAAGGCAAATGTCTTAAACAGTATCTTAAGACTTGTTTTCCGTGTATTTTCTCTGGTTAATCGATTTTAAAAGTAAATCAGTTTTTTTTGTTTTTGTTTTTTTTTAGTTAAATCATCTTAATAATTTCACACATTAAACAGTGGATATATCTTAAAACAAGATTTAAGATAATAAATCTTGGTTAGCTCTACAAAATTTGCATTTATATTCACTACTTTATCAAATTTCAGTCTATGTTTTGAAGTTGTAAAACTATAAAATGTAAATTAGCAATGAGCAACTTGTGTTCAGTGTATCTTGTGATATTTTTCTAACCCTAATTTAGCACACAAACTTTGGTCGACTAATCACCACTTCACAACTTCGGTTCTTTCTAAAGATAATATTAGGAGCTGTGCATCTTTGTTGACATGTTTCGGCTCAGAATTAATCAAATCAAATCAAATCAATTTATTTTTATAATGCCCAAAATCACAACAACAGTTGCCTCGATGGGCCACAGGTAAAAGCAGTTCAGATAACTGTCCCAGAATGCCCCTGTCCTTTGACCTTCCTTCTCGGCGAGGAAAAACTACAAAAAACCCCATGGGACAAAGTAGAAGCAGAATTAGCAGCCAAAACATGTCAACGTCACTTATTCCATCTCCTGGTAACGTCTTTAGAAGAACCAAAGCTGTTAAAATGTTAAGTTAAATTGTTTAAATTTAGTTAAAATGTTAAAATGTCTTGATTTCAGGATATTAATCTGAATTTAAGATGTTTTGACTTGTTAAAATTAGTGGAGAATAGTTATTTGATGAAACTAGATTATGTTTGTGGTTTCAAACCATTTCTGATTTGTTTCAATACATTATTTCTTACTTCAACCCAAATGATCTAAAATGTAAATCTATCCAAGCTTAAAATGGCTTGAATTTATCATTTTTATCTGAATTTGAGTGGTTTCTACTCAATGAGATTTAATTGCTGATGTGATGCAGAATATTTCACTGGTTTCAAGGTATTTCTGATGATCAGACCATCATTTTGCTTAAAAGAAGAAAATACATTTGTAAAAAAAAAGTAAACTGACAGATCATTTGGATTGAAGTAAGAAATAATGTATTGAAACAAGTCAGAAACGGTTTGAAACAAGTGAAATAATCTAGTTCCATCAAATAAACAGTCCAAACTAATCTTAACGAGTCAAACCGTCTGAAATTCAGATTAATATCCTGAAATCAAGACATTTTATCTCATCTAGAACTCATCTAAAACAAAGACCCTATGATGTTGTGGGAGTAAAGTTCAGGTCCCCGTGTGTGGGACTCACAGGACGTTGTCGACGTTGTGGGGCTTGATGAGGATGGCGATGGGGTGGAGTCCTGCCAGCTGCAGACGTTTGATGGCGTTCCCTGAAACGTCCAGGATACAGTGCTTTCCCTGAAACACAAACGACCTTCACTTCAACTGACGCTGGGCTCAGTCTGGAATCGTTTAAATCATGTTTTGGGAAGAGGAGAGACTCGGTGTTGGCCTATGTTTGTCATTTGTGAGCTGTTATATTCTCACTTTGGCCCAGGACACGATTGAAAAAGAGAGACGCTGGGTTTATGCAGGTGTCAGCAAATCAAATGAATGCTTTTTAATGCCGCATTACAAGATATTTAATGCCATAATCAACGTTTTTCACGTCAAAACCACTGGATTGTAAGCGTTCTATCGGGCAGCAGAATGACGAGAACTTTATAATATTCAAAATGCTAATTTACATGAAATTGATACAATGCAAATGTATGTTTTGCTTTTCCCCCGCCGCGGGTCACGTGATTCTGGCATATGGGAGAAAAAAAAGTTGGCAAAACTCTGTATGTATTACATTAACATTGTATGTATTACAAAAATGTATTTTTGTAATGAATATGGGTCAAATCCACCTGACACGCACATATTTATGGACTAATAAACATCATACAAGTTTTATTCATCATGGATCACACGTTAAACATCAAACGGACTGGATTATTCATCTTTTTCCCAGAGATTTGTGATCTATTCACAGCTCAAGCTACGGTAAGCGGCTAACGCCAGCAACTCTGCTGCTAATGGTTTGTTTAAAGTGTTTTGTTCATAATCTCGGCTCAACAGTTTATTTAAACAGCTCCTCTTTCTGCTTCATTCAGTTCGCTGTAGTTTTTCCAACCCTTGCTATGCATTGTGGTCAATATTGACCGGTCCAGTGACCATCGCTGGACACTACTTTTCAAGATGCATTGTGGGAAATTTTGAGCGCACTACTTTTTCACCTGCCGGACATTCGGACACCACTAAAAATGGCGCGACCACCGTATAGAGCCCTCTAGAGGGAACAGTGTGGATATTCGGACACAGCCTTGGTTCAAAATCAGGTACAGGCCCTTTAAGAAATCAATTCAGATTTTTTTTCTAAATTAAAACCTGCTTTCCCAGTTTGTTATTTCTTTTTGTTTAACACTTTGCTTTTGTTAGAACTGATCTTCCTTAAACATCGTCTTTTACACCCATCCACACTGTGATTTAGATTCGATGGTGGTTAATCGTGCGTCTCTTAAGTCTCTGCTGGCTCCGGGGCAGTACCTTATCTGCGACCTGGCGCACAGACTGGATGCTGGTGCCGTACAGGTGGTTGTTGTACTGTCCGGCTTCGATGAACTTGTGCTCCTGGATCTCTCGCTCCATCAGCTCCCGCGACGCCATGAAGTGATAATCTCGCCCGTCCACCTCGTAGTCCCGCCGCGGCCGCGTGGTGTCTGCGCAGAGACGGGACACTTTCAGCTGGGATCATGCATGCTTTTCAATGAACGTCTCCTTTAAGTAGATATTCAGTTTTTCTCTGCTCTGTACACTGCAAAAAATGTGAGTTAAACGTCTTGATTTCAGGATATTAATCTGAATTTCAGATGTTTTGACTCGTTAAGATCAGTGCAGACTTTTTTATTTGATGGGACTAGATTATTTGACTTGTTTCAAACCGTTTCTGACTTGTTTCAATACATTATTTCTTACTTCAATCCAAATTATCTGTCAGTGGGTTAAGATTATTTTACTTGCCCCACTGACAAATGTATTTTCTTATTTTAAGCAAAATTATTAGCATTATCAGCCAGAAATACTTTGAAACCAGTGAAATATTCAGCATCTCATCAGCAATTAAATCTCATCGAGTCAAAACTTCTCAAATCCAGATAAAAATGATAAATCCAAGCCAATTTAAACTTTACAGATTTACATTTTTTGCGGTGCAGGAAACGACTTATACTTTGTCTATTTTGAATCATAACAGCGATCCTACAGTACTTAATAAAAGATTGAAGATTGAAAACTGTGGCGCTGATTTCCCCAAAATGGGAGTCAAAAGATAAAGATATCATTCATTTAATCATTATAGCTTCTGACACAGTTTTTACACACAATACAATTAACAATCAAACTATTAAATTATCAATACATCATTTAAAACTTGATTCTATGCATTTTTCAAGATGAAAAGTAAATCATTTTGGGTAACGCTTTAGATTAAGGTTCCTCAGTAAACTATTTATAATGCATTAATAAGCACTTGTTATGTGTTTATTAGCACTTATAAGACATTTACAAGCATTTATTAGTGTGATAATTGAAAATAATGTGATATGCAGCTCATTGATGCTCTGTACATGTGGTTTATTCACTCAAACAATGGATTATAAACATGTATAAGGCGTTGTGCATAAACGAACTATTACACTGCAAAAAAGGCCTATCAAAAAATAAGAAAAATAAACTCAAAATAAGACCTTTTTACCCTAATTTAAGTGAAATTATCTGCCAGTGGAATAAGATTATCAAATTTCCTTAAAACAAGTCAAATAATGTCAATTTGAAGTAGTCCTGTCAAGTGAAAAAATCTTAAAATTGGACTTTTAGATTCATTTGCTTAATTCAAGTAAATTTAACTAAGTTAGATAATCCCTTTTTGCAGTGCAGTGCTTATTAACATTTTATAAATAGTTAACCAAGGAACCTTAATCTAAAGCGTTACCTAATTTTACTGCAGGGGTCTCAGATTGCACAGTTATTTTGGGTGTCCTGCCCTCAAAGAGTGGGAATCCCATGCTTTAAAACACAAACATGGCTCCACAGATGTTCGTGCGACTCACGTGGGACGCAGGAGCCAAACTTATCGGGGAACTCGGAGATGAGGTCGTCGTTCACTCGGTCCTTCATCAGCCCCAGAATGATCACAGGCCGCGTGTAGTTCACTGAAAACAGGACCCAGATTTCACAACAGAAACCACTTCAAAATGCAAGAAAACAAAATGAAAACGGTCACTTTCTCCAGCTCCATTCTTCAACTTCAATATCGTTAAATCTGTGTCAAAACCTTTCGAACTGACATCTCTGACATTATTCCGCCTCTTTTTAAGTCTATGAGCTGCACTCTTGTAATAAAGGGAAAAGGGAAAAGTCTCTCGCTAAAACATTATATAAAGTAGACTGATTTGTGTAAAATGTTTAATGAACACGAGCAACAACAAGTCACAACGCACTGATTTCCTGGAGCCTGAAAACGGCTTTTTAGTCCATGTAGAACTTATTTTCTGTTGAGCTCGTCTGTAAACTACAACATGTTAGCCCTGAACATGTGTCAGTCACCCGCTATAATCATGTGCAATACTATAACATGTGTCATTCACCCGCTATAATCATGTGCAATATAATTTAACATACTATTAATACACTTTTACCTCACTATAGTCACTTACTGTATATAATAATACACTTAAGCCACTTTATTTGCCATTTTTACTATTTATTCCCAGACAGCCACCTACTGTAAATAAGAGTGTGCACTTTATACTTTATATTGTATTTTTATTACCATGTTTAGTAATTATTTATCCTATTTTTATTGCATGCACCTATTTCATTCATTCCTGTTCTAAACTGTGTGTTGCCACAGTGGAATTTCCCCATTGTGGGACAAATAAAGGATCTCTTATCTTATCTTATCTTATCTTATCTTATCTTATCTTATCTTATCTTATCTTATCTTATCTTATCTTATCTTATCTTATCTTATCTCTTATCTTAAAGATGGCGGCGCGTAAGGCAACTTCCAGAATAATGTGAATAGAACATGTGTCTGATTAAAGTCTATATGAAGCTTCTGGTGATGATAATTATGGCTCAGTTTGGTGGGAGGGCATCAGTGGTAAATATTTAACATAGTTTTAGATCTGTGAAGTGGCAGTTTGTGAAGAAATTTTGAAAAATAAAAGTTTAAAATTACAGGCTGAGTTCTAAAAGGGAATCTGTGATGTCATCAAAACGCGACGTGCCATTGAAAATAAATACACAGATACAGAGATAACTTTTTGAGAACTTAAAGTGCCTCGGACAGGTTGGAATACTCATTTAACTAAATTGCAGTTAAGATGAATATATTTCGAATTCTGTGAAAATCTTTACAAATTTTACCCCAGTTTATCCGTTTTTTAGGTTTTTTATTTTACTTCCTGGGCGTAAATGATGACATCACACTTGGAAATGAGTCAAACTCCTCTAATCTCACAGATATTTTTATTTGACAAAGAAAAATACACGTGAAGACACTTTTAGTTTGATGAATTAATGTTTAAAGGGTCAAAAAAGTAAGTTTCTTTTGCGTAAATTATGCGTAACCTTTGGCTCTCTACTGTGATGTCATCAACTTGTTTACTTCCTGTCATTTTCACTTTAAAGTGCGTATGACAGGTTTTTATAATTTTCTAATTTTGACTTTATTCAGTGTATTTATACCTCTTACAAATACTGTATGAATTATAGTTTTACACCAATGAGGGAACAGTTTGTGGAGAAAGAAAACAAGATAACAGCTTTACTTCTTTACTAATTTTGACTGAATCTAAAATCTGATATTCCTCTGAGCAGAGCTTGTTTCCAAGTGTAATTAGAATAAAAAAGGCCAAAACTACGTCTCATCTTCACAAAGAGTCCAGCCATTTGTCAGAAACAGCTTTGGTTTGAATCATTTTGCTCAGACGTTTGAGGAAAAACAGGCAAACATGGCAAGAAAACAATAAATAAATGAAAAATAATCATTAGTTGCAGTGTTATCGATCTGAAAAACACTCACCTTCTTGTTGCATAACGGGCTGGTATGTAAGGTACGACTCTTCTTGGCCTGAAAAATACATCAAAAGCACAATTAACTCACTGCTCTGTCCACGTACGGCACCACAGATCACAACACCAACCACAGGAAACAGAAAGACCAGGAGCAAAGACGAGAGAAGGAGGAGGAAACTCTTACACCAGGTTTGAATTCTAAACAAAACTGAGTCATAATGTTGCGCAGAGACATTTTTATAGTCGAAAAATGCTCCTCAACGTTTGGATTTGAGTCAAAAAGGCAGCACAAACTGAGAAAACGTGTTTCTTTGGCCACGTTTTTGTCCATGGAGCTTTCGTTTTTGCTCAAATCAACTTCATACGGCAAAATGTAAACTGAAGTAGTAGTAGTAGTTTCTCCGTTGTTGCTGCGACTGTGCAGAGCTTAGCTAGCTTGTTGGGAGATAAAGGACACTTCATCTGCCACACAACAACGAACTTCCTCGACACTTGGACCGTGGAGTTACAATACGGGCTGGACAGAACGTTGCCATGGTAACCTATAGTAACCAGCTATCAATTTTAAAAATGTTTTCTTACTTTTTAATAATAATTTTGTAATAAATCCTTTGATAACTGGACTTTTTTTGTATTTGTACTTTGACTTGGACTCAGAAACATCTTATTTAAGGACAGAAAGATAACGAGAAATGAAGATATAGAACATGTGTCTAATTAAAGTCTATATGACAGGTCCTTGTAATATTTTAATTATGACTTAGTTTGGTGGGAGGGCACCTGTGGTAAAGGTTTAGCATAGTTTTAGATCCGTGAAGTTTCTGTTTGTGAAGAAATTTAGAAATAGAAGTCTAAAATTGCAGGAATTAGGGCTGAGTTCTAAAACAGACTCGCTCTGTGACGCGCCGTTGAAAATACAGAAACAATCTACAGCAACTGACACATTTTTCTGACCGTTTAGACCATCGTTTTCCAACCTGGGGTACGGGGACCCCAAGGGGTACTTGAGGAATTACCAGGGGGCACTTGGAATGGTTTCAGGTTTTAAATGAAGATAAAATTTACTTTTTTCTGAATCATTAGTTGTAAATTTAGCATCTTTTTGGAGTATCCTGGACCATAAATATAATTAAAACAAAACTATAATAACAATTTACTATATTCGACTTGTAAACCCACTTATTTGCCCAAAATTTAAGTTATGGGGTACTCTGAGTGTGAAACAAAGCTTACTCCAGAAAAAAAGGTTGGGAAACACTGGTTTAGACGATCATTCAACATAATAAAGGTGTCATAAGGTATTATTATTTGTCAAATCATAACTTTTGTGTAATTTATATGGATTTTGGCCCTTGTTTACAGCCTGGTTGCTAGGTTACAGCTGTAGAATTATGTCACACCGTATTTGCTGCTCATGTCCAACCAGGAAGTAACATTAAACTTTACAAAAACTGTCAAACTGGAGAAAAATATGCACAGAATGTTTAGTAAAATCTCAAACATCCATTACGTTTGAGTGAAATGTGTCGTCTAATCTGTCATATAGACTTTAAGAACTTTCACTTTTCACTTTTTGCTGCTCTCTATCACTGCATGTACATATATTTCTTGCAGGTACAACATAAAGCTTGTGTGATCAGGTCAGAGTGGCGTCAAAACCAAAGACAAGGGAAGACTTACAGGAACTACTTTCACTATCGCTGGTCCCTGAGGTGACCAGCTCTGGAGGGACAGACAGACAGACGAGTAAGCCACACCACGACACAAACATTCACTTTACTTTGGACAGATATTCACTTAAAGGTGCACTGTGGAACCTTCCCTGTGGCCTGTCACGATCATCACTCCATCGACTTTCAATTTGAGATAGAAAGAACAATATATTTGGGTTTTCTTTGCACTTTGGGGAATATTTTCTTTGTTTTCTGTGAAGATTTGAGTCATGAAATTAGCACTTTTATTAATCATTACTGACACCTGAGCCTGTTACGATTATTCACCTTATTCTGCCCCGCCCACTTTTGCCGTTTTTTGCCACAGATACGCACTTTTGTTGTAAACGCACTTCCGTTTGACGAGAACTCCGTTAAAGCTAACGACGAACGAGGGAAAAGTCTCGCCGCTAAAATGTTACATAAAGTAGGTTGATTTGTGTAAAATGTTTAATGAACACGAGCAACAACAAGTCAACAACGCAACGATTTCCTGGTCAGTCTGAAAACGTCTTTTTAGTCCATGTAGAACTTATTTTCTGTTGAGCTCGTCTGCTCCGTGTAAACCATGGATGTATTAAACGAACTGGATAAGACACGCCCCCTCTGTCTGTGGTCCCAGATTGATTAGTGGCCGTGCGAGGTACTGCAGCCTCTTGGAACCAGCCTTTTTCTAAAATTGCACATTATAATCACAGACAGGACTGAATTATTATCGGTATTTAAATAAAATAGAAGGAAATGTTCTTTTCTACCGTTTCTAAAATCCCCGAAATTACCGTTTTTATATAAAGTGGGGGATTGTCATCACGTGGCGCCCTAAAGCAAAGATGGCAGCCTCCGTATCAGGAAGTAAAACAAAGATGGCAGCCTCCGTATCAGGAAGTAAAACAAAGATGGCAGCCTCCGTATCAGGAAGTGAAGCAAAGATGGCAGCCTCTGTATCAGGAAGTAAATGTGGAAGTAAGAAACTTTTTTGGGGTCATGCGCCAATGAGCACTCTCCATAGAGATAAACAGGGCGGCCATTTTGGATTAATCTTCCAGTTTTTATTATAGTTCTATGGTGTAAACTAATACAACGGACACAAGATGGCGGCGCGTACGGAAACTTCCGGAATAAGGTGAATAACAACATCAACTTATCGTTCAGTATGTTATTAATATTTTTTCAGGCCTCGTGTACCTTTTCTTTGCACTAATAGTGTATTTTTTTTCTTTATTTCTGTTGTGTAAGTATAAGGCCTACAAGCTTTTAGTGTTTAAAGTGTTATGTAAATGTGCACCTTCCTACACCCTGCGCTCCTGTCTTATGTTTAGCTCGTCTGTTCCACGTGTAAAAACTGACTGGGGAAAGAGGGCTTTTTCTTATGCTGCTCCCACAGCCTGGAATTCCCTCCAGTCAGAGTGGAGACTGCGCGAACTGGTCTCAGTCAGGTGATTTCGCGCAATGTTGAAAAACAGAGAGTGTCAATCTTTTAAAAATTGTCGGTGCCTTTAAATGTACATTTTGTTCAGTTTCTCTTAAAATGTATATATGTTTTCTTACTTTGTGTTGCTGTAATTTTTTTCACTTTGCCCCAGGTCAGGCTTGAAAAAGAGGTTTCAATTTCAATGGGTTCTTACCTGGTTAAATAAAGGTTAACAAATAAATAAATAAGCTTAATGCCATACTGTGTAACATTCCAGCCAAGACAAAAACATTATAAAGACTACGACACACTCTTCACCAGAAAAGTTCCACAGTGCACCTTTAACTACACATAAAGCTACACATGTAAACATTTACAGACAAACAACACAGAACACATCATTTTTTATTATCAATCACAAAAACAAAACTGATGATATTGTCAGAGGTGGGCAGCACTTTTGGAAGAAGTTGTAGTTTTCTTACACTGTACTTTCACTTCCTGTAATGTTTTGTTTGAAGTAACAATAATCTTTCGTGACTCTTGAAAGCTTTATGTCGAAAATATTAAATTACTTGTGTTCTTACACTTTTGCGTCACAAATTATTTCATTTTGGTAATTTTTTTGTGTTTGCTCTTTAGATATTCCAGAATCTGTGTATTATAAAATGTATCCGATTACTTTAACATAAATTATAAATCCAAATTCATATTCACTTCAAGCTGTTTCTCAAACATGAAAATCATAATAAAAACATCTTCAAACTGAGCATTTACTTCAACAATGCGGCACAACATAAAACAACAGATAATAACAACAAAATATAAACTATGATGAGATAAAAACATGCATTAAATAAGGGATTCAATATGAATAGACTTGGCAGAAAATAAATACAAACAAAACAACAATGCATGCACTAGCTTCTCCAAATACTTTTTTACTCTTACATGAGACATTATTTGGCTCCCTCTTTTACTTCTACTTGAGTAATAATAGTTTAAAGTAGCATTAGTCTTACTTGAGTATAAATCGTGTCTATACTCTACCCACCTCTGGATCTTTTACACACTGAATAGTTGTGTAGTTACATGTAGTGACCAGCAGATGGTGCTGACAGTGGAGATACGTACCTTTCTCTTCTTGGTCCTGAAACAGAAACAGAAGAACAGATGTTAGGCAAGGAATTAATTTAATGAAAACAACTAAAATATAATAAATATGTTTTGTGATGGGCACATTTTACACTACAACATTCTGACCAGAGCTGCACGATACTGGAAATTATTGCGATGTAAGATTTGGCTATTAAGATCTGCGATATCGATATTATTGCGATATTTAAATACACTTATTTTGACTGTCTGAAGCTAACGATTATTTTAGTCATCAACTAGTCAGTGATTGTTTCTATTACAGATTGAGACTTAGAATAAAGTAACATTTTTAACCAAATAAATGTTGAAATATTGTAAAGGGAGGCTTCTGGAGTGAGAATATTAATGAATAAAGTGTTTAATTGAGGAAAATCAGAAATGTTCTGTTCTTTTTTTTTGCCATTTTTCTTTAATAA